>JALIRH010000005.1:31193143-31914184 GCA_023055505.1 Callipepla californica brunnescens
TGCTCAAGACAGACAGAGTCCAAGTCACTTACCATCACAGTAGCAGTCCTCAGTCTGCCTTTTCTGAGCATGAGCCCTAGAATAACTCAAATTTCTACACTGTAATATTACAATGTAGTGCAATAATGAAGGTTAGTTTCACAGCTAAGAAATAACTGTATTTCTTTCTTTCGGATTTTTCTAAATGTATCTCAAAGTTTCAAGACCTCATTTCCATCTCAAATGGGATTTCACAGCTTTCCCTTCCCTAGGCTTGATCTAGGTGATAGTAAGATATTGCTCATGACTGTTTTATCAAAAGCATCTGCAGATTTATATTTATATGACACAGCAATCACACCTGCGAAAGAAGAAGCAGAGCATAAATTCCTGAAAGGCAGGAATGTCGACTGAACTGTGTGAAAGCTTTGATTTTTTTTTGTATATTCCACTGAACTGAGCTAACCTCATTCCTGGAGGTAAAACAAAACAAAACAAGAAAAAAAACCTCCTCACTCAGCCCATTATTGCTGGTGCTTCCCATGTCTCTTGCAGTCTGACTGTCAGCTTTTCATCAATTCGTCCCTCATAGCCTTTCCTAATCTATTCATGCCCCCTCCCCCTTTCTGAAATCTTTGAAGTTTTGGATCTCTGCTGAACCCAGGCATAGCCTAAGGAAGAGTACACCATTCCAGCCTACATGGAGTCAGTCTCCTCATAGCCCAGCAGCCACTCATATCTAAAATTCTTTGAAGCTGTATACCTGAGGCTGCCTTATTTGTGTCATTGTTTTACCATTTCTGCTCAGCTCTTAACAACTTTGTTGCCTTTTTTGAAAATTTAATTCTCTGCAGATTGCCAACAGAACAAAGTGGAATGGAGAGAGAATCAAACAACAGATACGTAACAAATTCTGAAAGTATTTATCCCAGGTTTATGACTTGGATAAATAGTAAATGTCAATTAATGTATATATCTATATTTTAAAAGTCTTAGTAGTTACTTAAATTGGAATCAAGTAAAGCAGTCTGAAATTTGTTCTAAATGCAAAATGTTTTCTGGCTCAAGTTTTGACACTGATGAGATGCTTACAGCCTTTGGAATATTTTCAGTATGCTGTGGAAAGCCAAGCCTGCTTTGGATGTAAATGTGTACCTGGTATCTCAGAGTAGAGCTCACACGTTCTCTGTCTATCACACAAGAAACAAATCTCAAAACTGTCTCTGCACTGCTGATACAGTTTCACAGAGTGTAACAGCAGAAAACTGAGTACTACAAGGTGCTCAGTTCTGTATGAGGATGGTCCTTCCAGCTTTCCTGGAGCTGGGATCCAGTATCGCCTCTTGAGATGTTCCTTTTGTACAGCTGAGAAGGACTTGGTTAATTTTAGAAAAAAGCTGTGCCTTGGTGGTGTTCTTATGAATACCAGTGGGTAGCATTCATTCCATACAGATTTAAATGGCTGTGGTTGAGGCAATTCTGTCACAGTCAATGGAAAGAAATGACCATTTGTCGAGGTTGGCTAACCTGAGCGTTATCTGACATCTGTTCCTGGGTAATATAAATAACAAATTTTCTGCCATTGACTACTGAGATAGCTGAGATGTTCTACCTCAAAAGCAGGCCAAGTTTGGATGCCTGTGAGTTTTTTTCTGTTTCACAAGGGAAAAACAATACTGCTCAAATTAAAAATGAAATAGTTGACTAACTTTTTTAGTAAATCTCTTCAGATAACAATACTTCTAGCTTAATTAGTTGTATAAACTATCATGTAACTATGGTGAGTCACGTTACACGTGACAAGCATCAGTCAAATTAATATACAACTGTTTTCCTCCTTCTTCTAATAGTTTGATTATGCAAAAGGAGGTGAAAGGGGTAATAGCATTGTTAAAGCAAGGATTTAAAACAGATTTTCAAAAACATTTATAAAATGGCAAGCATCAGCCAAATTTGGGTCATGAAGTGGGTTTTGGTTTAAATCCTAAGTTAACGGTAGGATTTCAGTGTCAGACTGTGCTAGTAGGAGTGTTAAGTTTAACGTTCACTTTGATGTTTAGCACAACCAAATCTGGGGAAAACAAGACACAAAAGAGACCTAGCATAAACCTTTATACCTAAAGGAGAGGAGCCCACTATCTAACCTTTGGGAGAAGTCAGTGAGGCCGTGCCTAAGAAGCTATTTGGAAAAAAATTTTCAATTTTTTTTTCCAGTCCAAAATGAAAAAACAAAACAAAACAAAAAAAAATAATCCACCACAGACTCTATTTATATACTTCTATTGGCCATGTTTCACAAATAAACAAGACTCATAAAAAATCTTATGCCTGCCAAGAAGGAACCCCCCCTTGATTATTGGCATTTCAATGCAATTACAGAATTCAGGTTTAAAAATTAGACTGAATGATAAAAAGCACATTCTTCATAAATATTTAACCTTCTTCAGCATGACAGTAATTATAGCGTGGAGCTCAGTAGCTGCATATTCCATTTAAAAGATCTGTCATACCTTCCATTCTAAATGCTTCCTTTCAAAGGTTTGTAATGCCAAGATAAAAAGAGAACTCCCCCAAGGAGGAAACTTGGAAGAAAATCTCAGCTTCTAAAAAATATTTTTAATAGTAGATCCTGAGGATGAGAGGGACTGTTTGAAACACAGTGAGATTTCACAACCACTGCTTCCTTTTCCTGAGCAAAATATTTAATAACATTGGATAGTCATTACATTTTACACTCCTAAAAATATCTTCCAAAGATTGTAAAATCTTTTCATAATGAAAGCATTGATTTTTGTGAAACATTTTTAGTTGTTTTTTTTTTTTGCCCTTTGATCTTGTTGATAACTCATTAAAAATATCTCAGATAAAGTATTTGCTGTTGAATACAGTTGTTTTACAAGAAATGAAATGATTATTCTCCAGAAATTCCAAATAAACCTAAAATACTGTATTCAGTCAGGTTTAGACAGGCATAAATTCATTTTAAGAGGTATAAACATATTATGGAAAGCTCATGAATAGCTTTGAAGTTTTTGATAACACTCAAATCCAATTCCCAAGTTGATTAACCAGGGGCAGCTAATTCATCCATTTGAAGCCTGAAGGGATGGGGATAAGGTGGGAAGAGAAAGACATAGTAAAGCTAATCTACACTCTTTAGTTAAGCAGCGTTAAGAAGTCTCATCAGAACTGTGCTGGCACCCAGTCATTTGCACCCAAATGTTATCTTGTTACAGAAGCAGAATGGAAGCCCCTCTGCACTCAGTTTTGCTGTTCAGCACATACCATCAGGGCACCTTAGGAGCAACCAGCACTTCCCCATTTCCTACAAGGGGAGAGCAGGAGCAGCTACCAGGAGCTATTTTCCCACTCCTTGATACAGTGTGGATAAGAATCTCAGCTAGTTTATGTGTGGGTGGTGGAAAGGTAGAGGCAAATAAAGACACTCATGTTTATATGGCACTTCATCTCTACTGGAAGCCACGTTTGGAACCCAGCAGCTGCTTATGCAGCTTTGAAACTTTTCTCTGTCCTTGGAGCTGAACTATCATTAGGGGCTGTATCAGTGAAGAGAAACTGACAACACCAAAGAAATGAAGTTGAAACTTAAGTTCCACTTCAGATTCTTTTAAACACTGAAAAATTTAATGAGTATTTGTGTTTCCCATTTTTTCACTGCTAGGCTCCCTCTAAAAAATAAATAAAGAAATAAGTAGTGTTCTAGACACGTATACCACCACAAACAATTTTTATCCATGTGCATTACTTTGCAATTATGACAATTTCATGTCAGTTTAGTATTCCATCAGTCAGTTGCAGGAGGATTTTCTGCCACTCTTGGCAGTTAGCTGTAGATTTGTGTTTAAAATTATTTTTAATCATATAAAAACTTTTCCATTTCCTTCCATTCCTTCCCTCCATTCCCTCATGAAGGTGTTTTTTGTTTTTTTTTTAAATGTTACATAGCACTTGGATCTCACTTCTAATCATCTTCTATTGTCACAACCCTTTGTTTTACATCTTTTAAACAATTGCTGAACCAGAAAAGGACCTTTTTTTTCCCCTGTGACAGCTTTATTTCTTCAACAGTGTTAGCTCGATCATCCCTACTGATATGCCTTTGTCTTTAGAAGATCCCTCATAGATCAGTAAAATAGGAATTCCCTCTACAGATTTACTCTTCCTTCAGATAATGCATAATCACTTCTCTACTAACTCTAGTACATCATTCAACATAAAATGTTTAGCTTCTTAAGTTATGAACTTAATATTATTGTATTATCTCTAGGAGGATCTTTAACTTTTATTTAATATAGAAAAACGTATGAGGGCTTAGATGGTTATTCAGTAAACAAACCAAAAATAGGGAATTAATCTACATGTTTGCCTAGTATAAGACCCAGATTCAGAGATCCTTAGTTTATTAGGGTCTCGGCTGTTTCTTCTGAAAGTTTGGTATCATACTGGCTACCTTTTATTACCTTTGTATGAAGGTTGATTAAACAATGGATCTTACGCCATATTCAGTGACAAAATACATTTCACCAGGTACTTCCTCTTCCTACTACTCCAAATTTACTGAACTTCACAGAAGAAGAGCACAGCAAACACAAAGAGTAAGAAAGTCATGAAGAAAGAAGGTGAAGTAGATTAAAAAAAAAAATTCAACTTAAGGGAAAAGAATATATATAAAAAATATATATATATATTATATGATATAAATGGAGTAGAAATGTAAATTACTGAAAATACTCTTGTTTTTCCCAAGCACAATATTCAGCTACAGACTGTTCTACTCTCAACTCTGTGCAGTAGGTAGAACTCACATTTTAGAAACAGCCTGCTCAATTTTCAGCTCCCGTTCCTCTACAAAATGGAAAGTTTGGGGTTCTCATTTTTCCTCCTTTAGGGGACCCATTTATCTCCCCTTTAACATATTTTTTTCTATTATGTTAAACTGAAAACATTTTTGTGAGTCAGGTGACAGCTAAGCATCACAGATAAAGCTTTTCAAGCCAAACCATTACAGAGACTCTTTTAGTCAGTGACTTTGGAAAACTGCATGTATAAACACGAGTATCATACATACATACACATACATATCATAAATGCATCTAAGCATATCTAAAAGTACAAGGATTTGGCAAATACAATGGAATCTCACAATTAAGCTTGACATTTAAAGACAGAAAAGAGCTGCATATAGACAGCAAAGAGAATAATATATTTTTCATGAGTTTATAGATAAATTAAAAATATGTCTTCAATAAACAATTATCAGTGAAATGTCTGACCTCTTTAAAGCAAGTGCTTCTAACTGGCTATGCATAAGTAGAAAAAGAGATATTCTTAAAAACAAGCTATTCTGAATATTTTTTTTTTGAAAGATGGATGGAAAGAGGCTGGAGAGGACAGAAGTGGAAATATCTTAGATTAGATGCAATTCTAGATGAGATATTCTCAGAAAGATTTACATGGTAAGATAATAACTAGAAATAAAAGTCTAATCATTCAGCAGCAATGTAAAGATAATGTGGCTGCTGGTGAGATTTCTGAAGCAGAATCAGTAAAAGAGAAGATAAAAAGAATGGAAAATTTGAATAGGAATATAAATTATATAAATATAATATAGGATTACACACCAAAAATTGAGGTGTGATCGGGGGAAACTACACAGGAATGTTGGAGACAAAAAAGTGAGGAGAAGAGATACCCCCTCCATACTAAAAGACTTGCTGATTTTTATTTTTTATTTTTTCAAAATGTATCAGGCTAAAATGAAAATGGGAAGTTATATATAAATCAAGAGACAAGATAAGAGGTCTAGTGTTAGCATACAAAGCATCTCAGCTCAGATCTATAAAACTTCATAAACGAGACTTCTAACTCAACATACCCAGTGCCTGTGTGCCAACAAAAAATGAAGGGTTGAGTTCCCTGTTAGCAGGAAACAATTTAGTCCCATTGACTTCAAATAGAGATGGAGCAATTAATGCCAGCACAGAACTTGGCCTGATCCATTAGTTCTTATACCAGCAAGAGAGAGCACAATACCTTCTTAATGTGACAAATTTAAAATAACCCTGGCTGTTGCAGCTCAGAAACTAGCAGGTGGAACAGCTGGAAAAATTGTTCTATGAAAAACAGTTCTTCATTCCTGCAAAAGCAATACCCCTTCTAATAATTTCATTATTTCTACATGCACAGAGTGAGTACCAGTCCTACACAGATATATGAAAACCACAATCATATTCAGGAAGGCCAAATTTTCTCTAAGTTCCTCACAAGACAATCATATTCCTGAAGACTCAGCTAACTCATACTTGGCAAAAATTAATGGTTGATGCAATGTGTCCTGGTCTCAGCTACAGTTATGAGAAACTTAAGCACTGGTTATAGCTGAAAGAGATCCCATGCTAAGGGATCTGTCTAGAAGTTTCACTTTTTGGCTTGGCATTCAAGTGAAGCCAAGATTACCGTGCTAACTGGAAGTGACTAGAGATGTCAACACTGCCATCATCGTGTCCTGGAAACATAGGGAAATTCATCAATATTTTCCTTTTGAAAAGACAATATAAATTTTCCTTTGTGTTCCAAATTCTTCATACAGACAAGTTCAATAGATTAAAAACAGAAATGTCACTTTTTTCTTCAAATGCAGAAATGTTTTTTTTTAAAGCTTCTTGATCTCCTACTGAATGTAATTATATATCAAAATGAGCCTCAGTACAGAGGCACCCAACCATATTATTAGTCATTCTGGGAATCTGTAAGGCTTAAACGTCTTTGTAGGTCTAGGCCTTAAAATACCTTCAAAAATATTCTTGTATTAGAGTAAGAGCTGCAGAAAACATAGAGAGGTACAAGCCATCAAATCATTAACATGCACAAGTTGTACGCATATGATCAGGTTTGCTGTTTGAATGGGAACTTTTGTACAACAGAATTTAAGGAGTCAGTCAGGGACTCTGGACTGTATATGACCCAGAGCACTAGCCTTCCCCATTAACATCTCTGTTCCCTGCAAACCACAGATAGCCAGGAATAGAAAACCTTCTGTAGGATGTTTCCTGATGTGTAGGATACAGTCAGCAGTACAGCAGGTCACTGGGTCAGAAGAAAGCACGACTGTAACTCTTCTCTACTGTCTTTAAGGTGGCTAGAACTACATATGTGAGCAATTGCACTTTTCTCTTGTACATTTCTTCTTCCTCTGACATCTGAGGATTTGCAAGGTATGAACCATGCAGAGAATATTTATAAGCCTGAATTTCTGGGACTAGGGAGTAGGATATAAGGCATTTCTTTCTCTAGCATTTGGAAATTTTTGTGTTTACACAAATATATTTACTTCTCCACAGAAAACAGAACAAAATTGTTGGAAAAAAATCCTTAGAAACAAACAAACAAACCTCTCTGAATAAAATAAAAGAAACTCCGGAAATTGAACAAGAGTTGTTTATCACTGCTAAAAATGCTAAAGTGGGGGGTCTGCTCAGAGTGAAAAGAAACTTCATTTCAGATACTTGATTTTTTGTTCTTCCTTTCATAAATATGACAGCTGTCTCCTTCCGACCCCCTGAGCACTGGCAGTTCATGAATGGTTCTCTCATAACAACACCAAATAGAAACCTCCACACAGAACAATTGAGCAGTTTCTGCACATCGGACTAGATAGCCTAGCAAGTTGTTCACACATGTGAATACAGGAGGCCAAGCGTTTGACTTTTTCAATAACATGTTATCCTGGAACAGAAAAATATTGGGGGGGGGAGGGGGGGGGGGGAGTGGGAAACAAACAAAAAAAAACCTGGCTTAATACTGTATATTTCCTTCAAGACATTTAAGTAAATTATTATTTTCACAACAAAAAGGTGTTATTCATGTCATTCGACTACTGAGATTTCTACCTCACTTCGGACCATCTAGGGGACAGGTCAGGGACTAGTGCTGCCAGGATGCCAGTTCCTTCTTCCTTTGGCAGCCCACTAGAAAACCAGAGCTCTCCTAACCCATGCTTTACCTGCACAGCGGCCTTGGCAGACAGAGCTTCTTGCTGAGCATGCTCAGAAACATCTTAAGAGCCCCACATTGGAGTTCTCCAAAGTGCAGCATTTCAAATACTTCCACTGTACAGGAAATGTCACATTTCCTGTTTTCTGCTCCAGTTAGGAAGAACACTAAAAAAGAGAATGGTCCTGAGGGGGAGATGCAATCTCCTGCATCAAGTTAATTTTAAACTTGATTTCCAGCTCTGAAACCTTTTCCCTAGGAACACATACTCGAGCTCTATCATTATCTAAATAGGTGCAAATTTTTTTTCCCCTGAAGTGTTCTATTATAAACAAAAAGTCATACTCAGAAAGTGCTTATTTCATGTAGCTTACTTTCACCATGGGGTTGTACTGGGGGTCTGGTGTTAGGAATGTGCTTTCAAATCTAACATAAAAGTTCCTAAAGCCTCTACATTGACTATGTCAGTGGAATTTTGAGATACAGTTTACCTTCTTTGCTATCTTTTATGTGCAGTCTTTCACAAAACAGAAAACAACTCAGAAATCCATAGGCTTTTGGAAGCCAGCAACTCCACTGAATGAGAAATTAGCAAATAAACCACATGAGACTAATAGCTGCTAGGTACCACATAATGTACCAACAACTGGGCAAGCTGAGCAGAGTCAAAAGCATTGAACAAGAAAAGAAATTTGCACCACAGTATGGAAACAAAGCAAGAGATTTAACAGCAGTGTGGACAAGCAGATACAAGACTGCCTATGCAGATGATGTTGCATGGAGATTGTGGTTTTGGTCAGAATTTTGAAAACATACAGCAATTTTTCACTATATTTTGGTAACTTCCAGTACTGAAACAAGAGCAGTTTCATTTACATTATAAAGAATCTACAATAAAAATAAAAAGTGTTGTTTTTCAGGAACTCTGAAGTGAGATGCATTTGGGCATGAAAGTGAGTTAATCTTCGGTACTGGTAGGAGTTTTCTAAAGCAGCCGGAGACAAAAAGTTCAATAAGACAAGAAGCCATTCATGGCTGATTAGGTAACAGCATTCTCACATCTTCTAGAGTCAGTGCTCTGTACATTAGCACATTTCCTTTGTTTAAGTTCAGCATGATCTGTGTCAGAAGTGTAAACACAACATGCACAGAGTATTGATAAGAAAGCAATGTTATATCCGGCAGTGTCACTGGACTCCTTTACAATAACAATTTACTTAGACAAAGGCCTCCACAACCACTGAAGAGACAACAAGCAAGAGTTCTAAATGCAGCATACAAGATACTAAGATTCTTTGTAATCTGACCCAAGGTTCATTGTCACATTCCCTGCTTGCCATTTTGAATATTTACATCTGCCTGGCAAACAGTCTAACTGGGAAATAGTTCACAATTTAGAAATAGGGTATATGTAAAAAATTGAGCACCTTTAAGATGAAAAGAAATCGCTGCACAATTTTCATAATGGAATGAGCCACATTAATTAATACGGGAAAAAATAATGCTGAAGTGTCAGCTGTAGCCCCACTTTCCCCTTTCTAAATTCAAGAAAAGCTGTGCACATATTTTGCCATTGGGTCACACTATATTATATGAGGTATCTGCTATACATTGGTTTGAAAATTCTCTCTTCACTTCCTTCTGATCCTCAAGTGGGGCTCAGTGACCAGAGCAAAATAAAAAGCATGGTATTAATAACAGTAAGTCAGCCTTGCATACTAACATCATGATATAATCGTTTGGAGATCTTTCTGACTGATGATGAAAAGTATCTTCTTCTGGCTGCTATTTCGATAGGGGTCATCATTTCCAAACACAAAGGATCTGAAGTAGTATTTGTAATATGGTATTAAGTACAGTGTAATGGAAAAAAAGAAAGGCAAAAACTTTCTAAACTTTACAAAACTGCCTATGATTTATTATGGTGCATATCAAAGAATTTCAGGGGAGAAAGGAGAAAGTACAAATGAGACTAAAATAACTGAAACAAAGAGAGAATAATAAAAAAAAAAAAAAAAAGATAAAAAAAGGTACCCAAACTGATAAGAGTGGCCAGGGCAGTAAAAGAAAAACAGCACTTGCAATCTCATAGGTGATTAAGCTCAGATACTACTTATTAGCAAGAATCCAGCTTTAATCTTCCATTGAGAGTTAGCATCAAGAATGAAAATACAACCTCTTAAGACTCAGAAAAATTATTATTGTTGTTGTTTTGTTATTATTAATAATAATACTAGTAGTGGCAATATTAACAGTAATAACTTGAGGATCTGTGTAATTGAACAAGAAGTACCCCTTTTCATAGAATCACAGAATTGTAGGGGTTGGAAGAGACCTCTAGAGATCAACTAGTTCAACCCCCCTGCCAAAGCAGCTCCCTAGCCCAAGTTGCACAGGTCGGTGTCCAGGTGGGTCTTGAATGTCTCCAGAGAAGGAGACTCAGCAACTTTTCTGGGCAGCCTGTGCCAGTGCTCTGTCACCCTCACTTTTTATGTCAATGAAGCTATTTCATTTTTCAAAGACTGTCATGTGATACTTTTCTAGTAATGGCAAAAATTTTTAATGGACTACATATATGATTAGAACATTTAGATATTTGTATTGTGTGCAGAAGAGAAGGTTATGTACACAGACACACTTCTCTACAATAAGGGGCTGCCATGAACCCTATGAACCCTGATTGGAATGAAGTAAAAACTGAGGCACACCAATCTGCTGTCAGAGTTATGCTCCAAAAATCTGCTACCACTTTGGAGATCCAAAACATAAACAGAGTCAGTTACATCCACCTCTCAACTGAGAGGCATGATTTCTAGAACTACAGAACTGCATACACTACTTCAGTATAAATTTCTGATACGATCTTTATAAGTATTTAAAATAAGATTACTTCTCCTGAAGTCAGGTGTCTTTGTTAGCGGAAGACAATGTGCTTTTTAATTATTTAGATCTTAAAATTTATCAGCTGAATGTATTAAAAAAAAAATGGAAGAAAATCTGGTTAGAATTTTGAAAAGTTTAGGAAAAAATATTCGGTAAAATCTAATGCCTTGAGTGACAGAGCTTTTTCACAGGACTGTATTGGTGGAAACAAATTATCTGCAGGAAGGGTTAGTAGCTAATACAGCTAGAAAGATTTAACAATGTAGCTTGATCTATTTACAAATAGTTTACAAGGGAGTGAATAACAAATTTTGCAGAAGAATTGCATTAACTAGATTTAGACAAGTTAAAACTAAAGAGAATTTTGAAGTCTTTAAAACAATAGCTGAAAGAACAATAAAGATTCAGGGTCAAACCACCACAAAATTGGATGGCATAATAAATGATCTTTTATGCCATAAAAGTTATATTTCAGTTTCATGCCCAGATTTAAGAAAAGAATTTAACAAGAGCAATATACCATATAATTGTCCCTTATGTCTCTCAGTGTAATACACAGACAGTTAGATAAGAAATACTGAATTATATGACCACCTCATCAGAACTGATGAATGCATGCCAATGTAAACATCACAGATATAAAACCTGAAGCATTCAGATGTTAACGTATGGCTCACTACCCAAATAATGTGCACACATTTAGTTTTTGCCACTGAAAATGAATAAATGTTTCCATACAAGCACAAGAAGGGGTTAGGCTTATACAGTCTCCTGGACAGAATTTAAATAACAAACCAAAAAGTGTCTAAGAATGTAGCCACAGAGCAGTTATTTAAAGACTAGACTTGAGTACCCATGTGAATCAGACATCTGAGATAAAAAGCTGGCAAGCTATTCTGTTATTTGTACTGGATGTTGAGCAGTAAATTCTATGGTTGTTAAAATACTGAATTCAAAATATATTAGTTATAGATAGACATTCTATAAACTTAATTTATCGCTGGTTGCCAAATTCCTTGAGCTACATCAAGGCCAACTCTCAACTTCAGGCTTGACTATATGTTTGACATTTTAGAGTCACAACTGCTTGAGCAGTATGATAACATAGAGGGCTAAAAATGTTTGTGTGGTGTTGTAGCTGCTCAGGTTTTCTATTCTTGATTACATCTCAAAAATGAAGCTAGCAGCTTATTCAGGAGTGGAATAACATGTTGGATTGACATCAACCCAGGGATTTCAATTCAGCTAGTATTAAATAGTTGATGGGAACCATCAAACAGTATTTTGTTTTGAGATTATCAGCATCCTATGAAGAGTATTCTCTCAATTGCATCAGATTTCATCTGAAGTTTTTAGAACACACCCAGCTATTTCACATTGTCTGCAGCTCCTCTTCTCCCTCTGCCCCATTTTTGATTTTCAAATAGCAAGATACCATGAAATTCCTTCACAGCAGCCACCCTGCAGACTAGGGTTTGTCAAATAACAAATTGCTACTTTAATTTTTTTGAGTTTATGAGATAAATGCACAGTTTATGGGATTTTGATTATTTAAGATTAAATTTGGTAACACACAAAACGAATAGAATAAAAAACTTGCCCTTGAAGAAAAGGCAGCCAATAGCATACAAAGTTTTACTGGGAAAAGTACAGCCAAAAGGCCAGGTGAATTGTCAGCCATTTTATGTTATCTGACACTTGTGAGTCCAAATCTGAATTACCATGTTCATTTTGGCTTCCACTCAGGTAAGGAAGTCGGTTATGTGCTACACATACAGGAGAAAGCCTCTTAGATAGGGAGCTGAAGCACACAGTTTATGAGGAAAAGCTACAGATTTTAGAAAAGACTCAGAGAAGATTCTGTTGTGCACAGCTATCTAATGGGAAGACATAAAGAAGGTGGAGACACAGTCCTCTCCCAGAAGTACACAGAGAATGAACAAAAGGAAATAGATGCTTTCCTACTTGAATGACAATCCTGTGTTTTCTAAATTTATCATGAAGAGCCCAGAAAAAATGACAACTTCTCAACTGCTTTTTCTTCGATATGTACATAAAAAAAGAAAGAACTATTTCATTGTTTAAGTTCTTCTAAAGTTCCTATTTTCGCACTGAGAGATGAGGATTCCACAATATATCCCAGATAACTACCTATGTGGAGATGAGGGATTTGAGAAGTTTCAAGTTAATGATCATTGAAGAGCATAAATTTTCCAGTGCTTCAATAAGAGAAACAAGGAAATAAGATCCAACAGGGATGAAGCTGCAATAGCCTCAAATGGAAGCAGTATGTATGTCCTAGGAGGAAAGAACTGCCTTAATAAAAGCAGCAAAATTTGAGACCTAGAGAAGTAGATGAGGAATAAAAACACTCTTCAATCTAACATTATGAAACATTTTGTACTGCTGGTGACTCAGGAAGGATGAAATTCCTTTGCTTTAAAAGAACCATCTCAGTAAGCGTTTTATCAAGCCATTCTTGATAATAAAACAATTTATTAACAATATTTTCTAAAATTCTGTGATCTGCACACAAAGACTTAGTAATAATACCTCAAGGACAGCTTTCTTGCTTTCATGGATCTAGAGAACTTCATAAGATAAACAATATTATTTCTTTATTTGAAACTGAAGAAACTGAGGAATGAACTTGTTTTGCCATTCTGAATGATGACATCAACACTAACTGAAGTTCTTATCAGAACAATAATGTGTGAAACACAGGAGACCGGCAGGTGTTACCTTTGACTCCTCTTTGAGGAATTCTGCTTTAAGTCTAGATCTATGCAAAGTAAATTTAATTACTAAAGCATATTGCACAGCTAGAATCAGAGTACTATTGGAATATGCTGAGTTTGATAGATTCTTATAGGAATTAAATATCTGAGGCAGATCTTCATTTTTCATTTCTGCAAGGAAAGAGACCTGATGCACAAGTTGCCAACTGGACATCTACCTACTACAGATGACGTTATTAGCAACAATAATGAAGATCAAAAAGCATCCCTTGTATACACCCTGAAGGGATTAAATTCACCCTGCTGTAGAGGATAAGAACAAAGTTAATGTACCATGTAATCCCTGCATGAGTCCAAAAGCTGTGTTATTCGAGTTGCTTTTCAGTCATGGAGGCAAAAAAACGAGGATATCATTTTTGGAACAAATTTACCTCTTTGAATTGATTTGGCACACATACTTAGAATAAGGGAGAACAGACAACATTCATCCTGACAATTGCATTGCTGTACATAACAGAGTAGATAAGATATAGTAGACCCCTAAAAAGGTCAGCTTCTTCCACCAACTTTATTTCTTAAGTCCAGATACACAGACACTATTTAGTCAGCTATGTTGGCATTTTTTATGGTTAACTGTGCATGCTTATAATCACAGTTTAAAACCATACACAGTTATACTTCTGTCATTTCAAAAATTGACCCTGAAATCCTAGCTTATGAAAACCCAGCTAGCACCACTCTTTGATCCCACTGCTGAACCAGACCTCGAGTTAGACATCCCACTGGTTTTGCACAGTGCACAGTCAAGAAGCCTATCAACCTCATTCTCTACCTCAAAGACCCCTTGTTTAACTAAAAGATAGCTCCCTGCTTGTGTCCCCATAAAGGCCCAAAATATATATAGTAAAAATGATGGTCAAAACACTTCCTTATGTCCCACAGGGCAAAGACAATGTGTTTTATCAACCTGCAAAACTAGAATAAAAGTAACCCCCTCTCCATTACTTAGAATGAGATCTCACAAGACTTGAACAATCTCTACTAAGTTAGAGCTTTCAGCTGGACTCCAGTATGGTTTTCTCATGTGTTGTAGCTCAAGCACAAGATCTGTCACAGCAAGCATTTGTAAAACAAACAGTAGCTTAAACTATAAATCAGGCTATCAGGAAAACTAGAAGTTTTTTCCCTAATAAAACAACTCAGAGTGAAAACATGAAATGCTACCATTTAAATATGTAAATGTCTAATTATGGAACAGATTACAATTAAGTGAGAATCAGTCATCAGACTTCATGTACGATAATGTAGCTCTATGTCAGCTTCAATACAACTTTATCGACTAGTTTTGCCTTACGTTATGGCCATACATTGTTCCTTTTCAGTAACTGACTGATAGAAATCCAAGGAAACTGCTTTTTTCCCCCCCCCCTCAGTGAGAAAAGGTGTGATAATCTGTTAGATATTAACTCAGATTATACATTAAGTGGATAAATGACATAAAATAAATGGAAATATGTTTTTGATAGAGGTGTCGTATTTTAAATTAAAAAATAGGGACCAAAACAGATACTAAATCCGCATACATTTTCATTCAACAGAGGTGAAGAGAACCATAAGGCAGGTGCATGGACAAAAACACATGCACAATTGCACAGTTTATACAAGTCATTATTATAATTGCAGATGCAAATGGTGAATCAGATGTTTAACTGTTCATTTACTCATGTAAGTACTGTTTTCCCAAGCAATGACATTGTATATATGTAAATTGAGAAGCAATCTGATTTGGTAGTGTTATATTCACTTTGTGCAGGGGTAAATAACTACTAGAGATGAAAGGAAACAGAAAATCATGGCTGCAGAGTTGAATGGCATTAATTATTGGTGGCAATGAAGCTTATTATATTGCAAAACCCCTTCCTGATTAGATGCACACTGAATAGGAGAAATGACTAGAGAAAAAAAAAATAAAAGAAACAGAAAGGCAAGGACACTGCACTAAGAAATATAGCTTCTGTAAAGACAATAAATGTCCATTACCATGGTTTGGAGTCTCTTTGACAGAAAGATCTCTTCTGGGATGTGAACTACTTCCATTACATTGATTTTTTATTTATTTACTTTTTTTATCCAGAACATATGTACTGATGTATACTATTTGTTTCAGACTGCTAGTGAGACAGCAATATCTTGCAATCTACAACAACATAAATGTAAGAAGCATCCCTGCTTTAAGATGCATTTTTCAATCAAAATATGTTGCATATTCAGCTATACAAAAATTCATGGTATTCCAAATGAAAAAGGCATGGAATAGAAAAAATATATATATAACAAGTTCAATCAAATTTCTGTCTCCACGTTTTCATCTATTTCCTGAATTCCTCCACATACATTTCTTCTGGGAGCTTCTTCAGGTTCAGCTGTGAGTTTTCTTTGTCTCACAGTGCTGATCTAAACCTAATCCAAAACTTAATGTGAATGCATACCTCGAAGCTGTGGCTTAGCCACAGATCCTAGCCATGACAATCTGAAAATGTTCATAGGAGACTGCTCTGAAACCCACCACTCACTTTTGCAGCCCCTTCCCAGCCCTGTTCAAGTTAGGCTCTAGACTTCCTCATACTCCCAGCAGTAAGTACATAACAATATCAAATTCAGGTCAGGAGTTGGCAGAGAGACAAAGCTTAGAGCAACAGTTGGAATTTAGGACTCCGAAGTCACGTTTGGAATCAGAAAATCGGACTGACAAAGATTTGAAAACTGAACCATCCCATCATTAGGGATCTTAGTCTAACACTCAGCCAAGGATTAATGATTTGACTAAATCACAGAACTACAGGGGTTAAAAGGGACCTCAAGAGATCATTGAATCCAACTGCCCTGCTAAAGCAGGTTCCCTACAATAAGTCACACAGGTAAGGGCACAGACAGGTCCTGAACATCTCCATAGAAAGAGACTCCACAACCCCTCTGGGCAAATTGTTCTAGTACTCCATCACCCTTACTGAAAAGAAGCTTGTTCACATGTTAGTATGGAATTTCCCATGTTCAAGCTGTAGGCCATTACTTCTTGTCCTATTGATATGCACCACCAAGAAAAAAATGCAATGGTTGTGTTTTAGCAAAAGACAGAGGTTAGAGCTACGTGTAGGGCTAGAAGGAGGCTGAAAGAAAAAGGATTAAGCTAAAGAAAGAAATCTCCTTAAAGAATGCTTTCATCATGCACAAGGTTTGGTGACAGAGGCTAAAAACAAACAAACAAACAAACAAAAAAAAAGCCAAGCCTATTGTTAAATTGAGAAACTGCAGCCAGAACCCTGAAAGACTGGAAAAAGCATTGGACTACAATAAGAACTTATCACCTGCAGCTGGGAGCCACTGGTCATATGCTCAGTGTAAGTCTAGGGTAGGATTAGGGTTTGGGGGAAGCAAAATCTTAGACCTGCAGATGGAGAGGGACTGGAAAGGTGGTGAGAGGAAGGTGCAGATGCTAAAAGATGTCCTTGCTGACAAGTTGTTCATATTGGACACTGGAGTGGCATTTAGAAAGGCTCTGGCTCAGCTGCTGCACTGACTGGTTCTGTGTTTTTTTATCCCTCCAGGCATCACGCTGAGTAACTTTAGGAAAAAGAACAGGAGAGTCCTGATTTTATGATTTTTTGTTATTTGGTATTCCACATCATAACATTACGAAAGGCACTGGGAGTTGCCTTACGTGGTAATGCTCCAGTTGTGTGGACTGCTGAATTTCTGGGTACCTGGTTCTCCAAAGAAAAGAACTGCATACCCCAGAGGACTTTGCATCCTATTTTACACTCAGAGGGAAAGATAAAAACAGAATGCAAGTCATGAGACTGCCCTCTTCTGCTGGCCATCTCAGCAGTGGAGGCTCCCTAGCTATCTCACCTTCAGCTTTAGCGTACAGCCTTCAGTTTCAGACACACTCTCATTTTATTTGATCTATTAGCTTCAATTTCAGTACAATAGAGTACTATATACTAATACAATATAGTACTCAGTAAATTAGTTCTCCTCCTCAGATTATTGCTGCTGTTTTGTTTTTAAGCCCACCTCCCTACCCTCTCCCTTCTCCCCCTTCTTCCCCTTCCCCACTAGTCATGAAACTGGGCCAAACTGACCCATAAACTGTAGACAAGGGGAAATAAAAATTATTATTTTTAATCATATAATCCCAGTAACATTTTCCAGTTTAGCTTAGGGAGACATTTCAACATGAAAAGCATGTAATGCTAAGAAATTCTTGTACATCCTCATAATAACACAAGGAATACATAGAGTGATGAGTTTAGGGGATATGAAGAGGAAAAAAAAAAAAAAGAGTAAAAAGACAATTCAGGCAAAATCTCAATGAAAACTCCCTCATATTAGTATCCATTAATCAATTAAATAGGTGGAAGTGTTCCTTCTTGTGAAATTGTGTAAAACATAGGGTGCTAAAAATTAAACTTTTGTCACAGAATATTGAAAATGGCTTAATAAGTCTTGTCATCCATCACATCTCTATAGATAATGTAAGGTTTTCGCTCCATTTAACATTTTTAAAATATTGTCCTTGGATTTTTAAGCCAAAAACGTAGATACCATTTCGTAAGGAATAAAATTGAGTCTTTATATGTTTTCTACTGTCTTTAATAGGTGCTGCAGACTACTTTCCTGGCTCAATAATTCACTATTTTTATTTTCCTCAATTCTCTATCCACAATTTTAAGGCTCTTATAGCAGTAGGGATATTTCTCACTGAATAAATTTAAAGATGGAAAAGCTTAAAATATCAGGGATGGGAAGCCCTACACAAATCATATTCTGAGCAAAGAAGGAACGAATAAGTCTCAAGGGAAATTTAAGTAGGATTTCAATGCTATCAGGGATATTCGAATGATTGTTTTCACAATTCTAGAAAAAAATATTTCCTGCATAATTTACCACTGTCTCATGTAAACATACAGTATTAATTATGGGTGTCTTTCTATGCATACACGTGGCTTCAAGAACCTGCTGCTACTTAGGATGTTATCATTCAGCATCATTTAATTCTACATGATAAATAAATATACATATATATATATATATAGTCATTGCCTGTATTTTTTCCACCTGCTGGACTCATCTCAAAAGACTCCAGGCCTTGCATCGCACACATGGAGTGCATGCATTTTGTGTGAGCATAATGAAACCAAAAGAACAGGACTCCTTTACAGACTGCTAAATGTTCTGCTAAAGTTCTACTACCTCTTCTAGGCAAAACACCTATTTACAAATCTTTGCAACTGTGAGTAGCTGAAATCGACACAGCCAAGAAGGTGCATTTCAGCCTAGTGAAATAGAACTGGAAAAGAACAAGAACTGTTGCTGATCAAGGATCACCTTTTTCATCTCCACTTCCCTATTTTTCTTGTTGTTTTTAATTCACATTGGGGTATCTATTACCTTGCCAGTCCAACACTTAAATGCTAACTACCATAGAACAGCCGCGCTGATCAAAGCATACTCCTATCAGAGCTAATAACATCACAAGCAGAAATCCCCCAAAAGGGCAACAGTGAGTCATAACCAAAACTGTACAGTTAATAAGGGGAAAGTATTATGTGGGCAACTCTGCAGTACTGGAGATGATACCCAGATTACTAGATATCAACTGGAAATCATTGCCTACCTGGGAACACCACACCCCCACTTCCTACTTCTAGACTAGAACTGAAGGGAAAGGTTTACATCACTTGGACAACAGATTCTTTCCTTGACCAAGCTCTGATGGAGGACATCTAGTTTGATAATATATGTGTTCAGTTACACAATATGGTAGCATTCTTCATTCCCTCTGCAGCTGAGATTTGGGCTCCTCCCACCCTCCTTCTTTATTAGGAAGTCATCTTTCTGAATTCAACCCTATTTGATAGTCACACATGCACTTTCATTCTTTGTTCATCAAAGATCCTGTGAACAGCATAAGATGCCAAAATTCCTATAGAGAGTCATGTGCAGGGAATGAGGATTTAAATAAATTCCTGGGCCACTCTTCTGAATCCATCACAAACTCTGCTTAAAACACACGTCAGGACTTTTGCCTCTTTTTACCTACAATTAAATGGGGACAGCCATTCATTTCTTTCAAATCTTATTCAGCTTTGCATTTTAGATTTTTTAGATTTTTTCACTATGTCACTGCAAAAAAAAGGGAACAGCGTCCCACTGGAAGATGGAGTGAGGATCTTCTTTGTTCTACAACAACTCATATAGTAATAACGTGTACCATCATCACATCTGCACACATGACTGCACATGTGCTAATGAATACGAAAAAAGATCATAAAACTAGATATTTGTTTTCAAGGTTTCACCCAGTTGGAAAAAAAAAAATCACATCCATATTCATTATAAACTCCAAACAGTGAGTTATTAAGGAATTCAAGAATTGCATTTCCTAGGTTAGATCAGCATGATTTTTCTTCTCTTCCATCCCAATGACAGAATTATATCACTGAGTGTACACAAGAAAAGAGGTTATTTCTTCTGTTGCTTTGAAGCAATGAATGGAAAAATAGCTGAAAATTGAAGCAGCTGTTGCCAGAGATGTGCATTAGTCTGCAGAGAATCTTCCTGCCAATTACTTTTCTCTCCTGCCTGTATGATATGTTCCAAGACTGTCCTCTTGCAGACTGCATACCTGTCAGAGTCACTCACAAGATGAGTACTAACAAATATCACAAATGTTCATGAGATCTGCTCTGAAAGTAATATCACCTACTTTATTATGTTGCCCTGTAGCATCAGAGGTGAATGTTGGTAGTATGGCAGTAGAGGTTGAACCTTCACCCAGGTATTCCATCACATCTTGCTGCCATGCAACAGATAGCAGTAGAGAGGCACTCTGACAAAATGGCACCTGACATGGAAGCATGTCTGAAGCCAAGGTGTGTCACCAAACTATTCCATGTGGAAACAATGGAACCCATTGATATACAGTGACGTTTGCAGAATGTTTGTGGGCACCAATCAGTGGGTGTGAGCAAAATGAGGAGGTGGGAGGTGCACTTCAGCAACGGTGACTGTGACATGAAAGACAAGCCACATCACGGACAACACACGCAGATTTTTATTAATCATTGCTGACATAAGTTACAACCACTGGCTGTGCATTATGTTGAGAAAGTGTTTCAAAGCTGAGAATTTGCTCTGTGAAATAGTGTTTTTGTGCTCTTTGTATCTGCTGCGGTTTCCACGGAAATAAATAGGGAGCATTAGTTTTGGAGCAGCCTACACACATGGATCTTCATCTGGTTTGGAAAAAAAAAAAAAATTGTTTTAAGAGCAGTCTGCTCCCCAACTGAAGTATGCTAAAATTCAGTACAGACATGGGGTCTGAGAAGACTCTTGGGAAGTAGGAGAGGAGAATGTTTTCTTTTCTGCCCAAGAGATTCTATTTGTGCCAGAAGTAACTGCAGTTTTTTCAGTTACAGGACAGAAATAATATTCTGAGTAACATGACTAATCCCAGTAAAGATTCCTGATTCATAAAGTCAGAATTTGAGAATGTGCTTTTTACAAGAGAATACAATGTGTATGTAACTCAGGTAGGTCAGCATCCCATTCACTCAGTCCTGTACTGACAGCACTGCAGCTATATGAGGTAAATTTTCACTACGAAGTGTTTTCCAGGACTCCAGACAGCATCACAATACCTATGCTACCAGTAAGATCTATTTATTGCAACCAGAGTAGGTTATTTCACTTCTAACACATGTATAGCAGCTGCAATCGTGTTCTCTGATATAGCAAAGCCTTCAAACATATTCTGAATATTACTATGTATTGAAATAAGGTATGTTCACTTACATGAGGAAAAAATGAAGCCAAGTTGCCTATTAGCTTAGCTAGTGCCACAGAGGAAGCATAGCAGAAGAGAATTTTATAGCTCTAATCTCATAAATAGGATTGTTTCATACAATAAAATGTTATGAAATACACTCAGGGCAATGGATTCTACAATGCTGATGAAGAATAAGAGGAATCATGCACCTAACAGCCCAGCAGCTATCATGTGTCATTTGAAATTATATAAGGTACACCATATAAATGAACTAATTCTTGTTCAGAAAATCCTTTTAGAGCTTGCAGCTTTTGTTGTTTTCTCTTGATGCAGCATTTCGCTCTGAGTTCTGGCAGCAAAGTGAAATCTACTCAATCCTGATGGCCCTGTAGAGCCAGTGCTTCAGTGAGCAGAGCTTGAGTAAATTCTACTTTGTTGCCAGCAGTGGGAGCAGAGCATACAAGATTTCCAGGGAGAACGCCACTTTTAGGAGTGCAAGAAAATACGGATCACTGAAGGTAACTTGAAAGTTAGGATAAGAGGTAGAAGAAAGTCAGTGGGAAGAAGAAAGAAGAGGAATTGGGACCAAGAGATAGAAAAGACAAGACACACCATCAGGACACCAGTAAGGTAAAGCATACAGAACTTCAGTGACTGCAAATTAGGACAGTTCTGCATATTATATTTTTAGCAGGTAGAGCTGATTATCCAACTTATTAACACAGAAAGACATAGATAATTATTTTATAAAGAAAATCCAAAATTTGTTTGACTCTTTTGGACAGCATATCTCATTCCCTTCCTAACCCCTTATGTAAATATAGTTACTTTTCCTCAGGTTGGCAATATCTGCAGAAGAGAATCACCTTCTTTCAAGGGGATACCTTGAATTCTTCTTGGAGCATTCACATAGAATCATAGAATTGTTTGAGTTGAAAGAGACCCTGAAAGTTCATCTATAGTCCAACCCCCCTGCAACAAGCAGAAACACCTAAAGCTAGAAAGAGAATGGTATGCAGGAAAGGTGCAATTAAAAACTGACCACCCACACAGCAGAACTAGTAAAACACTAAGAAAACAGAAACCCAACAAATCTGCATCAAAGTTGTCAGCCAGAGGTTTCCATGATCCAGGGTCTCATACCAGAGAGAAAGGGGAACAACTCAGAAACCAACCTGCCCGATTCAAGACAAAAACAAATGAATAAAAGTTATTAAGTACTATTCCCTTCTCAAAAAAAAAAAAAAAAAAAAAGTTTTGATTGCAACACAGGCTGAAAACAAAGTTTTGCAGTCATGAGTTGCTGCAAAACAGCAACTTCTTGGTCTGAGGTCCAGTTACAAAACTATTTCCACCTTAGTTGTCTCACTGCATATTCCCCCACAGCCACTTGAGAGCAGAGACTTCTTCCTATTCCTTTGATACAGAAAAGCCTTCAGTTTATAAAATTAATTGATAGCTTGCCAACATGCATCTAAACCCAAATATTTGCACAATTCAACATAAATTCACCACCACACCTTGCTGTTTATCTCTGAGCTCCGTGGCCCAATTTTAATGGAATACTTGATGAAGCTGATGTGCATATTTTCATCCCACACATACAAATTTATCACGAGAATGATTGCCTTCAGCAAACAGAATGCCACATGCAACATTACAAATTTAGATATACTTCCTGAAAAAAAACTCAGGAATGAAATTAAAGAAATAATGACTCCAGGAAAAAAAAATCTGCCTGAAATCTAAGCCTCTGAGAAGTGTCCTACCTTTCTGAAAATAAGAACAAAGAGTGGCGGGGGGTGAAGGAAGCAGGGGTGGATGAATAGAATTACTAGGATTATACATAAAATAAATCAGTCTGACAATCTGAAAGCACAAAACATTATTCAGCTGGTAGACTTTTACCTAGCTAGTGGATTAACACAGTAAGATTTGTTTGTTTTTCACTCTAATCTATTTGAAAAGTCAGATCTGATTTGCAATTCATTCCCTTTTCAAGTTAGTTGAGGATCAATGTTTCTTAATTTTTTCAATTTTCTTGCACTGTCTAGATATATTCCCATATGTCCCTGGAAGTTTTAGCCAGCAATGTCCCGGATGAATCTTATTCTAGAAGAAAGACCATTTCTTTCTGTTCTCTCTCCTATCACTTTTAATTTATTCCCTAGATGTTTCATTAAGAGGCTACAAGTTCCCAGAACATTAATAGAGGTTTAAATAAGACTAGTCTCCTTCCATTGATCTCATGTCTCAGTCATTCAGCCTTTTCACCTAACTTGATACATAGTTGTAAATGTACTTTTCATGCATCCTGCTTTTGATTTTTTTTTTTGGTACTACACTACAGAATCAAACAAATAGACAAAACATCTGCAGTAACTCAGCAAAACTGACTGAAGTTGACAGATAAGGCCATCCGCAATACCTAGCAAATTTGTATACACTAGAGCATCCTTCATGAAACCAGAAGCCAAGGTAAGTGCTAGTCTCCACTCTCCTCACATCATCATAGCCTCCCTCCTACCAACTTTTTGAGCTCAGCGGCAGTACAGTGATCCCTGATGGGGTAAAGAGCAGCACAAAGCCACGGTCCCCCTTTTATCCTGGAAAGAGGAACAACTTGAGAAGAGTTCCAGTTCAGCACAGCATATACAACACAATGTGCTGCCACAGTCAATCCAACACTGTGAAGGGGAAAGCCCAGCATCCAGCTGGCATTTACTGGCTGACCAGTAAAACAGCAGTTTTGCTTATGTCCCAACTTGGAGTTGTCACCTGTGATCTAATCAGGCCCAAAAAAGTCATGACATAGCAAACAGCATATTTGAGCCAAGGTACATGATTTAGGAAGAGGCAGGGGATGAAAAGGGAGATCTCCCTTCACTTGGAGGCACTTCTAATGCATTAGTGGACATGCAGAAACATTTATCAGGAGCACAACAATTCTTTATAGGTTTCTCCATCATTTGGATCCTAACTCAAAATAACCTGCTCCTGTGATTTATTACTCACCTTGTTAAAAGGTGAGTTTGTAGTTAGAACATATCTCACTTCAGCATCCAAAAATGTTTTGTAGAGTAAATGTAAAAAATAAAAACATCTGCTATCAAGAATGCTTCTTCCACATATATGTATTTTATAGTAAGATATCTCTTGAATAATTTGTTCCTAAGTCAAACAGACTGAATTTTAATCTTCTGTGATAAGCAGGATATTTCAGACATTGACTAATGAAACTGCTCAATACAGACTTATTTGTATAGAGCTTTCAGGTTTTTCCAACCTCCTTTAAAGGTGCAAATATTAGATTTGAAGACAATGTTCCATTAATTAATGGTTGACAAATGTTTCAAATCAATGGCTTTCCTTTGGAGAATGCCAATTTAGCAAAGTCAAACCATAGTAATGAAACTTGCATACCAGATCTTGCGGAAAACGTCTGCTTTCACAACAGCTTGGCTGGTTCACAGAATTAGAACCTACTCAAAAACTGTTTTCCTAATGGCAAAACCAATTGCAGTATCAGCTTCAGTCAGAGCTTTCTACTGTGCTCAAAACAACTGAAACATCTCTCTCTCATTTCCTGGGAGAAATATTGATCACTTCTGAGTTCTCTGGACCTAGTTCTCCACAGGAAGTTTTCCTGGGGTGCGCATTATCCTAATCAGGTTTGCCATCTCTGTTGCGCAGTTTATTGGTGATTACCAACAGATTTTTTCACTCTCAACACCTGTGGCACCAGCTTTTAAAACTGCCCATACAGTTCTTATGCATTTCCTCTTCTCCTAAGGATTATCTGTACCAATGTGCTTGAAGAGTTGGCCAGTTCATTCCAAAGTCCAAATATCTTCTTTTGCCTGCTGGAGAGGAGCTCTGAGGAGAAGGACCTGGGTGTCCTGATAAATGACAGATTAGCCAAGAGTCAGCAGTGTGCCCTGGTGGCCAAGAAGGCCAATGGCATCCTGGGGTGCATTAAAAACAGCATGTCCAGCACCTCCCAGGTCAAGGGAGGTGATCCACCCCTTCTCTGAGACGTTCAAGATCCACCTAGACACCTACATGTGCAACCTGGTCTAGGGAGCCTGACTTGGCATGGGGGATACACTAGATCTCCAGAGGTCCCCTTCCAACCCCTACAATTCTATGATACTTTGGATTTGAATCTAATAAAAGTTTGCCTTATTTTTCACTTATCTTGGATTTACAGATTAAGGACTGTGTAAACTCTTCTGTAAATTGCCAGCTGACAACAATTTCTACAGCTGGCAAATAAAACTCACCTTGATGACAAAAGCTATGGAAATTCAGGAAATTACCCTGCTAAAATATGATGTGTAACATTCTTTCTCCTCTCACGTGAGTATGCCATGCATCACATCACAATTTAGGCCATATTAATTTGCTGTAAATAAGGATGTAGGACTATGGTATCTCATCTTTAGTTTGGTTAAACCACCCTTGAATCACACCTCTTTTTCTGTGACAGTGCTTCAATTTTAATGGCTGCACCTTTGTCCTCCGTTATTGTCTTGGTTTGGTAGTAAAAGAAACAGAGAAGAAAAAAAGTTACAATAATAACAAACCTAAAAAAGGACACTAGAGTCGTGCTGTCAGCTTGCAGTTTCTTGTAAGAACAACTTTGTATGATGTTCCTCCAGTCACTACTGTCTGTGCTTTTTTTTTTTCCTGCAATCAATATGTATTACCAATTAAAATACCTATTTCTGGCATATACACTACTCTATTTTGTAGAGTATTCTGCTATTTTGCAGATGTTTCTTGTAGTTCAGCTTGTAAATGGCTCTTGAGTTGCAATACCACTAGTTACTGGAAAGTTAATTGCTTGCAGGTAGACTGTATGATCGCTTCTGTCAACAGAGCCAGAAATAGCAGAAATTAACTTCTTGGTTCCTTCAATCTCTGTCTCAGGATCCAGCAAGCACAGAAATGCTTGGGTTTGTCCTTGGTAAATAGGTAGTCCCTTACCCATCACACCAACGTTTTATTTGGCTGTATTGTCTTCACTACCCTACTGCGTCCCCAGCTTGATGATTCATTGGAAATTAAATTCCTATCCCATCATATATCATCTTTTTCTTAAGAAGTCTAAACATTCTCCATTTAACGCTACTGGAACTTTTAGTCAAATCTTTAGCTGGAAAGTTTGATGCTTCGTTAACACTTAATGTAATTTTGGACTCACTCTGAGATTAGAAGTGTGATTTAAATGTCTATTGTTTATCCCACATCTTGCTGAGTTATCTCAGCTTTTGATAAAATCCATAGGAGTTGAGAGACTTTTGCAGTTGAAGATAGCGCAACAAAATCAACCCCTGACTGATAGGCCATTTCACTTTGTGATATTTTGTGAGCTTCAATGCAACTAATAATTATCATAATAAAAAATCATTCAGGCTGAAAAGGACTTCAGGAGGCAGCCACTCCAGCCTCTTTCTCAAAGCCTGGCCAGCCTTCAAATCAGATGAGGAGACTGGAGCAGATCACAGTGCTGAATACCAAATTAGCTCTGATACCTGGTTGATATTTGCTCTCATGTGGTTATGACACATGTTTTCCAGAATTCCTTAAAAATTCTATATAACCAAGGCTCTAAAACCAGAGCCTGGGATGCAGAACATTCAACTACAATCTAAGTATTGAAGTATAGGATGAACACAATGAGAAAAAAAACAAACCAGAAAATCTAGCATAGATTATTTTTCTCTTCAACATTATGAGAACCAAGACAGACTGTATGACCTTCCATGAAGTTGAATTTAAATACAAAAACAATATAAACTAATGGCTAACAAGGAAAGAAGCTGTATCTGATAGCTCTAAAGTCCTTTGAACACAAAATTATTTCGCATTCAATTGCTTCCATCTCTCTTTTCCTCTAGCCCAGTTTAAAGACAGTTTTCTGGAAGAAAAATGGACAATAAAAGAAGACTACAGAATTTTAAATATGAATTTCTTGAAGTGCCCTTTCCTAATCTTGCCTATTCAACTTCAGTCCTAACACCTGCATGCTTCTGTTTAGCTTCAGCACATTTCTGTTACTGGACCGCAGCTACCCAGAACTGCTGTAACAGACCCAGGTCTAAATACATCCCTGCTAACAAATTAACTGTATTTGGGACCAGTTACTAGCACTGTGGTCAGCTGACACAGTACAGCCCTTCTTCCTGCCACGAAACACCATTCTATACCTGGGTAACAAGACTGTAACAAGCAGTCTAAGCTACCTTCTGAACAGTTAGCTTCCAACAAATATTTGAGAGAAAAAAAAATACTGGTCTGAGCCAAAAGCTTGCCATCGAATGTCACAGCAGTACAACAGTATACATGTTTGTGTTCCTGGGAACACAACTTGGGAACATGACATACATGGGAACCTTATTAATTCAATCATCACCAAGGAAATGCCATAAAAGCAGAGAGGTGAGTTGGAGAATATACTTTCTGTTTATGCTTACTGCTTCTGAGCTTTGGCTGAAAATTACTTCAAATTATTGTTTAAGTACCTAGTGATCAGATGAAGCAAAGAAAACATCCTGGAAAACAGGAAATTCTATTTATATATTAAGAGCTCTTCCATAGGAAGAACTGTCAAATATTGAACCAGGCTGCCCATAGAGAATGCATTCTCTCCATACTGATAGATATTCAGAACACAGGTAAACAAACCATGAGAAAACCAACATAGATGAACTATGTTTCAGCAAAAATAGATGACCCCTTCCACTCTAAACTGTTCTACAAGACCAAGAAAACAAACAGATTTTTTTCCAGGTCCTTTTTCAAGGAATGCTTGGATCTCAGAAGAAAGAGGCTCTTAGCACATGTTTGAGGGTTTGCAAGCCCTCAAACACAATTTCTGTTTGGACAACAAAAAGGAGAGTACAGTCCTACACCTTAAGAGACTAACCTGGCAAGCCATGTCATTTTACTTCTATGATACCAAGAAGACATCAGCAAACAAAACACATCCAGTACAGATAACCAGCAAACTATAACACAGCTTAGACATTAACTATTTCATTAAGAAATATTTCAGTGAAACATCTTTAGCTCTTTAGGTCTCTCCATAATATTCACTTGCACATACAGAGGCTTCTCACTTGTTTGGTCTGTTAAGGATGTCCCTTTTCGGATTAGAGGTTTATTGTGGACATGCACATTTCTAAATCAGCCTTTATTTCATCCCACTAAATACCCAGCTATTTCCAAATCTCATTTAAAATTATGAACCTTTCCTTTTTAAGTCTTCATTCTTTTCCTTGCCCACACTCAAATATTTGGGATGAAACTTTTTTTAGCTTGTTTGTTCCCTGTGATAGCCTCTAACACACAGTATGGATTCTGTACATCATGAAATTGCCTTTACTTGAGCAAAGATATAACCCCAACAGGCTGTTTCCACTCATTCCTTTTAGGAAACTAGTTCTGCTGCCATCAAGCTGGCATCAGATCAAAATCTTTCCTCTGAGCCATGAAGCCAGATATCCATTAACTCACTGCTTTTCCATGGGCATTATTTAAAATCATTTTTAAGACTGAAATTACACCCGTCTTGCAAATACTGCAGTCATTATGCAGTGCTCTGTTGTCCATGCACACAACAGAGGCCCTCCCCCAAGGCTGTGTTTTGCACCACTTGACTGTATATTTTTCATTATCATTTATTTTTATTAGCAAATCTGGCCCTGAGTGCCAGTCAGTCAGCCTGCATGAAGACAATGCATTCTTCTCACAAACAAGAGAGTAAGAGGAAGAATTTTAAGTGAGCTGTTTCAGAAGTGTTTATCATCTGAATCTACTTTCCAAAGTGCAATTATGATAGTTAAAGTGCATATATGTACC
The DNA here is from genome assembly GCA_023055505.1 of Callipepla californica brunnescens. Lineage (NCBI taxonomy): Eukaryota > Metazoa > Chordata > Aves > Galliformes > Odontophoridae > Callipepla > Callipepla californica. The sequence goes on from JALIRH010000005.1 coordinate 31,222,454, forward strand.
TGAGTTTCTACTTCAGAGTGAATTTCCACCAAGACAGGCGTGTCTCCAGTGGTGATAAAGAGCCTTGCCATTTGTTTCATTGCATATCTTATTCATTCAAATCTACACAACAGATTTTTTTTTCTCCAGTTCGGAACATGGTTTGACTGAAAAAGCTGTGTTCACATGAATCTCTAAACATCTGTTCAAGATTTTCTCATTCCCAGTCCCCATATATTATAAATTCTGTGTACACTCTAAGGAAAATTTCATAAAGATAACGTAAAGTAGTACTTAAAAATGAAAACTTTCTTCACATCAACCAAATTCATATCACTCCACCTTAAAAAAGTAACCCTGAGACCAGCAATTGAATCAAAGATTGTTTAAGAGGGATTGAAGTAGTATTCAGGCCTTAGCACAAAAGTGAAGTTCATCCATTATGAAAATTTCTCTTGAATCATTATGAAGTTAGTCTATTAGTAGGCAGATCTAGGTCAAATGTTCCCACGAGTTGGCTGCTAATGAAACAGGTTCAAATCTAGTTGTGTTTTCATTATACATTTCCATATATTTTTAATGTACATTTATACATTACTACTAGACAACTCAGTATTCTTTCAGCACAGCCATTTTAATGGGAGTACTCATCAACATAAGATTAAAGTGTAGGAGTAAGTTCATTTGGCTTCTAATATATCAAAGATCTATTTGGTTTTGATTGTGTTTTTTATCCTTCATAATGATAAATTTCCTAGCAAGATGACACTATTATTTCTGTGGAAGACATTTATGTCTTTATTAAGGTCAGTTCTTTGATTGTGATAGGACAAGGAGGAATGGCTTTAAACTAAGACAGGGGAGATTTACTTTAGATGTTAGCAGTAAGTTCTTCACTCAGAAGGTGGTGATGCACTGGAACATGTTGCTCAGAGAGGTTGTGGAAGCCCCATCCCTGGAGGCATTCTAGGCAAGGCTGGATGTGCCCCTAGGCAGCCTGTTCTAGTGGTTGGTGACCCCATCCGTGGCAGGGGGGTTGAAACTTGAAGATCTTTTTGGTCCTTTTCAACCCAGGCCACTCTATGATTCTATGATAACTTTTAGGTACTTGAGAGAAATGCTGATTTCTCTCTTGCCGGTTTATTCTACTGCTGGTTATTCAATTTCAAAGCCCTGCTCTAGGAGGTTAAAATGATCTCACCCTCTTATTTTGCCAAGTAGAACAAAAAAAAAAAAAAAAAAAAAAACAAAAAAAACCAGGCAGCCATCTATTTGTCACAGTGTTGTATTTCACAGCATCACAGTTTATAATGTAGTTTTAAAACAACAGACCATTAAGGGGTGGGGCAGCAGATATGATAATGTTATGCAAACTGGGACAAAGAACCACTTTTCAGTGTGGGGAAAAAAAGTCAGCAAAAAAAAAAAAAAAATCCACCACTGGTATATCCTACTTCAACCCTGAAATTGTCCTGAAATGTGATAATAACATCACATGCAAAGGAAGCAACTAAATCTCAGTAAATTTGTGCTAGCTGAACTACCCTGAACAACAATGCCACCCTAGAAGGTGGAAGTTCACCCTGGGTTTCATAAAGTTCTCCATCTGATCCTGCTACCTTATATATTAAAAAGCAAACTCAAACAGAACTCTGTGCACAACATGAAAATGTTAACAGGACAAAAGAGGATTCTGTTTCAAGATTTATCATTGTTATATAACTGAACTGGTATATAACCTCTGTGGGAAGAACCAAGACAAGAGAAGCTGCTGAACTTGCTGTCAATGGCTAGAGAAAGATATAAAAAGATGGAATAGTGAGATCCTAAGTGAAGCTCTGATACAAGCTGGTTATCATTATCATGATCTCTCCTCTGTTTTCCTAAATGCATAGCATTTATTTACAGCTTCAACTATATCATGATTTTGATATTTAGTTACTGATTCAAAAAAATTGCTATTCTTTCACTTAGCATTTTTTCATGTCTCTCATAACATGACCACTTCAAAACAGAATGGTGAATGTAATGAAGTGGCAGCCCATACTACAAAAGTGAAACCTACTGGTGCAAGAAAACTGTTAGCTATTCATTGGTGCAGTGAAAATCATTTCAAGTTATGAAGGAGAAAAAGATATGCAAAGTTTATATTTGAAGTCTGGTCAGCCAGCTGGTATCATAACATGGCAGAAAACACAGTAGTGTAAACAAGTCAACATAGCTACTACCAGAGGGGAGCAGAGATACTTTCTGATACCTGTTTTCATGGGTCTTCCTTCTCACATTGGAGGGATTTCCAAAGTTTCCTATACACTATTACCTTAAACAAGAGTTTCTTCGATGTTGGCTTACTTGTTTCCTTTTTTTTTTTTTTTAATCCGGTTCAAATTAATGCAATTAACTTTGTTACTGCGTTATAAATATCTTTGTTTTCTTCACCATAACTGCTTTCATCAACCCTGCAGTCACTGGTCTCAGTTTGGTATCTTGTCTGGTTTGGATGTTGGTATGGAAGTCAATATTATTTTTATGTGCATATATGATTTTTTGCATCATGGTTCATAGGGATTTCCTAAAATGTTAGCCATTCCAAGCAAAAAATGTTTTTATAACTTATAAAAATGAAGCCTACTCTAGTCTGCCAAATTTGCAATTGATGGATAACTGTCCAGAGTTTGTGCCTTAAGAGTTCTAAAAACACGTGACGCTCCACTAGGTGGAATAATGCTGGCTTCAAAATTGACTTACATCCAGGAATAAAAAAAGGAAACTACCCAGTCTTAATATGATGTTCAATGAGTATAGTGAACTTGTTGCACAACAAGCATAGGATTAAGTGAAAAAAAATAAAACACTGAAAAGAAAAGCATGCCAGTATAACAAAGCTTACTTATATATTTTCACTGTGTCAACAATGCACTCTCTAGACCCCAGAAAATATAGAAAGTTCTAGTACTACTTTCAGGGATATACAAAACAGTGATGTAACAGAGAAACACACAATTTCACCAACAAACACCTATGAGATAATCATTCAAATGTCATCTCTTATTGGGTTTAATTAATTAAGGTTTTCCACATTTTTCACCTATTAAATACAGCGTTAGGTAAAGAACTGGACCAGAGAGTCCACTTTTCCTTTAAAGGAACCACAATAGCTTTTGATAACACAGCTTTGACCTTATCCTGTTTTTACAGCCTACTTGCTATTTCTCAAGTATTATTCATTACCTATTATTATACTAATAAACTTTACTATCTTTTATAAAGCTGCCAGTGCTTACATGCTTGAATGACCCTCACAAAAGGAAGCCATAATGACAGAACAAGGTAAACCTAATAAACCATTCTTTGTTCTCAAAGTGTATTTGTGAAAATAGGCCATTACCTTTTATTTATTATTCACATAAATGTATGATGGGATTTGTACCCTCTCCAGCATAAACTGCCTCATCTTGCAGTGATCAATTTTTTTTTTTGTAACTGCTTTGAATTTTTGATATCTTTAGTAATAAGGTAATGAATGTACTCAAAAGATGAATGTATTCAAAATTTACCCATCCATTCTACAATGTCAACAACTATATGCATAATCTACATGTTAAACTCTTTTATTGCTTCCATACTGAGGTTGACATTGTCATCTTAAGCCATTTAAACGTGACAAATAGGAATATTACAGAAGATGAAGCATACCATTTGGACCTCTGAAATACTGTGGGAATTTAAGAGAAATGACACAAACACTATAGTTTGCCATCAGAAACTGAAAACAAGCTCTTTAGTCGTGCAAAATACTCCAAAAAAAGCTATAACAGCATAACTGATATAATAAGCAATCATGATATGTCTTTCCAGTGTCATCTTGACACATACATATATATAGTTTATTAGCTTTTATAATTTTATTCCTATAGCTAAATAAGAACAGATTTTATTTTCTTTTCCTACTGTTTTTTTTATATATATATATATTTTTTTTTATTATGTTCAAAGTTTGTTTTCTACTTTGGCCTGTTATGTAACTCTGTATTAGCAAAATCAAAGCTGTTCCTTCAAATGAGCCAAACATACAAAATGCTGGACTTAAGCATCCATCCAAGACACAGGATAATGACTCCCTCTAATTCCACTGGCATAAGTGAAATTCAGAAGAAAAAAAGCAACAAAAAAAAAAGAAATAGCTGAAATGACATTTCATATTTCATAATAAAACTGAGATTATTTTACAACTCGAACCTGTATGAACACCTGGGAAAAAAAGTCAAAGCTATCAAATAGACACGTGCTTGGGCTGCTCCTCAGGAAACCATGAGATCCTCCACAACTTCAAAAGATACCATGAGGCATCAAACACAAAAATATTGAGCTCCAAGGTGTACATAATCACACGTACCTTGACTTCTTTTTCTCCTTCATGCTTTCCCTGTCAAAGGAGCAGTGCAAGATTGAACTTCTAAAGAAGAAAGGACTCCAATACTAGGTTCATTTTGCCTTACAGCTCACTGTTATCAGTTTTATTTTTCTGACATTAGCATCTGCATGCCATTAAAGCAGCTGCTGCAATGAAAAGCAGTGTTAAGGAAGGATTAGGCACATCCTGATTTGAACCAGCACTTTTCAGCAGCATCTCATACAATGAAATCCTGGTACTAAAGACATCTGATGTAAATTTCAGTGGAACAGTCCTCAAATGCAGGACAAACATTTTTTGCTATCAGAATACTGACAAAAATGAAGTATGCTCAGACCATAGCTTCATACAACATATTTAATCAGCCAAGTAACATACTGTAGATTATTCTTACTCTAAGCTTACAAAAATCTTAAAGTTTAGAATGTATTCCTTTTTGAAAACCATATGGTAAAAAAGAAGCCAGAAAAATTCCCTGGCTGAAGAAAAATCTTTTAGCTCAAAAGAAATTAGAGGAAGTTCTGATGCTCCAGTAATATTTTCTTACTCATCTTAGCTCTTTGCATGCTGATACTCCCTTCAGGCATAGCAGTTCATCCTACAGTTCATTTCTGTTGAACATCTGATTAGTACATTCATTTTGCTTAAAAATTTTGACTCACAACACCAAGGATAGAAGAGAATATGTTGGCTATATAATCAGCTAGAACATAAGCCATTCTCTCCCCGTATCTGTTCATTCCACAGACTATACTTTAGGATATCTTCTTATTTCATAAGCCTTGAAATGACAATCTACTTCAAGCTCGAGGAAACTATTCCAATAGTTAACTTTCAGTTAGTAAAAACTCACACATCACAGTCAAATTTCATTCTGAGCTAGTAGATAATCTCAATTAGATATACACATTAGTTTCTCACTACCATCTTCATTTTAGATCCACATCAGCATTCCTCTTAATTATTTTAAGATATTCTTCTGCATGCTAAATAGCCTTTAACAGGATCTCAGACGCACACAAATATGCTCATTATTATAGAACAGCAATATTACTTATAAATGATTTTGGTTAGTAAGCACAGAAAGTGTTCTCCATTGTTCTTAAATGGAGAACACAAAATAGCAATGAATATCATCATCATTTTTCTTTGAAAACCAGCTCTATTCCTTACTCAACACTAATTACAGGTAGACAGCAGGGAACAGAAAGCCACTCTACCATTTTTTGTCAGTAACTGCTTACTCAAATGTTGGTGCAGTGTCATAATTTGCACATGAATTATTTAGGTTCCTATTATTAAGACAGTTCTCCAAATGTTCAGAAACTGCTGCAGACTGGCAGAGTGTTCAGAGATGCTCTGCATCTTCATCAGTAGCCAAGAAATCTGCCCAAACTTCTTAGCAAAAAACAATGATTTAAAGACAAAGTTGTCAGTGCTCGTGAATAATTTCACATAAACACCCTATTCGTTGCAATCTATCCCAGCTATAATACAATTTTCAAGAAGTCAATTAAAGCAACTCACCGAAGCTGTTCAACATACGGGTATACCTGACTACTTTCTCCTGTCTTCCTATCTACAAGAAAAATCAGTCTATTTCCTCTGCCCCCCCCAGCTCTTCTGTCAGTGAGGAATCTCTTATTTTGGCTCTTACTGCTAGCTTATTATTTACAGTTTTCTTTAAATATGTATATATTCTACACCTCTAACAGCCTCCTTTCATGGTATATATTTGAGCAAGGCTGTTTCCATGGCCAAAACATTCACCACACCTTCAAACACTTCATTCTGCACTGTCATATACGTTAGCTCTTAGAATTTTTCCATTGGCTTTATGCTCAGATGTCCTGCAAAGCAACGTTCATGGAATGAACCTCTATGGATAGCAGCAGTGAAATTCTCTTCTGCCCACATTTGCTTTTTGTTTCTTTTGTTTTCCAGGTTAATATGCTAACATTTGGTCAGATGGAAAAAAATCAAGACACAGGGAAGATAGCCATGCAGAGGCCTCTAAACATTGTATTTACATATTCTTGGTCACTAAGGACAATTCCAGCTCACATCTAAGAATCTAATAAACTAAAATTAATTCTTAAAAGCACATCAGCAAGTACAGACAGCCACATCAAAACACAGAGAAATCCAAGGAATGCCATTGCTCACTGTGGACTTCATTCAAGGAAGAATAATGGCAGTAGCTGCCCAGAAGAACAGTTCCTAGAGGGACTTCCAAGTGCACCCTCTTCTTACTTGATACCAATGGCAAGGTAGTATCATAGCCTGCTTGGTTACTGCAGTCAAGTTCTTCTCCACAGAGAATAGTAGGGAAGGTTCTGGAAGGAGTCTTTCAGCCAAGAATGAGTTTTCTACCAGGTCACTGTCTGACCACCCTGAAACAGGCTTCTGGGGGAAGGACTAGGCCTTGCTATTAATAATTTCATACTAGTCAAGAAAGCTGAAGAGAAACATATAAAATCTGTGTTTTTTCTAATACATTGGTCATCATAAAGAAGTACCTCTCTAGTGCCAGCCAGGAATTCAACACACTTACTTGAAACATAACAGGGAACAGCCTCTCTATTTCTTTGTACCAATAAGGCCCTGATTTCCAATAAGAATTCTGTGTTCCCAGAACTGTATCCAACCTAACACACACACAAGTTTCAGCACAGAATATATGCCTCTTGTTGAGTATATTTGTCTCTAGAAGATAGAACCTCAACCTGTCAATAGGGTAGTGATAGACTATGCACATTATCTTTCCTCCCATTACAGGTGGCAGGATAAGGAAAATACAAGTAGGAAACAACCGCTTGTGATACAAGTTTGCCGCTCTAGTCACAGCAGGACCATGCCAGCTCCTAACCACATTCAACAAGCCGCGAGCAGTGGGGCAACAAACGCAAAACAGAACAGAGAAGTATTTAACTCTTCCACTGACAACTTAAACAAGAAAAAAACACCTACATCAGTACACATGGTATAAGACTAAAAAGGGGTGGAAGGTGCAACAATAACAGAGTAGCAAGGGCCAAAGCTGCAGCAAGGACTTGATCAAATACAACAGCCCTAGGCATAAAAACAAAGAAAAAAAAATCTGTTTACCTTTAGAAGACATCAGCTGTGCAGAGATCTCCAGCAAAACACCCTCACCTCCAAGGCCAACCCTTAAATGAGGTCTGGGAAGCTGTGGATCCTGGCTCCACCCCTTCCAGTCACTGAGGTACATTACATGCACCTGAGCTCCCCTGGGTTGGTCCTGCCCTCCCACCAGCTTCTCAATAACTGCTTCAAGCCATGACTTAACATTTCTGCTACGTATAGGAAAATACTCACTTAACTGTCAATGCTTGTAGATTAATACATCTCCAAGTTTCTATTAAAACAAAGAAAGACATGCCTGGATCTTCACTTATCCCTCCACATTATCCTGCCATTAGATGTCTTAGATAAACCTTTACTAATCGCAGTCAGTCTCCTCATTTCTTTTAGTGCACTTAGTATGAAAGAAAAATGTTTTTGTTCTTCTTTGTTTCATTTTTCTATGCTACATGAAATGAAGAGGACACAGAAGTTAGCTTGCAAAGGTTTATGTGAACCTTGCATAAGTACAAGAGAAAGAACTAAGTAGGTAGGCAAAGGGTGACTCTAAACAAGTAAATGTGAAATCACTGGCCAAATAACACCATATTCATCATTCATAGGTCTCCAACAAGATTCAATTTTCTATCTTTGAAATACTATTTGTATTTTCTCACTGTTTCTTAAAGTGCTATATAACTCCTTGAAAATGCAGGGTAGACACAGTCAACCACAATCTGTACCTCAAGCAGTGTGCTTCCATCCTCACTCAGTCCTTCTCTCCTCCTATAGTTTCAGTCCCCTGAGGCACGAGGACTATTGCAGTATGCAATCTGCTTGGCCCTTCCTGAGTTCCCTGGAATGCTCCATCCTGCTTGTGTCACCTTGATGCACTGAACACAACCACTGACAGCACACAAGGGGGCATAAAGCAGGCAACAAAAGGCAGCTTTTAGGTACAGAGAGAATTCCTCGGATAAATAGTTCAGAAGGAAGCACCTGCCAAATCTAAGCTTGCTTTTTCCTGCTTTCCATGACACTTCTTTGACCTTAGGAAGGCTGTCAGTATTTGGTAGACAGTGAAAGGAGAGCACAGTAGCGCAAGGGAAAAAGCAGCTAGGCAGTCTCAGACACTGCACACTTTCTAGCACATATTTTACACACAGCCAAGTGGACAGGTCTCCACCTCTGAGGTGAAATATTTTTCACAAGGCTGCAAGTGAATTCTGTCTTGGAGATCAGTCAGGTGAGACAACAGGTTTAATAATGTAACACACTTACTTGCTTGTGTCAGCAAGAGGTAAACGAGTAAGATGAGTTATGCCTGCAGCTTGAAAACCACACATGAGAAAGGCCATGCTGTGCCAGGATGTAAGAAGAGAGATCAGAAGTTTTTGTTTTTATTATTATTATTAGTGACCCCTAAAAGCAAACAGAAAATATTTTGGACATATTCTGATTTAGCTAATTCTTGTTACACTGTTAGCCTACAGTGATAGTATTAAATACCTATTCACAGCTGCTTCACATTCACACTATGCTGTCATTAGGCACCATTACTGACCTTCTGGGAATTCACAGAGATAATGACACACGTTTTCATTTTAGATAGAATAACCTGCATGTTCTTGAAATCCATGAGAGAGTACATCAATTAGCATATTGCAAATATGAATTCATAAAACATGCCTCCATGTTTTTAGTCTATTTATTGTTTTTAAACATTCTTATTCTTTCTGCTTGCATTAAATCATCACTTAAAATATTTTGATATTTAATTTTTCATCTGTCACATATGATTGAGAGTAATAAAACACATCTTACAATTTGTACAGAATTCTTCAGAATCTTTTTCTGAATTCAAGGCTTTCTGACATACAACATCAGTTTATACAGGCTGAATTGCACCCAGGTTCTAAAGGGAAATGGAAGTTGAAAGTTGAAGAAGTCTATCTCATATACCTCTGTGTTTTTCAGTCCTTTTGCTAGAAAAGAATGGATACAACTAAGTAACTTAGGTGGTGTGAAGGTGGCTCTCTGGTTCATTGCCTCTCTGTCAAAAAGGAAAAGCACGTTCATCACAAAGGAATTATCTTTCACCTTCCAAAAAGGGTAGCTCGGGACAGAATCTTCAGAAATATCACCTGCAATTTTACTTTATCATTCAAAAGCTTTATAGAAACTAACAGGTGCTGTAGGCATTCGGCTTTATTGAAGACATTGAGGTATTTAGGAATCGAGGACTAAAGACATCTTGGATTTAGGATAAATTTATGATCAGAAGAGGTTAGATCAGTAATCTGACAGGCTCTAAAATGGGAGAAGCTGACACTCCTGGCCTTGTTCACTGGAAAAACTAAGAATTTCCATCTGGGATCTCATACCCCAGGCAGAGATTGTGACCTCATTATGGGTATGTGGGTAACTTAAATCCAGGGGAGAATCTCAGACATTCCTATTTACTTGGGAAATACGTAGATTTAAAATCTGCATCTCAGAGAACATCTTTTAGACTAGTGAATACATGTTAAAAACTTGTTTGTAAGTTTGGCGTGTATTCTTTTGTCAACACAGTAAGTGTAAATTTTATTGTAAGTAAAATGACTGGTTTTGAAAGTGCTCAACAAGCAGTTTGAAAGCAAGATTGTAGTATTTCAGGTCTTGAGAATGCATAAAATGGTCTTGTGAGAGGTCTGTGAGAATTATATGCATTAGCCATTACAACAAATAATCTAAGGAAAAAGCAGCAACAAAAAGGAAACAGAAGTCTTTCCGCATTTCCTCACAGCAGGTTTTTGAGTGTCTTGTCTTCAGAACAATTGACAGGGATACAAAAAGAAAGGATCATTCATAAAGGGGTTGGTTTTTAGCACGTTAAATCTTGACTCTTACTCTAATAACACTAGCCAGCAGGGTCATTAGAACTTGTGACCAAAGACTCGGTGAAAGGTTCACACAAACTGAAATATCTGATCATAAAGGTGTCTCCTCACATGACAAAGTTATCCTGAGCAGTGCAATCCCTCTACAAGAAATACTTTCATGCGCAGTTATTTATTGTACTTTGGTCACTGAAAGCATTTTCAGTCTTAAATAGTTACACCGTGTCTACTCCAATATGTCTGAATGAATATAGAAAATGAATTCATACTGGCAGTTAGCATGTGAAATGTAACAACATTGAGGAATGGAATTTTCCTGCGAAAGTATTAAAAAAAAAAAGACTTGCCCAAATCATGTTGACAGATAATTGTGATACAGGGAATAGAATTTAAATCTACAGAGTCATTGGGTAAATGATTAGAAAGATTTCTCTTGTCACTGAAACAAGTAACACATAAAATTAAGAGAAAATAAAGAAGCTGACGGATCTAAAGGCTTCTTGGAAATCATTGTGAAAATCAACACGTTAAGTAGAAGGTAATAATTATGCCATTATTTTTGAAATTCTGCTATAAATCCCTATTCAATGGCTAAAAGAACTTCTTAAAACATAAATGTTTATTTAAAAAGTCCAAAGCAAATTTATCTACTAAACTGGCAAACAGATGTCAGGTTGGGAAAATCTAAGCATATTTGAGCTCGGTAGAGTGTTGCCTTTCTATTTCACTAGACAATGACTAAAGTAAATTTCATCATATTAATAGAAACTATTATGGCAATTGCAATGCCTTGCAACCGTATTTTTCATGTAGTGAATTTTAGAAATAATGCAGTATTATGAAAACCAACTCTGACCTGATTAATGTCAATGAAAAATGGCTGTGGATTTGGTGAGACACATGAAAATATGCCCAAGCCTGTCTAATGTTAGTGACATGAGCAACATGCTTGCAATGAATGGAATGTTGTGATGCCGTTATCCCCATCACCCTAACAAGTATGTGTGCATCAGGAATAATGACAGGATCAAAAGCACAAGTTCATGGAGAGGTCTTGTTTAACCATACCTGTAGGTCACATTCTTACAGTGTTTACACGTGTTCTCATTAGGTGTTATATAATAATTTCATGATGTGGACACAGATCTTAAGCTCAACTTGTACTGCTTTTTATTACTTTATTATTATGTGGTGGCTTAATGCACATAAAACAGACTATAAACTTTAAAAAACCTATTTAATCATTCCATATTTATTGTGGTAGAGATTCCCAGTGATGGCTGATCATAGAATGCCTAAAATCAGACTGTAGTTAAAGCAATAATTTGTAATTCAACCAACCATATCAAACAGCGAAATGGATTTACGATAGTGAGAGAAATGAAGGTCAGTTGTCATCAGTGAAGGTGCTGTTGACTGTAGAAATATGTGATGAAATTAAGTATAGGTTTTTTGCCATTCATAAGAAACAGAAAGCAAGCTAAATGAACTTCCTTTGCTGGATGGTTTAAAAGTTTCCTTTCCCACCCCCGAACAGCTGGATTGTCACATCAAGAAAGCAGTACATTATTATTCATTTTATGACAGCTAAAACTGAAAACTAATCCATACGTATTTGCTTCTAATATTTGGATAATGTTTTATAAATATTTATTGTTATAATATTTATAATAAACTTAAAAACAAAACAAACAAACAAAAAAAACCACCACCAAATCGCACTACTTTGCCATGGATATTTTCTGCCCAGATGAGCAGGATCAAAGTCAGATCTCAACAATGATCATTTTGTAGACTATTGCAAAAATATGAGCATCTTGGACCTAGATGTTATCAAAGTCCTGTGGGGGGAGGGGAGAGCCTGCTGTATAAGGTCTGAAAAACTTTTCTACATTGTTTCTTATTATATTAAATATGTAACTATGATGGGAGCATCTTGTCACCTTGTTTCACCTCACAGCTGCCTGCTAGGATCTTTTATCTACAGATGCTCACCTGCATAAATATCTCTAAAGCTGTCAGCATAAATATAGGCGAATCTACAACAGATGCACCAGTGCACCTTTGGAAGAATTCTTCATGGACACAAAACCAACAACTTTCCCCTTCCCATCATATTTTTTTCTTTTTGATCTTGAAGTACACATCTGTGCCATCTTCACTTCAGTGTTGTGCTTCACTGTTATATAAAGGGCTCACTCCCACCTCACCTGATTCTTTCTGGCCATATTTATGAAAACTGATTTGTTTCAGATTCTAAATTGTGCTTCTTTTTAAAACATGAATGGAAAAAAAACCAAGCATACATAAAATTCTAAGGGAAGGAAGTGAGGGAAGGGTATAAGGTGTATCTTTGAATCAGACAGCCAGGTTAGATTGAAACTTCTTATTTATTTATTTAAAAGAAATAATGAGCAATAGGATGATTAGTAAGCATAGAAATATTCATGAAATTCCATAAAAACCCTCCTAGCTAATAAAATATTAATATAAAAAGATTTGAGGATTGTTAGTTCCAGAGACACTGAGGTTTGTCAATAAGAATCCAAACCACAGATGGAAATTTTGCCTGCAATTCAACCAACAGAAGCTGTAATGACAGCTCAGACACAAAGCCATCAAAGAATCAAGGATCGCTCACTAGCAGAATAAGAGAAACTGAGGTGTTTGGCACATGCAGGACTGCAGGAATTTAACAGGACGTAATTTCATTTGTTCATGGTACATAAAGAATGTGGACTGAATTAAATAAATGGAGATATGGTATTCAGTCATTGATTGACTGCACCCCAAGCATAAATTAATCAAAAGTAGGTCTGCAAACAGAAAAAAAAAAAAAATGTATGATCCTTTTGCAGTTAACAATACAGGAAAACGGCAATGTATGGTGCAGCAACAATTTTGAAGATGTCTACTTACACAATCAGGTTGCATTCTAAAGTACTTGTAATGCATTACCTATATTCCCTTTCTACTCTGACAAAGATTCAAGACAACATTTTGCAACAAATACATTGGAAGATCAATTTGTTTTTTATAAAAAATAAATCAGACAGGTATTGTATTGATCAAATACCCACAAATCCTAACAAGCTCTAGATAGGTGTAACTACTTCCTAGGGATGTCATTTACCCATTGTGAAGGTGAAAGTTTTTCTTGATTTCAACAGAATGGAAATAGGTCATGCACAGAGGATCCAAACAGCCAGAAACATTTGAGTGGAAAAATCTGCCTCGTGATTTTAAATTTATAAAGGCATAAGAAGGTCTGCAAAAGTAGAGGTCAGTGTATACTGCAGGTCAGTATTACAGAATTTCCCATGAAACTACACTACACTTTTAACTTAGAAAGTTTCAGGAAACGATAGGGTCTTTACAAGTGGTTCTATAATGAAAATGTATTTGTACTCCAAAACCCATAGAAAACACATGTAGTTCTATTGTGATTTTTTAATCTTTTCTATCTGCATTAAATCATTACTTATTGTGGAAATTGTGTTACCTACACAATACACATGGAACAGCTGTAGACATACTGAACGTCAGAACTTTTTTTTGAGGGGAGGAAGGGAAGAAATATAAAACACGCTTATCTTGCATAGATTCCTCATCCCAGGACAGAGAAGGAGAGCATGTATCAGTAGCTGTTACACCTATGACCACCCCCATGTGTAAGCAGCCCACCTTGTGAACAAACACATACTGGATAAGGGTTATAACCTTCCTTTCAGATGCTGCAGAGCTATAATGGCAGCTATGGGTCAGCAGTTGCCAGTAAAGAACTCTCTTCTGTGTCATGTTTCAAACCAGATCTTGAGGTTAGCTGCCTGCTGATGACCAGCTAGTGCCCTCATTTTGTTCTGCTCCTGGCATCAGGATGCCCGGGATTCACTTCGCCTAGCGAATATAATCTGATATGATCCTGGCTACTGAGGATTTACTATATGCTCGTATAGCTATATATATAGAGATATATAAAATGGAGCCTTGACTATACTCCCAATCAGATGCATTTCTGTTTTGTGCCATTTATTTGAAGACACAGTTTGTTGCTCTAAAAGAACTAATTATTTAATTATTTTTGCCAGTCTCTAGTATTGAATACAGAAAGGTGAAAGGAATGTGATGGTGTGTTAGGAGATGTTGATGAAACACATATCTCCTTTACTGATAATGAAATTAGAGTGACGGTGTTTTTGGGGCAAATGTGCAGAAATATTTTTATTTCTTCCTGTAATTTAAAGCAATTGCCTACATGTGAATCTTATAAAGCATGCAGAATACGCTCAGGAAAGAACAGGTGTCTCTGAGAAAAATATAGTTAAATTGACCTTGATAAAGTAATTAAACCATGTCTCATTATACTCCACAGTAAACTTTCGTTTAGTTCAGAAAACAGAGAACAGAGAAAAATACCAGGAAAATGTGCAAAATGCCAAAGGAGGAGTGAGATCTGAGCATGACTGAATGTTACTTTTAAGCCTATATTCTTCCTTTGATGCAGATTTATAAGTCCAATTAACATTAATGAGAAATGTGTTGTGCCCACATGCAAACGATGAGCTGAGAACCCCTACTGCCCCCTTCTAGACTTCTTTGTATGTTTCAAATATTGAGCTGTTACATTTAAAGCATATTTTGACTTGATTTTCAAAGCTTTATGTTTATTCTGCCTTGATAAAAGCAAATAGTGGCAAAATATAATTGCTTCTATAACATTTTGCAAAGACATCAATAAGGTCATTTATTTTTCTGCTTGTTTGAAAGAAGGAAACAACAAAAATACAGCAAATAATGTCAATGTATTTCACACAGATCACATAACCTACCCTGTATACATCACAAAGTGCTGACAGTTCTGTAAATAATGTTTTTTGTGGTGTTCATGTTAGATTTCTAAAAACATAAATAATCAATCAAATGAAGAGAGGGTGGGAAAATGGGTCCTGATATGGAGTAAATTAATCAGTGATGTCAACAAGAGCTTAGATCTGCAGAAAGACTATTCCTTCTTCAAAGAAACAAAAATCTTCAAAATGGAATGAAAGACTTCAATTGTTTCCCAGAACAGATTTTAAGATGAGAAAAGAAACTCATCTGCATTATTAATCACCAAAACACATCCTACGAATTTTAATATTGTATTTATAATTTCCTACTTAACACAGCATTCCTCACAACCTGACAAGGTGACGATCCCAAAACCAAAACAGATGGTCTTTAAAAAGATCTGCAGATTCTCACTTCTAATGAATCTCAAGAATCCTCCAGGATTTATAATAAAACTCTTAGGTCCCTTCCAACTCAAACTATTCCATGGTTCTACTCATACATATTAAAAGAATGTACTTCTTCAGTGGCTTCTTTAGAAATACTTCTATGAGACCAGATAGCTATGTCTAGTAGGTTTTATATCTAATTTAATGGACATCTTGCTGCTCCACAGATGGTGTTACAATGCTATCTTTTAAGCTTTAATTGAACTTTTTCCTTTCCTTTCTGGATCAGGACATATGCATACTTTTATTTATTATTATTCTCAATTTTGCTCTGACAGCTACTTCAAATTCAATCCACTTTTCACTTTCCCTGCTAGCCTTTTTACAACTTCCTTATTCTATCTTCTTGGCATGGAAAAAAAAAAAAAAACAGCATCAAAATTTCTCAATCTGCTACTGAGTTCTTTCTCATTCCCTACCTGTACTGTGAGTCAACTCTTTACACCTCTCTTGATTAGTCAGCCAAATGAAGATCTGTAACTTTTCAATTTCTGTCTCATTCTGACTCTTTTGTAATCATCTCCTCATCCCAGGTATTTTAAAGCTGGAGGACAATTGTCCACTCCTGCTCTTTCAAGCTGACTCAAGGGAGGCTGCAACAAAGAAACTACAAAATAGAAAGGATAGATTTTATGTGCTATGGCTATGAAAGGAAAAAAAAAAAAAGTAGTAAATATCTTATATTTTTATTAGTGAAGGTTTAAACAGATTTCTACCAGATAGATTATTCCTGATGATTCTCATTTTAAAGCTTTGAAAGAACGTGTTCCTTCAGTAGTTAGACATTTCCTGGCCTGTTGAGTTACTACTCCAAAACAGTGGAACTTCCATTTATCTTCCAATTGTTTCAGCTTCTTCAGACTGACCAGAAAGAAAAGCAGCATGAAATATGATTGCTGTGATTTAAAAGAAGGGGGCAGACTCTTTAGTAGTCTCTGTTGTGATAGGTCAAGGGAAAATGGTTTCAAACTAAGAGAGGGAAGACATAGATTGGATATATCCAAGCATCTCCTTGCTTTTTATCAGTTTGTACTTTGAGTCCAAACAGTGGAAATAGTCAAATAGTGAAACTCAACTGCACGTTTCAGCTGACTTTATGCTGAAGACACATGAAACTCAAAAACTACAAAATCAATTAGATTCCTTAATAAATCATAGCTTTGTGGAATGCCATGATGGAAAAAAAAATCAACCATGATAGTATGTTATCTAATAGTTTGAGAGTTTCATTCTGTCTTGTATTCAATGTCCTACAGTCATTATGAAAACTTTTCAAAGTGTTCTCTAAATTACAGAATGCAATACAATGGTAAGTAGAAAAGAGATACTTCCTAAACTTCATGGCAGAATATACATCTCATTTGAGACATCATAATGGATGTTTCTCTCCTAGAAAAAACTTTCACAATTTTTAAACTATATCTTGGTGTTGGCTTATTTTATTACTTTTATTATAACTTCATTTATATATGTGACATCTATAATACACAGAAACTATTTCTACTCCTTAAATTATTCTGTTAACTGTAGAGACCAATCGCACAGTTGTGCAATTTCCTTTACTGTCATATTTGGCTCTTTTAATTCTCCCTCAATCCTTTCTCTCTAACCTCTGTTGAACATTGCTAGTGTTCACTGTACTATCTCTTCTCTGTGATAATGTGATGCTGCTTGTAATTTTCTATAAGAATCTTTCCCAAGGATTACAGTTTCAGTAATATTTGAAATTCTACATGTATTGAGTTCTTTATAGAAAAGATGTGGAGCTCTAGTGTGTGCCTCCCAATAGCCCCCAGCTAAGTAGAAATTCTCTTGTTCAAGTAGATGAGGCCTATGATTTCAGAGAAGAAAGTTGTAATTTCCTCTTCATTCACCCATTCAGTCTGCTGGTAAATGTGATTTCTGAGTATACAAGCATCCATGAATGGTTTTATAATGATCCTGTGGTAAATTAATGTGATTTAATATGAAGAGACTTGAAGGCTGCAGCTGCATCAGATAAAGTTGCCCTCCTCCTGAAATGTAACATTAGTTTTGGTGGTACACAGAAAACCAAGTATACAGAGGGTCCAATGGTAAACGGAACAAACAAACAAACAAACAAACAACAACAAAAAAATATATATACAGATGTACATAACTATCAGACCATTATTTCAATTACCTTACTAAAAGTTGGATTAAAGAAAAGTTGCTGATGAGGAACTATAGATGCAAAAAGAAAAGAGGTGGGCAAGTGGAACTGAAGAGAGGGAAATGTAGCCAGAAGGAAAAAAAAATGTTGAGTTAGAGCTTACACTGTGAAATATTAAGAAGCAGAGAGTTCTTGTAAAATGTAGCTCTGTGAAACCTGAAGGGCACAGCCGCAGCCACAAGTACAAAAATATGGACAATTCATTCACTTGTAAACACTCTAGTTTTCCTTGAAGGTAAAACAAGATAGTGAAAATTCAGAGAAGAAGCTAGTAAAAATGCAACCTTAGAAAAGCATCAATACAGAAATGCGATGTTCTGTCTGGGAAGTTAAGAAACTGCAGAGATGGAACTTATAAGATGACCCATTCAACTACATAAGGCACATGAAACAGAGGGAGATGATATGAGACAACCAGCATGGCATCACCAAGGGAACATCCTGCCTGACCAACCTAGTGGCGTTCCACGATAGCATAATTTCGTCAGTGGATAAAGGAAGAGCTATTGATGTCATCTATATGGACTTCAGTAAGTTCTTCCACTTAAATAGGAGAGATACGGATATGATGGGTGAACCATTCAATGGACAAGAAACAAAGAAAGTTCAATGCATGATCATACCCAGAGAGTAGTGGTCAGTGACTGGATGAAGATCAGTGATAAGTGGTCAGTATTGGGGTTAATGCTTTTCAGTTATCTTCATTGATTATATTGACAGACTGAGTGTACCCACATCAAGTTTGCAGATGACACCAAGCTGTGTGATTCAACTGACACACATGAAGGACAGTATGCCATTCAGTAAGACCTAGATACATTGTAGCAGTGGGCCTGGGAGTGGACATATCGAGGAGCATCCAGAGGAGGTCCACAAAAATGTGCCAAGGGATGGAATGACTCTCCTCTGAGGGCAGGCTGAGAGAGCTGGGGCTATTCAGCCTGAAGAAGGGACAGGTCTGGAGATACCTGCTCATGGCCTTTTCAGTATCTAAAGGGAGACTGTAAAGAAAGGGATAGAATCTTTGGCAGGGTCTGTTGTGAGAGGACAAGGGGAAATGGTTTCAAGCTAAAAGGGGGGAAATTTAGACTGGGTACAAGGAATAAGTTTTATATCATCAGGGTAGTGAAGCACTGGCACAGGCTGCCCAGAGACACAGTGGATGCTGTGTCCCTGGAGACATTCAAGGTAAGGCTGGATGGGGCTCTGAGAAAACTGGTCTAGCTGTAGGTGTCCCTCTTCATTGCAGACATGTTGGGCTAGATGACCTTTTTAGGTCTCTACCAACTCAAACAATTCTAT
Organism: Callipepla californica brunnescens; assembly: GCA_023055505.1. NCBI lineage: Eukaryota > Metazoa > Chordata > Aves > Galliformes > Odontophoridae > Callipepla > Callipepla californica. The sequence continues at coordinate 31,241,588 of JALIRH010000005.1, forward strand.
GATTCTATGATTTTATGGACTATTTTACTATATCTTCCTCAGAGAAAACCACTTTGGTCTCCAGACCAAAGATGATTCTTGACACAGATGACTCTTTGTTCTTCAAAAGTCCTAGCAGAACAATCTCTTTTATAGCACACTTTTTAAGAAGTCACCAAGAAAAAGCCATTTTCTCAGAATCTGTGTGAGAAATGAGGAAAGGATGTATTGCATCTCCTGTCACACAAAAAAGTCAAAAAAGAAAAAAATGTTCTCATTTCCATTTGCAGAGTTAATGGGGATACTGTTAAAGAGCTCAAGCCTCTGATTCAGCCTTCATCTGACCTCTAGCAAGGGGTTAAGCACTCAAAGTTCTGATAACTCATCTGTGCTAACCCATTTGCCCCAAACTGTCTTGTGCGTATACAGTTCTTTTGCTCTTAGATTTTACTTTGGAAGTCATGAATAATAAAACAGTCACACATTTCTGAAAACGCAAGAGTGTATAACAATATCAGATATTACACATAAAAATCAATACTTAAATAAATCAATTATTAGAAAAATGCAGAGTGGGAGAGGGTTAACAGAGTGTCCAGTTAAAGCTGATACAGCTGGAAGAAATAGATGTTTTTTAAAAAATTTTCCACTGATTTATACATATCAGTGAAACTGAACATGCTTATTTTTCATTCATTTCACAAAACAACTTTACTTTCACTATTCACTTTCTCCATTAGAATATCTTTATGATCTTATAACATTTAGTGCTTGAAATTCTTGTCTTCAGGCATACTGTGTTTTGAAAAATAAACAATACATGTTTTTTCTCAATCCTTCCAAAGGACTTAACTCAATAGAGTCTGTACAGCAGAGTTGTTTCGATATTCAGATCTTTTATTTGCTGTCAGTACTTAGTGATAACATCTTGTTATTTTGCTTTTATATGTATGCAATGTAAAGGAGGAATGCTGCCTAAAGTTTAATTTGCTAAAATTATTTTTATGTTCTGGTATTACACTATCTGAGTGTCTGCATAAAGGTGCTGCATACGAATGAAACTTCCATGAAAGCAATTTTTAGGAAAGAATTCCATGTAATATTTAACAGTAAAGAATTTTCAAAGTTGGAAAAATGTAAGGGGAAATGCACCATTTAGTAATTAAAAATCAGCTCCCTAACTCTATCTTTGTTCAATTGTAATCAGAAAGATAAACAAACTCAATTTTTCCTCACCATGAAATCCAGAGAAACATTCTCAAATCCCACTTCAAACAACAATATACTAAGCCATGTAAGTATTATTTGCACATTCTTCATGTATGAGATAAGAGATAGTCTTATGCCATGGATAATGGACACACACCAGTCAGAATACTTTTAATTCGGAAGGGTGTGCTGTGAAAATAAAGATAGCAAGCGTGGAAGATCACATATTACTGAAGTTGTTTTGCCCCACTCAAACATTCTTAATGAACAAGACAGCAAAATAAATAACAAACATTCCCATAAAACAACCCATAAAGTATAAAAATTAAAAGAAACAAAAGAGATTGTCATCAGCAGTGATCAAGGAATAAATGATGATATTTCTGCTTCTTCTTTCATATTCTCAGATATTTTTATTTTCCACAAGTTATAGTAAGATTTAGAGTATATTGCTCCTTCTCCAACTTTACTCTAGCAATTTGAAAAAAAAATGCAATAGGCTCAATTACAAAAAATTGAGAGTAAAGAGGAAGTTTGCTACCTGGCAATCACATGTCTATTCTATCACTTCATATATATTTGTTTCAGCACTGTTTTATTTATAAACATATGCTGGGGGGCTCAGGTGAAACTCAAAGTTACAGCTAAGATGAATGATAGGATCTCGTGAGACTCAGGGAAGGAAAGGTTCAGGAGTGAAAGGCAGAAAGCTCAGGAGACTAAAAGTATCTGAGATGAAACTTAGCCTACAGAAAAAAAACTTTTATTGTAAGCATGGGAGAGGACTAAATGGAATGGGAAAAAGTAGGTTTGGATGAGACGCCAAAGGACAGAAAAGAACAATGAGAAAAGGATGATTAAAATACAAGGTAGTAAAATTACCCAACAGTTAAGTTGCTTATTTATGCCTATTACAAAATTCAAGATTTGAGGTAGAACGAAGTTTGCCATTCTGGTATATATGCACTATATCATGTATTATAAGAAGTAAACTTCCTACAACACGCTCACTTGCATAGCAGTCGAGCAGGAAGAGGTTAATGTAGAAAGAAGAAACTGGCCCCACAATATTTGTCAGACAAATCTCACAGGATACACCCTTCAGTACTCTTCCTGAAAGTTTGGGTGGAGTTAGGCAATGCATAAGGGAGAAATCCCAGGCACATCCCTACAGTGGCAGAGTGCTGAGGATTACGAGCAAATTTGTTCCTCCCAAGAACTGACTATCATATTAGTAGCACTGAATCTTGGTTAGCAAATCAATAAAAGGACAGGGTAACAGAATATTACTCTGTAGCTGTATTTTTTTCTCCTAAAAAGAATGAAATAAACTATTCTTTTTTTTAATTACGAAACAAGAGGAATTTCTTTTCTGCCATTCCTGTACATATATATGCATGTATTTAGTGGAAAAATATTCATCTACTGAAGTAGGACAGACATCTTGGAAAAAAAAGTAAAGTTAACATTAATACTAGAATGTTACATTTCTCAAATCCTAGTGATGAGTGGTAGTCAGGGTTGAGCTGCCAATATTTTTGGTTGCAATAGAATGTGATTCTCTTGAATATGAGCAGTAACAACTAGCCAGAAGGGATGGAGTGCAAAACATTTACAGAGAATAATTTGAGTCTCAGATGTCTTCACTATGCTTAGAAAGTAGAACACCCAAATGTGTGTATGGGCATGCAGACATATGATGTCTGTGTGCAAAAAATCTGTGTGCAATTCCCTTTCTCACTGCAGGAATGTGTGATAGCTGTTCTCATGCATATGCTCTTTAGAATCATCTTTCTTATTTTAGGAAGTTAACAGAGGGTTAAAAATCAAGACAAGTAAAATCTTACGCCTTTAACTACAAAGACCTTGGAGAATTATAATGAACCCATTTTGAAATTGTGTCTCACAATTGCTTCTGCATAGAAGAGAGGAAGGTAAGTGGGCTGAAGTATATGATTTGGAATTTCATTCAGTACTTGATTTCACATGTACAAGACCTGAATAAGGACTATGGGACTACATGTACAAAACTCATCAAAGTTTGTTTGGGAGCTACTGAACCTCAACAATTAACAATTTTAGTGTTTTCCTCTATTCAGTAAAAACTGTAGAACTTAATTCAAGTGTCACTAAAGTCAATCTGTTTGCTGCTTTCCAGTCACCAAGAACTGGATCTTTTGTTGCTGGCCATCTCATAAGGAATTCAAGGATCTATTCATTAACGTGCACGATACATTTCAAATAAGCCTTTTTTGTAAGACTAATTGCTATTATATGATAATGTAAATGAAAAGCTTATTTTCTAATATGCACTTTTCAGATAATAACCTTAATGTGATGTGCTAAAGTGCTGCACTGAGGTATACTGAATTACTGGAAGACAATTCAGACAAGATATTTAGCACTGAGCATATATAATGTCATTCACAAAGAAAATAAGTCATTTTATTTCTAGATGAAGGAGAATGAAGCACATTTTCTTACTATGCATTTATGTTATTTGGTGAATTGTGAAACTTAAAAGAGATATATGTCCAGGATTTTGTTCAGATACTGTATCCTTGATAGTAATGGACTCTCATTACTTCTCAAGAAAAAAAATACTTTGAACAGTCAAATATCTTAGACTCAATAGGAATTTTGTCCCACTCTCACCTGAGCTTATCTTGTATGTTTACTTCTTTATTGCTTTTTGAAGGAGTCTCACGCAAAACTAAGCTTAATTGCTATGATTTTTTTTGTTTGCTTCCTTGTTTTTGTAGGACACTATCAAAACATATGTTTTTATAAGCAGTATGAAGCAATCTCAGGTTATGAAGGCAGAAGGAAAAGAAAACCAGTAAATTCATTACTGCTTCTTTCCAAAGAGCCAGGGTTTCTGTTTGCAATTAAGAATAGTAAAACCCAGAGACAAATACAAATAAAGAAAATTTGTTGTCACTTTTGTTCAGAAGTGCATCTGTTCTGGAGTACTGATAGAATCTAGAAACCCAGTTGATGGAGGTTCCCTGATTCAAACACTTTTTAAATACATAAATCAGAAACAAATGTCTAGAGCAGGTGTTCTTTTAGTAGTAAACACTATGAGAAAAGCTTTGCAAAAGAATCATCTGTGGATTTCTGCATGTAATGAAGAACTATTTCCAAATAAACCTGCTTTTCTTTTCTTTTTTAAATCACAATCTAATAGAACTTTCTGTCCAAAATGCTTGTGTTACATATTCTCTGGGATCCAACGAACAGTTTTCTCTAGGTCCCTGCAGAGCATGTACACATTATCACATGTCGCATCCAGCACACATTACAGCCACAGGGGTCCATTCTGAATCTATGATAATATATACTGAAGAATTTCATTCCCATTCACTAACTTCTGAATTACACTGGCTACCTTCCTGTTAAAAAAAAACACACATGCCTCTTTTTAAACCCCACCCCTGTAAAGATTTCAAGTGTTCTTAAATTCATGTTTTTTCTTGTTTGGTTGAAATAGCAATTAAATAATTCTATGAGGAGATGCCATTTCCTGCTTGAATTTGATTAATATTATTTCAACACAAAATGCATCGAACTAGCAAGAGGAATCTGGTCTAAAATTGTCTTCATTTCATGACCTGTGCACTTCAAAGACTCATAGAAAGGACAGATTTTGCTTCACTTCAGTGCTGAAGAACAGCAACGGTAATTTCCCTGGACTCAGAAAATGTTTATTAAATTCTTTGAGTTTGGGAGAAATAACTTCATAAATTCCCAGTTCCCCTTTTTAAAGTCAAAAGCAAACACAACTGAGCTTTGCTGCAGCAGTGCTGTTACATATACAATTGACAAAAGATCCCATGTAATTTTTTGGCAATATTTTAAGACTTTATTGTTTTTGTTTCCTCTTAGGGATTGTCACAAATTAGGTACGGAAATAAAAAACACAGAAAACTTAGTGCTAAGATATTTAAATAAGATTAAATTCTACACCACCATGTCTTGGAAGTTGAAAGGAAGGAGTTGAAATTCCACATCACAAGAAACATCATTCAATCTTTCAATATAATATGCCCCCTCAATATTATACTAAAAAAGAGACAAAAAATCTTGTAGACATAGTCCACCATCAAAAAGAAAAGAAAAGGAAAACAGACAAACAAAAAAAACTGGAATTTTTATAGTTGGAGGAAGTTATTCATTCCAGAAAATGAATGCCAGTTTATTTTTCAGAAAGTATTATATAAAAAATATAAACTGGTATCTTTTGAAAATATAATAACAATATTCTGATCTGATATTAATTACTTTCTTAGCCTCTGAAGCATCCTCCTGCAAGATTGGAAATATGTTGGGTACCCTCTAGTGGGCAAAATATCATATAGCTTCTTATAATCAAAAAATGAGAATTTGTGCATGCATTTCAAGACAGTGAAATATAGATTTCAACTTTAGAAAGAGCACGAAAAATTCTGATGTGGCTATGATCTAAAACATAAAGGAAATGTAGACATAGCCGCTAAAAAAAAAGATATTCAACATTTCATTTTGTTTATAAGAATAAATCATGGGACTATAGCCACATGTGAGATTCCTTTTCTCTCTCACAGGCTGGAATGTCTCACTGTAATTTCATGGCACTTGTATGCCTGTTAAATCCCAAAGTAGTGGTTGTGTTCTTCAGAGTCCTATCAATAGATGCACAACAGTGTCTTCAGAATGCAAGCTAAACAAAAAGCTCATCCTAGGAAATAATCATCTATTTTTTGTGATAGAAAGTACAAAGTGAAGTTTCTAGTAAAAATCCTACATGTCTATATTTATTTAATTTTTAAAAAGAGACCCAGGAATTCCCAGCTCCTGCTGACCTAAAATTCATACTCATCTTTTATCTCACTTCAGCTACTCACTAGCCTTCCAGTGTTGGCAGATATGGATCAGACATTGTAGATGTTATTGGTTTTCTCTATAGTGAAGCTGTGAAATCTTCACAGATGGAACTGAGGATTACTGTGCTACACAGATACTGCAAACACTTTTTCTAATAGCAGACATTAAAAGACATCTTCAGAACAACAATTACTAGCTACCTGGAACAAGCAGTAAATAAGATGTGGTATATTTGCTTTTTTCACAATGATTTATTCTTATCTCCTATCTGTCACTTCTTTGAGAAATGTGAGCTTTCTGATGTTTTGACAGTCTCTACGTAATTTACACTGACTAATTTCTCTTCCTCCATGCAACTGACTTACATCACTGGTTTGACAGATCAATTAACACTTTGTCAGTCTTTTCTTCCCACATTATTCATTAGTAGGTCACCTTCACTTATATACCATCTTTATATCTTTTCATTTCGTAGCTATTTCTAACACTAATTTGACATGTGTATTATTAGCACTTTTGTTTTCTGGACGCAAATCAGATGCATTCAAGAACATGTCACTCCTTACCCATATTAGAAAATTTTATAATTGAAATTTCATTTTTTCTTTGTATCAATAATTCCTTTCTCATTTTCAGGCACCTGGCAAGCATAAAATAATGGTTTTATGTGCCTAAAAACAGTGCAGAAGTTCTTTATAAAGGAATATCTTTTCAAGGCATGGACTTTTGTACCTGAGAACAGGAAGCAAAATAGCTGACATGCAGAGTAAACACAGACCTGGTGTTAGCAGGTCTCAAATGGGAGCATAACCAAAATTATCCCTTTTGAGAGCAGAGATTCAGAGACTTCTTCATTCATGGCAAGAGCCAGGATCAACCCTGGAGCTTAACTGGTGACCGTGCAGTACAACCCCCAGGCCCTCTCCAGGATATGCAAAGTCAGAGTTTCGACTTTCTTCGCAGATTCAGATGTTTCAAACTGCATTTTTCACCTCCTGGAGAACTACTCTAAACAACAATAAATATGCCTAACTGAGCACAGCAACGAGGTTGGACCAACACTTGCCAAAGAACATCAGAGTGGAGAAGAGCAGTGACACTGCTGTGTGCTGTGGAGCAAGGCCCTGAGCTCCCTGCCCCTGTGCAGCTCCTGCATGGATTTCAGGTTATGAAGCGATGGAAAGGACATGAGATATGCAATTATTGTGGTTAATATAATTATTTATTATTTTAGAACTATAATCAATCCTGCTTATCAGAAGGAATATTAAAATTTTCTGGGGAGCTTTCTATTTTTTCATCTCCCATTGCCCTCCGCTTACTATGGCTAAGCTTCTCTCATGTGAGAGCAGAGAAAAATCTTTTTATTCCCTTGAAAAGAAAAATCATTTTTCATGGAAGAGGGAACAGAAGTTTCAAGACAGTCATCTTTCATGCACAAAAAAAGACCTCCTAAAAAGTCCTACTAACAGCAACTCTAGATTAGATTACAGAACTGCTTTTCCAAAGTTTATGCAATCTCCATATTTCAGGCAAAACATTTTGTTCACCTTCATACTTGAAAGATGGAATATAACTTCCTACCTCATGTGGATTTTTTTTCTCAGAAGCTATGATATTCATATTTATAAGAGAGTTTACATGTATACTATACTCCTGGGAGTTTCTCTCTGGTCTAAAAGACTGATTAGTATTTCTTTCATGCCTGAATCAAGTTCAAAATGATCTCAACTAGAAGCAAAGGAGGGGAACCCAAGTCTTTTTCTGCAACAAATCCCTTGAGACTTACAAGAGCTCAAAAGGTAAGGTGAAATCACAATTCCCATGCTGAGCAATTCTGTCACTATTTTCCTCAGAGAAGTGACAGAAACCACTATTAAAATCAAAATCAAGTTGCTAGTAGTAACCCAGAGGAATAACTGAATCTTGAAAAACAATTTAAATTGGTTATTTCTATGGCTAATCATTCTTTAGCACAATGTTTTCTATAAATACCGCAGCTTTATGTAATCCCTCTGTTTTGCTTTCTGTATAGATATTTTTAACACATTATGTGTTTAGGAGAATAGGATAAATAAAGTTTGCTTCTGCAGTCTAGGATTCTAGTGGAAACTGTATTTTTGTGAAGAGCTTAAAAGGCTTGGCTTAAACTTCAATCCAAACCTTTTGTAAAATTAAGCAGATGGCTGCTGGCTCTGTAGTATTATCTAACAGAAACGAATGCTGGAAAGACTAAATTCTTGTTCAGGCAATGGAAATATTCCTGAATTTAAATCATCAAAACAAGCAGCTCATCTTGAAATTAACACATCCTTTGGTGACAAAGAAAGCATGCACATACACCAAGAAAGGAAGAAGGAAGAAAATTGTAGGTACTGAAAAAATGATGGTTTAATAATCCTGAAAAGAAAGTTACTTTAACAGTGACAGGACATTCAAATATGTTAGCCCATTTCCCAGTTTAGGTAACTACATAGCTGCTTTGTTTATCTGTGAATCCAATTCCACCACAATAGCAGAAGGCAGAGTCACTGAGTAATTTTCAGGTTCCATTTCCTTAACATAAATGTTCTGATGTAGTCATCAGATCACAGCAAAGAGACCATTACCAATCTCTTTAAGCAAAATGCTTGTCCTAGGCTCTGAATACATTTCTAACTAGGTTCACCACTTATTTCATGAGGCCGCTCACAGGAATAAGGCTTCCTCCACATCAGGTCACAGGAACTGCTTGTATCCCTGGAAAAAGCATAAAGCAGGAAGGAAGCCTGATTTAGGAAAGGGCAGAACCATTATATCACCCTCTTCTCATGCAGTGGAGTCATGTGAATACAGATTTCCTTTTGACAGCTCACCCCAGGGACAATAAGGTAGGGCTGCAAATACAGCTCTGCCAGTTCAGCTCTGCTTTGTTCCTAGCCCCAGCCCTCTCAAGCTTCCTCCTGCAGGTCCTCCAGGGCTGCTGCCTCTAAGCAAGACTTTCTCAGCACTTTCCTACCACACCTACACCCTGCCCAGCAAGGTCCTTGATGAGATCATAAGTTCTGTTTCCAAAGTTCACCTACAGTGTGTCCCTGGTCCTTAGCTTCGCACATGCACTATAGAGAAAATACTCCTTGTCTGGCTAATTACAGCTGTAGAAAATAAGTAACATCTGGATGCTGGTATTAAAAGTATAAGAAATCACTTAATTGTTCGCTAATTTTGAACTCTGGAGGACATTGTGTTCTTAGATGACAGAGAAGTCAATCATACATTATCTCAATGTACGTATTGTGCAAAGTTCATCGAATTACTAAGGTTGGAAAACACCTCTATGATCATCTAGTCCAACTACCCACCCACCACCAGTATTGCTCACTAAACCATGTTTCTCAGTACTAGATCACCACATTTCCTGAACACCTTCAGAAACAGTGACTCCACCACCACTTCCCTGGGCAGCCTGATACAGACCCAAGTATTGAATTTGAGCTACCAATAACATCCATTAAAAAATCATACAGATAATGCTTTCAATACTATTTGAAAGCTTCCTCTACCTATTACTCTTTTTAAATTCCAGCGCTGCACCAGTGTTTTCGCTTCAGCAGATGTTTCCCCACTGAGCTTTTCCGTTTAATATATTTCAAACTGATATTTCAATCTGCTTGCTCACCTCTCACTACTTCAATGGATCAGTTGACATGGAATTAGAAAAATACCTCAAACAGATGTTTCAGAAGTTAGAAATGTTAGAAAAAAGTAGAAGATGCAAATGTGGATATTACGTTTGCGTGTGGCAGCATTAACAGATGCTCACTGAGACTAATAAGTACTTCTATCATTCTCCATGGAAACTGATAGCAAATTTGAATTTAAAAAGTTGCTTTGAAAAGCTCACATGGAGTAATATGATTTATTACATACAGGGAAATTCAATGAAATTTTGCCAGGGAAGCATTTATTATATTTCAGACAAATGAAAGTGACAAACCCTTGCCCTAAGGAACTTAGCGGGTTGTGGCTTCCCTGTGTGTGGTTGTACAAAATGCTGAGAAGGAGAAATTAGCTTCTGCATTGTACTTCACGAGACCCAGTTAGTCACAGGCCTATTCAACTTTTTTGTCTCTCTTTTCTTAATACGATAATAATTAAAAAAAAAAAAAAAAAACATAGTTTATCTCACTCCCAGTGGCTGTGCCATTTAAATATAAACAAGCAGTCTTAGCTTATGTCTGTACACACTGTCCTAATCTGATCAGATATGGGCAGGAAAAAAAAAAAAGCAGAATACATCATAATTTCAGTACAACCAAAAAGTTTATAAATTGTTCAAGTGCATACAGAGCATTCCATGAGTTTTGCTCTGCAGGGAGTTAAAGAAACAAACAAGCAAAAAACATAATATCCTAGAGCACAAATCTAAAGAGGAGGTATAAGATATAGGAAAAGCCATGATGGTTGATGCACTCATTAGATACTTACTTTCCTAGTTTCATTTTGGATTTATTATTCCAGGGGGAGGAGCACAGAAGAGATCAGTTCTAGAGAGCAGAAAGAGATGGTGGAATGGAAAGGACTAAGTGCTAAACTCTGCCAAAGACAAGCTATAGGTGAAAGAACTGATCAGCTTCCAGAAGCACTGTCTCAGAATATCTTCTGCAGTCAAAGATTGCTGGTGCCTGAATCCTGTTGCAGAGTCAGTGTGAGATACAGTACCACAAATGAATTCAACTTTGGTATCTGGTGGATTATTTATTGCTCATACAAACAATGTGGAAACTCTTTTCTCTAATAAGTATATCAGAGACAGTGAAACAAGGAGATTTGCCCAAGGTCTGGAGGCAATCTGTGGAAGTTTAGGAAAAAAAGAAGAAACTTTCATCCCACGCATACTCATCTGTCCTGTTCTGAGTCTCAGCCATGGATCTTAACAGCAAGAGAGCTCTGCCTCGAAACAAAACCAGACAGAATTCTACTGAAAACCTTAATCCACTTCCCCCGCACCTCAATAGCCATCAAACAAACAAACAAAAAATTTGATTTTGACAAGAGCTGAAGTAGATCCTTTATGAGTAAAAAATTAAGAAACTAGATATTTTTCCCCTTCGGCTTTCAGTGACAGACACTTTTCCACTGCATACTGGTGTAAAAACATTTGTCATATGGTAAATGAAGCATCTGACAAACTGCTCTGTTTTTTTAATCCACTTTTATAACATACTTTAAGTTTTAACCAGAGATGGAAGAAGCTTGAAGCTCCTGAGAGCATAAGAAATACACAGAGCTGCAGGGAACACACTTCAGAGAATAGTCATTATGTAAGCAATAGCAATTATATTTTAGCATAAGTCTGGTTATTTGTGAACCAAAAACTATATTTTGAATTTTGATTTTAGAGAAGAAATAAATCTTTTCACATGAGAAATGGAGACTGTTACGGCAGATGAAAAATTAAATGGTCTTGCAGAACATACTACACTTTTAAATACAGACTCAGGCATATATATTTATAGTTAACACTGTGGGAGGTTCATATTATCTTCCTTAATTTCTGAGCCAATTTCATATATTCAGAACAAGGGAGATCTCTTAAAGTTTTTCTCCAGAATTTTCTTCTCAGGCAGTTTTCAAATAAGATCATTGATTGGATTCAGATAAGTTACCTGAGCACAACATGATCATTTATACATACTATACTGAAAAAAGATCAGTTCAGGACAAATAAATAAATAAATAAACACAGTAGGATTGTTTTGGTTAGTTAAACATACACTGCTTGTTTAGAAGATACATTTAGAATGCTGTGTTTGACACAGGTTTATTTATCAAAATATACTTATCCTACATACCCAGTAGTGAGAGGAGGCTGAACCAAATGATTTCCATCAGTCCCTTCATGCTTGCAAAGCTTTATGACTCTACACTGAAGATTGGCATCAAAGCCATTTTTAGAAATTAATTTTCTATTTAGATTTTACCTATTAGGTTTTGGGATTGGTTAATAATAATTTAAAAAAATCTAAGTCAGTATTTGTGACTGTGGATATGGTTTGGAGAAACCAGTGCAGTATTATTCAAATTACCCATTCCAGACCTATGCCCGAGCAATGCAAACTTTCACCCTAAGATCTTGTGATCTTATCATTCTGTGAAAAAAATTATTCAGAAAAGGAAAGCTAGCTCTTTACTTAGAGATTGACACAGAGGAAGTTCTGCACAAATGTGCGTGGGAACTTCTTCACAGTGAGGGTAATGGAGCACTGGCACAGGCTGCACACAGAGGTGGTGGAGTCTCCTTCTCTGGAGACATTCAAGACCCACCTGGACACCTACCTGTGCAACCTGGGCTAGGGAGCTGCTCTGGCAGGGGAAGTTGGACTAGATGATCTCTAGAGGTCCCTTCCAACCCCTATAATTCTGTGATTTTGTGAATAATAATAATGATTATAGTTTCAGAGGTGAGTTCTTGTGTTCTCATTGGAACTAACAGCACATTCCTGTGTATGTGTTTTCATGAACTTAAGCATTAAAATAATATTAAAAAAATATAAGGAGATTGTTCCCAAACTTACAGTTAGTTAAAAAAAAACTTACAGTTAGTTAATTGAATGAAATATAAATGGAACCATGCTTAAAGATTATATAGTATTTTTCCTTTTGAAGTGCAATAAAAGTATTCTCCACGGAGCAGTTGTGCTGGGAAATAAGTACTTTTTAAATAAAGATGTCTTTGGATTTAGACAACATATTTTTCTAAGTTTGTTATACTTATGCATTGAGCATTTAATAAAATAAGAATCAATTTATAAAATACTTCTTTTTAGATATGAGTGGATTCATGTCACTAAAAATGATTTTATACTCCAACAAATCCAGAAATAATTTCACTTTCATATTTCTTATTCTAATCTACTTTGTAATTCATTTAAAGAAGTAATTCATGAAAGAACTTTCAGTGACCTAAGTAGTCACAGAAGTTTGACTGACTGATTGACAGTATTCCCAGATCAACTCCCCTAATCACAAACAAAAGGAAAGCTACCTCTCAAGTTCCTCTAACTCAGACAGAAATGTTTCCATTTGTTCTGAAAGGCTCACTCTTCTTTCTTCCTGATCCTTCTAGCTCTCTGAGGCTTTGCAGGTACAAGCCAGTACCTGCCTCACAGGGTGAAAAATCTTGCTTGCTTTCTCTGCATACTCCTGTGAATTGGTTGCATTAAAGCAGGCTGCTCCACAATCACATAGAGCCAAAGCATCAGCCAGATACCACAGAACCACTAAATAATTTATACTGGAAGGGATCTCTGAAGGTTATCCCATCCATCACCTTGCTTAGAGCTCAGCTGGCTTTGAAGTTAGGTCAGGATTTTTGCAGTCAAACTCGGTCAGGGTTCAGGAATCTCTAAGGACTGATTCTACAGCTGCTCTGTTCAAGCTGGTCTGATATTTCACCACCCTTACTGTGAAGAATTTCACCTTACATTCTCTTATAACTTTTAACTGGTACCTTTTCCACCTTGCCCTCTCACTGTGCGCTTCTGAGAAAAAATGGGCTTCATCTTCTTAATAACTATGAATTAAGGATGCAAAGACAAGATTTGAATCTCCCATATGTTTCTTAACATTTCCATACCTCGATTTTACTCTAATTACTCAGATGCTGTCACATGACACAGGAACCTGTGAGCAGATCTTACCAGTAAAGAGCTGTGAGAAGCAATCTACTCATCCTAACTTAAATTCTGCTACACTCATTTGTCTTCCTGCATATTGGAACAGACCAATCTTGTGCTTTGAGGAGCTTGATCTAGTATTCTTCCGGACCTCTTTGGTCTTCCAAACATCTTTGCTAGTTGACTAGTAGGTTTAGTAGTCTAGTGCTAGTACATCTGCTAATAGTTCCCTAAATGCAGTGTAGTGCACTCTACTGAAGACCAGTTTAATTTTTCCTGCTTCTCATTGCCTTATTCACCTCAGAATTTTACACACTTTAAAGTGACGACAGCCTCAGCTGCTATCAATCTTCATAATGTCAGTCAGTTCCTCTTTATTTACAAGTTATAAGTCCTGCAGAACCACTCCCCTGTCAACTCATCCACAACCTGCATCAAAAATTTGTCCTCAATGCAGTCTAGAAACTTTCAGGATTGCTTTGCATCCCACCAAGCTTCCTTTCAGGAGTGGTTCACATTAAAATAAAAGAACAGATTATGCCATGATTCTTCCAGTTTTATGAAGAAAAATAGAAGGATGAATTGATTTCTTTTTCTTCTTAACAATTAAATCTATAGTAGAAACAGAATAAGACACTTCCTTTGTTTAACCCCCACTCTTTTCTCAGTTCACTGGCAAGCCAAGTCATCACACTGGACAACGCAAAGAAAACAATTCATATCAACTGCTTCTTTTTAGAGTCCCCTATACTACTCCTTTCTCATATTCATGTACAGACACTTGAGACAAGTTCCTTAGCAGTACAACTTTCTAAGAGTAGTTAAAAAAGTCTTCCTACTCCTTTTTTTTCAGTAACATATTTGGCTCCTGACCTTTCTTCCTCCATCTGTCTTCAATATTGTTTCTGTACTCTTCAAAGGGTCTAGTTATAAATCCCCATCACTGTATGTCAAACTGAATCTCACGAGTGTTGTGGAGTACAGGCCTCATAAAAACACATCAGTTCCAAGCGAATCTGAGAACAATCTGAAATAGTACAGTTCCTACACAGCCAACACCTCTGTGTTCCCTTCCATAACATCTGACAGTTCTAATGGCTAAGAGGACATGGCGGAGGCAGTGCACTACAGCATGTACAGCTTGCCAGATACTAGTGCAGGCAGTACAGGAGCACAGAAAAATAGGGGGGTAATCATCCAACCATGGTGCTCCCTTTGCAGTTTCTCTCAGCTGTGCCCTGCAGTAGTCTCTCTTGGAGGCAGTAGTGTCTAGCAACAAATGACCTCCACCTGAATCCACCCCCTCAGAACCCCCACTACTACAACCTTGCAACTGATGCTCGTAATGATTCTGTTCTGTTTATTTGGCACTTTTTTCTGTTTGCTTGTTTGGTTGTTGCTGTTTTGTTCATCTGTTTTGTTTTGTTTTTCTTCCTGAAAACGGCGTGGTAATCATAGTATTCACAGCTAAAGACAACCTATAGCTTTGAGAAAGCATACACTTGCAACTTTCTGAACAATTATAAAGGCTTTAAAAGCTGGATTACTGCAATATTACTGTGCATACCTGACATTAAGAATGGTACTCCAGTCACGGTTTACAGCATCTGAATCACTGGAAATCAACACTGTGCAGAATTAAATTAGTGACTATTTCTATTAACTTTTGATCTGAATTTGTAATTTGTAACCTTAGATCTTACTCACTACTCAGTTGCAACAGAGTGAACTCTTGGAATTGGATTTACTTAAGCATAATTGCTTGCAATTTACACCAATTTAGTATTAATTTCAGTTTAGTTCCTACTCTAGTTTATATCACTTTCATTTCCATTTGTAGAGATGAATGCATGTGATCTTTTAATATATCACTTAAACTGGTGATAAACATTTCCATGCAAAATAGTTTTTCCAAGTATAGTGTATCAAAAACAATAGTGTCAAAACTTGCTTTTTCCAAATATATTTATTTTGGATTTTTTAGCATAAAAGTTGTTTAAAATTACAGAATATTACTTGTAATGACTTGTATTTATTGAGTATAAAAAAATGTAGCCATATTGATAAAGGGAGGATTCCAAGGTGTGAGTGGGTGACTGGGTGAGTTGTTCATTTTTGTTTTTCATTTGGACTCCAAAGAGCAATAAAGGAAAACCATGTAGCTACATAAAATTGTTTTCTTTTGTGTAAGACATTTTATATTTCTGTTGGCATTTACAGAACATAACTGTTAATTTTGATTTTTGTGTGCCCTGCTGTGGCATAAAATTATGGGAACAGGAGGTCAGCAAAGTTTTCCTACACACTTATGTTGTTTATGAAGATTTTTCAATTGTTTATCTTTTTTTTTTTAACAACTCTAAATATATTATTCAGGCCAACAATGTTGTTTTGAGTTCCAAAACAATATTGATACCATACGTGTTTTAAGACTACTTATTATGGTCCCTCTAGGGCCAAGAAGCCAGAACTACACAAATTCTGTCTCCTTGGCATGATAGAGATAATGCAATTCAGCTGTAAAATGAAGCTGAATGAGTGTGAGATTCTATCTCTGTAGTTCTGCAAAGACACAGACAGACAATGAGAATCTGATCTGGAAAGTACTGTCTTTGATCTGTGTTTTTTCCATCTAAATACATATATTTATTTCTCTGCAGTATCTGCATTCATATCCCCAAGTCATTTTTGTGAGGTGTGCTTTATTCTTTCAATCTCATCAATGCACTAATTCATTTGTATGCCTTTGAGATTTTACCCTTACTTTCTCATTGTTCTTATGCACTGGTCCTTTCCCATCCACAGCTCTATTTCTGACATGTTAATTTCAGATCCGTTCACTTCTACCTTTGCCAAAGAGCAGACCAGAACTAATGTGATTCAGAAGGTAAATCTGAATGTCGCCACCACCAAAGCTTGACATAAAAGTCTACCCATTCCATTTACATTTTTATTCTTTTAACAATGTAATGTCTTTTTAATCCAGGTGGTTACAAATGGAAAAAAGATTTTTGGTGTAAAAGTAAGGTTTCAGTAAGGGCAAGTATTCACCCTGTATATTGCAAAAAACAAACAAACAAATAAAAACAGTAAAATGACCAGGTGGCTATTCTACCTTAAGAAAGATACTCTACCTCCCTAAGTCTCTTTTTTTGGCTCTAAGCTGTAAAAAGGAAGTAGAGAGAGCAAAGAAGCAAGAAAATAGGTCAGTCAGTGTTTAAATGTTCATGCTGCTCAGCAGTTCCCATCATTAAAAGCTGTTTTATTTCACAAGAGCAGTAGGCTGTGCAGCGTATTGTGCAAGAGCTATTCACTACAGCCATTTGGGGGTTAAAAACACACTCACACAAAAGACCAAAACAGAATAATTGCCATAGTAAACCAAACATGCTACAACAAAGTCAGCATTGCATATTGCAGTTCTGATTAACTCTTCTTTTGACATAACAAGTTGCTTTCAAGAGAATAATTTAAATGATTTATGTAGATTCATGGATTTTGTCTTAATTTGACTGCAGAAATACTGCCAGAGAAAAACTGAACTTCCCTAAACCAGCAACAAAGCACATTAACTATTTATTATCCTCTATTTGCTATTCACTCCAGATAATGCTGACAACTATTAAGTGTTCCTTCTCATCTTAGAACTTTGTACACTAAAGTTGAGATTCACATTAATCATGAACTGAATGGCAAACATTTACAATCTTTTTCTGGAGTTCCCAGTTATTTTGATGGTGGTTGGCATTGCACTTCCCCTTTTGCTACACTGAAAGTATTTTTATCAAGATATCTTGCATGTTGCAAAGCAAAGGCATAGATTGTGCCTGCAATACATCTTCCCCGGCAATTTGATACTGCTAACCACAGACTCCTTCTTGATGACAATGCCTGCTCTACAGAACTTCTTTCCTTGACCTTTCAGGCTTAGGAACAGAGGGAAGAGATCTAACTTGCAGTACTCTTGATAAAACTTCCATTCACTGATATGTGTATTTAACCCTCAGGGTACATGAATCTGCTCAGTAATTGACCTTTTGCTATTCAAGTATAAGCAGTAAAGTTACCTGATGAACACAAGTTGATTTGGTTGAAAGTAGAATGCAACTTTTAACTTTCCTCCTTTTTTGCTGAAAAACCTCTCTCCAGTGGGGTGAATACCCAGAGCAGTGAGGTGAATATTCCCATGAGAGAGTCAGATTACATCCAATGGATAGGACAGGGAAAAAGGAAAAACACTGGCAGCTCACGGGTATTTAATGGGAATCTAAAAGAAAAAATCATTGCTATGGATTCATAAGATTTTTAGATGGGTAGGCAAGGGGATGGCTAGGTGCACAAGATGCAACTACCATGATACAAATGCAGCGTATCTCTCACCAAGTGCTGAAAGCTCCTCAACTTGTGCTGCATGTAGTGTCCATGCAGCCATAAATATGCAGTGAATGTCACAAAATCAAAGAATCACAGAGTTGTAGGGGTTGGAAGGGACCTCTAGAGATCATAGAGTCCAACCCCCCTGCCAAAGCAGCTCCCTAGCCCAGGTTGCACAGGTAGGCATCCAGGTGGGTCTTGAACAACTCCAGAGAACGAGACTCCACCACCTCTCTGTGCAGCCTGTGCAGCCAGTGCTCCATCACTGCACTGTGAAGAAGTTCCCATGCACATTTGTGCAGAACTTCCTATGCTTGAGTTTGTGGCCATTTCCCCTCATCCTATCGTCACACACGAGAATAGTCCGGCATCGTGCCTTTGCCTCCCACTCCTTAGATATTTATAGACATGGATCAGATCCCCCTCTGAGTCTTCTTTTTTCAAATCTGAACAGACCCAGGTCTCTCAGCCTTTCCTCATAAGGGAGGTGTTCTACGCCCTTTATCATCTTTGTAATGTCCCCCTCTTTGAGAGTGTCCCCCTCTCTGAGATCTTGTTAGACCTTAAGTAATCAAATACCAAGATCAGCAAGCAATTCTGCCTTGTACCCAAGGAATAAGAATCACATAGAGTATTATACTATGTAGAAAGACCAGAATTTAGATAAATATTAGACAGATGAAAATAGGCAGAACAGAAGGCAATAGCTGCAGATACCAATATTACCAGCTCTTATTAAATATTTTTAGTTCAGCTCTCAATACCAATGCATATTATTTTTGCATAGCAAGGACAAGTAGCATGAGTAACGAAGGAAAACAGTCTGATAAGGGAAAACAGAGCAGATGCGAGCTGAATAGAGGAAAATACTCCTGCTCCTTCCACTGAAGAAATGGGGTGAGTTTTCTAGTCATGTTTCTGTTCATTCTTTGGTAAGCCTACTCTACCAGCAGGAAAAGAAAACTGGCCTTTTCCATCCATAGTATCTGCAACGTAGGAGTCAGACAATTTGTGCAGGGGTTAGGTTGAAAAACAGGCCCTAGGAGTAATACTGTACAAAAGATCATCAATATACTATACAGACTAGAAAGACTCTGAAAATGCCCTCCAGTCTGATTAGTCCTTTTAGCTCTGAAAAACCTCTTCAGCTACATATATGTATATTTAAGGCATATTTCTTTGAAGTGCATATAAAGACATAGGTCTAATTTGTTTGTATCCAATCTCCATTCATTACATTCCCTCTCACACACCTCATAGTATGCAAATTTCATCATGCACCCCCCTGTATTCTTTCTCACTGCTGTGCCTAAATTCAGAGCATCTTTTCAGCCATTTCAACACCTTACACTTCTCTCTGCATATGCCATTAATTTTACACTTTTATTGGATGCTCAGATCAACATATTATTGCTCAGGTGGAAAGCAAAACGATCTCAGAAATGAACACAGAGATTAAAAAAAATAATGACACAGTAAAAAAGTGAGGCTATAACTGAAGGTTTCATGCTTCACATGAGAAATGAGAGTTAAATAATGGGGCATAGGGAGAGAAAGAGGAATGACAATGGTCTCCTCTTTTAAAGAAAGCATCTTTAAAATTCGCTTTAAAACAAACAGCACTAAAGTTAAAGTGGGGAGAATATTTCAATTTTTAGCTAGAACTGAAATGCTATGCTGTGACATTCTAGACTGTCCATTAAGATAAAGGCAATTCTAAGAATGAAGACAAATAATATTAGAGTTTAATGAATATGATGATTAAAAGTCTCTTAATTAATTTGATTCAAAGATTGTATATTAATTGAAGATGATAATCTAATTACAAAGCTGCTCCAGATGTGACTATACCAGAGGGAGACACCAAGACAATGCCAGATTTCCAGTTTACCTTACTGCAAGAAGAAAGGCAAGGTCTCTTCTAAAATCATACAGAAATAAATAAAAATGAAAGGTCTGCTGGTGAGCTGAAAGGCACCTCTACAGACCCTCTTAAGACTCCTCCCTATGCCACCCAACAAATTCAGTATTCTCTGAGATGCATTAGGCTATTTGAAAATCCTGACTACCTTAGGACTACTTCAGATTATTACTGTTGATATGCTCTGTGCTGAATATTACAGGAAGAGAGAAAATTTCTTTGCTTGGCTTCAAACAAAGAAAAAACAAAAATCATGTAGAATGGAATATAAATGTGTCTAAAAACAGTCATACTTCCACAAAAGAGCTCTCAGGTATTGCACTCTCATTAGATTTATCATGACATTGAAAGAAGAATGGTAGTCTTGTACAAATTTTGTCTTCTAAACCATTTACTAATTCATTTCACTGCCATTTTTTTCCTCAGAGACTTATTTTATTATTTCTCTGATGCCAAAGTCAGGTTCCCCAACACTTCATGTCTTTTTCCCTGAAGAGTTACTACTTTTCTGCCTAAACCCACACAGCTTAATTTTAGGGGAAAAAAAAAAAAAAAAGGAAGACAGACAGATAGACAGAAACAGTCTCACTATTTCACATACAGTTAAGACATAAAGTTGAACGTGGCAACTGAAAAGTTTGAAGACAGGAACTTCTGCTCTGCACTATAAATAACACTATTTAATAAAGTCTTACAATCCTGAAGCTGAACTGTCCCAGTGCTGATGGAAGCAACAAGAAAGAAGTGGTCAAGCACTGCCCTTCAGAGCCTGGCAGTTTCCTTTCATTACTGTAGGACAAATACGGTGGTGCTACACTGAGGTCTCTTCTTCAAATTCCAAAGAATCAGTCTAAAAAGCAAGAGTGAAATATGGCATAAAATTGTTCATTGCTCTGTTAATACAAATAAATGTGCAAACCAAGAGAGTTCTTCTGTTAAGTTTATTTTAAAAGGACTATTAGAAATTCCAAGACACACACAAAAACTTTAATTTTGGAAAGTGTTGAATAGTTTTGGTCTTGAAATAGACATGGGAATTCCTATTCATCTGTGGATCTGGCAAAACACCTCACATTTGTTTTTGAAGAAGAGCTAAAGGAGAAGCTATGTATCACTGACCTTCAGATGATGAGCTCCCTAACTTCTGAGATGACTTTATATTTACAAATGATGTTTCGAGGCTTCACAAAAAAAAAGTCTCCCCACAGAATTTAAGGATTCAAATCATTCACTTTTCCATTTCTGTTTTAGTCTTTTAGTAAAATGTATTTTTTGTTAGATTTTAACATGTTTGTAAGGAAAACTAAAGTATTTTCCCCGTTTCTTTCTAGCATGAAAAAAAAGCAAGACTAATGGAGTGAGGAAAAAAATCTATTTTTTCCAACAATTTTGAAATAAAAACACATGAAAAAAGTTGTCTGAGATGAACAATATGATGGGTTTTTGATAAGGTTTGGAAAATAATCAGTACTGCTTCTACAGTTCTATACACACCCAGCTCTCTTTCCTATCTAACAGACAGATGGTTTAGACTGACTGTGAATATAGCACGGAAAGACTCAAAATGTCATGTGTAAGCCAAGTTCTCAAAACACTGGAAAGGCAGAGTTGCCCTGAAAAAAAAAAATAACAAGCAAAAAAGTAAAACTCTTAATCCTTTTTGTTATTATTTTTCCCCTAGGGGTTTTATTTTTAATGTTATCAGTAGATAAACTATACCCCATTTGAGTTGCAGCTTTCAAAAAGGGACATTGCTGGTCTTTCTTTCTTTTTTTTTTTTTTTTTTTTTTGAAAAGTTAGGTACCCTGAGTGAACACAGCAGCAAACTACTTCAGATAAGTATTTAATCTACAGATTTAATCTACAGATAAGTTCCTGTTTTTGCTAAGACTCATGCGTATTTTTATATTTGTCAGTTTTGTTGACTTCAGTGGCTGAATGTAGTTGGGATCTAATTTATGAATGGGATAAATTAATATTGAAAATACCAATTCATTCTGAATTCTGTTTACAACAAAAAGACTGCAGAGTTTATCTCAATCTGGCAGAAAGTTACTGAAAAGTATTTTCTTTATTCCGCCTAGACTGCAGTATGTAGAATGATAAAAGCCCACAACAGAAAAGCTTTTTGCAAGTATATGACAGAAATAAATCTGTATTTGGAACAAGAATATGTGCTAAAGCACTTCTTCCCATCACAGTTTACCAAGATCAGTTCCAGGTGTTCCCTAATTAGCAGAGCAGCAGACTTTGCAGTTGCCATTCACATTATCCATGTTCACGGATTTTCATTGCATTCAGATGCTTGTTTGTTTACTACTTTTTTATGTAAAGGCTTTTCTTCTAAAGGAAAAACAGATTAGCAACTTTGATAGATAACGGTAACCTATGTCAAGACTGTCTTTCTTACAGAAACTTTATCCTACTCTCACTTAAAAACACCAGTATTCACTCAGTTTTACCAGTGAACAAAAATTCCTGCGTAAACGACTTTTGTGGCATACATCTGTTTCCCCTCCTAGAAACTTCCACCACTTCCTTTCTTTCTCCAAATCATTAACATGTTGGATCCATTCTGCCAAGTTCAGAAAACAGTGAGTGATATCATTCTTCATAATTCCCATCTCCATTCCCCAGGCTCAGGGAACTCATATAAACAAGAATGTGTTAAATTACAGGTCAAGAGTCATGTGAGAAAACCATTTTCTATTATATGAAGCATAAGACAACTTTGTCACAATGCTTATAGGAGGTACTTTCTGATGCATTTAATCGCCTGTAACCTGCATTAGTAAACCCCCTGTCCCATTCAGCCATGTTGCACTAGCGCAGAATCAGCCTGTTGGGCTTTTAAAACTTCTACTACTTTAATTCTCACACTGGCATTCATCTGGAATTGGACTACAAGTGCTAAAATAAAGCTGTCATTAATTTACTGTAAATATATTCTCACTCTAGATATTTAATTTACTTGTCTTTGAAGAAGAGCAGTAATAACAAATAGTAATATTGCTCTTTTTTTAATACCCATTTTTATAGTGTTTTCAAGTGCTAATCTCAAGACAGCATTTAAAAGAAGCTAGCTGTAATTGCCCTCACTTTTTCAGAAGACAATCAATTAAATACAACTTTTATGAGCTGATTACCACTGAATGTATTTGAGTTTTTTAAGTATGAACATGTACTTAAATTCTTCCAATTAGGAAAGTTGTGATAGTCAACCTAAAACGTAAGTGTGCAAATTTATGATGGCTTTTCCGTAGACTGAGTATTCAGGAAACACTGGGCAGAAAAGTGAGGTACAACCTCTTCCTTCTGTCAAATAATTGCACTTACCATTATTTCCTTTGTCACTGATCAAGTCTTAATATGTTGAAAATTAGGACTATTAAGGTCAATACAGCTGCATTGCTATTAAGTCTGGTTTAGTGATCAGTTTTAAATGTTTCCAGAACATTAGCCATGTGGTGGTTGACATTTCAGCATGCAATTAAAGGCCACGTGAAAAAATACGTGTTGCAATATACAATTTCTAGTGCTTCAGAGATGCTATAGTGGCTTCCTAACATGTTTGGAACATAATCTTTTCTTTTACTGTAAAGAAGAGTGTTATTTCTTTATCTCATGAAGACATTACTCTGATTTACTGAAGTAATCTATCTAGAGTCATGATTCATCAAAGTGAAAGCCAAAGAAATGCAATCCTGCTGTATACATTACAAGAGCAGCTTGTTTCACAATAAATCATCTCAGCTAGTGCTGGCATTATCCCTTTTCCTAGCCTCAGTGGGTCATTTTTACCTCTAGGTAGCACATGTTTACAGGTAACATTTTCAGCCAGTTTGTTAATTTTGAGTTCTCATATAGTATGACAGCCAGAGTTCACAATACAGCTTCAGGCTTTCACCAAAGCCACAAGGAAGAAAAAAAAAGAAAAAAAGAAAAAAAAAAAAAAGAAAAAAACCCCTAAATTTTAAAAGATAAAGACAGTCCCTAACTTAATAGGATAGTACATTGACTGACTGAGCTAGAATTATTACAGGGAACACAGAACTGGTTTCATCATCTTATTACTTACTATTATCATTCACACCAGAAAATAAAAAAAAGAGAACAGATAAAACTGCAGGTACAGACTGTTAAAGTTAGGTAGGGACATAAAAGTTTTAAGCAGTAAATGTATCACACTTTCTCTTCAGATCTTTTTTTCCTGGAAGGCTTTAAAGGAGTTTTGCAAGTAGGGTACTGAAATTTGGTTTATAGTAAATGAAACATACACCTCTTTCAAAAATACAGTTTCAGAAAGTAACAGAAGTAATCATTAGGTAGGAACTTCTTCACTGTACTGCACTAATGAGTAAACTTCTTCAGGAAATAAGTGAGCATGGGAAAATTGGTGCTTAGAATCATTTTTTTACCCGTACTTACTATCTTAAATATTTATGGAAATTAAGACTTATTATAGACAAAATTGAAAAGACAAAATTATTCAGAAATTGGGGAGAAAAAAAGGAATACTGACTGCTTCAGTATTTCCTCAGCAACACTGGATATAAGCAGAAATGCATCTGTGGTTTATCCAACACTGCAACTTCCAAACACAAGGAAAGATGAAATTAAAACACCCTGATACAGTTCTGCATGCAATATGAACCACAATCTCTGTAGGTTTAGCTCTGTGCTTCTTTACAAGAAATTTACAAAATCCTATATATCTGTGATCTTAATGCTTCAGTGTAAGGCTATAACTGTAGTTGATGCCGTAATTATTAATGTGGTTATATATCTTAAATGATTGATAAGGTTAACAAAGTTTATTAGAAGGCTAATTAAGTTTAATCTTTGTCAAACAAGCACAGAGTGCACGTTCTTGTGAAGCAAAGAAGTATTTAAAGGCATTGTGAGTGAGTCTTAAATAATTATGAACATCATTAATCAGTGCCAAGTGAAGAAATCGTGCGTAAATTACATGCAACCATTGGAGCTTGGCTTAAAATATGTGCTTTCTCTGTTTTTATCACAATTTCTCTGCTGTTCTCTGTGCTTTTAAATCACAAATCTCTTTATATTCTTTTATTATTTCAGGCAGAGACAGTGGTGCTCAGGACAGTTTGCTGAGCAGGACATCAATGCATGTTTATTTAATCAGTTTCAAGATTAAAGTTTCATATTTGTATGGTTATTCCTACTACCTCTGTTGGAAGTAACAGTAATAGTTTGGAACTATTGTGTTCAATTCCAGTTCCTTTTTCTTTTTCCCACAGTCCACAGAATTGAGAATATGATTTTAAGCAAAAAGACAAAGATGACTTCTCTGACAAAAGCATTTCTTGCTTCAAAACAGCAAGAGTAATTGTGGGTATAAAACAGATATATCAAGTGGCTGGACTGAAGTGGAATACTGGAGCCCTTATCTTAAAGATAAGCATGAGGGTTGAGACACCTACTCTGCCAAGAAGCTTTCTTCATCACATACTTCAGATGACTCTAAAAGTAAGAAAGCTAATGAGCATGACAGTAATATAGGACTGTAACACTGAAATAGTCAAAATCCCACCCCCAGCTTTACTTTTGATTTCTGTACTAATAAGAATAGCCATAAAAAGAGGGACTACAGATACTGGGTCCCTGGTTGTGTAAATAACCTGACGGTAAAGCTGTAGCTGGTGTGTTTCTTGCCTGAAGTTTCATGGAGAGACAGCTTTGCAGAACGTAAGGATCTGAAATTCCTTAAGAGGACCAATAAATCTGAGTGAGAGTACTTGTTTTGATACCATAAAGGTGGGGATATATCAATCTCTGCAGTTATCTTTGGATAGAATCTGTGCTGTTAATATTTAGGGATTTCCGAGCAGAGAAGTAAGCTATAGACCTTTCAGAGAATTTAGGCTGAGGGGTGGCTGAACTGTAAATTTAGGACAATTGTAGCAGAAAGACAAGTACCAGGCACACAACTCACAGAGTGGGTACGAGTTCTTGCAAAAAAGGAATGAAGGCACCTTGGATTTTGGTTTTGAAAAACTGAGACAACTGTGCTGTTTACAGACACACTTTTAAAACAGGAGTTTTATTAAATTGTTAAACTCTTTTAAGTTTTACCCTTCTAACACTTTTAAACACTTAATTTCTCTTGTAGATCTGGTATAAGACGTTCCTAAAATTATTAGCTCCAGTACTCAAATTTCTTAACCAATTTTTTGGCATTATTGTTTTGTGGTAATCTACCTAATACAGAAGTTCACATACTCTCCCAGTGTTATTACAGGAGCTCCAGCTGAAAAAGAAAATCTATTAAACTGAACAGATAATTAAAGGAAATTTATCTCTCGGAGAAGGATCAGCTGTTCTGATAGAATTTCACGTGATGTGCTTAATCCTGCATGACCATCTTGAGAAAAAAAAAAAAAAAAGAAAAAAAGCTCTTCCAGATAAAACAACCACGAATGCTTGTAGTTATCCCAGGTCTGTTCACTTTTGTTGAAGTCTTTACTTAAATGTGGAGTAATGATCAAATACACATTGGGATTCTACTACCATATGTCTCATATCCTCCTTTCTGCTAAGTCTCATGTATGAGTATGTAACTGCTCTATAAGCATTTTCTTAAACTATGTCCATTAATATTTGTATGTACCTTAGGAACAAGGTTTACTAGTAACCTTTTTAAAAGAGCAGGAGTTTTAACAAAAAATTGTAATAAAAATACTGAGGCTATATTGCTTTTCCCTTGAAGTCTTTATCACCAACACACTGAACTTACTTTCCTTTTCACAATTGCCAAATGCCAACTGTTAATTAAAGTCACGACATTAGAACGAGATTTTTGCTTACATACAGTAACCGGTGACAAAAGCAACAATACTTACACTAGTTTTTCTGTAAGGTGCCCATAGTTTTATGCAATCGTAGAATTTTATCATGGATCGCATAAATAAGGAAAAGAGATTCAAATGAAAACACATGGGTATCTATAACAAACAAAGTCAAAAAAGGAATGCTTGGGAAAAGTATATAAATTCAAGAATATTCTCTGGAGTACTTTGTATATTCTCTTGAAATACTTTCCAAACATAAAGTCCTCGCTTAGAAGTTTCAGATCTGTTAAGGAAAACAACAATTTATTTTGTTTGGGTTTTTTTTGTTTGTTTTTTCTAGGGGGAGGGGGTTGAGGGTAAATAAATTACCCCAGATCATAATTATTTTTACTGGGGCCAAGACCCAACTGACTGTTATTAGCAAACCTAATTGACCTTGATAAGATCTGTTGAGCCTTAGAATTCACTTACTCCTTTTTAAAGTAATTGACTGCTCCCAGTGATATGGAAAATAACTTCTTCCTTTGTCTTACTTGAGCAGACGAGGCTATATACTTTCACTGCTTCAATGTTCAAATGTTCCAACCCAGCTTCCTAAAATCTGTTCTCCTCAGACTAAATACTTTGCATGCTATACCTTGTTATACCACTTGATATACTTTTGTAAGTCAAAAACCTTATTTTCAAATGGAAATTCTCATGAACTTTTAAACCTCTTCAATTTCACTACAATATTCTATTTAAAGTCATAAAAATTGTATTAATTAAAACGGATGTGTTGTAGCGTGTTATAGACCTCTGAGACCACTATAGAAATAGGAGAAGACTAACATGCCAGCAGCTGGATTCTTAGTAGGTACTTAGAATGCATCAGAATACAGGAAAAAATCAATATTTTTATTGAAAGTAGAATCAAAGATACTAAATGATGAATCACGTGGAAGCCCATAA
Source organism: Callipepla californica brunnescens (assembly GCA_023055505.1). Lineage (NCBI taxonomy): Eukaryota > Metazoa > Chordata > Aves > Galliformes > Odontophoridae > Callipepla > Callipepla californica. The sequence goes on from JALIRH010000005.1 coordinate 31,269,361, forward strand.
TCTTATGACTGTCATAGCAGCCTAGCAGGTATTCACTTTGGATAAGTAATCTTAATATCACAGAATAAAAATTATATAAAGGAGTAACAAATATTTTGTTATGGAAATGAGAATATTCAGGGTTAAAATAGAGGCAAGCAATTTCTTTTCATCACTGAGTGAGAAGATCAGCAAAAATTCACATGTAGCATCTTTCTGCATCTCTGTGGGAATTCTGCTTCTTGTGATCTGCTACTGCCAGATTTAATGTGGTGAATTTATTATACACAAAGTTGTCTGACTCACACGTGATTTTTATTTCCTCAGAAGACACACAGTTTTGTGTTGCTCTTCAGCAGCACAGAACAGTTACCTAGAGCACATTTTTAGCACTGTTATCTTACAACACAAATAATACATGGAGATGAGCTATTTAAAATATTACATGCATACTAAAAATAATTGTTGGCAACACCTATACGTTATTTCTAAGCCTAGGTTCCCCTGGGACCTTTCATGATTATCAGGCCAGCTAGCATGGCAGATAGCAAGGACTATCATGCAACCAGTGTAAACATTATTGTGCATACCAGCCCCTAGGGAGGTCCCAGCTGATGAGCGTTTCCTAGCAAGTCATGCAAGTTGCAGAGGGGATGGATCTCTCTTCTTGTAAATGACTGATCCTTCTTGTTGCTGAATTACTTTCTGATAATGCTCTGGTTTCTTTCTTTATGTTTTCTCTTTGTATATTTCTTTGGTTTGCTTTGTTTTTCCCTTGGGGATTCCACTTTTCTTGTAATAGAATTTTTCCTCTTGTATCCTTGTTGGCTACTGACACCTCAGCTACAGCACTGTTTCTGCTTTTCTTATCTTGCACAGATTTTGCCCACATATTTTCCTCTTTCTGAACATTTTCCTCACTAAAAGAGAGTCAGTTGCAGAGCAAAACCAGGGCTGGATTACATTCTGCTGACCCCTCAGGCTGTGTGTTACAAGAATGGTATTCACAGCTAACAGATTTACTCAGTGTTATGGGTGAACCTAGATTATACTGTGGCAATTCCTGCAGAGCTGAATGCCTTATCTGCTAGGCCACATTGCCTGCTTTCAGTAACAGCACTTACTAGCGCTGCCCAAATCACCATGCTAAAGAACAACAAATTTTCAACATTTTCAGATGCTGCAATTGAGTTAGTGATACCACCTGATTAACCATCCTTTCTATTTATCATTTATATGTGTAATTTATAATTAAATAATCATCTACTCCTTTCTATTAAATAGGAGTACTGCATTATTCAGCTCTCATTTAGGAAAGAGCTATTGGATAGCCTGTTGCGTTCCACTGCATTCCAGTCCCGTATTTGTTGCATGTTACTAAAGGCAGTTATTAATCACTTACAGCATTCCCTATGAAGTTCATCACTACGGATGGCTACAAAGTTTAGGCACAAGTTTGGAACCTGACTTCCAAACAAACACTTAATGTTTGTTTCAGAGGATTGTTTAAGTTGGAAAAGACCACAAAGATAACCTAGTCCAACCACCAACCCATCCACAGCATGCCTACTAAATCATGTCCTTCTCTGCCACATCTACACATTTCTTGAACACCTCCAGGGACAGTGACTCCACCACTTCTGTGGGCAGCCTACCATTAAATTGTGAAGCTCTAGGATCAACCTTCAATGTTATCCTGGTTTGTCTTGTCCTAATAACAGCTGATAGTCCAGTGTTAACAATGTACTGCCTCTTTTGCCTTCAGTTATTGACTTTCATGAAATATGAAGACAGACCCAAGTCCATAGGAAGTAATTTAAAATGCAAAGGCTATAAAAACTGCGCCTGCAGCATTGATGTCAAGTATGGATTTAACTGTTGTGCATATATGTGTCTATAGGAATTCTCAGTCTCCCCCTTTATCTGTCCAAAAATTTATGGGGAAGGAAAAATACTTTGAAAAAATATTGATAGAAATATGTCTGCAAGCAGCTTAATTCTGATCATAAAAACCACAGATCTTTATGTAACTTATGCAGTTTCCATGACTGACTTTCACTTGAGACTCCTGGTCAGAACTTGAGGTCTAACTGTTTTTAGACCCTGAATACATCTTTACAACTAGGTCAAGTCCCAGTCTTTGAAAGGTGAAGTGCTGCATATATATTTTATATAGGTAAGGCAGGTTTACCAAGCAGACAATAACTTATTCTCTAAGAATAAGGCCTTTATTGTGCAGATCACTGAGACAATGTAAGAAATATAAGTTGAAGAAGAAAAGCTTGTGTCTGAATGAACAAAGTGAAAGGTGTCTATACCGATTTCAGATGTAAGTACAGATCAAGTAGCAGTCCATCAGTGTTCACTTGCTAGTGTTCTTTTCTGTCTTTAAGATTTATATAAATAAGACACTTCCACTTATACTCTGAAACTCTGGATAAAAGGAACCAAAGATGTCATTTTATAAAATGGGAGTGAATGGATATCAATCACCTCAAGAAAAGTTTGGTTTTGCATTATACCTTGGGTGAAAATAAGGTGTTTCCATGCGTAGAAGTTCTACTCTCTGTGTAATCAATGTATAAATTATCTAGTAGTCTTGACTAGTATTTTTTCTTTATATTTTTTTAAGGTGTTTGGCATTTCCAAAATCCTTACTCTTATCCCTGTCAACCTATAAAAATCATATTTATAATATAAATATATCCACAGTGTAATTATATTCATATAAACCCAAGAATGAATACTGTTAATAGCAAAATAAATATCTTGTATATTTCATTTTCTATCCCATATGTGATGAACTGTACAGATATAAATAAAACATCAGAACAGAGAGATATTCTGTTTCAATAGGAAATCAAATGCTCCACTAGGTCACCATCTCATTAGGCCAAACTTTCCTGTTTATATGAGTTTCCTTTTTGATTTATTTGAGAATTTAGAAAGCAAGAGTTTGAGAGTATAGACTGTTTGGCTCTTCTTACCTCTTTCAGAGAGCAAGTGGTTCCAATTAGAGATGTATAATTTGGGGATGTATTAATTAATAATGAGACATTGCACTTTCCATGCAAATCCTAACACTTTATTTTAAAGACTATGGAGTTTTCACTCAACTTATTTTGCTTGTTGTTTTTCAGCAGAAACAATACAGGCCAAATACTTGGCATTTTCCTTGGAAAAAAATCTCCCTATAGTTGCAAATAACTTAAAAATATTACCCAATGTTTTCTTGAAGTAAGAGTTATTTTTCCCCTCTCATGCAACTCAATTCAGTACCATTCCCTACTGTACTGCACACATGAGGTATTATCTGATACAAGGTCCTGATTTTTTCATAAGAATTTTGCATTTTGGCAGTCAAGGAGACTGTCTCGGATAATTTATGAACTCTTTTGCTCACAAATTAAACTGATACTGTTCTGAAGAAATCCATGAACTATTTTTTTCATGTGTGACAGAGTGATATATATTTTCTGTGATGAAGTGGTACTTTCCTGAACCCTCATCTTCTGTAGATATTAAACACTGATACTCTTCACTTTGCTGAAAAGAATGTCAGATTATTAACAATTACACTGACTAATTTAATAGTAAAGGCCAATTATCTGGCTGAAGTGTTCAGATGGGTTGGTAGTAAAAGTCATTGAAGCAAGGAATCATCTACTGTCAGTATAAATCATTGCTCTTTTTTATAAGACAACATAATGAATATCAGCTGTCTGTTCCCTATAGTTTGTTCACTGTTTCAGGATCAGTTTTCTATGGGGCAACTGAACTATTTTTTGTTGGAATACATATCAATACCATTTAGCAGGAATAAGCAGGTGAGGAAAGTGGAAAGCACAGGTTTGATTAATTGAAGACAAGCTTTGCAGTGGCCTGAAAGAGGTTGATAATGAAAACTTACTGTCGTGTAGCAGATCAGGAAGAGCAGAAATACAAATATAAACAAAACTAATCACAAAAATGATAGTGATAAACTACAGATATTCCGGGCATTAGCACTGCTTAGGTATGAACATTCTTACAGCTGGTTTTACTCTGCTTTACCCTAATAGGTTAGGCATTCAGCAGATTTGAAAGGTTTACCAACAACAGTGCTGGGTATGTTACTGTTTGTCACTAAAGAAATTCTCTGCTTAAAAGATGGTTTGTGATTTGTTCTGCTCCTGAGCTGTCTGCAATTTTACTCATCTAATAAATTATAGTGCCCCATCAGTGTGGAACAAACCTAGTGCTGTCACCTAACTCTTTAAAGTTCACACCTTATCTGTGTTTACCTCACAGTTATGCAATGTTTAGAGGAGACAAGGGAATTATCTGCAAATTGGATACTTATATTTTGTTAGACAGCCAAAGTTATACAGATCTCTATAAGTAAATTATTACATTTTAAGACAGTTTATTTGGCTGTCTTTCCACACCTATTCTGGACTTATGTGCTCTCTTAAAAGTACTGTAAGACCTCTAAATCACCTTAGATTTCTCTTCTGTCAAACAGAATAGGATTAAAGCTCTCAAGAGTATTCCAAAGGCTATGTCTTTCTGAAAACCGTAATACTGGTTTTATTTTATGATTATTACAATGCAAAAGATTTATTGATTTATCCAAAGGCAGCAAAGAGAATTTGTGAAAGTACTGAAAGGGATTCTGGGTTAGAATGATGAAGTGCCTACTGCCTAATGGCTGGTGCTCTACGGCAGAGAGCAGCTCTCTATCATTACAATATATGCAACAGTCAGGCTTCTGCTAAAATGTGTTTAAGCTTTAGAATGTATTATTTGTTATATAAACGTGACTTTCATTTGTCTCTTTGCCTCTCTAGAATTCCAAAATATTTTGTTTTCATTTGTATTCAGAACAAGATGTTGCAATTCTGTGATTCTATGTCAAGATTGTAAAGTGTTTCTTGCTAGATTAGTGGTTTAAAAATTCCAAAGAAATGGATAACAAAAGACTGATTATATCTGTATAAAGCTGGTGTTTTTTCCTAGCAGAGCTATATGCTTTTGCACATCAGATACTTCATTAAGTCTTCAATTTTAATATGCAGTTGTCACACTCCTTAATTTGGAAACTTCTAATATTAAAATTTTTTATGTTGTAGTTACTGAAAAAAGCTTAGCTATCTAGTTTCTAAATTGTTACTTTAATACTTTGAAGTATAACCAGTAGAGTAACACTTCACTCTGCTGTAAAAAACTAGGAGCTAATCTAAAGCAATAACATCATCCAGGGTTGTTAATAACTGTAAATGATGACTGGACTAGGAAGAGGATGAAGAACATCTCAGGATGTAACTGCAGAATGAATTCATAGATTTACAGATTCATGTGGGTTGGAAGGGACCTCTGGAGATGACCTACTCCATCTCTATTCTAATGCAGTTCCCTACAGTAGGTTGTACAGAAAAGCATCCAGGTGGGTTTTGAGTCTCAAAGGCAAAAACAGCTGCTTAAGCCTATATAGGCTGACTAGAGAATTTACCTATGGCTACATGTCTGAAGATGCTGGGTTTTGGATTGGTTTCTTTTTGCTTCTTTGCATTTTTGGGATGTGAATTTCAGAAAACTTGAAGACATTCTTGTCTCAGTCCCACTTAAAGCCACAAAAGAGTAAAACTTACATTTCTAGCTGTTTCTTCTTAGGGCAAAAAAGTAATTATTATTTTTCCTCTTTATCTTGCTGAGTACTACCCTTTAAAGAGAGAAAAAGGAAACAGCCTGTTAACTACACACATACTAAAGCATACTCAGCCATTCCTAGTTCATAATGTCTTTGAAAAAACAGAGACATAGTGGTTTGAAATAATTTAAAAGTAGACAATGTATTTATATTTAATTATTAGGAAAATAAATTAGAAATTAGATATCTACAAGAAAACTGAATTTAAAGTTTTGCAACTCAGGTGGATGGCTTTACCAGCGCACAAATCCATCAATGGCATGGGCTTCCACTGGTATGAGAAAAGAACTGGATGGACTCACAGCTGCACAAACACACAAAAACAAAGGGAAAGTAGTTTTCCACACCAAAGATTTAACTCAGCATATATTTAATCAAGATTTTATTCTTCTGTTTCAGTAATTAGGCTGGGATTTTTTGTATGAATAAAATTACTGTCTTCTGCTACACTTCCTCTGTAATTCTTACTCAGTTTTACACAGACTAATGAATTTATTATTGAATAATTTAGTTTTTATACTGTATTCATGCAAAAATCTCAACATGAAAGGTGAATTCCACTGTTTTATTTTGCTAACCTTAAAAGAATTATTTCAAACAAGGAAACTAATTCACATGAAACTGAGACAAGGTATGCCAAAAATAGCACAAAGCAAAACAAACAAGCAAACAGATACAAAAGCCAAGTTTCCTACAGCAGAAGCTGCTGCCCTATGAATATATATGTAGGCAGTACTAAAAGCAGTGTGGATTCCCAGCCTTGTTCCAATGCCCAGGTGCATCCTGAAGAAGACGCACCTTGCTTTGCTTGTTTCACATTTCCAGAGCACAGCACTGGCATTTCTTATCCCCAGTATTACAATCTCCTGTACATGGTCCTCCTTATCTCCCCATCCCCTGAAAAGGAGGACCTGATTCTCTCCCTTCCTATACTCACTCAGGCTCTCCCTTTTCACCTCTATCATTGCTGTCACATTTTCTTGACTACGACTCCAGGATCAAAAGCAACGTGACCAAGAGTACTAAAGGATTTGAATATGTGCTAGCAAGGATGCATATGACTTCATATTAAAAACGGAAAATACAAGTCTTCAGAAAGGAAGTTAAACTCAGGAAGAAGTTTTATGCATATATATCAGCAATTTACCAACTAGTGTCAATGGCTGCTGGTCTACATTTATGTTACAGACCAAATGAAATCTTCCCTATAGGAGATGTCATTACTATCACATTAAAATGATCACATTCCCCCATTGGTACACATACCACAGTCTCTAACAACTGGAAGTCACATGGAAATCTCCTAAAATAAAGAATGCAATTCCCCTTTCAGTATCTAAACAGGTGAGATGAAGATTGGACATAAGGAAAAAGTCTGTTACAGTGAGAATGGTGAGGCACTGTCATGTGGGTTGACTCGTTATCTGCAACACAAAATTAAAAATCTCATAATTTGTGACTATGTACCATTCTGCACAAAAAAAGATTATTTTGTATTTGTGGCCTGCTTGGGTAGGAAGGCGGGGAGCAGAGGACAGGTTGTGTATTCCCAATGGAAAGTCCTAAGTTCAGAAGAGGTAGCACTCAAGTGTGTTTTCAACATAACCTGAAAATATACAATGATTGCTGAGGCTATTGGGCCTCTGTAAGCAGTTTACAGACCATGGGGAATATGTAGACTATTTCACAAAACCTTTAGAAGTAATATTTGAAAAGCATATTTTCAGTGGGCTTGTCTGCCAGAAAGGGAACAGGTATTCACGGAGAAAGCTTCTGGAACACATGAAAAACGGATTGGAAGAGCTCCTCAATGATGAAAACTAGCCAGTTTGCAGCAACAGAAATCCCAGTTCATCAAGAAATTTGAAAGCTTGAATGTAAGCAAGCGAGCTTTAAGTTTTTTAAACTTATCTGAAACAAAGTTCTAGTGCTTGAAACATCTTTTAAAGTTTCAGGCAGGAGTTACACACTAACATCCTAGACTTAAATTGCATTGGAAGTGCAGTGCGAAACAAAACCCTCTGCTGGAATGAGCATCTCTCTTGAGGGGTGATATTCCAGTCCATGTTTTACAAATGTGTTACAGGAGATTATTTCAGAAGCAGAGCGAAAGCAGGGCTGACTAGCTATATCATCTAGAAATGTTTGTGTGTGGGCAGCATATCTTCTGTAACAACCTTTACCAGTGGAACTCCCTAACAGCCCTGGCTGTCAGCCTATATCCACAAGCCCTTGAAACAGGATCAGTAGGTAGGAGACTCATTTCTTAGGGCAATATTTGGAGTTTGATGCTGCCTTGTTTTTGTTGTCTAATAGAGGAATTTGTACATTAGCCAGTTGGCAGGGCTTTCTATATGCTCTTAAAATTTGCATAAAAACTCAGTGTAACTAAAGGGTATCTGAGTCAAAAATGCCTACCAATGCTATATATTCAAAAACAGGCTTATTTCTCCCAATATGAATTTCTTTCTACTTCCACTATGTGAATTTCAAATGTTTTCAGTTAAGAAGGTCTAATTTTCAACCTAATGCAAGCAATTCCCCACAAAACAATGAAAACATGACATATAGTAACATGGCTAAATTGTAAAGGAACAGGTTATGGGATTGGAAGATACATATCTTATTTCTACTGATTTTGAAAGGGGGGGGGGGGGGTAATTTGAAGTATATTGTATAACACTGGGCTTTTGATTTTTTGGACATTCTTTTATTGTTTCTTTTCTGTGCAACATTTTGTTTCACATCAGTATTAACATAAGAAAGTAAGCCATGTATGCAAACAGTAAGAGATTATCTGTCCTTTTTAGAGGCAGAGCTTGGGCCACTGATTATCAACAAGGTTACTCAAATTTTCCAAGCTAGGACCCATATTTTGCTTGATTATGCTATCATGAACATTGAAATAATTTTGTCTGGAACTTCCTGCACTCTGAAACCCTACATCAAGTGATTTGTGTGCACAGGTTCAAGGAAAGCTTCAGCCCAAACAGTAGCAGAATAAAAAAGTTTGTTTTGACAAAACGACAGAGAAAAAAGTTCTCTATTTAGGGTTTACATACTGTGTGCTTTGTTGTAGAGAGCTGCAAAGCTTATTTTGCATATGTATTTCACTCTCTCTAAGAGTATTTGATCAGATTTAATTGAATTTCTCTCTACCACATTTTACCTCTTTACTATGTATAATAGATTACTGCAGAAAGTCAGAAGTTCCATCTACCTGCTGTATCTAAGAAACAATACAAATACAAACTTGCATATAATCATTAGAATCCTGCTGGACTTCGGAAGCTTAATTATCTGCAAACTGGCTGCAGCTGTCAAGGCTTTTTTTTTTTTTGAATGAATTTGCCTTTCTTTACTGCCCTAGACTTTGTAAAAGGAGTACAGAGACAAAATGTGACCAGTTTTTCTAGTGTCTCCTGATAAATATCAGCAAATACCAGATGGCCACCTCCATCTGCTGTAAAGGCACAGAACATAACTGGCTGAGGAGAACCACATGAGAATCAACAAATCAAAGCACAAGCTCCTGCACCTGGGTCGTGGCAACCCCACTATCAGTACAGGGTGGGGGATGTAAGAATAGAACACAGTCCTGCTGAAAAGGACACATGGGAGTACTGGTGGATAACAAGTTGAACGTGAGTCAGCAATATGCCCTTGCAGATCAGAAAGCCAACTGTATCCTGGGCTGTATCAAAAGAAGCGTGGCCAGCAGGTTGAGGGAATGATCCTGTTCACTGCAGAGGTGTTGGACTAGATGACCTTTAAAAATCTGCATCCACTCTAAGAATTCTGTGATTCTATTTCAGGTGTGAGTAAACAGGGGACAAGGATCCTGGGTGAGTCTGAAGCTACCAAAAGTTCAAATGAGGAAGACCTGATAACATTGCAAATGACACTGTTTGTGGCCAGACAGAGAATAAAATGATTTTGTAATTATAAACGCGCACTCATAAAAACCAGGAAGTCAAATTTTCATCTACTGAGATAGCAGTGTGGCAAACCATTTCTGTCACTTTCTGGTTTTAGGGGTTTTTTTTTCAGTTTTAGTATAATTTTCCTTGTTTCCCCTTTTTCTATCCCAGGAATATTCTGTATGTATGAATAAGCATGGAAAAAACAACAAACAGGTAGCAATTGGCTGTCATCAGTTGTACAAAATTACTCAATTAAAAAAAATATTGGTTTTATTGAGTTATATATTCCACAGTGGCAGTGTCTCTGCAATTTTGCTCAGCCATCTCCCTGAACTATGCAGCTTTCTCTTTCAAGACCAAAATGAGACAATAAAATTAAAAGAATTATCATTTCACTAATTTTTGAAAAAACACTTTTTGGAAATCAGGTTTATTGATGATAATTGACTATAATTAAGCTAAGCTGTTAACTGCTGCTCATAATATCATTATAGCATTATAAACAAGATCAGCAATTTTATTAAAAGAGAAACAGAAAAAAAAAAACAAAAACATAATTACTCATTCCCTCCCAAGCTTTCTTCTATTCAAAATTTGCATCAGTAAGTTGGCTTGTTGTGATAATTCAGTGATATGACAGATTGAAGAAATGTGTCAAGAGTTCTTATCAACAGTTTACTTCTCCCATTTACCACTCTTGGCTGCAGATTACCACGAATGCTGCTATTCTGAGCTTGTGACTATATTTCTGTAGCTGGTCCATTGCAGATTAGAACAGAAACACCAGGAACATGAGATGGTCTTTGAAGGAGATATTTAGACTTAATAATAAATAGGAAAAAAAAATCATTTGCTTTTTAGAAAGATTTAAGAATGTTATTTCATTAGAAATAACTCGTGTTAACATTTTCTTGGGATTTAATATAGAATTAGTGTTTGTTTATGAAATCTATTGTTTTGTAGGACGTATAATTTCCCATAAAATATTATATTTGCATAAAATTAAATCTGATAACACGAGGAACATAAATGAAAAAGCAATTTTCCCACAGTCAAATTATGTTAATACTGGGAATGCAGAACTATGTTTCAATTTCAAAGAAGTCCATGAACTCTAGGAAAATCTTAATCAAAAATTGTGCTTAAAATACACAAATTAATGTTGTTTGCATGTCTTAATCGTAGATATCTATGTTAAATGTTTCTTCAGTCTCACATGATTTGAACTATACATTTCCCTGTTTTTTATCTTCAGTTTAGGGATATCTAACACACTCAACTACTGTCATTTATTTTAAGTTAATGCTGATGTGGGTTAAGTTAAAATGCAGTATTTTTATTTTTAAAAATCTATTCTGCTCAGAATAGAGAGAATTAGATTGTTTGGAAATGAACAGTATAAATTATAAATCCATTTTGGTTTTTTGTTTTTTGTTTTTCTCTTAAATAGCACTGTAATAGCAAGTTCCAACATTTCAAAACGGATTAAGTGACTTGGGAATTCTTTGTAAATGACATAATCCTTCAATATTTTATGTTTTGTTTAAAGCTCTTTTGAATGTATAAACAGAATTGATGATATCAATTATATATATTAAAATGCTCATATATAAACGTTCATGTATATGCATTGATAGACATGAAAGTTGACATCACATTGAATCACCCATGTAGTGACTGAAATAGTCCCTGAGTGTTGATAAACCTCTTTCATTCAGAGTTAAATAATACTGGAAACATAATACAGAACCAATACAGTACTTCTTTCATCTCAAGGAAAGAAGAAACTGCCAGAATACATCAACTTACTTCTAGTCTGCAATCAAATATTCTACCTTAATGTAGATACAATTTTCAACACAGATATTAATAAAACTCAGATCTAACTTTTTGATGGGACTGTCTAGACCATGCTTAGAAATGTTTTTGGATCACAATAGGTAGTCTCAAGCTACAGCTTTCCTGATAGTCTAGAGTTCTAGGGTTTCGTTATTGTTAAAAAATCTCCTTTCCTATAAAAATAACCTACACTTAATTTTAAACAGACAGAAAAGACAGAGACTAGAAAATAAACATGACAATGACTGTATAGAACAGATTGGTGTAATGACCAGATTTGCCTGTATTTAGACGATGACACTTTTTGCTGACTGCAGTTCAAACAACTCATACAAACCTAACCAAGTAAGGAAATTATGCAAGCCTAACAAGTACAAGCATCTTTTCATAAGACTCAGGAGTCTGGTATGTTATTCCCAGGTTCCCAGATCTCATCCATAACTGTAACAAACCCAATTAAACAGGCAAACAAACAAAAAAGCACCCTACAAAAGAATAACAGACAATGTCTTGACAATTTTCCTTTTCTAAATATCAAACAACAAAACAAACTCTCTGGTCATTTGTTTTCACTGAAATGATGCATCAGAAGATCAAAAGTTCTTCCTAAGAATACTGAACAAGACTAGGAAGTACAAACAGAGTTTTGGAGTTTGGTCATTTCTTAGGAAAGTATTCTCGAATCTCATCTATTGCTTTAGAGTAATGGCGAAATCATGAAGAATTTCTGAACATTCTGAACACTTAAAATATTCATCAGAATGTATCTTAAGAAAACTTTCAAAATGATGGTGTGCAAAATGTAATGTGAAAAAAAACAAAAATACATCATTTCCATGGCAAATTTCAGGGAAAAAATTGAATATATGAAAGCAGTCTGATAATAGAAAACTGAAAAGATAATCACTTTTTTTCTTCCGCTTTTCCCATGTCATGTTTCCACGCTACAACATAAAAAGTAAAGGAATATTAGAGCAATCTCAGTGTCTCTAGAACAGCTCCTCAAATATTTTGAATGAATATCCCTGACTGACACCAGTAGAGTAACTCATTACTTATAAAGGAAAAGTAATAAACTGGATTTTATACCAGGAGAGCAAGCTAATCGAGGACATGTTGGATACTGACAATGAAACTTTAGGAAATCTAGAGGTTGGTTTATTACCTATTTATATGTTATTTGAGTTCAGATGCTATTTATAAACTTGGGCACATTCTCTGCTAGGTGATTCCAATTACTTGGTCTATAATTCAGCTGCTGAATCAATTCAATCAAGATGAAGACAGTTCACTTGATGAGATCCTATTTGCTGAACAATGGTGGATAGAAGTTTCCTTAACAAAAGAAATAATAATAAAAAAAATTGTATAAGTAGGCTAGACACAGTGGTAAGTCAGCCTACAAATGCAGGCCTGTGTACTGCGGCATGATGAGTCACAGCCTCACATTTGTGTGGCGGAGTGTTACTTACAGATGGAACTGTCAAAATCATGTTTTCATTATACAGGATGACAAATGTAATCCTCACGGGAAACATTTGTCAGCATAATAAGATTTAATCTCATTAATTTCAACATTGGTGTCTGTATTTTTATAAATAGATCCAGATTCACTCTCTTTGTGCTTCCTCAATTTCCTTCTAATTACTACATTTTTTTTTATAAGGGTTCACACCTCATCACTTTCTTTGTCATCTGTAACTAAATATGGGAGAGAAGGGGAAGAAGCAGAAAAACCCCAAACTGAAAATATTTATTTCTCCCATGCTCAACTGTTTTCTCTTATTTCTGTTCTCTTGCACAGTGTTTTCCAACTGATGGAACACGGAAAGGAGTACAAATAAGATCTGTTAGACCTATGTCAGTACTACCTAGTTTAATTTTTGTCTGTTATCAGTTCACGTACAGCTTTGTATCCTCCCACACACTTGGACCATGGGACTGTGTTTTGTATTCCTGGTTTCTCTGACAGTTTGCTTTTGCTAAGGAATCAGCTTCCTCTGAGACTCTGCTTATTCCGAAACAGAGATGTCTTACCAACTGTTAAACTAACAAAGCTAAAGAAAAAGCAGTTGAAGTTACTGCTGACAAATGCAGAGAACATTGCCGTGGACTCATAAAATTTGAAGTTTTTTTTCAGAAAAGATTAGAAACTGCCAATTTCCAGTCTAAAATACAGAAAGCAACAAGAAAATGGTGAAATCTTAAACTTTTCTTCTTCAGAGAGGCTTCTGGGCTTACATGCCCAGCAAATATATCTCAGATACAACAAAATTCACCCAAGGACCTATGTATATCCATCAAGTTACATATTTCACAGGAGCACAGAATCATAGGAGTTGGAAGGGACCACTGGAGATCATTAGGTCCAAATCTCTACTAAAGCAAGTACCCTACAGTAGATTGCAGAGGAAAGCATCCAGGAGGGTTTTGAATCTCTGCTGAGAACATTAGTACCTGTTGAAGGCAGTGTCAGATGAGACATTAATGAGTTCTATTTGTCATTATGTGTGAAGACAGGTTTCCTATATTTTTCTTGGATAGGTAGAGCTGATGTTCCCTGAAGAGATTGCTGGGATTGCTAACATTCAAACCACTCAATGAGAAAGCAAATGAAGAAATCGGATTCAATTACAGAATTTCTTTTTTCTTATTTAATTCCCAAAAACTACCTTTAAATGATCTGACTGCACCACTCTACTTCAGAAGCTGTTCTTGATTGTGATAGGCTACAGAAGAATCAAGGACTGTAAGGAACAGTTCTTGTTCTAAAAACTTAGACAGTTGTCCCCAAAGATATAAGGTCCGTGTGTTGTTGGGATGATTTTTGGTTTAGCACTTTGCAATTCAATCAGTGAGCCATGGCAAAGAAATGTAGATCTGACCTTTTCCAGCTATCATGACTCCACTGGAGAAATCACCTCCGCCATACAGTGGTAATAAAAAGACCATATATTTCAGCAGTTATCACTTTCTTACAACTGGGAACTCTATTAGCTACAGAAATCAGGAAAATGTTTTCTCTTGAACTAGTTGCTGCATTTCCTATGCACAGTCTACACTCATAAGCTTTCTTATTCCTTCCCACCCTAGATTTTTGCTGCAATTCTAAGAAAAAGAAAGTACATCTGTTTACAATACTTCAGACAATCATGTAGACATTTCATTTGTGAATCTTTTGTCACAAACATGAAGTTTGAATTTGCTGTTAACTCTCCATATCAAGATGTCATGCTGCCAGAGGATTTAGAGGGAGATGTGCTGAACCAGCTCTATCCAAGCAGTATCACGCTTCTTAGCTTGCTAACCCTTTGCTTCCAACACAGAGACAGCAGTGATGTTTATGCCTGTGTCCATCTACTAATATCTGTAACAGTGGAAATAAGCATAATACTCAAAAAAGAGAAGGAAAAGGTTGAAAGTTAGTGTAATCATACATAAATGATAAAGAAGATGTAATACATTAACATCCATATCAGACATCCATTAAGAATTGCAAAGATTACACTGTGGCCAGTACTTAATGGAACCTCCACTTGCTCTTGTTCAGTGTGATTTCACTTTTCAGATGGCCCTTTGGTGTCTGTGGGAGGAAGTGCAAACTTTAGTACCAGTATTTGTAGAAACAAACAGGTGTTTGCTTGTCAAGTCAGTTATAATGTCCATAATAACTACTTTGCACAAATCAGCGTGCTTGTGTGAGGTAGACAGATGGTGGGAAATGCATCATATTTTCCCACCTGATGCAAATACTTTTTAAAATCTACAAATATTGCCTCAACAGAGTTAACAGTGTCACAGACAAACGTATTTAGCGTCTCTTTTCACTTCTAATTCAAGGTACTTACGCATTTGTACTTTCTCTATCCATACCCATATGTCTCAAGAGAGACATTATATACAATTCTTGTTTGCAACTGGACCCTCTTCAAGGCAGGGTGACTTCTGTCATGGATGTAACTGGTAACAAGTAAGGTTTTCTTCAAAACCCCTTTTGATTTTAACCTCAATCTTTCTCCGTTTCAACATTCAGCTGCTGCAGTTTAGACCTTCAAATGCACAGTTAACTTCAAGTAGATAATGCTTTCAGTCAGATACTACTCATCTGCTTAGAGTTGAGAAGGTACTCTAGCATTTTTAGGATTAGATGGTTCTGATCCAATTTTAACATACATACTGGATATTACCTGTTTGTTGCTTAAAGCTATGTTCGGTTAGAAGTACCTCATCACTGCAGGAGGACACAGATGAATACATATACTACCCCAGTAGCAATGAAGTATCAGAAACTCCATTTATTCCCCAGCTTCTATAGCTCTCTCAAATATGTAATGCAAACTAGTGAATTTACTGTAATATCAGAATATATAATGTCCTTTATGGGGGTCAGAATGCAGACTCTTCTGCAGCTGAAGCAGAATCTCTTTGACACAACAAGATGCCTTTTTGCTCTCAGGAAAGTGTGACAGTGGAAGCCGTGCTGTGAACAGAGCCTCAGTTTTGTCAAGGTCTTGCAAGTTCCATATGCCTTAGAGCTTAGACTGATGTTTCCTAGAAGCCTAGTATTAAAAGAGGAATAGAAACTCTAACGTGTTTTATTTCACTGGACAGGATATTACTTAACTTAGCAATCTAATTGGTATATGAATACTGACCTTGTCTTAGTACACAAGTCATGGTCATCTCTATATGTTCTGCCTCCTTCAATTGATTTTCCTTAAACAGAGTGGACAAGCGTACTCTACTTCTAGGACCTTGTGTCAGCATTAGCAGTTGTGTGTGCAGGACGAATGTGAACACCACTATGCATAATAACCAGTCAATAAATCTGGTAGGATTTGCCTCTCTTATTTTTGCTTCCTACAACTGAACTAGTTTGCTAGCCTTGCTTTACTTAAATAAGAAGAAGGTGACATTGCTAGATGCACAGCTCATGTTACATTTTTAAGATATAAATGAAATTGAAATCACACTATTGATTGCATTGGCTATAATTCCTGATGTAGACACTAGGATGAAACCAGCTTTCCCACCAAAATAACTTGCTATTTAAAGTGGAAGATAAAATTTGAGAAGCCACTACTGGAAAACCACAGACAATTAATGTAGATTCAGAGAATCTCAGCACCAGCTCAAAAGGCAACAGCTAAGCAGACAATTCTGACAACAGTGCTTCAAAATGTTATAAATATAGATAGCAGCAAATGACTACTCATTAACAATACAAGTCAGTGCAAGATCTCACACAAATAGATTTGCTCTTATTTTGTCACCAGTACTATCTGAGCATCAGACAGGCTGAAAGAAGCTGGAGGTAGCTGTTTGTAGCACTGTAAAGCTAATGACAAACAAACTGCCACCAGCCACACAGAAATTAGGATATAAACTTTCTTTTAAAACTGCCACGTGATTCAAAACATAATAGGAATACAGAAATTAATAACTATTTGCAGAATCCCATATAATGCAATTTTTTTTGCTGCTTTGGCTCTATCATTCATCTTTCATCTATCATCCCCTTTTCCCACCAAGCAGAACAGAAGCTACATGCTTGTCTCTCCAAGTCAGGTCACAAAGGCACCTCTCCTTTTTGTATCCTGAGCCCAGAAAAATCCACACGTGGTCATCAGAATTATCATTTTCCTAAAGAGCATTTTGGCTTTAAAAGACAAATTCTTCATCTTTTTATTTTCTTTCTAATTTTATTTTCAATCTACTTTGGTTATAACAGAGACTTCCAAAGCAGCAGGCAGAAAGGATGCTGCGGGGCTAATGGCTGATTTATAGATATTGTGTTTATTTGGAAGCGAAATAAAAAATTTTAAAAACACAGTTTTTTCTATAACGACATTAAGAGTGACAGAGTAAGATTGGAAAAGTCAGTCACTGAATAGTATGATGTAAAGCAGACAGAAACAACTATAATCAGACCAGGACCCTATAGCTGATGTTATGTCCTGACAGTGTTCTCTGCAAATCATAGAGCTTTATTTGCATCATCACTTTCTCTGTCTTTGTTTGAAAATAAAAGTAAAATATTGGAAAATGCACAGTAGAACCACAACAAAAACATATTTATGAACAGAAGTGACACATTTGGAAGAATACCAGGTCTCCACAGTAGGAATCAGACACTCAAAGTTCAATAAATACACATGGTGAAAAACAAAACAAAAACTTCTAGATTGTTGCTGAATCAATTTATTTTTGCAAATGTGATTAAGATTTAATCTCTCTGTCACTGTGGTTGGAAAACAAAAATGAAAAATAAAGACATTCAGACAGCAGATTAAAAAAAATTGTAAGAACACTGTCTGAAAGCACAGACTTAATGTTTATTCCCTTCTTCAGTAAACTTCCAAATGAGCAGTCACTGGCAATAATAAATGCTGTATATTGCAGTGAACACATACTGTACAGCTGCTCAGTTCTGACAAGACATTCTGAGTAACCCAGGTTTTACACGTTGATTTCTCACAGCAGTAAGCATTCAAAATGGTAATAAAAGAGTCAGAAGAAAGAATGGGAATGGGAATACAACATCACTACAGAATGAAAACTGTTGGTGACTTCTGTATTTGATTCAATGATTATGTAAAAGTCTTATCCAGCAGTGGTCTTGACATACCATGCTGTGTATCTGAACCTACATTAGGACTGTCCCATTAATTTGTACTTATTTGGAGCTTGATGATCAAGTACTGATAGTAATTAAAACAAACAAACAAATAAAAAGCCTAACAACTTGCATCTTAAACTTTGGCCCATACACTTCCATATTTTAACAGAATAAACTCTGATACTGTTATATATATAAACTATATAACATACTATGATCAACAACAAAGTCAGTGAAGATCAAGTCCTTTTTCAGATTCGTCATTCCTATCTGAAATATCAGATTTTAACTAGATTAGATCTACTTTTATTTAAATCTAGACCCATCAGATTTAAAATACTTCTGTGTCTCAATCAGAGAGCATCTTTCCAGATCACATCAGAAAGCCCAGAACATTTTTCCACAAGCTGACAAAACTGGATATCTTAATTCAGTAAGCCATCAGTTCCATATGCTGAGCCTTAGGACAGTGAAGCTGAGCATCTGTTCAGCTGCACCACGTGCACATGAAGATGTCTGTGAAAACCTGACTTCATCCAAATGGTTCATAGCAAGTGGCAATCTATTTCAGATAAATCAACAGACACAAAGACTTCAAAAGCCTTTCCACTGTTTCCAGTTTTAAGCTACATCTCAACTACTTGCTCACTGTTTCCAAAGCCCTCTGTTGCTTTTCCTTTCTATTCTTTAACATACTGTTTAAACCTTCCTGTTCTTAGCAGCATCAATGGCTATCACTGCCCTTCAGTTTGCTGATGCTTGTCACAATTTGTATAATCAGAAAACGGAAATAGTTCCTTAATTCCTGTTCATTCTGGATAGTGATCCATACTGTGAGTCTTGTTTCCATGTCATGAAAAGAATAAGGATTTGAATATATATGTAATTAACAACAACTGAGATCTAGTATCAAGGAATTTTTTACATTTGTTGATTAGAAAAATGAAAAATGAACAAGATTTATCCCAAGTTTAACTTGCACAGAACTTCTATAGCAGATAAGTTTTTGACGATCATGAATTTAACTCATTATTGGTGTTTAATTTGACACATCAGTCAATTTCGTCTTGATCTTTGTCTCTTTCTTACCTTGAACCATCATCATGTCAAAGACAGAAGTTTGCATAATACCAGAAACCAATTTATCTTTAGCATGAGCATGCATGTAGGAGGGCTTGGTTTCTTCTTGCCAAGTCCCACATTTTTGTTGTAGGATAACAGGCATTACCTCTAATGCTCTCCAAAACAACACAAAAATAGGCCTTGGAGGTGTGTGGCTACTGATGCCAAAGCTATTCTGCTTTGTAGAGACAAGAGGGAACTGCACAAGTTATTAGTTGCATATTAATTTTACAACAAATTAAACAGTTTGAAAAACTTTATTTCAGAAAGAACTAGAATACTCAGCTTAATGCAAGTCTTTTAAGTGCTTTTACTGACCAGAAATTATTCAAGTCCTTGACTTTGTGACGTTCAATTTGCACATTTAGAAGACTGTGAGTGTTATCAACATGTTTCCTTTTATTTTATTTAAAAAATAAAATTTAAAAAATATATTTATATATTAAAAAAAGTTACAAATGAATATTTATGAAATAGTGGTATAATCTTAGTTTGTCTTTCAGGTAGGCATTAATCATACAACACAGGAAAAAAAAGCTGCAAGAAATCTCAGATATGCAGAATGGTTTAGATGGAATCGACACTGAAATCACCGAAGTCCAACCTATCTGTTCAAGCAGGGCCATTCAGGACCATGCCCAGACAAGTGTTGAGTATCTGCAAGGAGGGAGAGCCTACTACCTCTCCAGACAGCCTGGACAGTGTTTGATCACCCTACCTTCTGTTTAGAAGACATTTCATGTTTGTTCATTTCTTCCCATTGCTTCTTTTCTTGTTCATTAAGGATCAATGTCTTTCTGCTTTCTGTCTCACATCTGCAGTTATTTTAAATTATATTTTCAGTTATTTTTATCTTTACATCATTTTCCTGTTGTGTTTTTTTTTGTTTGTTTTTTTCTTTTATGTCATATGTCCACAACACCTCTCATCATCACGGCAAACTAGAAAAAGCAAAACTGCAGCTCAAGCTCCACAAACCACCTCACTCTGATGCTACTAGTTTTCCACCTTATATGTTTATTTTCTCCTTGCAGGAATTCTGAATTTCTCAGTCAGACATAGTGGCACAAATGTTTTTACGTTATTTTATGCATCCTGCTGTGTATGTCTACGGGCTCAGAGTCAAATGTCTGCTTCCTCAGCACCTGATAATCTTCCAAGCTCTGTGGTACTTGTTTACTACTCTGTGCCAAATGGGCACGATGTTCTTTGAGTGGCTCTACTAGAGTACTGTTGAATTTTTTACAAAGATGGAAATCAATGATGGACAAAAGCATGAAGGAATTAGCTTTCACTTAAGTACTTCAAATCAGTACATTTTTGAAGGAGAGTTCCATTTACTCAATTCTGCTATTGTAAAGATATAAACCTCATAATTACTTTGGCTGCCTCTGTTGTTGTTATTATTGTTTTGTTTGTTTGTTTAACTAAAGCATAAATGTCTAAACAGAACTTGATCTGAAGAATAATGGGATTTTACTTCTCTCTTAAAACATTATCCAGGTTAAAGTACTGGCAGAAAAGGTCAGATGTACAATATGGTTACACAAATCCACGACATAACTTTCCCTCACATCCACCTACTCATCCTAGTACCTTTGGAGAGTGAAATTTTTGGAATAAGGTGTAAATTAGCTATTTTATTGAAATTCAATTATTTCTTGATTGAGAGAAACATTTTGCATGTCACTCTGAGTATTGCTAATTGCCTTACAAGCCTGATGCTGAAATATGAGTAAGTAGTCATGATTATAACTGCATGATATAATAGCCATAGCTGTATGCTTGTCTTAGCAGTGTTACAGCACATAATAAATAAATACTGCTACAAATAGAAAGTTTTCTTCTTATATTCTAACCAATATCTTTTATCGCAGTGGGAGTCCTGAAAAAATAAGAGTATGTACCAAAGTATAATTATGTGACTGCTTTTCTCCTAGGGCCCACGCAAGAACAAAGGCATGGATACTGCGGGGCAAACACTCAGCCACCACTTGACATAAAAAATAAAATAAATGCACTAGCCTCGAGGATAAAAAGAATAAAGGCTCAAGTAATAGGTCAAATTTCAGGCATCCTGCTGAGTTAACTGTCAAATTTTTTTTTGTTACGTGTTGTAGACTTACCAGATGAAAGAAATTGTTGTGTAATGGTTAAAAAAACTTTGATAATATTCAACTATGGTAACTTTTTTCTCTTTACATGACACAGAACTCGGGATTTAGGATGAAAAGAATGATATAGGAAGATATAGCACTATAGATATAGTCAATAAATTAGAAATGGGAAAATTTATGAAAATAAACAGAAGTAGGCAAGTACCTTCTACTGACTGAACATCTGAGAGTTGACTGAAACACATGAAATAATAACAGAGATGATGAGGTATTACAGAAGAATTAATTAATTCTGAAAATATTTATTTTCTTCTTCTCACATTGAAAATCTCGTGGATATATAAATTTGTTATTACTCTTGTTTGGTAGCATTGGTAATAAGTTGCTTTCTCTGGTTCAATACAAATATCTTGCTATTAAGATTTAGAACCATAATGAAGTATGAATAAATATTATTTTTGATGTCAAAACATTTCTCATTTGCAATACTGCTATGTTGCAATTTGTTTATCTACATAAAGTACTATGCTTATACAGAATGCAGATAAGCTGATTTAATAAAGAAAATTACTAATTATTCTGTAGC
Source organism: Callipepla californica brunnescens (assembly GCA_023055505.1). Classification (NCBI taxonomy): domain Eukaryota; kingdom Metazoa; phylum Chordata; class Aves; order Galliformes; family Odontophoridae; genus Callipepla; species Callipepla californica. The sequence continues at coordinate 31,291,235 of JALIRH010000005.1, forward strand.
TTCACAAATCAGGTCATATGAGAGATATTCATATGTTTCTCTTAAGGGAACTTACATTTCAGAAGTAAGAAAAAGTTGCATTTGAAGGAATATTCTAATTTAATAAACAAAGCTTTTGAAAGCAAGCTATAGAAACTGCCAACTATATGGAAATTCCATACTTGAAACAAGCTGATATTAAAAACTTGATTATAAAATTTGCTTGTATTGAAAAATGAACTGTCAGCTTCCCTGACTCAGACATGAAATTCCACATGGTGGGAATTGGATTTTTTTTTTTCCCCACTGGACTATACCTACTCTAAGACAGCTAAACCCAAGTTCTTGCAGAAATTCTCAGCATTAATCAAGTTATTGATTGTTCACACAGACCTTGATCCTGTAAATATTTAAAGAGTGTTAAGTTTCAGTTCTTTATACTCAAAGGTAGCACCGCTGCCACTATATACTTACTAGCTAAATTAATACATAAACCTTTAAGACTTTTGGTAACTAAAAATCTAATATCCTAACCTACAAAATTAAATCAGTGAATCCAATAAATCTGAACACAGCTCATTGGCCCACAGAATCATTTTAGAGACAGGGAATTTTAACATGTGCAGTATACTGACAGTGGAAAGGCCTTCAGATTTACCAAGTAAATGGCAGTGCTCATCACTGGTGAATATAGCTCCAACAACGTTTAAAATTGTGAGCAACATAGACATCCATGTCTTATTTCCTGAATTAACATTTCCCATAAAAAGTTAGTGCATGTATGTAATTCTGTTACACATGACTCATTTACAGGGGGGAAAAAAAAAGCAATAGAACAAGCATTTTTGCAATTCTGCTGTGAATTGATAGTTTTATTCCTAGGATGTACTAGGCTATTGTTTTCTGCCAAGACCACATATTTGTGTCTCTTAAGAGCTAAATGAGTTTAGGTAAATCCTTTTCATCTCTGAACTGGAACCTTTTCCCACTGTGTTTGAATCAAACGCATTAATGCACTAAGGCCCACAGAACCAACTGTGCCCGTGCCTGAAAACTTCTGCTACATCCAGTTTAATGAAGCAACAAAATACTTTGAGAAGTGCCAAAGCTTACTCCACTTTACTGTAACTTCAAAAATTTTCTTTCCAAATGTGGAGAACAGCATTTCATGTTTACTTCTGGTGTGTCTGTAAATTAAGATGGGTGCAACTCTATGACACTGCTAAGTTACTCAAGTGATTTTGGACACAAACAATGCTTTGCATCCCTGTCTGACACAGCTGAAACTGTGTGAATGGGAAATAAAGTACACCAGAAACTCTGTAACAAGTTCTAATGGTTACACTCCAAAAGCAATGCCTATTTCTTTTTTTCCTGCTGAAACTTCAACAGAAAGAGCACAGTTACACTATTTGATAGAGCAACATCTAAGCTACAAAATGCTATTTTGTAGCTCTGACATTGTGGGCTGATACAATAAATTTCAGAGAAGCCATTGCACATATCATTAAGACAAATCATTTCTTTGAATATATAACTATCTCTCATCTTCTTTCAATCATTGGGCATTGAAAAACCTCCACTCAGAGTATCAGGTGTTTTCCAATCAACAGATGACAGGCAACATTCCCTCCTTCACACTCCCTGTTCTCCTTACATTTAACTGGAAATTCTCTCACAGTTCTTTTCCTAAACTGAATGGTATTTGTAGACAAGTTTCCATTTCACTACTTTAAACTGATCAAAGCAATTCCTGCAATTTTGTGAACTTCTGGCAATTTTTGTACTAAAACTATTTCAGTAAGTGCTGCTGTTTTGTTTTTGTTTTTCTAATTTTCACTGTATCTGTCATTCATAAAGACTCAAACCAAGATTTCACACATCCACATTAATTGTGACTGGAGAAACAACTTACTGGTTGAGTTTTTGACAAATCTGCCCAAACAAAAATGTATTAAATGAAATTACAAAGTCAAGGAATTAGCATACCCTGATACCAATTAGGTAATCTAATGTTAATCTTACTTGTCTCATAGCAATTGTGGTATTGATCACTTAGGATAAGGAACAAAACATGACATACTCTCATAAAAGTGGATTTAAAAAAAATTACAACTGAAAATAATCAAAACTGGATATGAAACCAAAATATTCTCAAGATTATCATACTTTGTAAATATGCATGAAGTTACTAAGTAAAAGAAAAGCTTTCTTGTTTTATCTGTTTGCCTTCTTATCACTTGTCATGAATTATAACTACTCTACATTTTCTCACTATATTCCTCCTTCATTCCCAATTTATGACCTTTCAGTATGATGGGATTTGGTTTTCAGCAAAACACACTGAAACTGTGCAGGGGATGAATGCAGATTCTTTGCATCATCAATTCAGATGGTAAAAAGTCTCCAAAAACTAAACAGAGACAGTTGCCATAGTGCTCTCATCTGCTATGTCCTGGAAATACATGTTTGATGTGAAGTTCAGAAAATCTGCAGATAAAATAATGCAGCTCCACTGCAGACAAATCTTCTTAAACTATTGGATTTTTATGAAAAATAATGAAAACTAGCAATAGAACTGAAGTTCTACCATTTGCATAGTTCTCTATAACCACTGATTCTTACCATAAATGAACCTAAATCTATTTTTAAATGGCTCCCAGTTCCTCAGCTCTTCAGTTTTAACAACTCTCACTCTCTTCCCACACCTCAGTGTCCTCAAATCCCCACATTCTGTCCTTAGAAGTTCTCAGTATTTCCAGTCTTTTGAGGAGAAATGTATTCAGTCTCATATACCATTTAACAAGCAGCCCTTGGAAGTTTGAGAGGAACACAGTCATCTCTGCTATATCTCTGTTAGAAAGCATTATCTTTGTTTTGGTTCACTCCAAGTAGCTCTTTCCCAATAGAAGGAAGAAATTCAAAGATATTCAGACACAAGCCACATTAATTCTTGAGAAACAGTGTTCTGTTCTTGGCCTTCCTTTGCTCAGTAGTACGGACACAGCCCAAACAGTCTCTGAACCCTCAGGACTCCAGAGATTTCAGAAAAGCGACCTGAACATATGACCACATCATATCCTTTTAGATTAATACAGTTATTAAAAAGCTGCAAATACACTCAATCTGGCATTTTGATAAGACGTTTCAAACAGGCTTATAAATCTTTCTGAGAATATGTGGTCTGAGTACATGCATGAGAGGAAAAAAGCATGAAAGACAACACTGACAGACTGTGAAACAGTTGGTAGGTTCTACGGCCTTAGTAATAAGAGAAAACAGCTCACCTAGAGACATAGAAAGGAACCAACACAGAGAAGTAAAACCTCCAACCCTAATATTACTACTGGTCTGGACTGCTAGATAAAAGATTGGGAACATAGAGTGTAGAGAGTAATTGTTCAGGAATTTTTTTTTGTACTGGGCCCATCTGCAGAGGAAGCCAGCTCGAACTGTTACTGCAATTTTAGCTCTGCAGAAGATTTTTTTGTTTGAATTATTAACATTGCAGAAACTGACAGACGAACCCTGTTACAGTGGTTAACTTCCATAATTTTTATAAGTACTACGTAGTAGATCATTTTCTCTACCATCAGCAAAATCATCTTTTTTCTCTGTCTCCTGTTGCTGTTAACTCCTGCTAACTAGAAAGCTGGAGACAGGAAATGTTTTATCTTTGATTTTACATTTTAAAAAGTATTAATTTCAGCTCAGAGAGAATATATGACCCTTTTATACAAGGCATATATATTCTGCCTGCAGCTGATTTTAAACTTACTGTGTTTTTTGGATTTCTTATTCAGGTTTCTTTCGATATTATCACTCTGACTTTTCAGGTGCATGCTTGGATGCAACTTTGAATCTTGTGTGTAGTTAAAAAAAAAAAAATCTTATTCCAAACCAACATGTCAATATACATTAAAAAAAAAAAAACATTTTACATAATATAGACATTTTCAATTGTCCATTTTCAGTGAGACTCATAGAAACCCAGGAGACTGTTTCATTGCTCACCACCTAGAAGAACCTTGCCTCTACCTGAAGTGTCCAATCTCAGCAGGCAAACAAGGGACACAAGTTAACTCTTAGGTCCAAATACTGATAGCTGTAGTGAGCCACTAACAAGTCTGCTTTGTTTTCTGAAAACAAACAAACGAATACAACAGAACCACCAAGAGATATCGTGCTTCTTCACACTATTTCTGTCATACCACTGAAAAATTCAGGGCGCACAGCTGCATTTTCTGACATAATAGATTAGAAGTTGTCACTGTAACTACTTTGTAACCAAGTTTCCTCAAAGCAGAAATACACTTACTGCTACAGAGATGATGTCTCACACTGCTCTCCCTCCTCACCTGTCTTCATTTATCTTGTCATAATCCTAAATGAGAAGGGGAAAGAGACAGAAAGAAAATGGATGTATTCTGTTTACAAACTATGACCTGCTTTTATAACGGAGTACTGTGACATTCTTGAGATATACTGATCTGCCTTATGTTTAATCTAACATCTATTTCTTCACTCTGGAACTTGGACCACAGCACCTTCAGTAAGTCCAGTGATGTGTTCCAGAGTACTGTTATCCATATTGCAAAGGAACTCCATCTCCAGACTTTACAAAAATTGACCAATAAACCTGCTATGGAATTGAAAACCTAAGCCTACAGTTTCTAAACCTAAACCTTAAGTTCTGAGTCATCGCAGTGTATTGCTATACAAGGAATCATGTGCTTTACAGAAATACACCATACCAAGATTATGTTGGTGGAATTTGTTTTTATGCTCATCAATTCACTAGGCAGAAAACAGACTGTCTAGGATTCAACAAATATGAAACAAAGCCTGCTACATTTTGCAACTAGCTTTATCATTGCTTACAAAATAATAATTACTTCAACATTTATATTGCCCTTTCTCTTCTTTCTATATTTATTTCTCTCTATACTCTAAACACGTATTTATGGCTTTTCATGACAGCATTTATTCTGATGAGTGAACAATATCAGTTCTGTTTTAGTACATACAGGATTGTACCAGCTTCTACTGGTTCAGTACCGGCACCATATGTAGGATTATAGGACAAAACCTACAGCTTCATTGGCATAGTTGCACTGAATGAATTAGAACTACTACCACAAGTAAGAACTGCGTAACCACGACACATTCACAGTACAACTGCACTGGTTACATATCAGCAGATAGAAATCCATATTCACTGGGGCTTTGCACTGCATTCTATTGTCTTACCCCTAGAGAGAGAACAAAAGGACTTTGAAAATTCTGAAACCCACACATTTCTCTATTTTACCTCTTTAAGTTAAAATATCTTAGAAACTTGCATCATGCATTCTTAGTTCTGTTAAGGTTGAATAGCTCAGTATCAATTTTGCATGCAAGTCTCATCCATGCTTACAATCAAGCAACACCTTTCTTCTTTCTTAATGGTTACCACTTTCTGCTTCTGTTTAGGTAGGTAATGGTCATATACTTTCCTCATATTCCTTTCTATCACATAACATCAAGATGTGATCATTATGTTATTTTCGCCTCTATGCCAGAGGAAATAGTCTTTATATATAGCTTTTGCTTATGTGGGGCATTTTTCCAGTAGTAATTTTGCTGATACAGCTCTTAATTTGTTCTTTAAATACACATAATTTAAATTAAATGTAAGAACTGGATATACAGATTAGCAATACACAAGCAAACTAAGAAAGGGACACTCCAGCATGTGGAACTGCAACATGCTTGCAACTGTGGAGGGCATTTTTCATCTTCATTTTATTTGGATGTCATGAAATATAAATGTCAGCAAAGAGGTATTGGAGACACTTAAGATTTTTCTGGATCTGCTTCAGAAGCATTAAGAATGTACTGCTCCCTCCAAGGATATGTGAAGAAATTATACCATTTCTCAAATATTATCTCAGAGGTAGAATCACTATGAAATCGACATAAAGCAGATAGCTTTTAAGAGTACTATTTCAAAAACTCACAGTTTGTTTTTTTTTTTAATTTTTAGCAAATGTATTTCATATCGTGTTATTTAATGGCAGAGAAAAAATAAACAATTAATAAAGTTCATAAACAGAATGAATAAAATCCAATAAATGAATATAAATAACGTGTTTTCATATAATGAATATATATACACACACACACACACACATATATATATATATATATATATATACACACTCACATATATATATATACGTAAAGAAATAAAAATAGCTCTTAAAACCAGCAGGGATTCTGAGGCTCTAGACCGACAGCTCCCAAACCAGAGATTACAAGTCATTTTGGGGTCACAGACATTATCAGTAAAATCATGAAATTGGTGGAAATCCCATTGTAGAAAGTTATTTTTTTGCAACTAGAAGTGTTGAAACTTGATATGAACTAGGAAACAAAAGCTACCACAAAGAAAACTGCCTCTCCAACCAACAAAGAACTTCACTTAAAATCATAAATCCATCCATACACACCATGTGCTGTGTCTGCCTGTTCTCTGTCAGCACCAGTGGAGTAGCTTAGGCCCTTAGCACTAACGTTGGACATGTTTTCAACTTATTCTGATGAGTTCTCCTGCCACTGATACGTCCATTTCTTTAAATAAATTTAAATAAATTGCTTTAAATAAATTGCTAATATCTTCATGTGTGATAATAAAGTTGGGGCTTACATACATTCTGGATAAGGGTGGGAAAGGGGACAAATTTAATTATTCTATGCTGAGAATCTCTTGATTAATTTCAGTCTTGTCTTGCTCTCCTGTTGTTCTGTTTGACCTACTAGCATGGTATGTCAAATTTTTGAAAGTCCATTCATGCTTCACTGTCACTTTTCTTTAAACATTATTAAAGCACTGATATTTAGAAATTCCAATTTAGTTAAAGGTGAAAGTCTGTTTTTTAAGTATGTGTCTTCAGAAACGTGATGCTTAAGCAGAAACATTAAAGTACCAAAGAGTGACTGAACGTCAATTTTTGGAATACTGATCTTCATCTGAACTTTTGACATATGGCATTTTATTTGACGACCAAAAGAATGTGCTTCTAAAGTGCTATTACATAACACAAGCTAATTAGCACTAACAGATACAGTACTGATTTATCAACAGAAGGGACACTTGCAGTAGGAAAGAATATTATTGGTGATTAGCATTTATAATCACAGTTGGCTTGAAATGTATACAAGGGCTGCTCTGAAAGTAATGCCTCATGTTTTGTTATGTTGGCCTACAATATCAGAGGTGGATGTTGATGGTATGGTAGTAAAGGATGAACCTTCTCACCAATATTTCATTACATTTTGCAATGTGACAACCAGCAGCAGAGGCGCATTCTGACATAGAAGTGCAGATGAAGAAAAGGTGTGTCACTGAATTTCTCCATGTGGAAAGAATGGCGCTCACTGACATTCATCAACGCTTGCTGAATGTTTATGAAGACCAAAGAGGGATTCGGGCACAGTGAGGTTTTGAGTGTTGTGTTTTAGCAGTGATTAAAGCAACAAGAAAGACAAGCAGATTGGCATGCTGATATATATGAGTACAGCATGCAAGCTTTTGCTCATTGCAGGTGCTAAAGCAGGTGCAACTAATGGTGATGACTTTGCTGAGAAGTAAAATTTTGTAGCTAAGAATTTACTGTATCAAATAGTATTCTTACTCTGTTTGTTTCTGTTGTAGTTTCATCAGGAAAAAAAAAATCTGCATTTCTTACTTTCAGAGCAACATAGAAGAAGAAGAAGGTTTGCACCTGTACTCTTGGAGAAGGAGGGAAACAAAAGGTAGCAGATAAACGAGCTACATGGCCTCATTCAAAGCTTTGCTGTCACCAACTCAGAAAGCCTGACAGGTACAGGCTATCTGAGAGGGCAAAAAAGACATAGATTGAAAATACAGAACCCAGTCAGCCTCTCTAAGGACACGGATTTAATGCTTTCAGTACAATTATTGAAATAGCAGCAAAGGAAGCTATCTGATTACCATATAAGCCCTGCTGGTTGTTTCTGGATTAACAGCCCTACACATTCTAACCATGAAATCCTCATTGGGTTGCCTCCCAGATTTACAAAGAGAAAAATTTCTGAATGGTTGTAACCTAATGATTATACCAAGACATCTAGTTTTTGGAGAGCAAAAGGCTGGGTAAGCAAATCTTCAAGATTAGTCATCTACACTCCTCTAGTCACTGAAGAGAGATGGATGCAGAATAAGGCTATTCATCTCATCTATCTTGAGACAGAATGAATAGTTCTGTAGAGACAGTGATTTCTCTGCAGCGACTAGAGAGCGAGCCTGATCACTACTTTAGATGTGTCTTTTTGATGGCTGAAATAAAATGAATCTAAGCCAAAATGACTACGATTTCTAGAAATTCATTTATTTTTCTTTTCATCTCAAATAACCTGCAATCATCAGGAACAGTACAAATTACTACATTTTCTCTACGCAGTAGTTTTAATACAATAACATTTCTTACTTAGCCTAATATGAATTTATTCAAAGATGCCACATTCTGTTCAAGCACAATAAATTCCTGCTCAACTTTCAACTGTATTTAATTTTTGAAATAGATTATTTTAACCTTGAATCATAAATTATGCTGCAATTTATTTTATTTAAAAAAAACTGAACAGTGGCCTGTGAGATGTAAAATTTCTGTTCATTAGATCTCTTTCTCTTTTTCATTCTATCTTTTTACTGGTAACAGCTATTTAAAAGACAGATCTACAGAAAACACCATATTGGAGAATTAACATTAAGTAATTAGTGAAAAATGCTACTTTAGTTCAACAAAAAGCATTTTAGCAGCTTGCTTTTCTTTACTGGAATAACTTTCCTTTTTAATTTAGTACACCTCCTGCCTGGGCCTGTATTTCTTACTATTACACCCAAGATATATAAACCTCCTTTAATCTTGCACAGGCTGACTTCAGATTCAAAGGTATGTGGATAGGAATCAATCCACATTTTTTCTGCTTAAGCCGGTGTTGCTCAGCAATAGAGAACCAAATGAAAGTACAGCATTAGCTTACGTGATCTTCGGATACTCACGCAAACTAAACTCATGGCAGGGATGCTCTGAGACACCATAACGATATACAGTTGGTACATGATTCTAATGGAATCATGAAGATTGGAAAAGACCTCTAAAATCATCTTGCCCAGCCACCAACCCATCCCCAGCATGCCCATAAACTGCATCTACCCTTGCCTTGAACAACTGCAGGGTGAGTGACTCCATCACCTCCGTGGGCAGTCTGCTTACGATGTCTCCATTCTTCCTGACAGGAAGTTTTTTCCTAATATCCAACCTGAACCTCCCCTGGTGCCATAAATACCAATTCTTCCTTAACTAATTAGCCTAGAAAGACCTGCTTTCGAGTTTCAGTGATCTTATTTGGTGGTGGTGGTGGTGTCTTCGTGACAGGGACACAGTGGAAACATGGAAAGGAAAGAGGGATGGAAAAAAGCCTGCACCGTCGGTGGCCACGCGGCTGACCGAGCTGAGCCGTGCGCTCTTCTGAATCAAATAAAAACCACTAAAAATCGATCAAATGAGAGAGACAAAGTTTTCAAACCAAATCTGAGCAGTCCGGAGCTCCGCCCCTCTGCCGCTCCCTGCACGCCATTACCTCCCTCACCCCCTGCGTGGTGTCCTGATGTGGAACGCCGCCATCAAAACCACAACAGTTGGGAATTTACCAAAGGCAGTAGAGAGAAGCGGTCTTCTGGAGTAAGGCTTCTGCCTCTCGTTGTACATGGGCTTCTGTCAGAGCCTTGCTCTCGTCATCATGCTCTTACCTACCAGCTCTCATTTGGGGATGAATGCTGAGCTGCAGGGCATATCACGTTACACTTTGTCTTTCTAACTGAACCCTAGTAAGCTATGTCAGGCCGCACATGACTTTTGGCTGGCAGCTGGCAGGTACAAACATGGGAGGCTGTGAGGCTGCAGACACAACCTTAAACGCTCTGTGGGGCACTTCAGTAGTTAATGCACATTAATACTGGTACCACGGGCAGTTAGCACTCCCTCCACACACAGGGCTGTTAGGTACAACACTAGATTGTACTTGTGCATGCCCCTGTTTTCTTGCCTTATTCCCACATCCTCCTTCCATAGAAATGGAGCAATTGCCCACAGGCTTTCTGGTAGCATGACCAGTTCTAAAGTAGAATTTACCTAGAAATCACTCAGATTCATAGATTCATTAGGTTGGAAAGGACCTACAAGATCATCTAGTCCAACCATCCTCACACCACCATCCCTACCCACCAAGCTACTAAATCAAATCCCTTAGCACCTCATCTAAACACTTCTTGAACAGCGCCTAGGGACAGTGCCTCAACCACCTCCCTAGGCAGGCCATTCCAGTGCCTGACCACTCTTTCAGAGAAAAAAATTTTCCTCAAATCTAATCTAAATCTTCCCCGGCGCAACTTGTGGCCATTCCCTCTTGTCATTTAAAGGCTCAGCTGACAAAAGTGATGAAGCAGGTGCATTGCATGAGTAAATATGCACTGGCAAGATAAAGTGTCATTTCAGCTGAAGTTGTGATTCTGAAACAAAATCAGCAATGTTAATTCCAGTTTCAGTGAGCAGGGGGAAGTAACAAGGTTTGCCAATGTGATGGTAATTTTCAGTTCTCTAAAAAGATCCAAGAAAAATATCCTTCTGCAATCTGTACCCTGGTTTTATTTAACCAGTGGAATACTTTCCTTTCTCTTAATGCACTTTAGAACTGAAAGGCTTTGATAGTCTGAACTTTATTTTAGTATAATTGAAGACATTTAAGAAATTAGCAAAATAGCATTTGATGAATAAAGTTAATAAAAGACAGACTTGAGTGGCCAATACCCAGATCATTTGATCTTAGGCTTAAACGAGCCACTGAATGTGATCTGTTTTAATCAGTGATGTGGCATTTTAAAAAGCCTTTCTTCCTTACACTTAGAGAAGGATGACTCTGCATCATTGACTTTTGTTGGGGTTGTGATGAGAAGACAATATTTTTTAAGAACTAAGATACATACATACATGCTCTTTATAATAGTCTGTATGTGCTGTCCCTTTGCTCCTGCAGTTGGAAGTACTTGCACCTATAAGCAGTGCTATGCTTATGAAAGTCTCACAGCTAATAAACTGAAAATTGCTGTCACCTCAATTGTCACACTAATAACTGTGCTATCCTTCATCCTCTGTACTGCAGGGTTGACATATTACCTCAGACATTAACATAAAACAGCATGGCCTCCAAGCTCTAGATTTTACAGCTCTGTCTCTTAAATGCAAACACCATGCCCATCCAATTAAGGATGAGACTCAAAAACCCACTGCTGAAATGCATATGCCAAGATGAACATTTCCAGTTGTGCTAACATAAGAAGCCAACATTGTAACCCAGCAATAATATCTGTTCATACAAACTGAACATTGCTGGTGTAACAAAAGTACAAAAGAATACGTCAATTGCAGGAATTATCTGCAGGAAAGTTATTCCTCTTTCATTTCTTTTACAACACTGTTTCTTACAATATCTATTCCAGCATATGTATGTGTAAAGACATTAATTTCCTGGTTTTAAGCTTAATTTATATATGAAAAATCAGTTCTGCATGTGACACTCTTGCTTAAGCATAATGACACAAATGGTATAAATTTCTGTAAAAAAAATCATTCGTTGAAAAAGAAGGAAAAGAACTTCTGAAATCTTCACATTAAGAGAGACAGAAAATAGAAACAGCTTCAAGCTTGGATTCTTGGTGCATTCTCCTAGAAGTTCAGCTTTATGCTAACTCCAGTATATAGGTCTACATAAAGTTCACTGTTTTCAGAATGTTAGTCTACAACTAAAATAAGGTAGGACTTTGTCAAGTTAATTATCTTAGCCTGGCAGCTTAATGAATACAAAGATTTAGTGAAGTAAATACACAGGCCTGGAAGACATCTGAACTACATCACAGATTTCAAAAGTACAGTCTCTACATGAGACATGCCTGTCAAACTGTGATCTAACATGGGCAAATTTTGAAAAAACAAGGAAATAAGTGAATTGTATGAATCTTTTTAATTCAGCAGTGTGGTTGTAGTCCTCTTGCAGGTTTGTACATCTTTAATTTTCCCCTAAGCAACCAGCAAGCAAGTTTACTTAGGAATTCACGTATCAAGAACAGCCTCACCCAGTTTGAGCATTAATACAGGATTTTCAGTGTCTGAATATCATCCCAGATAAGAACTTCAGTACAAGACTTCAGATGCACATGACCATCCCTAAAACCCTTATCTGACTAATACAAGCGCTACATCAATGTAGCCAAATATTTACTGCCTTAAGAAGATAAATTATTTCCCAAAATCTATGAATTTCAGGAATACAGATGCAACGGTATATATGATTTCTGTATTAGCATTGATTTGGGAGCTCTTCTTAACTGAAAGCTACATCACACAACAGGGCATACGCCTATTTTATTCAGTTTTGAGGGCAAAATATAGATTTTCTTCTCCAAAATATTTTGAGATTTCTCAAACATACATTGAACATCTACCCATTAATATATAACTTCTGAATAGCGATCAGCAGGCACATATTACACTGCTGATATTTGCAACTGAGAGACAGAAAAAGGGAAAGAGGAAGATTTATGAATGCTCAAGTATTTTTCTGTTACAACATTACAGCTCTTTTATTATGAAACATAGCTGAGGATCCATACATTTCAATTCTCACCAACTGAAAACTGTAACACTTTCCTGGAAAAGGAATTCGATTGAACAGGTAGTTACATTATAACAGGTCTAAAATAGCTATTGACTCAGGTCCTTCAGACAATCTAATTCCCAACTAATAGAAATCAACAGCAGAGTGCTCTGACACAGCTAAAAGGTAACTACATATTTTAAAAATTTGAAGAAATAAATGAATGAATGAACATTCAGCTGGGACACAATTTAAATACCTAGGTGCTCCTAACATGCACTGAAAACATGGCTGTTCACAGTTCATTACTTGATTCAACTAAATTGCCTATAAAAAGTTTTAACTGATTTACAAAGGTGTTGCCAATGCTAATCCTTATTCCCTGTACAAATATTCATCTACTCTGATAGTTCTTAAATTTCTGAATGCTTTTAATCAAGCGTGAACAGCTGAATCAAAATTACGATATGATTAAAAAGAAGAAAAAATGAATACACATTTTAGAAATGATGTTCCCTCTATAGATCTACTCGTCCCAGGATCTGTCCATAAACCTCGTCCTAAAGTTTCTTAGACTTAATCAGTGCCAACAACAGATATTTGTAGGCCCCTTTTTAAAATAATAAATATGTTACAATTATTTGTAGTACAATGCTGAATCAGCAGTGCAAAAATGGTAAGCAACAGAGAAGGAAATGGTTGAAATGAGAAATTCAGGAATGTTAGAAAGTAATTGAACCCAAAATATCAAAGGTAATGGGTAACTAAATACAGAAGGTTTTTTTACTGCCATTTCCTAAGGACTGTCATCTGACAAGAAATGAAACTCCTTATCTGATAGCATCATTCTTTAAATTTAAATATAGATTTCAATTTTACAGTATGCTCTATTGCAATCATTTCAGAAGAATATATTTTTCTAACATTTGCTTTAGACATTTATGTAACAGTGGTAATGTAGATATAGCCTATACGACTGTAACACTGTTAAAGGTTTACTATACATCTCCAGTACGCATTACTTTAGCCTTTAGCACATTGTAAGTGAAATTACATTTTTGCTTCTCATGCTCATTCATGTCCATGATTTCACAGACCTACATGAGCATACTGCATTCAGGAAGATATGCTTTATCTTCCCTTTGCCACCTACTGCTGATTGCCTTGACAGACAAGCAGATGCAAACAGTAGTGGGAGCTGTGGGTGATAGGTGAATGGCTGGACTGGTTGATCTTGTAGGTCTTTTCCAACCTTGGTGATTCTATGATTCTAATTCAGATCTATTTTTGGTGTGTACCTTTCCTAAATGTTTCCTACATGCCATTTTGAAATTTCACCTCAAATATCATTGGAAACATGCTACCACTGATGTGAACACATTCTTTATTTCTGTGTGGCAAATAGCGCATGTATTGCTAATTGTTAAATTCAAATATGAACCACACTCCAAAAATTAAGAGCTAGGCTATTATACTTTAGGAACTTTGTGGCCACATAGGGCACTGGTCATTGGGTCACTACAAACTTTGTCCAAAAATACAGTAGGTAAACATTTAGGGGATTCATGAAAGAACTCCATTGTGATCAACCCCTTAGAAGCTAAAAACACCTTCCTTTCATCTGGTGTTTTCTGTGTCTTCTCTTCAAACAACATAGGGGAGAAGGGAATGGGATCCGCAGCAAGTCCATGTACTATATGGTATGGAACATCATTTTTTGCTAGTTTTAGTCAACTGTCCTGACTGCACCCCCCCCCCCCCCAAGCCCTTTGTTTACTCCTATCCTGCTCACTGGCAGGGCAGCATGAGAAGACAAGTCTTTGGCTCCAAGTAAGAACTCTGCAACAGTGAGCCTCTATGAAGAAAACTAACACTATCCCAGCTGAAAACCATGACAGACCTTTACACCTAACAAACATCACTTGAAAATGTTGTTACAGGATCAAAGTGTCCTGGAGAGATGGAGTCACAGATGTGTCCACTAAGAACTTAGTCTTGTTAACACTGGGCTAGTAGCAAATATAGTTTGAAATAAGGTAAACTGCCACTAGTATAACATCTGATTTCTTAAGAAAATTGTTGTTGGGAAGGAATAGCCTCTAAGAACCTCACGTTGCTACAGTACAAAAAGCAAGTAAAAAAAAAATTCTTCCCAGATGTGAAAGTCATAGTGAAAAACAATCTTTTGAAATGTTGAGATTTTCTAATTATTGAAAACAAGACTATTTTTTTCCTCTCTAGATTTACAATTTCCAGATGTTTTAAGATTATGGTGCCAAAGTTTTGATTTGGTGTCAAAAGGGAAAAGGGAGAAATAACAGGCTTCAAAGGGAAGAAAAGGACACAACATGTTTGTTGGAAAATATTCCAACACATTTTAAATAAATTATTATTTTCAAATCTCATACAGATCTCCCTTCAAAATAGACTCTTCTCTCAAAACACTGATGTTTCAGTCTCCCAGACTAGACTGAGTAAATCACTCAGGTATTTCAATGTTGTGGTTTAGCCAGCTAAAAGGCCCAGGAGAATTAGGACTTCTTGCCTCAAAGCCCTCTTTGTTAGATACTGAATACTCATTTAATGGCATTTTCACAATTACCACTTGTTTACAAGATCGAATCAGGACAGTGGGAAGGATGCCTCATTTTTTTCAACCCAGCCTGTACAACCTGAGTCTAAGAAGCCTCGCTTAGAAGAAAAGCAGTCTAACCAATTTAGAAATATCTTACCAAGTTAAGAATGTGGTAACATATTTAATATATGCCTACTTGGATAAATACAGTGTTTGTTTTGTTTTTTTTAATCACTTAGTGTAGTACTATACTTTTAGACTTAGACAACTAGTTTGGAATGCAATAGCAACAACAACAACAACAAAAATTAGTGATCTTTGGGTTCAGTCCTGCTTTTCTTTAACCTATGAGGAATAACAACATAGAGATGGTGCTATATCCCACAGCTGCAAGCAACTTTTTGTCAGTAGCCTGCCACGACCTCTCTCAAATCTTGTGTCTCTGCAGTCATATTGGGTATTGGCATCTTTAGTTTTTCCCTCTGTGCTCTGACTTCTTCCTGCCTCTCTCCAAATAACTTCCTGGCTCAAAAGACCAAACAAAAAAAAAATTCCCTCTAAAAGCACTTAAAAGTTGGAGCTATTTATGTATGACTTTTTATTTTTCAAAAAATTTAATCTCAGTTTTCTGCAGCTTTAAGTGTAGGGCTGTTTTTCCCCAAGTTTTATTAGCTTTAAATTAAAAGCTACCTAAACTACTTTCAGTTCTGAAGAGCAGGCTATTCCCTTATTCATTATGAATTTCCTATTAAGATATTAGACACTTTTTTTTAACCTCATCACTTTTACTGTTTTGGTATTTATCAGAGGTGTTTTCTGGTATTGAGAGATATTTATGACATTGCTAACAAACACTTTGTATTTTGCTATGAAAGAGAAATTCTTTTGTTCCTTTTTGACAGGTGATCAACAATCGGCAATGGCTGGTGACTTCTCTGCAGGAAATTACAGCATGTGCTCCTTCCATACTAAATCAATTTGGGTATCCAAGCTCTTTATGTTCCCAGCTCATGGACACTTTATAATCTGGTTCTAAATTGTGTCAGCTGACTAACTCCAGCAAAATAAGAATTTTTTTTCCCCTCCATCTTAAAAATTGACAGTTTTTCCTTCCAGCTGCTCTCTACTTTCAAAGTGTTACAAAATTTCTATTTACATGTATTACCTTCCATCTTTAGTCTAAATGTGTACTCTTACACAAGTTTATCCTGCCCTGATTTGTTTAGTTTAAACGACTCTTCCCTCTCTGTTATTTTTCTTCCTGATACAGAGAATCTCCTCCCAGAATTTGCTAAAAAAGCAAGGCTCTTCCATTTATTTTCATCAAATACCCAAAGAATGACCAAAAAAAAAATCATTTAATACTGGCAACACAGACACACCCATATCCATCTCACTCCAAATTTTAGCAATGAACTATTAATAAGGGAGAAAGTTATAAATAATTAAATCCTGTGGACCGTCACATAAAAATATATCGTGAATCCAAGGGTTCTCTAGAATGACAAACTAATTATCCCAATTTCCAGAGGAAGATGAGAATTTTTTAAAGCCTTCCAGCCATAACCATGTAACCTACTGTAATGAAACTTCCCATATTTTTCTTCCAAATGAAGATAACAAACATCCACTATCAAATATTTTTGCATTCAATTTTGTATCTGTCTTCCTCTTCCACAAGGAAAAAGTTCTCTGCTTCACAGTAGCAATTAAACATGTACTCAACTCTCCCACTGAAAGAGGAGAGGTCAGAAAAAAAACACATTTTAATATGGCCCACAGTTTGTGGGATAAAATATTTCATTTAAGTATTTCTAGTCATGGTACAACATTGCAACTCAAAGCCATACAACCTCATTGACATGCATTATACTGGTAGGAAGATGAGGATTGCAAATAGCAGGATGCTGAATCTGTCACAGAAGATGGTTCATAAGTTCATCTTTCCCTGTGGTGTTGAATTTATAGACTGAATGTACAAACAAACCTTGCCCACTGAAGCACAACTAAGAAGCATTAAAGCTCAATGTTTTTTTCTTGTTTTTTTTTTTTTTTTAATCTTCCTCCACTGACTGCAGAATACAGGTTATTTCTATCCCTCCTATTCACTTTACATAAACCTCAGTAATAGGACAGCTTTTATATCATGGTATTTAAAACAATAACTGTTTCAATTTATATTTCTATAAATTTGCTTTCTATCATTTTAGTCTCCTACTAATTTTCATGCTAAATTCAGCTTACAAACAAAACATGATTCCAGAGAGAAATAAATACAGAAAGCCTCTGACACAGAAATGCAAGACTTCTGGTGAGTGGCTCAACAGAACTTCATTATTTTCTGAGAAATCCTCAGACACGCTTGTTTTGAAAATCCAGTAAAAAAAAGGCTGCTTTTAACTATGAAGAGTCATTGTATACACAAGTTATCCAGTTCTAACAATCTCTGACAAAATTAAAGTGACTCTTGAAACACTGGGTTAATTTACCCATGTTCTGAAATCTTTGCATACTTCACTTGAAAATACAAGACAATGCTTCCGGAATATTTTATCAATCATGTTATCAAGTAAGAGAAAAGCCAGCAAGGGAAAAAGAAAAAAATGGACAGAATAAAAGAGCAACAAAACACATCCTTCTACCCCAAATCCCATAGCTATCGTTCCTTTATGTGCCTTTTCTCAATGAGGGTACATCCAGGCTACAGCTTTCCCCAGCCCAAATCAAAGAAAAAATAAAAAATGTCAAAGTTACCTAATTTTAATAGAGGCAAAAGTGAATAATTTTAAACTTCAGATCTTTTCAGTGCCAATTTGTTAGCTTCCAGTTCTACCTAGATGAGCTGGAATTCATTTAAGTGAGCCCCATCTTCTTTATCTTGCTTTTAACTTCCATCCCTGCTTATGAAAACAGTAGACATTGTTTCTGCTGTTAGTTTTATTTTCTATATTTCTCTGCAAGTGAGTTTTTTTTTTTATATTTGGAAATTTTCTCTACTCCAACCACCTATTTTGTAGTTATCCACACATTCATAAATAAGTCTATCACTAAAATTGTATTTAAATAAAATAGGAAGGAAAAATGTGTTCAAAAATAAAAGTCATTATTTAATTCCTGTTTTTATTTTAGGGTCTGCATTTTTGGTTGTGGTGGGTTTTTTGTTCAGTTGATTTTTTTTTAGTTGGTGTTGTTTGATTTGTGATATATATATTTAAGAATATAAGCTTTATGTTTTCAAGATTTCCTCTGAGAGTTAGCAGCATAATTCCCTTTCAAAGGGAAGCTGAATCTGACATAGCCACATAACTTCTGGGGCTGTGGCATTTCAGAGAAAAATAAAATATACAGCAAGACTCACCCATGAGAGTTGGCAGCAGTGAGTACAATGCTGGTCTTTCGATCATAAAAACAAATTTTGGAAACAAATTCATAAAAACACAGCAAAATGTGAACGAAATACTTTTATCAGTCCTAACTGCATAGAAGTCTGTTGATATGTAATATACAAGCCAAATACAACTTAGCATATTCCCTGTAAAACAGAGCAAGGAAAAACTTGTAGGCAACTATGAATAATGATTGTTTCAGAGCAAAATATTCTCTGAATCTCAATAAAAGTAGTTATGTTGGAGACAGAAAAACAATTATTTTCCTTTTGTCTCTTTATCTGTTGTGATTATTTAGTAAGCTGTAAAAATGGAATTTTAAAGACAGTAGCATTTATGTGTAAAAATGAATAAAAAATACAAGGCTAAGTTTTGCTTACTTCATAATATTAAAAAAAAAACACAGCATAAAATAATTATCATCACCATAACTTCTGAGAAAGTGAGTGTCTACCTGTCCATAAGAAGACAGAGTGTCAAAACAATGCAACCCTTTATTGTAGCACACAGCTAAGGTGCTTCCTCGACAGTGCTTTCAGTGTGCTTTGAGCTGAACTCTGTTTGGGAATATCCTCTAAAAATATCTTTCAGCATCCAAAACAGATCTATCCAGCTGCTTATAAAAGCAATTACGTGACTGCCAAGCAGTAATGATCACTGTCCAGGAAGATGTATTCTAAACAAATAGAAAACCACCCAGATGTGTCTCAAATACACACGCACAGCAGCAGCAGAATGACGTACTTACTGGAAGTTAGCTTGTGAACAGCCTTCTTCAGTAACATTTTTAATTACTTTAAGTCAGAAGGTCTCATTCTGCAGAATACTATTTCAGATAAATTTTCAGTCATTGCTCTTAAAACATCTCCTTACATGGAAAAAAGAAAAAAATCCTCAGGTTTTTGAAGTAGCTGTCTGTATTTCCCCTATCAATTCAGTAGCAAAGAATGCTTCCACTAATAGATATACATTCCTCACACACATATACACACAAGTATTCCATATCAGAATTAAAAACCTAAGAAAATATTTTCAATAAATTTGCCTTCTTGGCATCCTTATGAGCTTCAGGAATTATTTGGAAAGGGTTGGCACTGGGCTTTTGAGAGAGGACACTGCTGAATAACACTCAACTTATCACTGCTGTGATAAACAGTTCAGTGTCTTCAAGGGCTAAAACCATTTGATTAAAAAAAAAAAAAAACTGAAGAGCAAAATGATGAGTAAGTAATGTGATATTTGCATATGATTACAATGACATACTCACTATTCTGTTTCATACCAAATTCTTCCATTTGCTAAATGCTTTTAATCTCATTTAGCATGACAGTAGGCATTTTTTTTACCATGTTAGAAAAATGACCTTATCCCTAGTACATACTAAGAATTTTATATTGAAGATTAAGACAATTTAAAAACTTCATTTCAATTTGTTAAATATTGAAAGAAAAGTAAAAAAGCAAACACAAAGTAGTAACTGTATAAAACAAACTGGAACAGGAAATAATGTGTCTTATACTGCTAGAGCCCAAGAGTGGTATTTACTCCATCTTTTAAAAGAGTGACAGAAAGTTAAAGAAACATTAACCAAAAAATGATTGCATGTAACAAGACCATCAACACACAGGAGACTGCCAACAGTAATAAACTGTTATATAAAGGCTCTATCAGCAAATAATCATGGACAAACATGATGTGTTAGTAGGACCATCGCTAGCAGAGCTTTACCTTCTCTGCTGTCCACAGATGAAGGATGATGTAAAATGAGAATGCAAAGGCAATTCAAAGGGAGGCCAAAATAATGAATGTGGAATAGAAAAAAATAAGCTGTATGACAGGAGACCTAAAAACCTCAACTTATT
Source organism: Callipepla californica brunnescens (assembly GCA_023055505.1). Taxonomy (NCBI): domain Eukaryota; kingdom Metazoa; phylum Chordata; class Aves; order Galliformes; family Odontophoridae; genus Callipepla; species Callipepla californica. The sequence goes on from JALIRH010000005.1 coordinate 31,311,754, forward strand.
TCATAAGAGCTTGATCATAGCTCCATGAAATAGCTTCTTGATAGTGGGAGGCCTTTGAACCTTGCTGACAATGACATAACAAGATGCAATGACTAGAAATGGAAATTAGACAATTCAACTTCAAAGTAGTTCAAATTTCACAAAAGACAAAATTTCAGAGAAATGACAGCAATTAAATGCTCCAACAATTTAGCTTTACCTTAAGCCCAGAAAGTGAGATTAGATATATTTCTCAAAAAACAGAATTAATTTCTCTCTTGGAAAGAAATTCTTTGGCTTGTGAACATGCCATGAATGGAAGAATAGTGCTTGAGAATTTTCCTGGATTCAAACTCTGAATTTAATGAATATTGCTTATGCTTTATTTCTCAGTCCCAGGGAAATCAAGTCCCCACATGCTCTGCACATATTCATTAAGGCAAGAGGAACCAAGGGAAAAACATGGAACTTTGTCAGCAGAGGGTTAAGAGGAGATTCTTCACCAGTGGGTGTCAGGCATGAATCAGGCTACCCAGGGCAACAGTGGCAATCCCAAGTTGCCAGAGTTCAAGAAGTTCTCAGACAACACGCTCAGAGATATGGTTTGATTTTTGGGTGATCCTTCACAGATTGATGAGTTGGACTCAATGATCTTTGTGGATTTCTTCCAATTTCAATGTCTAACTCCTCTATGATGATATGATTCTATGGCTACAAATTTCATGCTTTGGTATTACTAAAAACACATGTAAAGAAATGAAAATTCCCCCAACTTGAAATTTGGTGCTACTGCAGCAAGGGTCTGAACTCTAGAAGAGTTCAGCAACAGGGAAGGGAAAAACATTGTAAAGGATAAGCTAGAATGCCCTACTCCAATTCTAGCAAACAGAAATAAGTGATCACTAAATTCAGCATAGGAAAGGAAATCCCCTTTCCAGTATGAATGGCAGAAATATTCAGTGTCCAAAATTTCTGATTTAAAAAAAAAAAAAAAAAAACACACACAACATCTTTCCACATCACAACAGAAAACTCAAACTTTTATGGTATTTCACTGTTACCTGTGTTTAAATGTTGTTTTCTGAGTATAGAAGTATTTGTCTTTTCCTGACAGTCCTTAATATAATCAAGATAAAACACGATGTTCACATACACTATTAGTTTTTGCCCTTATTAATTTCTTTAAACTAATCAGAACTAGTAAAAAGTCAAATAAAAAATAATAATAATAATAATTAATTGCCTGGCCAATATTTTTGTAAAAAAAGAGATGAAGTATAAACATATAATATCTAATATATGTCTATGCATGCAAATGTGATTTAAGTGCCTAAATGGATTACGTTCATGAAATCACTCTTTTTCCTACTAATGGTGATCAGGTTTCTATACGTGCCATTAGTACCCTACTTATCACTTTTATTTATGCTACAGGGTCTTTTCTTCTTTCAAAATCTAACACAAACAAAGTAGTCCCACAAGTATATAGCTGCCTAAATAAACTGAGAAGTGGCTGCCCAGGGGAGTGGGTGAAGTCACCATCCCTGGAGAAGGAGGGTACATGTTGCATTGACAAGATGTAGTTGCATGAAGGTGATGGGTCAGTGAATGAACTGAATCTCATTGGTCATTCCAACTTTAACAATTCTGTGATTCTATGCCAGTTTTCTGAGCAACTTCCACAGAAATCTTGCTACACAGGTAACCTAGCCGCACAGTCTTAACGTGCTCTACACCCCAGTAACACAGCAGTCTAAAAACTGTGATGCCTGTTACCAGTGGTCACAGGTTCCCTTTTGTAAAGGTGAGAGCTGTGGGGCTAGAGCCAGGATTGTTCAGTCAGTTTCTGTTCAATTACAGTTAGAAAGATATGAGGGAAATGCTCCAGGTTCCTGATTAAAGAATGGCTGAGAGATTTGAGACTGTTCAGCCTGGAGAACACAGTGGATCTTACCAATGATAAGAATATTTAGGATTCAGGATCTAAGAGGATGGGACCAGGCTCATCTTAGAAGTGCCCAGCAACAGGACAAAGGGCAATGGGCACAAACTGGAATAAAGTTCCAAATAAACAGGAAAAAGAACATCTTCACTTTGAGTGTGACAGAGCACTGCAACAGGATGCCCAGAGAGGTTGTGTTGTGGAGTCCTCTGCCTTATTCTGTGTAATCTGTGTTAGCAGGGGGGAGGTCTTGTTTTGTTTTTTGATGTGTGTGTGTTTGTTTCTCTTAAAGTGACTAATTTCAGGTAATAAAAAGAGCTGTACTTTGGATAAAATGTATGCTATAGAAATTTAAGCACCCACAAAAAAAAAGAGATTCTTATCTTTTTAGAGTCAACCCTCAAAATTAGCAGAAGATTTTTACCTGAATCTCTCAGTTTCTCATCAGTTAAATTCGGATATCATGCCACTACCTTCCAAGGGTGCTGTGAAGATTTATTAGTTAATCTTTAGGAAGCACTTAGATACCACAATGTGGATGTCATACAAAAAGTCTGTCACCTATCTTGACAATATAATAAATTATAATCACTACCTTCAAAGCAGTTTCCAGCATCATGCAGTAAAACAAAAACAAACAAACAAACAAAAAAAAAAAAAAAAAAAAAAAAAAAAGGAAGATTCAGACTTGAGAAACCAAAACCACTGGAGGAGATTTTAAAACCATCCAGTTCCAACTCATTTGCCATGGGCAGGGCTGCCACCCACCAGCTCAGGCTGCCCAGGGCCCCATGCAACCTGGCCTTGAACACCTCCAGGGATGGGACATCCACAGTTCCTCTGGGGAACCTGCAGCAGTGTCTCACCATTCTTCCAAACGTCTAACCTAAATCTAAATCATCTTTTACCTTAAAAACTGTCTACTATAAGGTCTCCCCAGACTTTTCCCTTCTCTAGGACAAATAACTCATTTTCTGAGTCTTTCTTTATAGAAGAGGTGCTCCAGTCCTCTAATCATCTTTGCGGCTCTCTTCTGGCACCTCTCTAACAGGTTGACATCTTTCTTTTGCTGAGGGTCCCAGAGCAGATGATGCTTCGCAAGAGTAAAGAAGGAGAATCATTCCCTTCAAATAAATTGTTTCTGAACAAGTCCCACGCACTGGATGTTCTTAGCTGATACTTTTTTTCCATGTAAATAAGAAACCAAACTGAGTGCACAACATTCCTAAAATTCTACTAATGCTATATCTTTGTACAATTTCTTACATTCTCTCACATAGTTGTGAGAAAAACAATGCCGATAACACATTCATGGTTTAGTTCTTGCTGAGCACCACTTCACAGAGGCAAGAATGGTTCCATTTCTCAGCCTTCCATACTGTCCCACCAGTGAGGGAAGCTGAGAGGACTCAAGAATCTGGGAGGGACAAAACCAGGACAGTTGGCCTAAATTGTCCAAAGGGATATCCATACAGCATCACACACACAAAATATATATATATAATAATAAATAATAAAACTGAGGAGATTTGGCCTGGGTGCTGCACCTACAAGCTCCCCCATGCAAGTAGAAGGGTTGGGAATGAAGAATAGGCTATAGTTTTTAACTGTTGGTTGTATAAACCACAAGCATTCTTTTAACCAAAACCTTTGTTCTAATAACCTGTTCCAGGAAATATGACCAACCACAAAAAACTAAAACTGAAAGAGAAAACATTTAAGAAAAGCATAAGCATTTGCAGAAAACTTCAAGTGGTCTGTGTTTGAGTTTTGACTTTTTTTTTTTTTTTTTTTTTAAGTTTTCTAAACCACAGTATGATGTTTTACTATTTTTTCCATCTAAAACTGATCATCACTAATTTGAACTGGTTAAATGTATTATTAGTAAAATGTTGAAGTATTTTGTCTTCAGTCAAACTCAAGCATGGGATATGTTAATTTTGTGTTGAGTTTAGCCCTCCTGCTGTAGCTCTAGGCCATTGTTCATTGGAGAGGGATAATCACTGCAGTTTAACTCCATGGAGTAACCTAACACAGATGGAGCCATGGCTCAAGGCTGCCCAGGCATCCTTGACCTTAAAGCTGTGTTTTCTCTACAGAATTTTGAAGGCATATAGAGACATGACAAAGGTAAAAGTCTGTGAACAAGCTGGATTCATTTCCTACAACAGGGCTGGCTGAAGGAACATTGTCCACAACAACCAGCAGGATGAAACAAAAATATCAGCATACACAAGATAACAAAGGACACTGTGAGCTCACCATCGAAGGGGCAGGTGAGGAGCCCCAAAGAAAATTCCTTGGGAGACAGGGAACACTCAGAAGGGTCTCCACAATCCAGCAGGATGATTGCAGTCCACAAGCACCAAGCCAAGGGCCTGTCTAGCTAGGCTGTAGAGGTACTGATGTTTTCACAAGAAAAAGTAATGACCAACATCCTTACCAGAATCAAAATACAAGCATAAATCAGATATGCCTCAGGCTTCATAAAAATCAAGTGCATACATTGAGGGGGAGGTGCTTTGATTAGCATTTTCCATTAATTTCTTTATTAGCCTTCAAATATTTTCACTGTATTTTAAGTAGCAACAAAAGTATGATAAACATAATCTCCAAGACTTTTCCCATAGCCCTAACGCAGTGCCACCCTGCTCAGTGCTGTGCAGGAATCTTCAGCTCAGTGCTGAGCAAAACCACACAGACTGGTCTCACTAACAAGAAAACAAACAGCACACCTGCAGAGAGTAAACTCAGTTCTAGCCCCTTCTTCAATGTAATCCTCTGTAACTATAAAAATGCCATAAAATTCAGGGTCCCAGCTGTATCTCTTCGAACAGGTCCATAACAACACATCTAGACATATGTCTGCAGTAAGCACCAACGAGAGCTCATGGTGGCAGCACACAACCCGCATACCTACCAGGCTGCCCACTTGCAGTCCGCCCTTGGAAGTTAGACAAGGTGAGCACATCCCTGCTTTGAAAGGGACTCCTGGTTTATATATCCTGTATCACACCTTTCCTCATACCTTTCTTTGAGACCCAACATGCTCAGCATCACTAAATCTGTTTTCAGAAGTGTTTGTACTTTGGGAACAAGACAACCCAAAGCACTTAAACTAAATATCTGGCTACAAGTAGGCAGCAACTAGGCTTTGGTTGGCAAGCTGAATACTATTACTTGTAGCAAGACCTGATCACTTTTCTCCTTAGCAGAGTGTAACTGTGTTTTCCCCCCACTCATCTCTTCTGCAAAAAGCAAAGAAACCAATACCTCCTCTGAGAGCAACCCTGGAACAAGAAGGCAAACCCCCCCCATGACAGCACACACAGGGGTATGAAGGGGCAGCAGGGGGGATTGCTGTGAACACAGAATAAGAATCTGAGGCTCCATGACCACTTTGTGTTGGCACAGTGTGTCTGTGTGTCTGTCTACTGCTGCAGGGATAGAAGAACCACCAGCAGTGCCACTTCCCAGGGGGTCTCACAGCCAGGCTGGGGAACACAATGTAAGGGGTGAAGGGACATGGGGGAACAGAGAGGCTTTGCACTGAAGCAAGGGATCACCTCAGCAGAGCATTCCAGTTCAAACAGGGAGGGCAGAGTATTCCTCCCCTTTCAGGAGACTGGCTCACCAATCTGCTTCCTCCCAGACAGCAAATCTAGTCAAGTTTCCCACAAGGTAGAAAGGGCTAGCTGAAAAGAATGTGGTTACCCAGACCATGTGCCTGCAGAAGCACTTCATCCTCACACAGACAAGCCAGCTCAGCTCATCTGGTGTTACCTTTCACAAAGGAAAAGATGAGTTAACCTGGTCAGCAGCATCTTTTCTTGCAAAGCAGAGAGGCTCCTGACTTATGCTCCCTGTTAAGCTTTGAATTTAGTAGCACATGCAACCTAACTCATTTTTTCCAGCCACATGCCAAGTCAGAAGCTTATTGTTTGCAGGGAGGCAAAAAGCCACTAACCACCCACTATCACTGTGGTACTCTGAACTACACGTGCATAATGCCCAATAAGAGCTGCATCTCCACACCAGACAATGTTACATCAATGCTATACTGAGGAAACATCACATTTGTCCATAATACTTTGGGCTGAGGTACAGAATGTGCTGGTGGGCACAAAGAAGGCAGCCATAGTTTTATTATTTTATCTGATTGAAAACTCTCCATAGGAATCTGTTTCAAAGCCAGCATAAGAAAAACAATAATAATAAATAACTTATGCTTCTCATCTTTGGAACAAAGCCCAGCTTCTTTAGGAAAAAAAGGAGGCAGAATGACATTTCATTTTAATGCCTGGAAAATTTGATAGTGACTTCGATAAGTGAAAAGATACAGAAAAGCAACTACCTCATTACTCAATTGTTCCTTCATGCCCCAATTAGACATGAGACTGAATAAGTTATCTTGTCTTATCACCTGAACTAGAAGAGACAGAACTAAAGTAGGTTTTACCAGTATCTTAAAGGCACAACAATCAGCAATACCTCACTGATCCATTTGGCAATCCTCTACTAGCACCATTCAGCTCTGTGTCAGGAAGCATCTTGTACGTTACTACCAGCTCCAAAAGGCATGCTAAGGTTAATGGGCTATTTGAAAGTATTTCACATAGATATATCTGGGATTACGTGGTACTTACCACTGAACAACTTTCCCCCAAATTCCAACTTGAGCAGAGGGATATTCACTACCACTTACGTAGACCAAAGGAATTACAGCGCTTTCTACCCAAGCCCATATTTGACACCTGTGCACTTTAAAACTGCAAGTTGAATAACAACTAAGTACAAAGGAACTAAGCTACAGAAGATTTATGCTACATTCTCAAATTAGTATATTCTGTTATTCTTTGTTCATGAATTAAAAGACCATTTTTATTTTAAAAGCATGCATTCTAGAAGACGATGAATTAGAATAAATTATCTGTGAAGACTACATTCATTGATCACCAGGCCTGAGAGGTTTTTATTTCTTAATCAGTATCAAAACATCCATCTGATTAAAGTCAAACTTCCTAGCAGCAGAGTTTGCAGTTTCAAATATTATCTCTAAGAAAAAAAAAACACACACAATTTAACTGGCTTCATATCAGTGAAAGCTTCACTTGTTAGCAGTCAAAATCTGTACCTGTTATTTCAGTAGATTTTGTATTTCATGTATGGCCTTTAAAGCAAATACTATGTTTCTAGTCAACTTAGAGCAAAACAGATACCTGTATTGAAGAGACGACCTAAAATATTCATAAATTTGATCCACATATATGTCCTGGTCCCTAAACAGCTGAAGTTATTTTGCCAAAATTTCTTTTTCAAAATTTTAACAAAAGTGAAACCTTCCAAAATCTAGGCAGATGAATACAAAGAAATTCACACTGACCCATATTAGACATTCATATCCTCTCCACACCCCCTGTGCAGAGAACAGAAACAGAGCGCTTCGTGGAGGACACAAATGATTCTGAGAAACTTCTTTTAAGAACTCGGCCTCTCTCAACTGAGAGCAGAGAGAGCAATCTCCTGCTTCAGCTTGTTAAGCAACTAAAACTTACACTGCTTAAATGAAAAAAGTTGAACAGACCTATCAGCTGAAACAGAGCTAAACACATCACTGTGGACAAAAATTTCAGCTTTTTCATTTCTCCAGAAGTTACTTTTTGATGTGGATAGGTACAAGAATTTTTTTTTTTACCCTGAATGTTTTTCTGTTGTGGATTTTTCCATTTATTGTTCAGTCTACCAAGGCAAACCTCATTGTTTTTGCAGCTCTAGTAACATAATCTCCCTAACAACTAACTACAGTAGCAGTTGTATAACACATCCAGTAAATAAAAAAAAGGCTCCCATGAGCCTTCCCTAGCATTATGATCTTTCAAATTAGTTTGGAAGAATACTTTTAGAATAAAAAGATACATAGTGACCTCATTTATACTGAGGGGGCTGATAAATTATGCAAACTCTGTTACCTTGACTGCATGTAGGCAACTTAGCATGGAAGTGGTCAAAAAGAATATAGCAGCAGAACACAACACACAGATCTTCCCACTCCCAACCAAGACGGGCCAGCTTCATTTACAGGAGCAGAAGACACACTGGTATTTACTGATCAGTAGTTCAGCCTTGTATGTGAAGCTGAGGAATCTGTAGGAAATCAACCCAGGAGTCAGTGAAATCCACTGTACACAGAGGGAAATGCTTTGATTTTCCATGCACAGAACTGAGGGGGGGAGGGGGTAGGAAATAATTATCCACAGAGGTTTGAAAAAAAATCAATCATTCCCCAGAAAAGTTTAGATTAATTCTGTAATACTACAGCCTGCTCACTCACTCTTGTTTCAGGGCAACAATGCACAATGTACACATACCATGTATACTAGAAATATTATTTACAACAAAAATGTAGAACTGGATGTTTCATCTTTGGTTTATGCTGCTTCTGTTTGGATGATTAGTTTGATAGATTTTGTTTTGATTGATAGAAACTCAGTCTTATAGTACCCCAGCTGCAGAACACATTTTTCATTCCATCTTTTCTAGATATTTAAAGAAAGTTGTGTTGTAAAAGCTGTCTTTTCCCATCATAATAGCAAAAATAAATAAATAAATAAATAAAACTCATAAGAAACTGAGACCCTGTGTTGAAATACATGTATAGTATTTCCAAGTGTATGTGATGTATGCTTGCAGTCATGACCAATAAAATAATTAAGAAAAACAAAGGGCATAGGTATGAAAGTGAAGTAAAACCCACACATTTAGATGCCTGCTTTATCCAAGAACTGAAGGGAATAAACAGAATAAGCAATATCCTCCAGAATAATCATTAAAAGCATCATGCAACCCACCATTCCTGCTGATTTGCAGAGATCTATGTTATGTTGGTGATATTCAGTAAAGGGCATCTACACCAATCTCATTAAGCTTCAACTCTTCAATACAGTAAGCTTACAAGAGCAGCTTTACATGGGACAGGAAAGCATCCTAACCACCACAGGAGAGCTACTAGGACCAAGGATGCCTGGGGTGCTCGTGCGAAGTTAAACACGTCCCACAAGCAGTCCACGGGCTGTGCACCAAAGCAGCCATGCAGACAGAAAGCTTGTAGGAAGCTAATCATGCTGTGTTTACATCTGCCCTGGGATGCTGCTATTTTAGAAGCATGAAGACATGGGCATTGAGTCCCTTTCCTGTAAATGAGGCATTTTCTTAAGTGAACAGCTTGGATGCTAAAGTAGCAACATACCATTTACTAAAGGCAAAGTCATATCGACAGCAACTGTAATTTTACTGGAACTATTTCTAAGCAAATGAGAACAGAGAAAAAAATTAGCAGCTACAAGACGCTGTTAAATTTTCTGAGGGAAAATTTCGGTTTCCCCTGAAACTTCTGAGGAAGTATTTCAACTTAGTGAAATTTCCCCTGGTACTTATAGTTTTAAGCCTCTGTCAATACATATATATTGCTCTGGAATGACAGCTGCACAAAAACTGAGACTTATCACTTCACAGTAGTGAAGCATACCTTGTTGTTCAGTCTTATGTAGTTATATGTTTGTTGCACGTGCTTCTGTATGATGAACAAAGCCATTATGAAAGGCTTGATCCCTTGAAGTTAAATAGAGCTTTTATAAATAGTACCTTTGTGAACTTGCTGAACATAGTCTGAAAATAAAATTGGGTTCATAAATCTCAGAAGAAACTGTTACAAAATTACCTTAAAAAACAAAAACTTTCTTCAGCTGAAGTATTAGTGGAACCTATATTGCAAGTAGACACAGATTAGCCAAAATAATTTTTGCTTGCAAATAAAGCAAGCCTAGGCAATAAAAAACTAATTATACAGTCACGAGCACAGCATGAAAGATGTAATTCCACCAGAAACTGCTCACAGAGAGCTCTCTATTCTACAACACATGAGCAAGCACAAACAACAGGAAAAAAAAGAGGTCAGATTAGCATTGCTTCAGTTAGATTAAACACTGAACTGAATAGAAAAGCAAGAGAGGAGAGCGTAAACTTCTGAGAAATCATTCCTGTAATATGTAACAAAAAGGATCCATTCTACAACGAACAGCAGTAAGTGGAACAGACACTGTAGTTACACTACTATTCCATTTTTCTCTAGGAATTCATGCAATTCATGCACCACCTGTAGCACAGTAAGAAGAGAGAAGAAAAAAAAACCTGAACTTTAATGTTGCCTTACAAGAAAAATAATTGGGTTCATATCTTTTCCCTAGAACAACTAAACAGAACAGGAAGCCTCTTGTTGACTACAGTTTCTGCTAAATCAAGACTCTGTAGTTGTGGAGTCTATAATTATGAAATTGTCCATCTGCCACAATCTGCAGAATTCTAAATTTTCATTTATACATACAGTAATGTAAATTGTATGGCTTCAAATGTTTTCATAAAAATCTCAAATAAAGCATAATATGATTTCCAAATACAGCCAAATATCTATTGGTTTGCAAGCCATATGCTGAACGAATTGAGAGCTGGAATAACCCATTCTATTTTGAATTAATTTCTTGGCCAACAAGCAGATTTTCAGATAAATTCTTTGGCTGATAACTACAAGCCTGTGCAAAGCTGCTCTTGGCTGATGAGGTGGGGGCTGGAGAGGGGTATCATCCTACAATAGGAGTACCTGCTTTGGAAATCACATTACCAAGATTTACTGGGGCTATACTGGGAGTGACCAATGCATGCTAATTTCTTGAACTCCTTCAGTGCTGTCATCCTGGACAATGTTGTTCACGTTATACAGTGGGTGGATGTTTTCATTATGCACAGCTTTCCCTCAAATTAAAAGACCAGAATTTTTTAACAATATGTCAATTTTAATAGAAATATACCCTCTTTAAAAGATGTCTGACAGTGTATTTAAAGTAGCATACATAAGTCTTATAAGCTTTAAAATACATCAAAAAAATTCTTAGTGTTCTACAGCATGAAGGGACAAAAATCCACTGAAATCACATGAAATCAGCACACTGCTTCCTAAATATTTGTTTCTCTTGAGAATTACATAAGTACACACCTTAGCAGCTCTTTGAACAGCTTGAGAAACAGGAAAAAAAAAGGAGGAATAAGATTTTTTTTTCCCCGCTGAAATTAAGCAGCTGAATATCAAAAGAAGCTTATTTTCTCCATGCTAAGATTTGAAACAGCTGTGACACTGAACACAATTTTTGAATACAGGTTAAAGTAGATGAGCAAGAGAATGCATTTTTCTGACTTGCCTCACTTTGAGGTAGATGTGCAGATAACTAATAGTGGTTCAGTTCACACAGTGCTGATTGGCGCCTGTGCGTGCTATCCATCCAAAGGAAACTCACCAAAAGGCAGCAGAATACAGAGACCACTCATTCTTTCTCAACTCGGGACCAACCCTGACTTCCAGCTAGCTTTGTGAAGCATCTAGCAATGGTGCAAAATTTCTTCACAACGGTAACCATCTCAGAACTTTGACACCTCAGAGCCCAAGCACTTTAAAGGAAAGCAGCTGTGAGTCACCCTTGTTTCTTCTTATGCTCTTCTGCTTTGAAAATATTTCTCGGCTTTTAAGAAAGGGATTAGCCCATGTATCAGTGTGTTTTTGTTCTAGCAGAGTAGCTTCTACAATGATTTAAAACATTCAGTTTCATGGTTTGTAGGCCCTACTCAATTGGCTTGCCCCCTTGGCTCATTCTTGCTTTCTTAAACCAAGTGCACTCAAATCAAGAGACTACCAAACAACAGGACCTTTATTGACTACTTCCTCTGTATGTGTTTTTTTTTTTTTTTTTGATAAATTCTATTTAGAAGTAATGTATTAAGACAATTGTAGTATTACTTCACACTTAATAAACAGATATTAATAGTTCTCTAACTGTCTTTACAGAGAATATTGGTGGCTCCTATTAGAGATACGTTGTTACTATGAGCCATCTGGTCACATTTCTGGCAAGGGATAGAATCAAACTAATGTGCTATTAAAATAAATTGAACGACGTGCTAATTATTGCCAGAAAAAAAAAGATTAGTGAAATCAGATTGTATCCATTTAAATCAGATAATTAAGTACTTCCTGCTACATGCAACTGTTGTCTGTTGTTATGAAGACAGGCTTTGAAAATAATCTTGGCAATGCCATTTGACAACAACTTCACACCTGCTTGTAAAACAACTCTCTCAGGTCTCACCACTACACCCCAACCCATTCGCTGCAGGAGGCTAACTACAAAGCACTTCAGAAGGAGATACCACAGGACCCTGGCAGCATGAAAATTAATCTACCATTTCCTGTACCTGTAGTTGTATAATTGATTTTCTGAACCATGCATGCAGCAAAATTTATCCATTTCAGTAGAAAGTAATCACAATTTTATTACAAGAATACAAGTGGCTGAGGAAGCGAAGATAAGAAGTATAAGGTTTATGCAATGCCTCTGTAGCACCACAGCCACTGAATGAAGAACTGGTTCCTGGTAGACATTTTTAGCTATTAATAAGAATTTATATAAGAGTTGCTTCAGGTTTTTTGTTGTTTTTTTTTTTTCTTTCTACAGAACTGAACAGCAAATTCTTCAATTCTTCCTACATCAGGCTGTACTATGGGTTAGAACTTCAAATCTTCAAGTCTGTTTTTTTCTTTTTTTTTTTCTTTTTTAAATAGGTGTCTAAATGATTTATAAGCTTTAGTTCCTTTTTCAGGAGCAGGTTATCTACACAGTAACTGATGTTTGATTGGAAAAAAGTCATCTTTCAGCATTAACACCGCATATAATTCATTTGTTTTATAGGACTTTATTTTGATTCCTTTACTCTAGATGTCCTGCATAAAAACTTCAAGTGCTAGCTAGTAAGCAGTCTGTAGGCCAAACTAGCACTAACTGTTCAAATGAACAGATTACTCTTCTCAAACAGTGTCTCTGCTCACATTTTAAGATATTGGGTCATTCCAAGTACACTACATGTTCACGAGCTTTATCTCATTCTACTCTGTTTGGACAGACAATCCATGAAATTTCCTGGAGATGCCAGAACACACAGTCCAAGCAGATTTCTATCTCTGAAAGTAAAAGTCCCAGGAAATGTGCTGTATTTTGTGCACAGGAGCTGAAAGAAAAGCAAGGACGCATGTTTTCCCCATTTTCTCTTCCTGGAGAATGTTTGAAATTTCATTCAAGAGACAATATTTGAAAGTTCTGATCAATTTCCTTTGTTCTCACCAAGTATGAGTACTTAGGTAGCTTTTTAACCATGCTTCATATGTTGACTGTAGCTATTTTTTCCATGCAGTACACAACTAGTTCTCATTTTCTCATTATCATTAGCAACACATTTAATAAACTTCTTGTGGCTTAGGGTCCTTATATTCTTTATCATAAACTGAACAGAAACATGCATGCCAATCTTAACTTGTGGGAAAATAGATCTAGTTGGACTTCATTCTCATTTTAATCCATAGATGCATATTTAGAATTTACATTGTTTGCTAAGCTAATTCCAAAATTTAATCTATAACAAATGTCTGATAATTTGACTAGTCGTATTTATATCAAGAAATTTGTTTCCAAAGCTGCCCATACCACAGCAAGGGTTTCAACCAAAAACCAGCAGGTTTAGGCTGTCAAAAGAGTGGGTCATCAAAACAGTTATATGGGGAAATTTTGGGGTACCATTTCATCTCTGCCGTGGGTGATTTCTAGCTAGGTTTAGAAAGAAGAAATAAGGAATTAGGGGATAGATTATCCCTGTGTTATTCAGCTTCTACCTAGTGTTGCTTTACGTTCATCTTTCTCAGTTAAATGCCATCATTTGAAATCTTCCGCTACTGACAATTTCAATCCTGCAGAACACTCTAAAGTAGCCCTTAGAATAATTGCAAGTTTTGTTTGACTTGCTTTTTTCATGCAAGTTTACTCATACTGTTCTCCCTTTTTAGGCCTTGTACTTTTAAGCTTCATTCCGCACGCAAATACGGAAAATAAGATTAGGAATTCACTAGTTACCTACACAATAAGGATCTGCTGATTTTGAAGATTCTGAGTTAACTGTTGGAATTGCTACACATTTACAACTTGACTCATGCTAACTTATTGCTCTAGATAGTTTTCTTCTGTACATTTAGCACTTTTCAGGTATCTGAAGCATAATAGCCAATATTTAAGGCTTTTGTTACTCCATGACAGAAGCCAATTCTCTGGTGAACTTTTTAAGTAGTAGACATTTTAAAAAAGAACAGAAGAAAAAGCTTTTGACTAAAAGAAAAACGTATCTTACAGAATTTTTATGGTATCAATTTTCAAAAGTAGATCAAAGTGATTCCTTAACTATCATATCTCCATCTACTTCTACTGTAAAAATCACAAGCTACCACTGCCTATTTTAGCTATCACAAACACAGTATTTTGATTTCAGGTAAGGAACAATCTGCCATAGAATGCAACCAACAATTCTAGAAACACTGAATAAAGTAATCGACACAGAAAACCAACAGAATAAAAGTAACTGTAGGAAATAAAAAGTTCTGGCTCACTACAAATAGCATTCATCGATAGTTAAAATGAGTGCAAGAAATTTTAAACTGAGCTGGATGTGCACAGTATCTTGTCAATAGAAAACCCCAGAATTTTTGTGATGAGTTTAAAGTCATATCTAAAATAATAACATGAAATAAAGACAGTAGAAAGTTTAGAAGCAGTTAGCATATATAGCATTGCAAAGCCCTTCCACTTGACAAGTAGCTGCACACAAGGAAAGAACTTTTTTTTAACTCTCCCTACAGTTATTAAGCTGAGAAAAAGCAATGGCAGTAGACTGTGATAGAGTAAATGGAAAAGCTACATTTATTTTTTTAATGTCCAAATCGTGGGACTACTGCAGATTCTGTTAGGAGATATGGGGCAGAGAGAAGTGGAAAATTGAGCAATCAGCATAAAAGACCTAGCAATAAAACAGTTCAGAATTCTGATTCAGCTTTTAGAATTACAGGCATCTCCAACAAAACCAAGAAAAAAAATAAAATTCAAACTTTAAGATGTGCATATGCATATATTTCCATTCCCCCACCCAGGACCAAGGAGCTTCAGAGACCCATGACATCTACATATAGTCTCAACAGAGCCTCTTCAAACTTTACTCTTAGTTTGCAGCACCTAAATTTCACTTCAAATTCTCATAGAAAAACAGATTTCTATACACAAATTCCATTCCTGAGCATGCAGAGGGCAGCAATAGAACAACATGCTTGTTCTCAACAAGCATGAAAGCTTGTTGAGGTAAAATGAGATTTCATTAGCATTATTTTTAAAAACATGACCATACAATACACATTCTGATGCTGGTTATAGTTAGATCTTCGACTACACTACTCCTCCCAGAAGTGAAACATTTTCTCTTCAGAATAGATGATACCACAGTTTAAGTTTTTGTTTTGTTTTGCAATGGTTGAAAAGAAGTATATACATATATACACACACACACAGGTCTTTAATACTCTGCATTTCCTCTCTCATCACAGGCCTATTTGAAGATTTGCATTTCCAAAAGTCAGGAATTATGAGCATGAAGTAAGTATTGTACTCGAACACTTTCCAGCCTCTTTGGCACTCTATTCTTCACAGTTTCCACACTTCGTTATTGATGTTGTGTTTCACTTCTACCAAGAGTTACACAACAGTCTCACTGCCTTTCCGCATCTTCTGTAATCTGTTACTGCCTTCTAACTTTGTGCTTTCTGAAACCGCCCTCACCTTCCAGATAGCAAATCACTCCTTGATGAGGATTTCTCAATGGAGTAATAAAACCCATTAGTTTACCTCTATAAATTTGCACGCATTGGATATGTAAAACTCATGATTCTAGCAAAGCATTTTCCAGATTTTTAAGAAGGTTACAGATCCATCAGCCTACCACTGGTCAACAATGCGCTGCTAGCATGCAGGGAAGCAGTGAAGACAACACAAATTACACATGTACAGCTTCTGCAGTTCTCAAGAGACAGGTAAACTGTCTTCCCAAACTTTGGAATAGTAACTGCAGCCCCTTGGAATTAGCTTACGGGAAGATCTGGCAGTAACTGTGGATGGGCAGCAAAGTCTAGACTTGGTTCTGAAGCCAGTTAAATGCACTGAGTGTATGGTCAGAGTCATTTAACTGAAATCCCATGCAAACTTCATAGCACATCACAGCACACAGTGCAAGCTCTCAAAATGCCACTGTGGTGCCCTTCACTGGAAGCACTGCCTTGTGTGTCCCTTTTTAACAGGGACATAGGAAGATAAGGCTCTTCTCAGAACAGTTCCAGAATTACATGCTAATGGATATACAAGGATGTTTAAAATAACCTGAAGCCAGTATTTTTTCATTAGCAGTATGAGAACTTGCAATTCAGCAGCAGCAATAAATTTTTTGAGGTGGCTGCTTTTTCTCTGTTCAGGCTGGGTTACACCATCCAGGATCACCTCACAAGATTTCAACAAAGACCAAGGTACTCCTGCTTACTGCTTACCCCCTCCCCCCACACACACTCAGAAGCAGTAAGGACTCGTGACAAAGTTTTTTCCATAAGAACTTCACTGAATCTGTAGTTCACTGAACCAGAGTGAGCATAGGCTACAGTTCAAAAGCCCTCTGAGCTCCCTAGCAGCCAATTTCATGATGCTTGCTGTTTCATAAAGCTGATTTTCCATAGGAAAATTTGAACTTGAAAATTTAGGGAGTTGACTTTCTTAGAATTTTTTTTGTCTTCAAGTACTCCAGATAACAAAAAAAAGTTACTGCAGAAACACCCTGTAACTAGATTTCATAACGCAATTAGCTGAAACTACTCACAGCTGACAACTGGAAGTAACACACCAGAAGCAGCTCAGTATTCAAGACCAGTCACCTGAGCATTGCAGATCTGGAGCTAAAACTAGCTTTATTAGATTCACCTGGGCTGAAATCCCTCTTGAAACTGAATACATGCAGCTAGGTTTTATGCATAAGGTGGTGAGATGAACTTCCAAGTGTATAGTAACATAACCTAGAACAAACAGATGTTCTGACAGGGAACTTCATTTTTTTTTTTTTTTTTTGCCAGCACTTCACTGTAAGGAAGAGTTTGTATAGCAGCTGGTGTCAGCTCACACTGCCTGGAAAAATATACCTAGGGTGCACTTGCAGTGTCCTTGTTCAGCTAGGAAAAAGGAGATTATTTCCCTTCTCAGAGCTTACACTTCTAGTGTAGAAGTCTTTGTAAGTACCTATTTTCTGAGTTTTTACAGAAAATACAACGTAAGTTGCAAGGAGTTAGATTTTCAGAAGATGCTCAATTTAGGAACAGGAAGGGCTACATCTGATTTGGAAAATAAAGAATAGTCCCTGAGGTTTTGCTAGATCTGATAGACACTTCACTATAGTTGTTGTTATTGCTAATTACACAGCTAGTTAGCTTGTCACATTAACTTAACTGCCTTCTTGAGGCTGACTGATCAGTTGCAGGACTCATCCTATAGTCTTGAAAATGTTTTTTTTAAATCCATAATTATGGCAATATATGAATTTGAACCTTGACTTCCAGTGTTCTATAAATACAAGAATTCAGTAATCACTGAATAAACTACTGTAGTTACTAGATCCACCAGCAGTGAAACACATGCCTGTGAACCTGACCTAGATAATTTTTGTGGGGGGAAAAAAAAGTAAAAGTGTATAAAGTCACTTAGTATTTCTAGTATCAGAGTTATAGTTGGTATAATAATACAATAAGTACAAAAATACAAAACCCCCAAAGAGATGCACAGGCGTTTCCCTCCTAACTTAAGTGAATCCATGTATTTCTTCTAATTTGGAAGTCAGCAGAAAATAAACGTGAACACCTTTAAATCCATGAGCTTAAGCTATGTTAAAGTCAGCATATTCCTTCATCCTCAGGCAGACATTTCCAAATCTCTCCAAACCACACTGCAGCATCATTTGGACTAAGCAGTAAAGGCATAACTCAATTCTTGTTACTTTTCGTCAATACTGATAAGGAGAACAACATCTAAAATGGCATCAACTTTGTACACCATAAAGAACATCAGAAAGAATAAGCAAACCTTGCAGTTCACCTTTCCACACACTCTTGCACTGTGGGTGCAGAATAGAAATAGGGGTGATATTATTTCTGGAAGAGCACACATCCTTTTTCCCTGTTCTGTTTTCTCGTAAAACTGACCAGAAGGAAAGAAGCACACTGAAAGTTATTGTGTAGCTAGAACTACCCTCGTCAAGGTCTTGTAGCAGCCATACAGCACACCACTTTAAAAACATATTTTTTAAACGAATAAGTTGCCCTCGAGGCTGAGGACTCCTGAAACCCCCACACGAGATAAAACACAGCGCTTTCAGTTTCAGCTTGAGCTCCCGCTGCGACTCCTTCTTTGAAGTGCTCCCAGGTAGGGGCAGCACAGCAGAAAGCCCTGCTGGTTTGCACCAAGGAGCCCGAACCCAGGGAGCTCACTTTCTGCTTGTTCTGGAAAAATCTCCTGCTGAGCAGCAGGCAGAGGCATTCAAAGAAAAGGGCGATGGGTACATTAGAAACACCACCATTGATTAAATGACATTTTGCATGGGAAAGAGGCTCAAATTTAAGCTAAGGTCTTTACATGTAGCAGACACTCAGTAAGAAAATTAATTTAAACCTGTGTTTTAAAGCTGATGGCTTACCTTTGCTGTGGGAGTAGATTTTTAACTACACCTGAGACTAGAGATGTTGTGGTATCACCTGTCTTTGAAGCAGATACAAAAATGGCTTTCTGCACTGAAAAGCAAATCTTTAAGTCAAGTTCCAACTAAGCTGCAGCAAATTTAAAGCCTATGTTTTAAGCTAGCAGGTTTCTTTGTCTGCAGGGAGGAGCTCCAGCCCCAGCTGCGAGTACTTCAAAGGCATCAATGCCACAGCTGTAACTGTGGCTGGAAGATGCCAGCTTCAGTGTACAGTGGATTTTACTATATAAAGATTTCCTGCATCAATTAAAAACCTCTACAAATTCTAATGAATTATAGGTCATCTATAACATTAATTTACAATTTCAAGACAAGCTTTAGTGGGAAATACAGCCACACTTTATAATACTATTTAGACGAAGTAGATGTTTTCGCATTTGTGAATTATTTACATTTGTCACAGGTTTCCTTTCCAAAGAAACACAAATATGCCTCCTGTAGTTTTGTAAGGTGCTGCAAGTGAGATTTGCCTTTATTAGCATGTCAGGTGGAATGGTTCCTGTGATCAGTCAAGGCTTCTGAAATATTCATACATTATTTCAAGAAATTATTTTACAACCTAGCCAAGTTCACTGTAGAGAGGCCAGCACTACTATGCTGAGTGATAAATTTATTGCACAGATTTTACTCAGAAATATCCCAAACACTTCCTGTACACCACTTGGTTACCTGGAAAGAGAGCTAAGAGCAAGACAGGGGCTCTTGCTGCTCTGTAAGGCATGGTGAGAAGGAGCTCCCCACCAGACATATTAAAAAACAAAAAGCAAAAAAACACAGCAACAAAGACTAAAAGAATCCTCATTATGCATTTCCAAATGTTGTTTTCTAGATTAATCCACATACTTCTCCTATTATCTCCCTCATCCACAGCCATATAGTCTACATTCTCTACCTTGTGAATTTGGAGTCTAAGGAGAGGATCCAGACCTGATCAACAAAAGGAAAACTCTCCACTATCTATTGCCTGCAGGGGGCATTGAGCCAATGGGAGAGGAAAGTATGCTAAGGACAGGCTTTTGGGGGGTCTGCTAAACCCATTTTGTAGACATTGGTTTTACTTCTGAAATGAAGCCACACCTACAAGAGTCTGCCCTTTTCCTTTTTAATGAAAATACTACATCAATAATTTATAGTCTTCCTGACAAAAAAAAAAAAAAAAAAGAGGTTCTTAAAAAGTTTTTCCTGGTTTCCTTAGTGAAGTAGTTTTATTTTACTTTGCCTCTGGTATTTGATCAAGAAAGCACTTTAGTCTTTTTGGCTATAAATATTGTCTCTTCTTCAGAAAAGATTAAAAAAAAAAAACAATCAAGTAGAGAATGAAGCAAAATTAGGATGAAAAACTAAATTGAACTGGAGACTGTCCCATGTTCCTTAATAGCCCTTTCTGCATACTCATTTCAGTTCCCATTTCTTCCTTTTCTCCTCTGGGCAGGAGGCAATACTCTATTTTACTAGCCCGCTATGAGAAGCAATACAATGTTCACTATCAGGCTAGTCTGGAATTACTGTCAATTAAGCTGCCCTGCAAAAGAGACATTAAAGTTACTCTCTTATTCCATAACGGAGTTTACATTTTGTCTACAGCTGTGAAGGTTTTTCAGTATTTTTAACAAGAGCAGCATAACATCTTTGGAGGGATTATAACTTGCCCCTTTCTTACTAGGACTTGAAGAAAGCTAAGGAACTATGGCATAAATAGAATGTTGTAATTAGCTGGAGTGGCACTACTGATCTTATTAACCATGATAGCGTAACCCCAGTGCCTTCTGAATGGCCACAAAGCCCCAGGAGTGAAATATAATTCTGTATTCTCACTTCATAGCCATCTGTTATTTTTAAAAATACTGGATTTTCCTGTTAAAATTGGAAGTTTTAAAGTGAGGTACTGCTATGAGACATTGTAAAATGCTTTTCTAGATGGCATATGAATAAAGAAGTAGGCAAAAATGATAACTCACTGATACTGAATACTACTTTTATTTAACTGTGTCACAGCAGAAGCATGCTTGTAATGCTGATTACCCATCTTTCTCCCCAATGCAATATTTGTTTCCATTCTAATTCTTCCTTCTGAGCAGCTAACGTACATCTAACATAAGTAGAGTAGAAAACAGAGTTCAAAGCCATTATGTTTCTCCCTGCTCTGCAATACAGAGCCCAGCTTGCAAAGTTGTTGTAGTTACATTAAGGTCAACATCCTAGCAACTGGTAGAGCAGCTGATGCTCCTGTGGTTTCGATCTGAACACACTAATGACTTCCTTCCCATCTGCTTTCTCTCACATACTAAATACTTATACTTTAAAAACTACATGCTTCAAAAAGTACACACTTCAAATCTAGCCTATCAATCCACATAATGGTACTTAAAGAAAGGCTTTAAGGTACTTCTACCAACTCTAGCCCCTGAGAAAGCATATGCAAGTGTATGAGGCAGTTAATAGAGTTGACTTTAACCAGTCTCAGATCACCCAAGAAAGGCAGCAGCCACAAGTCAGTAATAAAGAAAGACTAGCCTACCCTTTCAGAGGATCAGGGCCCACCAGAAACTCCCAGAAGAAACAGTCTCCAAGAAGAGATGCTTCCCTTTTGGCTGCTACCTCTTAAATGAGGTTAGGGAGGGGTGGAACCCAGATCCACCCTTTCCCATCCCACAGGTGAGTTACTTGCACCTCTGCCCCCCACACCCCTTCACCAGGTGCCCAATCACTGGTTCAGGCCATGACCTCATGGTTTTCATACAGCATGACTGGAACTGTAGCTGCAAGAGTAAAGCTTTACCAGATATCAGCCTTTCTGCTCTTAGCACAGACTTGGACATTCTTGACTTTTGCTACTTCCCTTATTACATGCAATGTTATTCTATTTCTAAAAATGGAAGGCATATCAAGAGAAATTATTAAAAACATGAAACTGCACAACAGGGAACTAATCACTCAAAGGAATCAAAGAAATGAACTGTGCTGGGTGGGCCTCAACGTTTTTTTTTATATTATAGTAATCAAAAAATCTCAAGTATCCAGCCAGGTACCCACAAGTCTCTGTCAAACCACTGTAGTTACACAGAAAGAACTGGAGGCTGATGAAAGCAGTCAGTGGAAGAGTGAAGCCAGCTGATAATGGGTGTGGTGTGGACACAGAAGAGTGGAACATTTTTTAAATTTGAAGCATAATCAGATATAGTACTGAAATTTGAGACTAAAGGAACAAGAGCATGCTTATTACAGGACCCTGCAAGGCACTTGGGGTTAAATGAAGGGCATGCACTATTAGTTCTCAGATTGTAAAAACTGACAGCAGTAATATGGTTAGATCTATGGAAATTCCAGTTGTAATTAAATAGTTTTTCAAATGATCAGACATGTAATTATGCTAAGAGAATATAACCTCTAATATTTACTATTATGCTTTTAACAATCACCTTAGCTAAAGTCTCTTCCTACTTGACACACTTGTAAAGCTAGAGCTGAAGCAGCTTCAACACATGAATCGTATCAGTATCCATAGATCATTCATTAGAATATGAATGAACTTGATTATTAAATAGTGTAATATTAATTATTCTGCCATAGACTGCAGATGTAGCAGAGGGGAAGTAAGTGTTTTTAAGTTGTGCCATTAAATTAGCAGTATTGATTTTTACCAAGTAGCTTAACTGTTGTGCTCTCCCCAAGTACTAAGATACTCTCTGCTCCTCTAAGCAATATCTGAAGCAACTAAAGTCAACTAAAGTTTCTACGTGCTAAGTACAGAAATGAAAACAAATCATTGACCTTAGTTGGAAGTTAACTAGCCCAGGGTGGATCAAAAGCTACTTCACAGGACAAAGGATGTACAACTTTTAAAGGACAGTCTAAATTTTATCACCTTCAAGTCTCCGTGTGTTACGGAAAAACTGGACCTAGTTACTTTGTGCTTCTCCATTATGAAAATCCAATTGCGCAGTTATTGACAGAACAGTATGTTTATTTGTGATTCCTGGACTCTTTCTGCTTACGTTGAACCGTTTTCAAGACAAGAACCTGGATAAGAACTAAATATTAGGCTGCAATTAAAAATGATGATTTCAGAAATCTTTTCTGAAAGGAATGTTGTGCAGCTTGTCAAATGTGTCTGGTTTACATCTTTGCCAGCTACTAGAATCAGGCACTTATCTAGAAAAGCTTCAGAATCAACTTGAGACCATTCTGTCTACTCCTGTTGCTGTTTACAAGGGAGGATAGGTTGATGCCCACCTCACCACAACCTCCTTTCAGATAGTTGTAGGGAGCGATAAGGTCTCCCCTGAACCTTCCCCAGACTGAACAATCTCAGTTCCCTCAGCTGCTTCTCATAAGACTTGTAATCCAGATCCCTCACCAGCTTTGTTGCCCTTCTCTGGACACACTCCAAGGCCTCAGTGTCTTTCTTGTATAATGAAAGGCCCTAAAGTGAACACTGTACTCAAGATGCAGCCTCACCACAGCTGAGTACAGAAGGATGATCACCTTCCTGCTCCTGCTGGCTACACTATTTCTTGCTTTCTTTTTAACAGAAATATGACTGCTGTACATACGTCCAATTCACCATGGAAACCACTCCTGTGAGAATACACAAAGCAGTCATTTTCATCCACCTCTAAATAGGATTTCACAGAAAACTTGTAGCTGCAGTGTAATATTCTCTGGTCACAGATACTGAGGACATGGGTATAGGTTTACAGTGCAACAGCAGTACACTGAAATCTTTTTCTCCAGATATATACCCTGCTCAAAGCAGAAAGGGAATAATTTTATTCTTCTGGATACAAAGAGTCATACTTGAGGTTAGACTCTATGGCTATGGTGAAAGGATCCATTTTTATATTCCTATGAAGATCACTCCACCTTGACTCAGAGCGAAATTAAATTGAAATCTGCTTACCTACCAGCTCCTTCCTGACAGCAGATGGGCATGGAAGGGTGGGAATACGACATGTTCTTTTAGTCCTATCTGGTTACTTGTCTGTCATGTGCAATAAGTCTGCTCAGCTTCTTTTATGATTTGCTGTTGTAGAGCAGCAACAGGACATCAGTATTTCAGCATTAAGGAGGGAGTTTTCGTTCCAACACTTAACTCTGAGTCAAATGTCACCAGAAGCAGCAGGTTTGCCTGGAGCTATGGGAAGATTGCCAGACTCCCCTGTCTGCTAGAAAGGGGTATACATAATGACAGCACCCTGGGCAGCTCTGGGTTGCACAGTGCCTCCCCAAATTCTGGCACACAGCCCCAGCCAACACTGCATGTTCTGAGATAAGATATAATCTGCCTGCTTCTTGCCTGCTCCCAGGATATTGCTCATCTGTGGAGGAGGAAGGAGATGATAAACCATCAGCTCCTCTGACTGCTCAAAATGGAATAACTCAGTGTTCTTTAAGTGGCAAGCTAGAAGGCTTTGGCTTCCCTTCCCACACCAGACAGTCCCCAAGCACTAGGGAGATAATTAAGTTAAATATTTTTCCTCAGACTTCCCCAGGTGAACAGGGATTTGCACTCATCATTGCAAGATACAAGGGCAGAGATGAACAGAGTATCCTAATTCATGGACTTAGAAAGGCAGTAAAAATATACTTGTAGGTAGTTACACAGAACAGATCTGGAAAATATACTGTTTATAAGAGGCAGAAGTGAAAACAGGTTAAAATCTATAGATGAACCTTGTGAAAGACATGCATTGCAGGCAGAGGGAATGCTTCAAATTTAGCAAGTCCTCAGAGAGTGTCTGTAACCAAGATCTTCATGAAAAAGTAAAACACATGTGTTTCCCATTTGGATGTTTGTTCTTCATTCCAGAGGAAACACTCTACCGTTTAGATGTCAAAAATCCCAAGGGGTTGCAGAGAAGTTAAGAAATATGAACATGAAAATGGTTGCAGTGATGCAATCTTATACCTCTGTGTAATGATAGTATCATCCCAGGACCAAATTCAGATGAGGAGTTCTAATAGAATTACTCTGACTTCTTTGGTTAAAAAAAAAATCACAGCATTTCAAAAGTATATTTTCATTATTATTATGTTATTATAAACCATTTTCTAAGCAATAAGAACTTTCCTTAGTTACACTCAAATTAGTATTTGACTACTTGGACTAAAAAATAGGAAAACCTTCCAGATACCCAGGGCTCTCACTCTCCTGACAATGCGTGCTCAGCCTGCTTTACAGGGGCTGAAGCTGTATGCACCCAAATAAATGCATAATGGTCCCATTTGTTTGCACTGAGATTGCAGAATGGGTTGCTATCCTTAAACAAGTTCATACTGTAACTTACTGTACCATGATACTATGTGATTAATGTAATATAATGCAGTATAAAGTAATACATATTATATAAAATAGAATATATATTAGTGAGTATATTTATACTGCTTGGTATTTATAATTGTTATTTATGCGTATATACATACATGTGCAGTGTATGAATATATATATATACACAAGGCGCTGCCACTGTATTACCATAAGGAGACATAGAAGGGTAAGGCAAAGAGAAGGCAGCCTCATAGTTCGTAGTCATTTATTTAAGGGTAAAATATCCATGCCACACCTCCTTCAGGAAGCTTTGCAATGTGGTTCATATTAAATTGCAGCATTTGGCTTGAAGTGTTACAAAACGTTCTGTTGCTATTTTAATATGTTTTGTTTGATTTGATAGAGGAGTTCTGAGGAGGAATCTGTGCCAAACACCAAACCTTTTCCAGGCATTTCTCTGCACAGCATGGTATCACACACAACAGCAAAACATAAATCTTTACTTTACCACTATAAAGGGCAGCTTCTGCTTGCAAATAGGTTGAATATAATCTTTCTTTTCCCTACAAGATCACCACCACTTGACTTGAAAACTGCCTCAGTGACATGCCATCCCTTTCCTCAATCACAATAGGTTATCATTTTTTTCTCTTTTGAACCTCTTTCAACCAATGCAAAGTCACAGGGCTAAGATTCATTACAGCAACTCCAAACCAGATGAATGCAAATCTGTAACACAAATACAAGCGTGTTCTGTGCATCTTAATTGGTGCCCTGAATACTGGTCTTATCACATAGTAGAGAGCTAGGAGTCATGACACTTTCTCCAGGGATCTGTTTCCTGATAAAGGCGGCTTTAATATCTTAAAATTTTGTAAGTGAAGTTTCAAAGAGCTGTCATTTTGCTCACTGTTAATGCAGTTTGGCACCAAGAAAATGTTTCTATTCAGGACTTCTAAATCCATATTTAACCAATTGGGTAATTAAATAATTTCTGCTTTATTTGTGATTCTATGCAGTTATTTGAACTGATATTACGAAAATTGGTAGGGGTATTCCTATGTATGTCATTTTAAAGGTTTTCAGGGAAACCTACAGTATCTTTTTTTTGAAGAAGATAATTCAGATGAATAATGTCAGTTGTAATTAAATAGTTTTTCAAATGATCAGATATACAATTATGCTAAGAGAATACAACCTTTAATATTCACTACTATGCTCCTAGCATTCACTTTAGCTAAAGTCTCTTCCTACTTGACACACTTGTAAGCAAGAGCTGAAGCAGCTTCAACACATGAATCGAATCAGCATCCGTTTGTGCATTTTTTCCTGTTGTAACAGCACTGCATACAATGCTTTCATGGATGATATTATTACTGATTCATAAAAACTGACCTTTACAAATTAAAAGCAAAAGTTCTGCACACTATCTTGGAAAGATTACAGAAAAGTGGTTGGGCCTTTGCGTCAGACCTGGATGATGCTTATGTTTATGTGCCTGTGTTAAAAATTGTCATCCTGAAAAACAAGTGATGCAAGTGCTCTCACTCACCACCTCCCCTGAGTAGACCAGTGCCTAGCTGGTTTACAAGCAGAGTCCATCTCCAAAAAAAAATCCCAACCCTCATTTTTTATTGCTGAGTACATGGTTACATGGCATGCAACAGCCCTTTGGTCGGATGGGATCAACTGTCCTGGCTGACCTCATCCAAGCTCCTTCTCACTCCTGGACTCCTCAATGAGGAACAGACTGGAAATAAAATCAAGGCTTGATGCTGTGTAATCACTGCTCAGCAACAGCCAAAACAGTGATGTGTTATCAACACTGTTTCAGCCACAAATTCAAAATGCAGCCCATATGGTCTGCTACGATGATTAACTCCATCCCAGCATGTATGGAACACTGCAAATGAGATCAAATACATAGAAGGGCAACTCTGCTAGCCCCAAACTACCTCAAAAGGACTTAAAATGAGAAGAAATTTGGGGTACTGAGGATCTATGTCAGATGTTTAAAGGTCCTGAACAGCCCTGCCTAGATGTTCAATCCCCAGGTGCACTTCCTACTCATCAGTGGAAGCAGTCCCCAGATGACTGCTGCTGCCCCTAGGAAGGATGGTGTAGGGAAGCTCTCCACTATCCTCCTGCATATAGCTATGGGGTTCAGGAAAAGGAAGATTTAGGCTCATGTTCTTAGGGGATCCCTCTTGAGCAGTAACAGAAGGGCAGGCAGGGTTGTGTGTGTTGCCCAAGGTGGCAATGAATCCCTATGTTGAAGCAACTTCAAAACTCTCTTCAATAGTGAGCTAGTCCAATTGAGCCAGATTCATGATCTCTTACTAGCCTGTATCACTTCCAGAAGCGAACTAACGCTCCTCCATATGCTCACTGAGCGGGGGGGGGGGGGGTTGACAACATTCTCTGCTTCTAGATTTAAACATTATTTCTACCTTACCTACGTCAGTTTTGCTCAATCACAGCTACAACAGCAATAAGCCTCCTCCCACCCCAAACTGTGCTGCTAGGTAACTAGCCCTGTAGAGAAAGATGCTACCAAAAAATGTAATGATCGGTACCATGCACTTTCAATCCACCATTTAACAGAGTGACCTCATAATTGCAATGTTCCCAAAATCTGACCACACTGCCACATACAACACACATTGCACATTTTGACACAGGCCAGAAAACAAGCTGTTTTTTGAATTGACAGTATCCTTCATTTATCACCCTGGTATGCACTTATTAACAAAATAAGCCATGAATTGAGATAATCAGAATGATAAATACTTGGAACTTTCTGTTTGATTATGTAGACAATAAAATGAAATATTGTCGATGTAGTAACGATACAAAGTTTGACAGGTACCTAGATTTTCAAACCGACCCCCTTCAAATGTCTGCAGTCAGCACAGGCTTACAGACTCCACGGAATCATAGAATCATAGTCATAGAATGACTTGGGTTGGAAGGGACCTCTAAGAAATCCAGTTCCAGCCTAATGCTGCAGGCAGGGTTGCCACCCCCTCAATCAGGTACTAGATCAGGCTACACATGGCCCCATCCAACCTGGTCTTGGACTCGTCCAGGGATGACCACCCTCAGCTTCTCTGGTCAGCCTATGCTAGAGCATCACCACACTCTCAGTAAAAAACTTTCCTCTGACATCTAACTTAAATCTCTTCTCCATTAATTCAGAACAATTTTACTCCATATTTTATTCTTTTCCTTTTAGCCCAACTTATTCCACTTTCAGCTTATTTTGCTCTCCACCTGTAGGTGGTATCCACCTCTTTTCTCATTTTATGCATTCTTTGACTTTATGAGTGTGAATCATCCAGCACAATGAGAATCCATTTTATGAGAAGTGCTCTCACACTTATCCACCAAAATAAATAAATATGCAAATAGCTGCAAAAATAAGTAACTACAAAAACAGATAACTGCAATATTGTTTAACCAATAGGGAATTGCTTCGAATACTTTGGGTCGAATGACGGCATTTACAATCTCTCATGAAGGATTTAACACAGAAGTATGGCAGTATTTAGAACATAGTAATTTATGGAAAAAATATTAGGCAATATTGAGCTGCTTCGTGTAGAGTACTGCAGGCAGAGGGGAACCTCTGAATATGATACTTTTGTTGTTGTTCTTTCACTATTAAAACAGAATAAAAGAGGGAATAAACGTAAGAAAAGGACTTTTCTTTCTTTTCTTTTTTTTTCTCCTCTTTTTACCATTCATTTATTGATTTAGCCATTTTTTACTCCTGGAAAGCAAAATTTACTCTAGCAATAATCTCCTTAAATGCTTTGCAGTAAATAAAATTCCAGATGGAATAATATAGCTACGCATTTCATAACTCTGGAAAATTCTGAAATTTGGAAACACAAACATTTACACATCCAATTCATCGTGTATTAATCATAGCTTATTGCAACAGAATCCATTGAGAGGAATTCAATTTACATTAATGTAAATGTTATGTGGATTTAGTTACACGCTCCGTAACAGTTTTTCTGACATTAAGTATTAGTGAATCATCATTTAACAGGAAGCTCACCCTACGTGAAAAGAATACAATGAAAATTGAATATTGAACTGAATTGGTTTTGCTGCTCTCTCTGTGCCACTAGACTGCACTGTTACAGAGACACAATTTAGGTTTTTGCATCTGGTCAGTTTAGAAATGTTTAGTAATTGGAAACAGTTCTAAAATGTCGCCAGTTAACCTATTAAATTACACAAGGTGAAGCTTTCTTACATTGCCTTTTGCAGGAGGGAGCAATGTCACTCCACTGACAGTGTCAACAGTGGTGCTGACAAGAGAAGGAAGAAAATCCTATGAAGGCAAAATGCTGAGGCACTTCAGACATAGAAACTTTAAGAAATTGCATAGCAGTCCTTTAAACCAATAAACAGTGGAGGATTTTTTGAAATCTTTTTAGGCAAGGTAGGGATACTAACATAAGATGCCCAAAAATTGCAGAATGTCCCCACATTCTGAACCCACAGTGAGTTTCTGACAAAACTTGCACTTTATACTATTAACATACCTTTAACATGTCTGCAGTTCTGAAGGACTACAGATGTAGCCATCAAAGGAGGTATTCAGCCTCAGTGTTGCATCCCACATGCAAGCAAAGCCATATGAAGCAGACTAAAATAGTTCCCTGTTGTAAGCAAAGCATTACTTGCAGGTCACTTTTTGGGTGCACAATGGGAAATTCACCACACGGGAGAACTAGGGAGGAGTGCTGCAAATTCAAACACAAAGACTGCATTAATTGTATTCATAATGCTTATGCACAGTGGAGTTTTCACTAAGAGGAATTGGGAAGAATTTTGTGAAGAATGAATTGGTTCTTTTAAAGGAACAATTATTACATGAATTATAAAAAGGACAGAGCTGACAGAAATCAGTTACTTGATCATATTTCTGATGTTCTAGAGAGGTAATTCAGTAGAAAAATCTAACCATTTATACTTCACATGGCTAGGGACAGAGCTCCTTAAGGTCTCATCTGGCAAACTAAGAAATACACAAAGTTCAAAATTCTCCTCAATTATAGCCGATGTTCAAAAATATTTCTCACAGAAAATAAAATCATGTCTTCTCCTACCTCTAACATTTACGTCTTTGCATTTGTGACCACTATAATATTTAAACTGAGAATTAGAAAATTTGTATGCATTCACATATTAAGAACTTCTATTTTGTTTCTTTTTTAAAATGAATTTCTGAGCATACATATAAGGGGTAAAAATCTTGATTTGACAATATCTATTTTAGAATCTATTAATTTAGATGAATTCGGGCAGGACTAAGCCCAAGTGTTCAGGATAACATGAAAATCTTTAAAATGTATACGAATTATTTGGCAAGATAATATTTTGCTGCTAACACTGAGGTCTCCAGCAGTTAAGGGGTAAAAGCTGAAATCTTCTGTTTTTCAGATCAGTGTTATTTTAAATGAGTAAATTGTGTTTCTAAATTAAGCTCAAGAGCAACCAGAAGCAGGGGGCCAAGAGAACAGGTCTCTGTTACTTTGATATCTACATGGTTGGTGTTTGTCAGGTGATTTACTACTATTAGAGATGTTGGATATGTGCCCTAAATCTTAATTTCCATTTGTCTCTTAAAGATTTTAATACATACCCCATTGTAAGGAAACAAAAACATCAGATGCAGAAATTCTGTTTCCAGCCTTTCATTCTCTTAGCAGTAAAATATTTTTTTCCAAATAGTAAAAATCAAAAGTAAACAAGAAAGAAAATAATGTTTGAGTAGAGATAGGAATCATTTACAAATGTTTTTCCCAGATTTGAAATTTTCATTTTAAATCTGCATTTATTTTCCACTTACTACAGCTTACTGACAGTCAGTTTTCTTCAATTGTATCAGAATTAACAGGAAAACGACGATACAGCACCGAACAGATTCAAATAGGAGGAAGAAAACTTTGCCAAAAAATAGGTAAGTAAATTGCCGTTTAAGGAGCCAAACAGCAAAGACCAAATGAATCTATTGTGGTTTACAGACTGCTCACTGAACAGGAAACCACTCAGCTTCATTGTGTTCAAACGCTGCTGCTAACATAAATTATGTTGTAATTTGAAGAGTGGGGCACTTGAAGCTCAGCTGTTTCACAAACTTTGGGTAATTCCAAGGGTGTTCAGAAAGTAGGTAAAAAGAGAGTGTATTAATACAGTCCTAATGTAAACCCTGACTGAATATTCATTGAAAAATAGCTGTTGCTTCTGAATATTGAGTTATACTACTGCAATTGTCTATTTATGTTGCTGGTCAGGCTGAAATGGGGCCAAGGACCAGCAGCTAAAGAGGGTGATAGTGAGAGATCTATCATCGTCAACAACAGGGATAGATCAAGACTTGTCACTGTGTTTCTTCTGAAATCAGTGCACCCCACAGATTCCTACTAGCAGATTTCCATCCTAAAGCAAGTTGGAACAATAACGTGACAGGGTTGGGGGAAATTATGATACCTATGGGAGCTGGCAGAAGAGGAGAGGAGCCATGTGCAGTGGCACAGCTACATGCTAAAGGATATTTAGTTCCTATTTCCCTAAGCAAAATCATCCCTGAAACTATGTTCTGAAGATGTAAAAGCATTAATAAGATTGTTGGAATATTTATTTCTAAAATTAATATTTTCAATATCAGTAGAGTTCTACATAACTGCTCCAAATTTGAGGCTGTAAGAGATTACAAAAAATGCTGAATTTCTATGTCTAAAAAATTGTTTTTCAAGTTTAAATTATTGCACCTGCAGCATTCACTTGTTCTGCTTAGTTAGACTGTTTGAAAGTTCCATAAATCAATGGTGATTTCTAATATTAAAGCAGATTTATTTTTTTTTGCCCTTAGCTCTTGCCCAAGTTTATTTGCAGAAATGAATCTGAAAATACATCCAAAAGGTAAAATTCTTTTAGTAATGAAAAAAAAGAAGTACTATAGCAGTATCTTGTTAACATACTTATTACTCAGTAACAGTTCCTATTATGAAAGGCCCAAACATTCTAACATCATAAAACAAGCAAAAAATAAACAAAAAAAAAATCACTGCAAGAAAAGAAGGAAAAGAAAGCTAAGTTCTTGGATACCCGCTAACGAAGAAAGAAAGATGTTTATCTCCAGACTGCTCCAAAAAAATGTTGGCTTCATGATTTTATACATTGAAACAAGATGAACATGAGTCATCTTCTTGCTGGAAACTGACAATCTCACATTGTCTGATGACTTCTGGAAAGCAATTGAGGGAATTTAAAAGGATGCACCACTCTTAAAACAATCTGTTTTGTTGTTGTTCCAAAGCAATGGGACAATTATATTGATATAGGAGCTCTGAATCTCATTCCATGGCAGTTATGGTCAGTATTAAGCATGTATTTGAATCCCATTTACTTCTTAAGCTTCTATTCAAGCAGTTGGAAAAAGGTATTGTGTTTCACAACTTTAGCTGAGCTTAGAGATGTTTAATGCAAAGTACATAAAATTAACTAAATAAATGGGGGCACAACTATCTTGATAAATTTATTCAGTATACTATGTTTATTGTGTTATGTGAAGTTTTCGCAAATGCATGCAATATAATACATAAGATTTAGATATAAGGCTGGGAAAAAAAAAAAAAAAAGAGCAGTTCTGGAAAAATAAGTCAACAATCTAGCAGTATGTTAGATACAGTATATATAAAAGGTAGTATAATCTGTATTTTATGCTCTATAGATAACTGGCCTTACTACAGAAGCAGCATTTTTTTGCATGTGTTTTTCATAGTCTCTGAAGAGAACCCTGCTTAGTGTCTTCCTTGGTCCAAACTATGTGATTTAGGAAGGTTTTGCTTGTGTTACCTCACCCCTTTTGAGGCCAGAGGAAAATTCTGACATTTTTACACTGTACTTTTGGACCAGAAAATAGTGACACTGAAAACTCTTATACAGGTTCTTCCTTCAGAAATTTAAGCTAAAATTTGTTCTACTGAAGGGGTTACAAGACACACAGTAAGCATCATAAGGTTCTTCGAAATATAGCCCACAACATTTTATCATTTTCTGTCACATGCTGAAACACCACAAAAATTACTGAAATAAAAAACACAGCACATTCATAGATTCACTGAAGTCTATGGAAACAGATTTACCTTCTGCTTTCTCGTTTAAATAAGGGCTGCATGTCTGACATTGGAATTTCAGGCACAAATTGTTAACCTGTCACCCTTTTGAACAGACTTTTTTAGGTCACTTTCAAAATGTAAGTAAGGCTGCCACAAAACACACACAATTCTATTCCATTGCAAATTAATTAAAAAAATATTTCTTCTCTTTTGTCCCTCAGCATCAGATATTCCTTGTCAGCTGGCAGAAACCCACCCACACATATGCCACAGAAATATAACTCCTTACTATTGTTACAACTGTCATACTCCATCTATTAGTTTCACAGAGGCTGTAGCATAAGAAATTGTAATACTGAGCAGGAGACGTTCAGTCTCTATAGCTTGAGGAAACTCCTGCCAGTTGTAAGTTGTCAGCTTTCACTGAAAAAATACTGATGCAGAACATCCCCTTGATTGCAAACTACCTGGTAAAAAGATGAAAAACTGCTATAAGAGTTGGGATTGCTGCTGCTTTAAAAATGAAAGCATGTATATTTAGATTGGAAATGAGGAATAAATTTTTCATGATGAGTGTGGTGAGGTCCTGGAACAAGTTGTCTGGTGAAACTATGGATCCCCCATGCCTGGAGATGTAAAAGACCAGTTTGGATTGGACTTCGGGCAGCGTATTCTGTTTGGAAGAGTCTTTAGTAAGTAGCATCAGACTAGATGATTTTATGGTCCCTTCAAACACAAACCATTCCGTGATTCTGTCTTCTTTCATACCTATAGATAGAAAGTCAGGGAACTGGAAGTTCTAGAAACATAAAATCATAGAATGGCGTGGTTTGGAAGGGACCTCACAGATCATCAAGTTCCAACTTCCTGCCACAGGCAGGGTTGCCAGCCCTTGGCAAGTACTAGATGAAGTACTAGTTCAGGTTGCCCAGGGTCCCATCCATCTAGAACGTATACAAATAACAGGAATTATCTCTTCCTAAGTGTTGAGTTTCTTTGATACTGTTTCACCACCCAGTCAGCGTTTTTCACTGCAATATGTGTAGCATGCCTATGGCCCAATATGTCTCACATAGGTGAAAAAATGAAATATTCATCCTCACTAACAAAATGACATTCTTAAATATCAGGAAATTTCTATCTGGTGTGCACTCAGTAGCCAATACAAAGCAAATATTTGGGAATTCACCTCATATAAAAAGAATGTCCACTGAATACCAGCAACTCTACTTCTCCCTCCACTGGCACTGAGCAAAGCACATGTTCTCAAAAGAAAAGGAGAGGGAAGGCTGCAGTTCCTCCAAACTGTGGTGATCGCTGTTTAACAGAATAGATTATAGACTAACCTGGACATCAGTTTGTAAATTGATGTTAAATATCAGTAAATCATCCTGAAGGCTCATGTCTGTCTCCTTTTAGAGTTAAATCTTGAAACATGTGGCTTAATAGTGTTGATGTTTACCACTGTTTTTCAATTCTGCTGTTCACTGTGGAAGACAGAATCAGTTTTTTTAACAGAAGTAAAAAGACAATTTAAAGACAGTGACTACCTTTTCACTGTTAAGTTGGTACTAATCATCCTCTCATCTTCATCTCTTTTCCTCAATGCCACTGATTTAACTGGGCATACTTCTGATCCATACCAGCATAATTAAACAGAAGATCAGACAACTACTTCACATGAATAACTGCCCTCATGACTTTCTGAGTAAGAGATTAACACTATCTGTGTTACATAAATGAACATTGAATGCCATCTGCTGGGGCATGCAACACTCTGCAATAACAGGCTCATGCATTATTTAAACCATCAAAAAATATGTCAAATTTAAAGATGCTCTACTGGTAGAGACTGGCTTCTCTGAGAACATCGGTGGAAGAGACATTAGTGGGGCAGCACAAGATAATCTGACATCCTGCTTTCAAGATTGAACTAAAAAAGGAGCACATGGTAATTCTAAGTTACTCTCGATAGAAGAACGTTCATGCTCAGCTTTTGAAACCAGACTATTACATACCTATAGATGCAAAATCTGTGAGGCTAAAGATGGGCTGTGTAAGGATTTGCTCAACAGTCCAGGACAAGGGCTGGGTATGCACATATCTTGGCTGTTATGCATTCACCAGTCCCCAGATTAAATGCATAAACCAGGTTGAGGGCTAAACGACGGACTTTTCTAAAAGGAATGCACTCTCCTGTTCATCATCCCTTTGGATCTGCACCACGCTTTAATGATAGCATGAAATAACATCCATTGGCAAACAGCTACCAGTTGGAACAATTTGCAGCCTAATAGCTGTTGCTTTTGATTTTGGGAACTGTGGATTTGGAGCTTCTCAAGGTGAAACCAGGACTCCCATCTCTGTGGCAAGAGTTACATGTGCTGCGCTATTACAGCAAAAACATCAGCACAACTCTTTTTCTACTTCAGTATAGAAAGCAGGAGGTAAGATTTTCTTGGAACACTAAGGGGACAAAATATGTTTTTATCAAGAAGAGGGATTTCCAGACCAGGATCCCCAAGCTCAACAGCAGTAAACCTTGCAGTTCTGTGCCAGGCAACAAAACACAGAAGACAGGTAGGAGGTCCAGCATGTCCCCTGAGTGTTTTCTGTTGGTGGCACCAGACACAGTGAAACCCACACAGAGCTACTTCCTCATGCATTCTATAGGTCAACAAACTCATGGGTGGATTTGCACCAGCTCATTTGTTTAAGCAACCTGCCTTTAAAATACTGTGCTGATGACAGATTTTTATTCCTTTACGTAAGCTATTAGTCAATGTACCATTTTCTACAGAATGACATCTGCTGACTTTTTTTTCTCCATTTCATACAGAAAATGAAAAAAAGAATATTTCCACTAATGCATATTCTTCTGTAAGTACCACACAGTTCTTCCTAAAATTATATCTTTCTTTCACTTCTAGATGCACGTTTTGGCTACAACACCAGTAGCTGAAAACATAGTCCTCAATGCCAATATAAAATAAGGGATTTTTTTTTTAATATATAGAACAACTTTTACTTCATTTTATTAGGAGATAGATTAAAGAATTGACTTAATTCTCTGTTTAGGGTATGCATCTAAAATACTCATGTATTGCAAGATCATTCAAAATTAACAGGAGTCAAGCTGAACAATCATGTAAATCATAAAGCACAAAAAAAGTAGCTAATGCAAATAAAAGCTGAAAAGATAACAGTCATATTTTAATGACCTCCCACTTCTCTATGAAAGCTGATTTTAAGTTTCATATGTCACGAGTGGTGTCCCTCAGATGTCGGTCTTGGGACCAGTGCTCTTCAACATCTACATCAATGACATAGACAATGGAGCCCAGTGCACCTTCAGCAAGTTTACAGGTGACACCAAGCTAAGCAGTGCAGTCAATACATTGGAGGGAAGGGAAGTCATCCAGAGAGACCTGGACAGGCTGGAGAAGTGGGCTTATATGAACCTAATGAGGTTCAACAAAGCCAAGTGAAAGGTGCTACACTTGGGCCGGAGCAATCCCAGGTATTTACACAGACTGGGGGAGGAACTCCTGGAGAGCAGCACTGTGGAGAAGGACTTGGGAGTCCTGGGGAACAAGAAGCTGGACATGAGTCAGCAGCATGTGCTTGCTGAGGGCCAACTATATTCTAGGCTGCATTAAAAAAGGGGTGGTCAGCAGGGAGAGTGAGGTGAGTGTCCCCCTCTACTCCACTCTGGTGAGGCCCCATCTGGAGTACTGCATCCAGGCCCGAGGCCCCCAGCACCAGAAAGACACAGAGCTCTTGGAACAGGTCCAGAGGAGGGCCACTAAAATGATCAGAGGGCTGGACCATCTCTTTTATGAGAAAAGCTTGAAGGAACTGGGCTTGTTTAGCTTGGAGAAGAGAAGGCTGCAGGGAGACTGCATTGTGGCCTTCCAGTATTTGAAGGGAGCGTATCAACAGGAGGGGAGACAACTGTTTACATGAGTTGTTAGTGATAGGACAAGGGGGAATGGTTTTAAACTAAAAGAGGGGAGATTTAGGATAGATGTTAGGAGAAAATTCTTCACTCAGAGGATGGTGATGCACTGGAACAGGCTGCTCAGAGAGGTTGTGGATGCCCCATTCCTGGAGGCATTCAAGGCAAGGCTGAATGTGGCTCTGGCCAGCCTGCTCTAGTGCTTGGCAACCCTGCCCACAGCAGGGGTTGAAACTGGATACCTCTGAAGTCCTTTTCCACCCAGGCCATTCTATGAATATGAATATATCAGATATATAAGAAAAGAGTGCAAACGCCTTAGAAGTCAGAGAAAGAGGAAAAGAAAGCACAGGTCTGTTGCTTAAAGAGCAAGCCAAACAATTAATGGATGTCTGAACAAGTCTGATATAATCAATACTTTGACTGCTTCAGGTCTCATAGAAAGGTTAATTACAGTCAGATACTACATGGAATTAATCCAAGTAGAAGGCAGAAATGGCACAGAACAGAACAGGGAAAGAACTACCAGGAGACATTTACTTATTCTAAAGCATCTAAGGAAGAATTTGAAGTAATTTCTGAGACATTAATTCATTGCCTTTGAGATCATTCTGAGATGTTCCTAAAGCAATAGGGAGGAACAGGGGCTGCCTCAATTTCTGAGGGCCCATTGGATATCTGGAGAGGCTATCAAACAAAATTTGAAAGCATTTTGAAAGCATTTTTTTTTAATAATATGTCTGATTATTTAAAAAAAAAAAAAAAAACCTAACGTGAACAAGCAGAATCATTCATCAAACAAAAATAATTTCCTTTTTAGAACAAATACAACCATTCTGGGAAAAAAGAGAGCAGTAGATGCAATGTAGCTTGAATTCTGTTAGATGTTTGACATTTTCCAGAAGACAGACTCACAAGGAAACTGCAGAAATCTGACATAATAAGTATTTGTATATTTGCAATTGTTTGAAAAAATATGCACCCTCACTGTAGTTCCCAGTGGTCTGCTACTGATCTGGAAGGAATTATCCAGCAGAATACCCTGCAAACCCATGTATCCAGTGGCAGTACGTACAGCGTGTAGTAGTTTTTTTTGTTTTTAACATCAACAGTTATAGAAAGACAAATCTTACCCTGAAATGTACTGTTAAGAACACTATATTCTTGGATGTCTGCCTGATGTTTTCATAAAGCTGCGCGTAGCCCAGAAGTGTTGAGAGAAAAGTAATACTGAGGATATAAGGATCAAAATTCTGAGTTGGCTGAGAGCTCAAGAAAGGCTTTAAGGAATTGTTCTTGTTTAGTCTAGGAGTGAGGAGGCTAAAAGAAAATATAATTATAAACATTGAGTAGAATAAAAGCTGAAATAAAGTGGTTTATAATCAATTATTTTTGTGTGCCCTTGGAGGGTGAAACAAATTGGTATAATTTGTAGCACTCAAGAAAAAGCATTAACTAAAATGATAGTTAACTAGTGAAAGAAGACACCTCAGGAAGGTATTGATTCCCCATTAATAGGAAATTTAAGAACCGATTAAAACAAACAACAGGGAAGCTACAAGTACAGAGTGGGTGGAAACACCTATACTGTCTCTGGTAGTAAAGTGTTATTTACTGAACTTTGAGTACCTTCACTTGAGTTGATGCAGCAGTAATCTCAACTCTGCTGCCTGTGCACTTCTCTGGAAAGAAACCAGCAGTGTTATCCCAGTATGTAAATGGTAAGCATGAAGGGCAGAGCAGGACTTCAGAAAGAAATTTTGAGCCAACCTGGAATTAGAGGATACATACGTCAACAGACACCTTGAGTCTCTTGGATTGCTACTTTACTAGTGTGAATTCTCAGAAACAGTTCATGTTTTTATTTTAAAGCATGAAACGTGTGATGGGCCAGTTGATATCTCCTCGTACGTAACATACGTAACAGTATAATACAAGCAACACGTGAATGCTATTATAATGAAAGGTGCAATATTGAATGCGCGCAGTACTCATAAAAATTAAACACTCTCTTTGCTTTTTCAAGAGCAGTAACAGACCAGATTCAGAGAGAGACTCAAGCTTCCTCTCTCAAATGGCCATTTTATTAATCAAATTCAAGAACTTAGATCTTCAGAACACTTCCTCAATTATTTTTTAACCTATCAATTTCCATCAGATGTATTATGTACCAAAATACCTTGATCCAGCCATCAATTATTTCCAAATACTAAATTAATTTGCATTATCTTTCTATCTCTTGCTCTTTTATGTAGGACAGAAACTTCACAAACAGGGATCAAGATGACTTAAAATCAGTCTCCAAACTATGTGATCCAGATGAAGATGTTTATGAGACAATAAGTTCTTCCACTCTGGAGGCTATCCAAAATTTGAGAATCCTTCCTCTCAACCCTCAACAAGATTCCGTTTATGCAGGTAACTTTTTATGTCTGCTGGAAATGAGCTGAACATAGACATAAATAGGAATAATACACATTTTGTATTTTCATTCAGGTTTTCTGCTTTTGTTTGTTTGCTTGTTTGTTTTTTAATTACATAGTTTAATTGAAAAATAGAAGACTAATGAGCAAGGACAAGATAAGAGCTTTGTCTTCAACTTTATATTCAAAAGTTAACCTTCTTTTTCATTAAATTGTGTTAAACTAATAATTGTTGTTTTTTCTCATTATGGTATTTCTTCATGGAAGAAATTCTATGATCTCACTTCAAAAAAAAAATCTTCAAAATCTGACTCGTCAAACCCACATCCATTACAGGAAAGCACACTATTATTTAAGCCTAGAAAACTTTGAGGTGGAAAACACACTAGAAACAAAACAAAACAAAAAGTTTCCTCCAGAATATAATTTGGAGATGAACGATAATAGATAATTTGCAGTCTTTTCAAAGGCATTTTCTGGCACTTGCAATATCAGTAATAAGAAAGTACTTTGAATACTTCTCAGGCATTCATAACTTTACTAGATAATTGAATTAGTCATTTTGGGTAACTAAAGCAATCTGAAGTCAAATTTAATGCTGAAACGTACATAACCAATTAATATCCAGTCTACAGAAGCAGAATATCATTCCAAATATCTGAGTCTAGAATTCATAGATTGTGAAAATTTCAGATTTTAAAACTGAAAGAAATACTAGATGAGGAAGAAAGGAACGCTGAAGACAAAAATATCTGACTATACCGGACTAAAATATACATGTTCTCTCCTTTTCATATCAAATGACATTAAGATTTCCCGTTGATTTTTGTGGCAGTGAAACTGATCACAAAGTCACAGAATCAATACAGTTTGAAAAGGCCTCTAAGATCATCTAGTCCAACTATGAACTCATCCCCACCATGCTTTACTAACCATGTCCTGCATATCTTGAACAGCTCCAGGCACAGTGACTGTATCACTCCCCTCAACAGCCAGTGCCAGTGCCTCACCACTCTTTCTGAAAATAAAGTTTTTGTAATATCCAACCCAAATCTCCCCTGGCACAACTTGAGGCCATTAACTCTCATCCTATTGCTGTTACCTAGGAGAAGAGGCCAGCTCCCACTTTGCCACAACCTCCTTTCGCGCTTTTTTAGAGAGAGGTGAGGTATCTCTGATAAAATTAAATTAAAAAAAAAAAAAAAAAGAAAAAACACAGTTCCACACTACCACAAAGTATGCAGTCAAATTTCCTGCATTTTGGGAAATCACAGGAGTAAACACATCTGGAGTTCAGGAGATGAGCCCCACATCATGGTGTTTCCCCTGTCAAGCAAGTCTGATGTCTCACTAAGGCAATGATCACACTCATTATGAGCAACCAGATACTCTACATAATATAAAAAGACTCTTTTGAGTATTATATTTGGAAATCTAAAGTAACTTACACTGTTTTTTTTTTTATCTTTGTTAGTAGAAATGACCATTCTGCAGGCAGTACCATCCATCATTTTTGCAAGACTGCCCTGAAGAAAAAAAAAAAAAAAAAAAAAAAAAAAGAAAAGAAACCACATTTACACATTTAACAAGATGCTGCTTTTTTCCTGAATGTTATGGCCAGAAACTATGAAGTGATGCAGGTGTGAGGAAAGGTTTTGAAAAGTATTTCAAAAAAGCAAAATTCCATACTACCATCCCATTTTGCCATCTTTCCTAGAAAAATAAAAATGTCCTTGAGATACAAAGTTAATGACTTGAGAACACACACCAGTTCACACTATATATTACTTTTACAGGGCCATGAGTGCAGCGTGTTTATTAGGAGCTAAAGTACAAATGAAAAGTTCTCTGAAGAGTAGACACCTCCATCTCTCACTAAACCCAAACAACTCATACAACAAGCAAATTTAGCAATCCACAACTTAGGTCAAACATCTGCCGTAACTGTGTACCAGTTCATGAAGGGGTTTTTGTTTGTTTATTTGTTTTAGCACTATGAGGTATGCGATCAATTCCACTATTAAACCAATATGGAAGTTCAGGAAAGACAAAATGAAAATGCCATAAAAACTGTAATGCCTGACATCAAAACCGTGTCCTAAATATTAAGATTCCTTCATCTTTAAAGACAGAATCTTTCAAAAGAATGAATTACTCAAGATTGCTTTTTTCTTCCCCTTTTACAGATAAACATTGTCTGAAGCCTTCAGGTACCACCCACATGAGCAGTCAGCACCCACCTCAGCCCCCTCAGTATTTGCCTGTAAGTAAACACCTTAAACTCTGTCTGCAAATGTATTTCCTCTGCTCTGTAAAATCACATGAAGCTACATGCAGTCCAGTTGAAGTCAGCCATGCACAATTCAATTTTTGCAAGGTCACGTAAGTTCCTGTCTTGCTATGC
Organism: Callipepla californica brunnescens; assembly: GCA_023055505.1. NCBI lineage: Eukaryota > Metazoa > Chordata > Aves > Galliformes > Odontophoridae > Callipepla > Callipepla californica. Next base: position 31,353,615 of record JALIRH010000005.1, read on the forward strand.
AACGATGTCCTCTCAGTTCACCTTGCTTTGTTGATATCTGAGACCAGGAATGGATCTACAACAAATTCCCAGCATCTCAGTCACGAAGAGCACTTTTCACTAGCTACATTTTCAAGTATGATGCCTAATACATTTTCAAGTATGATGCCTAATATTATGTATTTGTTTGATTTTATTAACAGAAACAAACACCTGCTCTAGAGGCAAGGAACATGCCAAATGTTAAAAGCACAATAAAAAAAAAAAAATTATGTGGTACTGCAATCAGAAAAAAGTGCTTCCATTTTGCTTTCATAAATAAGCAGACACTGGAGATGATAGAAAAGACATTTTTAGAACAGCAGCCATTTTCCCAAACAATCCTGCTGCTAATTTCAGAGTACTGCTTCAACAACACAATACGATGGCAATTATTTAGAAAGTAGATCTATCTTACACCACGAGCTCCTTATCTCAACAGGAATGTATGAGGCCTACTCCAAAAATACTGCCTCCTGTTTTATAATATTTGTCCGTGGCATCAGAGGCTGATATTGGTGGTAGTCAGGGCTGTACCTTTCCACCAGTATTTCATTACATTTGGTTGCCACATGACAGATGGCAGCAGACTGGCAGTCTGACAAAGTGGCATAAGACACAGAAATGCAGACGAAGAAAAGGCATGTCACTGGATGCCTCCACACAGAAAAAACGCACCCACAGATGTTCAGCAAGCATCAGTGAATGCCAACAGAGTGCAAACAGTGCATGAAAGTGAGCACAGTGAAGCAGTGGGTGGTGTTGTCACCACTGCTGAAACAACAGTGAGTCACCTTCACTGGTGCACAGCATGCAGTCTCTTGTTCATTTCTGGCAAAAATGTATAGCTAATGGCAGTAAGAATGTTGCAAAATGCTATTTTGTAGCTGAGAATTTGCTCTATCAAATAATGCTGAGCTCTTTGTGTTTTAAGTTCTTTCAATGTAAGTAAATAGGAGGCATTACTTCTAGAGCAACCTATATATTTACAAAAGCTATCTGACAGTATTCTTCTATTCAGAATACATTAAATCTACAGTATTAACTGCATATATTTGCTTCTCCACTGCTTTGCCATTAACTTTAAATTTGCTTCAAATTTCTGTGTTCCTGAGTGATAAATACACCTTTCATTTTTGTTTCTTCTGGTTGAATTACATACAGATTGCTGTCTAATTCTTAAGAATTGAATTTAATGAAATCTCCAACTATCGAATCCTTTACAATTTAACTCAAGAGTAATTTTCTACAGAAATAAAGTGTTGAGATATATACGTTTAATACATTTTTCTACACTTTTTGTGTACTTCAGATGTAGCAGTATATCATTATGTCAGCAACTGAAGGATTAGATATTTGATTCACCTTGGAAGGGAATTAGTGTTTTTCACTTATTTTGAATCTCTGAACCACATCCAAAGTACAGGCAGGAAGAATGCCATTACCAGCCCAGGAAAACATGAACACCACGTTCACTGTAAATTTTCATTTTCAGACATTTTACAAGTCAGAAAAGTAATGCGAAGAATTCCATGCAATATATTATTTTCCTTTTATTCCATACTGTAACTAAAAGTATTGAACCAAATAATTCCTACAGCTTATCAGAATAAATTAACAGTAAAAAGTACACAAAATGAAAAACAACCTTGTGAGCAAATACAGATACAGTTTGTACAAAAGCTGAAGAAATATCAAGCAGGCCAACTTCAAAATCCTCAGAAGTGAACGAGATAGGCCCCTCTGACAGCTGGCCAGCTTTGAATAAGCCTCAAATGCTACCATGAATTGAAGCAGGCTTCACGTGTTTGTCTGCACAAGGCGTGTGCTGACATCAAGGAAAATGAACTAAGAACCATGCAGGCAGGTAACCTAAACTCTGCAATCCGAGGATGGAACTTAGAGTACTTTCTGAGCCAATAATGGCTGTGGGGTAATCTATTATTTTTAAAATAACTACCAGTTATTAAACATCCTAACATTTATTCTCATGCACAGTGCTGTTACGTGACTTTGCCACCAGATGGCAGAAATAACGATTTTTTTTTCCAACACTATTTTCTCAAAAGCTGAATATTTGGGGCGCCATTATTTCAGTTCAGAGAAATAGCTATGTCTTACTTGGAAGGAAAATACGGGCTCTACTTCAGCATTTTTCACGTTACTCAGGTTGTTTGTACATGCAACTTCTGCAAATATTTAACAAACCAAACTCTACTGTAAATAGAAAAAAACATAGATCTAAGTTTTTTAGTTTTGTTTTTTTAACTAGTAGGATGTCTCACATGCATTTAAATAATCATTCACATTATGGTAAACTTGAAGGAGCAACAACATAAAACTTCTTTTCTTTTTTTTTTTTTTTTTAATCAAAAAAGGCAAGGGAAAAAAAAAAACAAATAATTTAATAACCACACCTACAAAGCTTCAGAACAATTCTTGGCAAAATATCTGAATAGATGGCAGTTTCAAATATGTCATGTTGAAAGTCAGGAACAAAACCAAACTTCATGCTGTTTTATCAAGTAGCATGAAGATTATTTGCTCTATTGTATATTTTAAGTTGAGGTAATCAAACATACTTGTCTCTTCCTGTTTTAACTTCAGGTAGCTCCTAGTTATGTCCTTTTTGAAATGCATGTTTGTGATTTAGAAAGATTCACCTGGCTGCAGTACAAAACGATTCTCAGGACTGCCACAATTATCCAAGTATACATAGCCCAGTGTTTAAATGGAGAGAGGTACAAACTGTTAGATTTAAATGCAATTTAATATTCCTTCTATCTGCAAATCCACCCTTATAAAAGATGAAATGAAGTACAGATTGAACAAATCTCACCATGCTTGCATTACGTTTCACTTACAGCCCAATTCGGCCAACATAAAACACATACTCATTCCCATCTCCAGTGGCATCAGCGTGTGGTCTCAGCTTCACTCCCACAAACAACAGACTTGCTGAAAAGCTGAAGCTTCCAGCCCCTGCAAATAGGTCAACAGAAATTAACGCTAGCCATTGGGAAGCACGAAAAATGGTGGAGATGCAGGATAAACGTGGTAGCAAAGAGCTGGAGGGTGTGGGTGGGCTGCCAGTGATAATACTGAAATAACACTATACCTTTACTTGCTGATTATATGGACAGTACTCAATTAACAATTATTAATAACTATCTTAGGAGACAGTGTGAAAATACATTAAGTCATCGTAAGCAGAGTCATGAATTATATTTGCACAGCCTATTACCTTGTTGAATATATCTGAAAAAAGCACACTCCAGTTTTGCTAGCACTAACTAAAGGATGAGAAGTCTGCAGGCCTACATTATCTCACTAATTCGTATTCATGGTTTACAATGGCATCGTTTACTCTTCAATGATTTTAAAGGGGCATATTTAAGTCTGTTAAGCATTGTGGAGTATGTAAAACTTTGCCTGTTGACACAGAAATGCCTGCTTAATCTGTACTACTTATATTTCCTCTGGTAAAACAAGGGAGAAAAACTCAAACATATTTTTGTTTTCTTTCTTTTCTAGAAACCTTTGCCTCCCCCACGGTAAGATCACTTCAGAGATAGCTTCCATGCTTTTCCCAACATGAGAAGTCTAGAAATCTGGAATCAGGTTCAATCCAGCCACAAAGTGTTGTATTCATTTACTCCCACAGTAGATGGGCAAATCTCTATTCCGAGAACATGTATGAATACATTTTTCTATCATATGCCAACAAAAATTTTTATGTTTCTTTCATTCTCAAACAATTATATTTGCCACAACTAAAGCATAATTTTGAAAGGCAATCCCAAACAGCCAAGTTTATTCCTCAGGGCCTATACTGAATGCAATAAGAGAAGAAAGCAGATTTAAAATATGGTCAGAAATATAGAACATTCCAGTTCTGGGGCCCCCATCACAAGAAGGATATCAAGCTGTTGGAGTGGGCTCAGAGGAGGGCCATGAAGATTATCAGAGGGCTGGAGCACCTGCCCTATGAAGACAAGCTCCGAGAGCTGTGGCTCTTCAGCCTGGAGAAGGCTCTGGGGTACCTTATAGCAGCCTTCCAGTATCTGAAGGGGGGCTACAGGAAAGCTGGGAAGGGACTTTTTATAAGGGTATGTAGTGAAAGGACAAAGGGAAATGGTAGGTTTAAACTAGATATCAGAAAGAAATTCTTTACTGTGAGGGTAATAAGACTCTGGAACAGGTTGTCCAGAGAAGTTGTGGATTCTCCCACCCTGGACATGTTAAAGGCCAGGCTGGATGGGGCTTTAAGCAACCTGGTCTAATGGGAGGTATCCCTGCCTACAACAGGGGGGCTAAAACTAGATTATTGTAAACATCCCTTCCAACCCAAACCATTCTATAATTCTACATTATTACTTAAGTGAGCTGCAGGGTGTTCCCCAGCTGGGCCTTACCCACCCGGAGATGTCAGCACTGGAGAGCTAGCACATACTGGAGAAGTGCATGAAAACAGTGCTAAGTGGCACGCAACATAATACAGCACAATCTTGCAAATGTAGATTATCCAAAATTATTATTGCTATTGAATCCTGGACCTGAGCTAATCTCAGTACAAATAAATTGAAATACTCTTGGAAAATTCCAGTGTTTTCCTTTTTGAGCTTGCCCTTACAACATAGTCTTTGCACTTCCTTCATTCCCTAAAAGTCCTTCCAATTCTCCTTTGGCTCTTTCAGGCCTCTGAAGACACTGCCAAAACAGTATCAGCCACTTCCTTCAGAGCCGAAGATAAGCAGCCACGTCTTACACAGCAGGGAAACACCCAGCCAGGATCATACTTTTCTAATATCAGCAAAGCCCACAAGGTACTGTTACATTTCTTCATGCTGATTTCCTGAGAAGTAAAACACTGTCCCTGGCAAAACTACCAGACTTCTCCATCGCACTTCTGCTTATACTTAAGAAAAAAGCTGTTGATTCTTTAGACAGCTGTGAATAATCAAGAGAAGTGGTATTTAGCATTTTTTAAAGAAAAAAACTGCCAAAATAATAGTAAAGAGGTAAAAGAGCAGAAAAGTAGGTGGAACTCTCATGAAACACTTTGCTTTTCTTCACTGAGTTTGGCAACAACTTCTAACTAAAAGTAATTGCATTTGCTCAACACAGTTTGGAGATGGAATGTCAAGTATGGGGAAATACCCTGACAGTGCCAGAGAGATACAGAAACACCTCCACATAACAAGGATGTTACATTCAGCAAGAGATGATAAATCTGTAGCCAGAAATCTTGCTCCAGCCCATCAGACTAATCCTTTACACCAGAATCCGCCAGCTCCTCCTCTGTAATGCAACACACATGTTCATACAGCATTTGGAGAGCATGGGTGGAGGCTGAGTCATGTTCACCTGTACGGCAGAGTTTATGTACATCAAGTTATAAGACTGGCTGCTATTTTCATATAGCATATTGAGCTACATGAGCATGAATCTGTCCTGCTCACTGCCATGTAGCCAGGTACATGCGCTCTCCCACGTGAACAAAATATATGTGCGTAAATGAGACATGTGGTGGAAACATGCTGAGAACAGGACTGATATGCATCCAGGGGCAAACAGGTATAATACACAGCGTCTTTCTGTGAAAACCTATTGTAGCCAGAAGTTTGGGCACAAGTGAGCCATGTCAGTTCTATCCAACCTTCTGCGAATACCTTCAATTTCAGTTCATCAATGTGGAATTTTGTTACATTTTTATAAAGGTCACCAAAGCCCAAATCCTACAGTACAAATCTCAAGAGGAAAAAAAAAAAAAGTTTACAAATCAGTGAAGAATTCTACTTCAAGTATATGCTTAAGGAGTTAGCTCTAAGCATGCATTATTTTTCCTGAATGGAACTTAAATTCTTTCATGGATTAGGTTAAAGCTGTTAGCTGTTAAGACATTTTATTAATATGAAGTAGCTTCATATTCAGATGCATGACCTGACCTATAGCTGAGAAGTTCCAAATCCCATGGCTGATCCCTCCCCTTCTTAGGGCAGCACATAAATTGAATGCTGTGAGAACTATTACAAGCTGCGCTTGCCAGCAGTCATCAGTATGCAAAGCACTTGGATTTGAAAGGTCCTATTACAAAGCCAAATTCTTTAATACAAATACAAGTAATTTCTTATTCTAGAAGTGAAAGGAGGCTGAAAAAAAATCATAACCACAAGACTCCACACTGCAGTTACAAGCACCAAAAATTTTCTAATGCTAATACGGTAACAATTTTTTCAATCACAGAAGTAAGAGAGGAGTATCACAGACTAAGACCACCCATGATCTGGGAAGGTGCTTCACATATTTCCCACACAGGCACTTCACCCAAAATATTTGTCAGCCATGACCAATCCAGTCATAGCTCAGCAGGGAGAAAACAAAAGTACAGACTGCAGTATGGAGGAGTGCAACACCACACCTCTACCTGCCAGACTGTAAGCAAAGCTATCAAACTGCAGGCATGATTGAGGAGTGCACGTTGTATTTCCCAACAAAATTTGGAAGACTTATAAAATTAAACACATCATTATTTATACACTCTTATAAACATCTTCATAAAATACAGGCATGTGTAGGACGCTGAAATATATTAGGAAGGTTTGGTGAGAATAAAACTTTTACATGCCTAGGGTGGATGGGCTATAAAAGTGGTGCATCCCCTCATAGAGGAATCCTGCCCAGCAAGAAAACCTTCCTATCTCTTAACTCTACTTGCCACTCAGCATCCTAAGTACAGTCTTCTGCTAGTCATATAATGACCTCAGAGACCAAGCCAACAAATTACATAGTAACACAAAATCATCTATGCAAACCTGAAACATGCCCTCTCCTTTCTCCTACCCTTGCTGAAACTTTCTTCCAACAGATCCCAAGTATCTTGCTTTCTTAACCCTCCATGCTTATGTTTCCAGCGCAGGTAAAAGGAAGATACTCCTTCTCACTGAAGCAGCCTTGAAACATAGACCCCAGGGTTCTTCTTCATATTCTTTCTTCCTTTTGCATTCTCTTTGAGTGATTTAGTAAATTGTTGAATTTTTTCAGAGATAAGCTAAATGGATCATGCACCTGGAACCTGGAGCCTTTAGAAAATTACCAGGTGCTTATCCATACCTTAAGTTCCTAAAAAGCTTCTAAAATCTAGACCTCAATCTTTTGTTATTAAATATATGCTATATGTGTTTATCAAATCTAGGACATCCAATAAAACAAGTCAGATTTGATACATTGTCCCTTTTGAGGGGCAGAATGTTTTCTGGTCATCCCCACTCAGGAGAGAAGGGTATCCTTGTTGACCAGGCATATGAGAAAGTTGGTATAAAAATACCTAAATACGAACTTGACCTGGGACCAAAAGGAGCCCTCCCCACTTCTCTTTACCTGCTTGCTTGCATCCTGAGCTCCTGGTTTGCATCTCCTTTTATCTACAGTTTCCATTCTGCCACTGTGAACGTTTCATTTTTGAAAATACTCTGCTTCTAGCTGACTTAAAGTTTGTAATAATACTTTCAGAATAAGATGAAGGGTACAGAATAAACCTTATAACTTTTCATATCTATTTTCCCCTCCTCTCAGAATAAATCCTTAATGGGACTTTTCTCATTTGCCATAATTAATCCTGTGGATGCTGGGTTTTTTTTATTTTTATTTTTTTTTTATTGAAGTCCATAACCTTTTCCTGCAAATAATTTATGTCAAAAAATAACCAGCCTCTAAAGCAGTAATAAAATGCCAAGGGCTGTTAATTTTCAGGAATCATGTAACTAAAGTATTTAAGTATTCAGTCATTTTTATTTTATGACAATAAAATTTTTGCATATAATTCTTCCTTTTCCAGGCACCTATCTTTTAGGGAACTGAATGAAGTAAGTATTCATCTTTGTACGTATTATTACCACCAAAACCACATGCTTTTAATGGCTGCACAGCTTCTGGTATAACACTATTTCAGTCAAGGTTTAGTCCGGTAGGTAAAAACACTATAATAACCAAATTAGTTTTGGTCATAAATGTATCTATTCTTAGTGTATATAGTACTTTCAAAACTGCTTGCTGGGAATGACAGTTAAGACCCTGAAGTTTCTTATAGAAATAAAATCACAGACACTATTAAGCATCCTTCCCAAGTAGCCAAATAAAAGTATATCACATCAGTGCCAAACGTTGCAGATGCCTATGATACCTGTGCAGAATGGAGAGGCATTTGTGTGCTCTCAAGGCCAGTAATGCTAATGCAGAAGCTCTGGGCTCTTGTTTCCAGGAGAGGCTGTGAAGACTCTCTCTCACCACCCACACCTCTAAACAGCCTATCTGTGTGGAGCCTGTCATAGAGCCCGTCTCTATAGACAGAGAGAAGAAACAGAGGCAATGCCATGAACTCACTTAAAGGCACAATAAACTTCTATAACGTTCTTTTTATCTCACTGCAAAGGAGAACAAGAAATAAAGGAATCTCAACACCAGCTAAACAGCCATTTCTTAACACAGATACTATATCCCAAACCTATAAGCTATTTAACTTCAAAATTATTTGAATTTTAATTATCCACAGCTCTCACCAGAGGGCTGTCCCAGAACCTCACTCCTCCCATGGTCTGAAACTCCTACTCTTTGAAAGGTTATTAAAAACATGCTTTGATTGCAATATTGTAATTCATGTTTAACGACAAACTATATTACCAAGAAATATAATAAAAGCTTTTTCATGTCCCAGATACTGATTCATTACAGAAACCAAATATAAAAACATTCCCATGAACAATAAATATCTTACATCTGTAATTAATATTTCTGGCTGGGCACTATGCAGCTGCACAAATACTGCACCTCCTAATAAGCTCATAGTTTGGCTACATCTTAACGAGAAATACTGTATCTCGTATAACATGGAAAAGATAAGAAAATTGGATTTGAATGGATTATCTCCCTTTCATTCATTGCTCCTAAGATATAAATAGTTTCAGTACAGTCCAGAGGAGGAGACGAGATGTGCCCCTTCCAGGTTTTCAGACACCAAGCTACAGGTCAGTGTGAATGATAGAGAAAACTAGAAAAAAGGAAAACAAAAATTAAAAGGGTAGTTATGAGGGTGCTGGTGGCCCAGAGAGGCAGTGAAGACTAGGCTGTAGAAGTCTGCAAGACTCAGCTGGGCAAAACTCAGAGCCTGGCCTCATCAACCACCCTGTGCTTTAAGCAAGAGCTTTGTCCATAGACTTGCTTAGGTCCTTTCCAACCTGAACGGCCCTATAAATTTCTAAGTAATCCAAAAACATTAACAGGGTAGTAAGTATTCGAGAAGATTAAAGAAGCAACATCTTCACAGAGCAAAAAAGTCTTCTCTCTAATATTAACTTATCATATTCTCGTATCAAATTAATAATCAAAATGATTATTATTCCATCTGAATTAAAATACTACAGAAATACAGTGAAAATTCAGTAAACTCTGGTCTCTAGGTACCCATCCATCATTCATTTTTTTCTAATATAATATGCCATATTTAGACTCTCCACACAGTGATTTTGAATGAAGTATCTTCCAGGACAACAAAAATAATTACACTATCAGTTCAGGAATCTGAAAATAAATGACTTGTTTTAATCTTTGAATAGTGTTTCTCCAGTCAATCAAATCAATCTCTTGATTTCATACAAGATCGATGAAGAGCTATATTGTCAGTTAAACTGACATGCAATAGTGATCATGACATGGTGATCACTGTGATAAACCCTGTGTTCATTTATACCCCTGAACATTAATTTCTGATTGTTGCCAATGGACTGAGATGAGAATTTAGCCCAAATTTTTGATAAAGTGGTTGAGTATTCATAATTGAATGTCTATTAAATATTTTAAATTGAAAAATATACTTGGGTATGTTGTGGTAAATTCAAGTTGGCAAACAAAAGAAAAATATTTATTCTGTTATCATTTTATATAGGCACCTGGAAGAGATAAAGGTTAGTATTCAATCATATAATACTGATTTTTTAATCTTTCTTTTGTATCGCAAGATCAAATATTCTATCATTAAAACTCCATCTGAGGTAATCAGTAAAGGAATCTGACATTTATCCTGCTATATAGCATCGTACAGTCTGGCTTTATATTCAAACCTGTATTAGACATCCTTCTGGTATACATGTGCTAAGAACAGAGAGATTTAGAGCGACCTGTACGCTTATGGGAGTTGAGCAGAAAAAGAAATTTAACTCAACATTTGCTACATCTATTTGGGGAAGCAGAGCAACACATTTGTTCTATGCAAACCAAATTCATAAGGTCTCCAGGGAAAAAAAAATTGTACTGAAACATTAAAAAAAATATGAGATTTATAAAATCTCTGTACACTTCTAGTACAGTATTCTGTTCTTTGCCATTATGTTAATTATATACTGTACCAGCAAAACCTGTGATGTTCAGCATCACCACATAACATTCAGTACTACAGTAATGATTCCCACTGAAATAATGAGCTGACTGGTTTAAATTAAACTAATTGTAGCCTATTTCTCTATTGAACTTCTTCCCCTTGTACATGAATTTGGTTAACTCGGTTCTTTTTCACGGTAGTAGCTAGATACTGTCAAAGTTACATGAGAGGAAATAATAACTTCTTATTCATGTTATTAATTGTCACAGATTCAAAGAAGAAACTTGAACTGAGTTTACAAGCACAACAGTATAAAGCAAAGCACCTTCCTGAAGCCAGGTAGGAATATAAGAATTTCATTTTACTATAAGCTTCAAGTACTATACTTTCTGCACTTAGGAAATTTACTTCATTACACAATAAAAGCAGGATTATATAACTTTTTGATGCCATGGAGTGACCCATTATGTTTTGACCTGAAGCACAAGAGTAACCATTCTTGGGAACTGCTTTCAAGCTATGCTTGAATTTTTATCTTTATTAGCATACTACTGCGATACATTTTTGCCCAAGTTTTCATGGAAGGGTGTTAAATATACTAAGTGAAGTCGTTCTGCCATCTCCAGCCTCAGCAACTCCACTACAATCTATTTTTATATATGAAGAACATATGCTTGGTCTCCTTAAGGCCAATCAGCATTCTACTGAAACCTGCCACAATTCTACTTTTCTAGCCTACATAATCTTTTCTTAATGTGTTATTCGATCTAAATACACCGCACCTCTCCCAAAGCACACAGTAAAATACATAAGTATGGGATGAAGTATAGAAAATGCACCTATGAAAAATACAAATACAGCTAAACAATTAAACAGAGCCTCTCATCTATCCTTCTTCATGACAATAGTACTTTTCCAGTATAAAATGTACTAAACATGACAGTATGTAGGACCTGCTGGTATTGAACCAGTGGCTCTGAGAAGTTACCTGTTCATTGTCCTTCCTAGCTTTAATTAATACTGACACAAAGTATCATAATATAACATGAAAGTCTTGCAAAGACATTTTGGGAAAAAAGGAAAACAGGTATGTAACTTCAAAAAGTGGCTGGAGAAATTAACGGAAGATAAATCAGTCAAAAGCTGTTAAATGCAAAATTACCACCTGAAACCAAGAGCATCTAAAGCGCCCATGTGATGAAGGATTAAAGTGTATTCTGGGGTAGCACAGCCGTACATTGCTCTGTGATTTTACTCTTACTTAAAAAATTGCCACTAACAGAAATATTTTTCTGACATTCCTTTCATTGCTTTCTCCCAGCTTCCAATATACGCAGAGCTCCAAAAACGTTTGCAGCTCAGGTAAGAACTAGAGATTACTTTGAAAATTAAACCAGGAATGTACAAACGCTCATCATAGTTAGGGTGTCACAGTAAGCACAAGCTCTATGGTTCTGGGTGTATGTGTCTGCACTGGGTGTTTTTAATGCACGCAGCCACAGAATCACAAGAGCTGGATGGGACCTTTAGAGATCATCGAGTCCAACCCCCTGCTAAAGCAGTTCCCTACAGCATGGCTCACAGGAAGGCACCCAGGTGAGTCTCCAGAGGAGACTCCACAGCCTAAGTGCCTGGTCTAGCACTCTACCACTGTCACTAGATTTCTTTCTTGGATTAGTATGGAACTTCCTGTATTCCAGTTTCTGCCCATTGCCTCTTATTCTATTGTTGCTTGCCACCAAAGAATCCGCCCTAATCATCTTGATTCCCACACTTTAGATGTTCATCTCAGTCTTTCCTCATACTAAAGATGCTCCAGTTATTTAATCACTCCAGAAGAGACCATGCAAGGGGCTTGATTGTTAAAAAAATAAAGCAAGCAGACAGAAAGTAAAATGACGGCACAATCAGTAGGAACTAATAAGATTTACTCCATTGGCTGTACACTGCATATGGCTCAAACTCAGAAATGTCTAAAATAGGACCTCAGAAAAGCAAGATCAGGATGATCTGCTGAACAATTACAGGGATGGGAACAGAAGGCAAATAGCTGGGCCTGCAAAGAGACATGAAGAAAGGGCACTGAACAGCACAGGCTTCTTCTCTACTCACAGCCAGCGTCAGCTCAACAGAAGCTGCAGATCTTGAGGATGTGATATGGCAGCTGCTTTTGTTTTAATGACTTTGTGTAAGTGAAGGCATTGATCTCCTCTTTGTGAAAACTGCTTTAGGCTTAGTGCAGAGTCCTAGAGGGAGGGATTTGCAGGTAACATTATGGGACAGCTCTGCCAGTGTATTACGGCTAGAAACAGATGATTCACTGAGCTGCATAGCATTCTGTGAAAGAATAGGCTTGGAGCCAGCAGTGATGGCTGTGCCCAGCCCCAGCCCCTGGGATGGCGTGTCCGGTAACCATGGCAATGTCACTCCCGTCATTGTCCCTGTGCCGCCTGCAATTCCCAGAGCCGGACGTGCCCAGGAGTGGTTTTACTATTCTGCCTCTTTATTCTGGAAGATAATACTTCCACAAACACCCTTAAAAGCTGTGTTTGCTTTTTATCTCTTGTATCGTATTGGCACACAACAGATCCAATCTCTCTACCTCATCTCTTAAAGGAAAAAAAAAAAGTAAAGAAATTGGGCTTCATTTTTATTTAACCCTTTCGGCTCCAAATTTCTCTTTGTTTCAACTCTCCCATCAACAAACTTTCTGCTGATTTAAAAAGCACTTCCAAAAATCCAAAGGGGAAAGGCAATAAATTAAACTTAAACAAAGCATCTGCTTACAGATTTCTGACAAGCAAAAGCCCTTTGTTAGCCAAACTTAAAGAATTACGTTAGCAAAAGAAAATCTTATGATTGTCTTGTATATACATACATACATATATATATATATATATATACACATTTTTTTTTTAATATAAATTCATGATAAAGTGAAAAAATGCTATAAGGAAAAACTGCCTGAAATGTTGGTCTTTATTCACTGGATTGATTGCCAAAGATATATACAGTAGATGGAATACGTATAAATAACTTGACCCTGATCTTTTTGTTTAGCTTTCAGTACTTTTTTTTGTTGTTGTTGTTGCTGAGTGTCATTTGAAGTGCACCAGCCAGGTTAGCTCATATTGTATCTCAAGTTTTAAAATACTGTTTTGAAGAGTTTCTACCCTGGGAGGCTCAGAGGCTTTGGGGACTCAGGGGTGATCAGACATCTGTGTGGGTTAACCTCCTGCCATCTTTGTCAACTCCCACTGTAATGTTATACACTCCCTCAACCACCTCCACAAATGCCCTTTCTACCAAAAACAGAAACTTTCAAGCCATTCTGATAGCCTGTGTGTTGCATAACCTGAATTTATGCTGTAAGTAGATAAATACCAGTGTTAATGCTATAATGCGATTAAAAGCACAGCAACGATAGCAGTGTAACAAAGCCCTAGGCTGCAGTAAGTGAAGATCAACCCAAACACAGCAGCCATAGACACAGAAATAAAGGAAAGAATCTGCTTACCTTCAGAAGACCTCAGATAAGCAGGGATCTCCAGCAAGACTCCCTCACCTCCTCTTCCAACCATTAAATGAGGTCTGGGAAGGATAGCTCCTGGCTCCACCCCATCCACTCACTCAGGTACATTGCATGCACCTGAGTTTCCCTGGGTTTGCCCTTCTTGACCAGGTGCACTGGTTCAGCCTGTGACTTAGCATTTCCACTGCAACCGGGATGCACATACAGGCCATCTCGTTTGTTCAAAGTAGAATTCACCTCGAGCTCAGCTAGTGCCAGGTCAAAGACACATACCTCCCTCAGCATCACGTCACAAGCTCCAGCTCCCACTGAAGACACAACTTCATCTGTTCTCCTTCCCTATACACTCACTAAAAACCTTCATTTACCTCTGTTTCCAGCTGTTCTCTGAAGTCCCTGTTTTTAATTCTGCATCTTTTTCCTAGGTGCCCTGTACCAATTCAGCTTTAGCAACTTCTGCTGCTCTTGGTCATTCACTCAGCCACAACTCCCTTTTCCTCTGTACATGTTACCCTTGTGAAGCAACATATCTATGAGTTCCTTTAAAGTCCACATTTGGAATAAAAAATTATTTTATAAATAAAGTATTGACTGTATTAGATATATACAAAAACCTTGTATTCTTTTATCAGATATAAATACATTTCTCTCATGTGGAAATTTTCAATTTTTATTGCTGAAAACAAATTATTACCTGCAAAAAAGTAACCATTCTTCTTTTCACTTCTTGGTGAGCACTGCCATCCACTTCTCATCCCATAGCTTAAGACACACCAGAAAGAAATTCTACAGAACACATCAGTCACAAATGTAGAGCTAATCCTGAAGTCTCTTTTTAAAAATAAAGCATCTGGGGACAGTTACTAAAAATGAAATGTGAATACAAGTGACAGCTTCAAGATATAATAAACCTAACAGCAGCATATTAGCTCTTTAACAACTCAAAAGAAAGAAAATGTAGATGCTTGGCTCCAAATCGTTTACACAATTGGCTCAGCGATTTCATTTCTGAACAGATCGATTGCCCATTGAATGTGAATCAATGTGAACAAAACGCTGCTCTTCTCTTACTGACAATAGTGGACAATGTTTACAGTATTAAAAACAAACGTAATGATGCTGTAAACCAGAGCATGGTATGTAAAACATGAAAATATGAAACAATTAAATTATCCTTCTTTAAGAAAAATGTTTTGGAACTTCCTGAATATGCTATCACATCTTATGTATAGGTAGACTGATAAAAACTAAATTAATAGAAAAATAATTTTGGCAAGCATTACTATCTCTTATGACACCAACCAGAAGGAAAAGATGGAAGAATGCATTAAGTCATTTCTCCCAACAGCACTGCACATAAAGACCTTCTGTTGTATGGCAGGATATGATGGCTTTTACAGTGCAATTAAACATTTTTTTTCTCATGTTGTGCATTTCCAAAATGCATCCTAACCAAACACCTGGAAGCTTTTCTAAGGTTTTCCTCTGCAGACTTACCTGCCTCAGTCCGTCCAAGCCTTCCCACATCACCTCACACTTCATGGTCCTGCCCCACCTAGCACACTGGCACAGCTCCCAAGTGATGCTCTGCTAAAAGGCAGTATGAAATATACAGACTGCAGATCACTTGCTTTGGGAAAACATTTTTCATCTCTCTGAACATCCTCAGATGAGTAAAAGCAGAACAGAATTACATGTGAGCATATATGTTCCCCATTAACTATTTTATGTAATATTTGATTAATAATTTATATTTACTATTTTGCTATGTTTATGTGTAGAACCACCTGCTGTCAATTAAAATACATCAGAAAAGATTACATTACCTTTGTTACATTTCTTGAGGCATGAATCTGATATCACTGTTGCTGCATTGGCCTAAGAGTCATCATAACAAAGGTTACCAAACCACAAACACTATTCTATTGAATGAAGTTAATACAGCAGAATTAAGCTAAAATTAAAAGCAGTACAATTCTTTTCCTTCTGAATTTACTTTTACAGGATCCACGTTAAATATAGTGAATGTCTCAGTCGAGAGGTCACCGTCTCCCATTTGCTATACATCATGTGAAAGCAAACCAAAACGTTCACTTGTAAAAGAAGAAACAGAATATAATGCCCAACCCACTGAAAAGGTAAAGAATACTTTACTTAATGAAGAGAGAGTATCTTCAGAAAACAGGATTACTGCTCTATAGCATGCACACATCTAAGAAATGATGGCTGCTGAAAACATTTCTCTAAGAAATTAAGCAGCCTGAAATCTGTGGGCTTTCAACACCCCTGAAAACAATCCAGCATGAGCTCATGAAACTACAGATAACAATTTAGATGTTTATTTTGAAACAGATTTTCCAAAATGATTTCTTGATATAGATGCATTATAATTATTTTAATAAACTGTCATAAACTTGCTTTAAATGCAAATTAGATATAATCTGTTTTTACTGACTTCTGCCAGCTGTGGTTCATTTCTATACGCTGATTATTCTGTCTTAAAATTAAGGACTTACACAAATATGATTGGTACGTTGGAGAATATGATCGCCATGAAGCAGAGGTGGCACTGCTGGAGGAGAACACTGTAAGTCCAATTTATCTTGAAACTCATGGTGTCAACTTCTAGAGAAAAGGTCTTAAAACTGACCACAGTGGCTCAGGTTTGGTTTGTTTGTTTGGTTTGTAAATTAACTACCTAATCCATACCAACTTTGACATACAATACAGAATTTAAAACATTGCCAACATATACACACCACCATAGTCTGTCTGCTAATTAACACATCAGACATTAGTGACAAGGTTAAGGATGGGAGCAAATATCAATATTTTATTTCTTAATTAATCATCAGTCATAAAAACATCTACTTATCCTGGTGTTGCACAGTCGTTATAAATCTCCAGCTTTGAAAGGCCAGCCTGCAGGGAGCAGGGTGAGCAGCAAGCTCCTGCAAGCTGAAGGTGCAAGGCAGAATGTTCAGGACATACAGGATCTTCTCACTGCCTCACCCAGGGCAACCTGGGTGTGATACCATTGGAGCTTATCAGTTTAAAAAGATATATAACATGGAAGACATGAAATCCTTCAGTCTCTTAACCACTTCAGATATTGAAATCATACCTACAGGGCCGAAGCACAGGAGACCCATTCCAGCTCATCAGCTTCTAGTGATCCAAACTACAAAGACTGGATTTATTTATTCCCTTATTTTTAGGAGAGACAAATGAAGTCACCACTTTTCTTGAGGGCACCTTTAGCACTAAACTTCTCAGCTTCAATCGTGGGCTAGATGTGCTCACATGAGGAGCAGGAGGACAAACGTGGGTTAATGGCCAGTGGGGTTTTTGAAGGGGTGGAGCCCTCAGGACACCAGGAAGTCTAACACACCCTGGTGCCCGTCCTGGTTTTCTGGCAAACCCACATCAGAACCAACTGCAGAGGAATCCTGAAGACAGCCAGGCCAAGCAACAATAGCACCATGTTATTCCAATATTGTTAATTTTCCTGTGGTCATATAACTTCCCCCATGGGGTTTCTAGTCCAATATGTTCAGAGAGGGTTTGACAATGTGTTTTTTTTTAGGATACTTCTATGCATAATAATTTGAAATGTAATGCCAGAACCCATGTCAAACAGGAGATAGATGACTGTTTCTCAGTAAGCTTTTCCTTAACAAAGCTAGTTGCAGGAAGTGCAATGGCTTGAGTCTTCCCATCAGCTCTAAGTTTGACTGCACTACTGTACATTGGTCACTCTGAAAAGAGTTTGGAAAGCAAAGTATACAGCTGCTCTGCAATTACAGAGGGTAGCATAACTGAGAAGCAGCCAAAAGAAGCGTGCCTTTGGTAACAAGTAAAGTGCCAGAATAGTTCTACCATATCCTGGTTCACAGCTCAGTGCTTTGCACACAGGAGGGTCATCGTGAGGAATAACAGTGAACAGATATTTTTTGGACTTTTGGACTCCTAGAATCTGCTGGGAATAGCATGATGATTTTCATCAATTCAAAAGTAAAGCACATTTCATAGTCTCCTATCCTTATGTACCTGTGAGAACACACAAAAGCATACATTTAATAATTATTTTAACATATTCTAGCGGAAACATATTCTAGCAGTTTTCTTCAAAATTTTAAGTTGCACTGAAATGCATAAACGCATCTTTCCTTCACATCTGTGTTTCTTTATCTGCATTCTGGCCAGCAAAAAAAAAAAAAAAAAGCTTTCTGACTTACACCCAATAACATGAGTTTTACTACTGATTTCAGCAAGCACAGAATCAGATACACCAAGATTAACAGCATTCTTTGATTAATATTATCTCTTGCTTTCTTCCTTTACTGCATATTCTTAAAAAAATGTTAAGTTCAGGACAGCTAGTACAGTTGGCAGTTCTGGTCAGCAATTCCTACAGCTCCAACTACAGTGACATTGTATGTGAATAATAACAAATTAATCTAAATACTTGGGTGATGCCTGGATTTCTCTGAAGTTCTTAGCTTTGTTGATTTTTCTTTTACTGTATTCTCCAACACTTATACAATTAAGAACATGGAACCATACAAGAAATAGTATTTTTGAAAAGCTGACAGTTTTACTTCTCCTTCCTCTGCTCTTCGACTGCATAAATGAGAAATATCATGTTGGCATAGATCAGAATTAGATACTGAGTCATGTGCATGAAATAACTTGGGAATATCTTTGTTCCATCACTGTTAACATTTTTGTCAGGCCTTTCCATAAAAGAGTAAACCTAGTTAGACACATCACAGAATTTGAAACAATTTCTAGAAAACATTTAAGTTTGTGAGTTCCTTTGGCATGTAGGAGGCTTCAGTGCTCTGACTGAAATTGCTAGAACCAGTCACACAAACACTTACCTTCGTACAGAACTTTATGAACAGCCTGCTGGCTAATATGCACGGTTGTCAACTCTGAACACACACGTAAATATTCAAGATCGTCTTCTCATATTATTTCTGTTCACACTGTTACATTTCATGGTACCATTTTGTTATTCCGGGTCCTTAAAGAAGCTCACTGTAATTGAAATTGTCATAACGTAACGCAGAATTTGTATTTACACTTCTAGATTACCTCAACAGTGTAAATACATATCATATCAGAGTAAGAATCACTACAATTTAGAGCTCTAAGGTCATAACATAACATTAAGAGATCACATCCTTGTATCACAGACAACTGTTCCATCCAAAGAAAATTAACCACATAAAATCATGTGTTTTTGAAAGCAAACAGAAAACTAATGAATTATGTCTTTACTTTCTTCCTACTCACAGTCACTCATTAACTCCACTCTTTTAAGTGACTCAACTTTTAATACCCCATTTTCATTTTAAGATCATTTACTAGTATATAATAAAGATTTCAGCTTAACATGTACGATACACAGCACAGATCTAGTCATGATTCTTCACTTTTATCAGTGCAAGTATTGGCTAATTATATCTGACTTACAGATATTATTCATTTTAACACAGAGCTTTACTATACATAAAGAAAATACTTTGCTACATCGCTTACCAACAAATTTCATTTAAAAAATAGTTTTTTCTTTCAACTATACAATACCGAATTGTTATAATTAACTAATTCTGCAAGATTTAATTCCAAACACCAGTTATAGATATACATTATACTTTTAACCAGAATATACTGCTATAACTACTACAATAATTTGTGTCGTACAGGATGAGAGTTTCTTGGTTAGAGATTGTTCAAAGAAGTCAAACACCGAACCATATGTTTTGGTTGTCTATTATGGAAGAAAAGTATACAACGTTAAAGTACGTTTTCTGGAAGACAGTCAGCAGTACGCACTGGGAACAGGGCTCAGAGGAGACAATGTAAGTAAATTCCTTTCTTATGTTTTAGTCTATTGCTTTTGTGTCACACTACACAAGTTCTTTACATCAAAGGATAATTATAAACGTCCCACATAACAAGTCTGCTGTATTTCATTAAAGTTTGTTTTAAAATACTGGCATTTGAATTGGATCTCAGTTTCAAGAAACCTCAAGGTAACAATCTAAAATCTTAATTGTACATAACATGCTCTTATTCTGATTTAAATCAATCTGAACATTTCCTACGTACTTCTGATTTTCCTAACACCTGCAAAGTAATGGGGAAAAAATCTTCTCTTTTTACTTCAGCTTATTTTGCAGTTTGGTGGATTTAATACAAGCGTAAATATTAAAAGATATACAACTCCATATATCTGACAGCATGGCCTGCTGCTGTTATTAGTGCATAATCAGACATTCTTTCATTGTCTGTCATTAATGTAAAAACTATCAATCAAATAAAATATTTTTAAAAGAAATGAAGAAACAGGACAAAAACAGTCATGGATATTCAGAAGCCATAAAAAAAAAAAATGTTACTTTCTCCTCCAATCAGTCTTCCAAATATGGTAAAATTTCAGTTAGCAATTCCTCTTTCATGTAGTTAAATTCAATTATATTCATAATGAGAGACTAATTCTTATCTTGTTTATATGATTATCTGCATGTTTTTCAAAAACTGAGCAGTCATCTTATGAAGGTGTGATAAAGAAAAAATAAAAGATTACTCAGGTGAGCATTAAATTCTGCTCTATGGCAGGAAAAGCAGAACAAGATAGTGCTACAAACTAACTGCTATGGTCATTAGATTTGTAAATAGGCAGATATTCCAATAAGATGAACTGGCAAAGTCCACGTAGCTGAATCTTCAATTACATCCCTTGTATGCACGTCAGTACTTTTAAAACTCATCCTGCAGCCAAACACCACTCTTTTCCTAGTGGTATGGGGGAAAAGGAAAGGAAGAGTAAAAGCAAGAAAAGCCAGGGGTCAAGAAAAAAGTCATTTGATAAACAAAAGAGAAGCAGAAGAGGGAGAAAAAAAAAAAGGAAGTGATGCAAAAGCCATCACTCACCAACTGCCACGGCTGAGTCGAAGAAAAGATGGCTCTGCTCATTAACCCCATCCTCTCCCTTTTTATTGCTGAATCTAACATCACACAGCATACAACATCCCTTCAGTTAGCCCAGGTCACCCGCCTGGTTGTGTCCCCTCCCAGCGTCCCTGCTCACCCGCAAATCTATTCATTGTGTTGGGGGTGGAGTGAGAAACAAAGCCTTGATACTATCCGTCTAAGCACTGGTCAGCAATAGCTAAAGCATCCCTGTGTTATCATCTAAAAACACTGCTCCAGACAACCTGCTATGAAGGAAATTAACTCCATCCTCACCAGACAAGTCAAAAGCTAACAAAAATCTGAAATCAAAACCTACCCAAACTAATTTAATTTAACAGATCCAAGATTTACAGTTCAACTATTCATAGAAATCATGGGAGATTCATAAACTTCCAGGCATGTGAGATGTATGTTTAACTAGCAAGTTGTTCTTTGGGAAGATTGGTTTAATAATTAATAATAAACCAAACCTTCACTGTTCACAAACAGGGAAGCAGAAAGGTTAGAATAAATTGAACGAAGTTCTGCTGGTACCATTACTGTGGCACTGCAGTAGCACAGTCTTCTATATAATATAATCTATGAACTGAAGCCCCAGATAATTTTCTCGAGATTTATTATAAATTAAGAGATATTTTAGCTTTACATGATTATTAGGTTGTTCAGTATTCCTATAGTTTCCCAGATGAAAAATGCTCAGATTAGAAACAAGAGATTTTAAAAAACTGAATGAAATTGAAATATAACATTCTACAGAATAACAATAAAAACCCAATCTGTTTGTCCTTTGAGCAGATTTGGCAGTTAAGGGAACTAGACAATTACATGAAAATGAAAACCAACTGGGGGAAGGGATCTTTACTGAACTAAAAGGAAGCAGAAAACAATCTCAACATCTCAGGAAATATCTTAACAAATGACTGTTGTTTGTTTCATCTTATGCTCAGACAGAGTGCACCTTGATTCCAGAGTGGGTCTGGACTGAAACTAAAACTAGAAAACTGCAATTTAAGAATAAGGATTTGAAGTATATGGTTAGTAACAGAATGGCTTAGGTTAGAAGGGACCTAAAAGATCATCTAGTTCCAACTCGCTGCTGTGGGCTGGGTTGCCAACCACTAGATCAGACTGCTCAGGGCCTATCCAACATGGCCTTGAACACCTCCAGGGATGGGGCATCCACAGCTTTTCAGGGCTTCCTGTGCCAGTGCCTCACTGCTCCCATGGAGAAGAATGTTCAGTCATACTGCTACTCTGCAGCACATTCAGACTACTTCCACTCACTGAAAGCTTGTATTCTCTTAGACACAGAATATAAATATTTGCAAGTTTTTCCCTCACTCTTGATTTTTCACATGCAAGTTACACTTTGCACCATGAAAAAAATAAATAAATAAATTACAGGTGTTATTTTTAAAAGTGCACTGAATTCAGCTTCCAGAGGAGCATCATTAGCTCTTACTCTTCTCAGCTCTTACAGACCTTTATAAGGAGGCTACAAGGTAGAAAATAATGCTCTGATGATGAGATTTTTATTCTCAGAAAACTTTTACTCCTATTCCAACGTAATGGTGATCAGAAGTTCATTACAAATAAACCAGTAGCAAGCTGAAATGAATACAAGTAAAGACAAAAACAATTTTAATTCTGATTGCATCTTTTACTAGCCATGCAGCCAGGCTTCCTATACTGTACTGAACTCACTCCAGATCAAATCACAAAAAGCTGTGAAGATCAGATCCACAAATGGGACATTTAAAATGAAATATAAGCACTTACATTCAAAATTACTGTCCCAAACATCACATACTTGCCTTCCCCCACTCCAGTTTTTATTATTATGACGATCCAATAGCTGTAACACTACTGCTGTTCATGTACACAGTTCCCATGACAGAGCTAAACAACTCAAATCTTTGCTCATGTTTAAGTCTCTTCATGACAAAAAAAAAATCCACATCACTTTAGCAAAGTGGAATAAAACTACACAGGTAAAAAAAATCAGGAATTTTTTTTTTTTAAATAGAATAATTTTTATCATAAAATAACACGAGCAGTTACACCAAATGACGATCACACCTGATCTTGTTATAAACTGGGTGTGGATGAGGTGGAAGTGACAGTGATTTCCATGAGACATCATGTATACAGTATGACTGAAAAAGTAAATGATACAAGCCATGCTTTTCTTTTAAAGTACTAAAGTAACAGTATACTTACATTTCTGTGTACAGCTTTATCAATTTAATAATGAAACAATAGATCCCAGACGAACTGTTGTAATGGTGATGGTAAAAAACCACTTACCTCTAAAGTTAAAATTAGAAGTCGAATTTGTTTCACCTGCAAACGCTTTGATGGTATACACACGGAGGTGTACTACTTAAACTGAAAGACAAAGGATGATGACTAGAGCATTGACTGAAATGTAGAGGACTGCTAACCATCAGAAAGGCAGAATGAACCAGTAGGACAGGTGAGGGCAGCTTTCAGTTCCAGTCTGAGTCAGCTTAGGATACTTGAACCAAACCTTCATTTCAAGAACACGACTAAAGGATGTCAATCTTTCCAACACCAGTGAATAAAACTAAAAGTGTGCTTTAAAGCGATTTTACACTGAGTTTCTTGGTAAACTAAGCATGAAAATAAAAGGTACTTTAAATATAAATATAAATATATATATATATATATATATATATGTATGTGTGTGTGTGTATATGTATGCATAAAAGGACAGTGAAACTAGCAATGTTTCACATGCTACTAACTAAATGTAATTTATGGTAGAGTCTTAGTGAAAAATATCAAGAAACCATAACTTCACTTGCCAGTACAAACCTTTAAAAGTGATATTGCAATCCCAGGGTTAGACATGCTCCCTTTTTGCTCCAAGTAGACAGCTGTTTTTTAATTGCACATGACAGAGACACAAGGGATAAATGAGGGTTAAATTCTGGTGCATCTGTCTCACGACAGACTGTCTGATCATAATCCTATTCAAAAATACTGCCTATTTCTAACACCGACATTTGCAATTCTTTTGATTTTACTGACAGAAAAATTTTATCACTTCAATTTTCAACTGCTAATTTCAATTTTTCTTTTTCCCCTAGAAATTTAACTCTGTGGAAGATATAATTGACTTCTACAAATACGTTCCCATCACGCTCATCGATGGAAAGGATAAAACAGGAACCCAGAGAGTACAATGCTACCTTACACACCCATTAAAGTTGCGCAAAAGATGTTTCCTACCTTAACAAAAGTTGGTGATGTGCAAATATAAACAGAAAACTTACTCAGACACGTAAAAAGCCAAGTTAACCTTTAGGTGATCACCTCCCCATATTAAGAAGAATTCTGTACGGTGTACCAAAATCTTCTCTCCAACTTGGATTACAGATCTACTGCATTTTTGAATTCTTGCAATGTCTTTTTATCTAACAGATGTAATAACTTTGAGGCTATGGGTAAAGTATATGTCATTATATTAACTCACGAAAAAGCATTAAGAGACCAGCTCCTGTTACTCCGACAATGGTTGAGCAATTTACTTATCTTGCATTGTACCTAGCACAAGATAAAAACCAAATTCAGTCTTGCTTATGTGAATGTCACTGAAGCTTATTGAGTAGCAAAACCTAATAAAACATTCTGTATCAAAAAAAAAAATTCTTTTCTTTAAAAATACACATGAAATGCCATTTGAGTATTCACTATTTAACACTTTAATTCCGTGTGCATGTGTATCTGCATAATAAAAATCCCTGCTTGGCAGCCACTGAAGTCAACAGGTATCAGTCGATGCTCATAAGTATCGGAGCAGATCCCAAGGACACCTTTAATGATCAAAGATCTGTTGCTTAACTAACACATATCCTTTAGCTTAAGCAGCAAATACGTGTATTCCACCTTCAAATGTTCAAACACATACTTTAAAACAGCCCCTTTGAAGATTGTGTGAAGTCAGCACAAAGAGCAAAAAGTTTCAAACTCACCTAAAAACATTCCAGAACATATTAAGCAGATGAAAAGGTGATTTTTTTTTCCAGCAAAAAAATGAAGTATTTATTCATTTAATTTAAGTTTTGGAAAGTTCCACTATGAATATGAAAGGAAAGCTTTAGCACTGTCTTGTAAGCATCAATGAACATCTTTTCTCACTTTGACTGGGTAATTGGAAGAATTAAAACATTAAAACCAAGACCAAGATTCTAACCCAACTGATGATGTGCTGTGCAATGGCACAAACCAGTTCTGAAAGAGTTTTAGCAGTTGGTTGCTGATTTCCTTGCAACCTTTTGATTTCTCCACACTGAATCATAATACAAAATAACATCCATTGTAATTCCTTCTCCCTCAAACCACTGAGACTATTAAACTTGAAAGAAATTATTTTAAAGTGACATTATCTAATCATTGGAGTTCTTCTGAGTTTGGCAAAACTCATAAAAAGGAAGAGAGGCATGACATGATCTGCTTTCAGACATTTATAGTCACCATACAATTTAACTTCCGAAAGGATTTTACAGTAAAAGAAAAATATTTTTTTCTAAATTAAACCCACGATAAAACAGCTTAACAATTTAGACAGCAGACAATGTCAGACACACACAAAGCTTTGCAGATGCTTACTAAAACAGCAAACTTGCTTACTAAAGACACGCATTATTAGTATATTTAAACCACCTAGTTTATAATGCTGAGCAGCAACATTTTTTCCACACACACGCACAGTACAGCTTTCATAAAGAATGTTCTTATTTTGCCAGCAACAACTCTTAAGAAGCAAATTCAAAGCCATTTATTTTGTAGCTTCTACAGAAAGAAAATTAACACACACAGTAACCTGGACTGAAAGAGTTTAACAAAGGAGGGATTTTAACCATACTTTTCTTACGTTAACAGTTTTCATATTTATTGTTTGTGATAGGCCAGAGTCTTAAAATGGAAACTATTTTCAGAATAAAAAATGTAAATAGTACTGTTAGGTTTGGCATAAAAGTACATGAAGTGAAAAAACCTTCTAGTGTACCCATCTAAAAAAATATAATTCCTTTTGAATACAAAAATGAGAACTGTAATTTCAGTATTACTGACAAAACAGAGAAAAGTAAGTTTGTTCTGTGGAATAGGTTAGTCTATGATACAAATGATACAAAATTTTCCAATGTTTGATGAAGAAGATCTCACTTAAAGCACCAAGTCTCTGAACAATTTTAACAGTATTGCAAAATTATTGGAAAGCAACCTTTTAACTGTTTAGCTTTGTTGTACTTCGAAGTCTTAAAATATTTACATTTCAATAAAGATACCATACATACTTTATCAAAACAATGTATAATTCGCCAGAGTATATAGAAAAATATTCCCAGCTTAGTTAAACTGTTTACAAAAACGCACCAACAGTGAAAATGAAGAGCTAGGAACTACCAGTGTTTCAGAAGAGTAGTTCCTGTTCAAACTTGCAACACACATCCAGCATTAGAGTTCTGAAGTCTGAGACCACACAGAAAAGTTTCTCTCTCCTCTCAGTCCAAGTTCAATGCATTCTCCTACTAACCCTGCCTGCTCAGCAAAGGCAGTACAAAGGGCTGACATAGTTGTGCTCTTTTTCTCTTATCTATGCAATACAAGCTAGGTAAAAACTAAGTACTAGAAAAAATTAAGCATTTCAGTGCTATTTGACCTAGTGGGAGTAACTCTGATCTCACAGATTTCTCATTTACACCCTTGCATTCCTCTAAAATCAGTGGTTTTCTTCCACTGAAAATGAGTACTTAAGTTTCACTTTCTCTATTTTCTGCCTGAATTGACACTAAAAACTGTGATACACACTTGCAGCCCACAGAGGATTTGAAGGTGCTGTTCACTACATGTATGTCTAATCTCTGTAACACTATGCTGCAAAAAACAAATTAAACCATGTTAGACAGATATCACAGACTAGGATTTTATTTGTACAGACCTAGCACAAACCAGGTACAGCACAGCATCCTAGAACAGATAATGGCAACAAGAAATATGTTTGCATAGCAAATTCCTTTTTCAAATCTGTCTTATGGAAGAGATGAAGCTGACCTCCAATAAAAAATGTCAAACACGGCAGTGCAAAGTAATGCTTAGTTCTCAGTATAAGCTTCTCAGTAACTTTATAACACTGCTCTCCTTTCCACTTCGCTAACAATAAGAGATTTTTTTGCAAAGTAAAGCAGGTTGTTTTTGTTGTTGTTTTTTTAATCTTTCCTTGGAAATTAATGGCACCCATTAAAATTAAGATTAAAAACAAACAAGACTAGTGTCTCAATTAATGTTTTTTTACTGGAAGCGAAAGAACATCCCAACCCTTGGTTGCCTCTATTAAGTGCCTTTGTCCATGACTTATCCATTCTTCTTGGTCTGCATACACTCTTCCACAAAACCAGCACTTAAACATACACTGAAGTGTTTCAGCTGGTGAGGCTTCCACCACCTGGTAGTTGTTTTTATGGGTCTTTTTCAGTTTCATTTTTAGCATACTCTGCTTCTTTGCTTGGCTTCCTGTCTCAGCATTCTGAAGAGTAAGACGTTTTCGGTAGCGTCTGACACCAAGACAACTACTTGTCCTTTCCGACAGAACTACTTTCAGGACATGACCTTTATACTTGTTGATAGTCTTCATTACATTAATTATCTCCGGTGTATCAACATCAGGATGGTTCAGTACCACAACTGGCTGGTTACGACGAGGGCATTTAATCAACTGATTCATTCTCAGAGGAACAAGCCGAAGACGTCTTGCTGTCAACAGATAAGACATGTCAGAACCTGAACTGGTTTCTGACTGTGTTCTTGTTTTCCTCTTTGGAAGTTCCCTGAAACCTGCTTGTTTTACCTTATTTTTGGGTCCTTGCTGACTTTTTGAATAGGGTTTGCTTTGCCTACTTACATCACTGTTTCTCTGATACGGTACAACAGTTTGCTTGCTATTAGTTTTAGCATTCATCTCTCGCTTTGGTCTTTGCCTGAGTGATATATTTCGGGACTGAGGACTTGGATCACTCTGATTAGGCAAACATGGCAAATTACTGCTAAGTTTCTCAGAAACACTGACAGGAACTGGACGAGGCAGAAGCATCTCATTGCAATATGCAGAAGGAGCTGATGCTTCACTCATCTTTTCTGTTCCTTTAGAGTTTTGACTGCCAGCAGCATTGAGAACTCTCAGCACTGTCCCTTTGGGGATAAACACTGGAGAAGCAACATTGGAATTTTTAGTCACCCTGCTTTTAGATGTTCTTGCAAACGTAAGCAGTGGCTCATTACTGTGCTCATCACTACCAATTATATTATTTCCTCCATGCTCTTGAGGGAAAGACATAGCTTGTTCCAATTCAGTGGCAGAAGCCACTCTCTCACAGCTTGGTGAATTTTCCTGAGGATAATGAATCTTTTTACTAGAAGCTTGACATCTCAAAGGCATAGATTTCATGTTAGATTCAGCAGCAGACATGAGCTGAGCAATTTTTCTACACAGCAACGTTGTTGACTTCTTATTGCGTGTTGTATCATCCCATCTGATGCCCTCTGGAACGTTTTCAGCCCCAGAGCTAAGAGAAAATACAGATGAAATAACAGGTCCCTCAAAAGGGTTGTTTTTATTCTCCATTTTCTGTAGTTCTAGTGATTCCAGAAGAAGATTATTTTTTTGACTTACAGTCTCTGGTTTCTTTACTTTGCTAAAGCTAAAAGTCATGTCCTCCCAAGATGAAGTTTTAGTAACATGAATGTTTTTTTCTGCTTCAGAACATAAAACAGATTTTCTATCAAAACCCTTAGCAGCTGAATGTGTTTCTGCAGAGTTGACTATCAGACTCCTGCATTCTTTTTCATCCCTCTTTAGTGGAAACATATCTTTCTGTTTAAGGACAGCGGAAGAGTAGAAATTTTTGCCAACTTGAGTAGTCTTTACTGAATTGTTCTTGGAACTTTTATCTTCAGTAACAGCGGCATACTTTGGACGGGATGTATCCACACCTTCTTCGTAACAATACAAATCGTAATGTAAATTATTTTTTCTGTCTATTTCCCACTTGGGCGATTTAAGATCACATTTTTTTTCAGTACTATTAGTCATCAAAGACTGAGAACAAAGTTCCAAAACACCTGAATGCACATCAATACCTTTCACCAAATGAAGGCATAATTTTGACGAATCATCTTTCTGTATTGATGCAGAATTGCTCTCTGAGTATTGAGAATCAGATGAATAAAGCCATTCAGAACTCTTGTCATACTTACTGTCCAAATTAAGCTGGTTACTAATACTGGATGACTTGTCTACATTCACTTCCATGGTCAGTGACTCATTTGAAGATACAGATGGTTTTTTTCCTTCTGCAGTTCGCTCTGTACCTTGATTCTGAAGCCCCACTTCAGCACAGTTCACAGGCCTGCAAGCTGCTTCTTTCATAGGAATTAGTTTAAGAACCAGCTGTTGAGCTCCGTTCACTATTTTGATTTCTACTATCTGAGCTAAACAGTTCGAAGGAACTACAAGTTCAGATGGTGCAATTACAGTCAAAGGCATTCCAGGTTGTAAAGGCTCCATTTTTGGAGAATAAACCTCAACTTCCACACTCTGATTCTCACACATGCTTATTTCAGATGGCTGCAATACTGTTCTATTCTGGATTGAAGCTGCACTGGCACTACATTCTATATCACGAGATGAACAGACTATTTTAGTCAATTTATCTGGAACCTCACGAGTGACATTTGAAGATGAATTTGAAAGTTCATTCTGAAAAGTAATTTCTTCATATTTCTGCTTTTCAAATAAAGTGCTTTGACTTGGTAAGCATGTCTTCTTTTGCTGACGTTTTATGCCAGTATTTGACAGCCGTTTTTTGGGTGCTTCATGCACTCTTCTTGTATGTTTCACTATATAGTCATGCCTAACAGCACCATATTCGCAGTATTCACACTGATATGGAAAAGTTCCAGTGTGCTTCACCAAATGTCTCTGGAATTCACCTTTGGTGTAGGATATATAATTACAATAGGAACAAATAAATTTAATTTCTTCATGTTGACTTACATGCTTTTTATACTGCAAAGGATCCTTTGTTGAAAATCTACACTTATCGCAGTAGTATTTACCGGGTAGAAAGTTTTTAACTTTAAACGTTTTCTGTTTTTTTCTTGTAGAAGTTTTCTCAGGTTTTTCGAAGTCTACGGCATTGGCACCTTCAGGAACAAAATGGAAAGCAGGAGGTGTAATGTGACTGCACATCTTGCAGATGAAGTTTCTGTCTTCAGTCCACTCAAGTTTCTTAAGCTTTTCTAAATCTTGCTTTGAAATTTTCTGGATATTTCTGCATTTCATACAGCTTATCAATGACAGCTTATTATTCTCAGCCTCAGCCCCTTGGTAACAGTAGTTCTGGCTATCATCACCGTTTGACGGATTTGTTTTATCCTCAAAAGATTGCTTCGGGGATGTAGTTAAGGAATTACTTTTACCATTAACTTGGCCTGGATACAATCTTGGTAGAATTTCCCTCATTTTTTTCAACTGCATTTCAGAAAATGCAAATCTGCATCAGTTTCGGCAAACAGTAGCAATAGAATGTTTTCTTGATGTTAATCTGGTGTATGCAGCTTATCAATTATTCATTCAATCCACCAATCTGCAAAATATGCTCTTCGGAAGAAATGATGATCAAGCAATCGCATCCATATTATATTCCATGTTCTTAATTTTATTCAATCAACTTGACGCACTAAAGAATAGAAAGCAGAAGTCAGTCAGTTATGATTTACTGATCACTGAACTAGTCAACTATTAGCAAACTACAGTCAAATTACAGTGTGCAAATCTGTTAATATAAAGTTGGCTCTACTGTGAACATATAATCATTAACTCTAAGCAAAACATAATCAGTTAAATAATCCTTTAGTATTTGTTCATATCCAATGTTCATAAATTCACAAGATGACCTCATGTTTATCAAAACCTTCAGTGCGTATGCTATTTCTTCCATATTATAAGAACTTTACATTGAAAAAGATGTATTTAAGCCTAAAAAGAAGGACACTTCATAACAGAATTCAATAATAGAATTTGCTTTCAGCTCTACATACAGTCAAAGACAGCTCTCATAGAGCTGAGATCACAGAGAAGCATCTAGTTACTACAACACTACCAGAATGAGAACTTCATACTACAGAACATATTTACAATGCCTGAAAATGAGTAAGCATCTGATCCAAAAATATACTGACAGTTTAGGAAAGATATTATTATTAACTTTACAGATACCACTTATTTCTGAATCCCAGGAAGCAAGACTAAAGTGACCACAGGGTTATCAGAAATATACACCAATGAGATTGTTTTTAAAATTAAGTATTTTTAAGTTAACTTAAAAATTCTTGAAGTACAAATGGAAATTTTTTTATAAAAAATACAGTACCAGTGTTACAGGTCCAGTCTTGCTAACACATAATCACATTCAATTTCTACTTAACATGTTCTCAAAATATTAAGTATTAACATCATAATTAAGTTAGAACAATCAGCTGCAGCAAAAAGTAATTACTCTCATTTCTGTTAATAACACAGTACAGTCACTTCTGCATATGTCAACAATCACACTAATTCACTCCAACCCACTAATACAAAATGTGTCAATCAAATAAAATAAGCAATGCAACAGAAGGCAAAGGAAGAACAGTATTATTACCAGTATAAAACCACCATATTAACTTGTGCTGCACGATCAGCCCCAAAGCTTCTAGAACTCTTACTGCCTCTTTTCTATATTTAACTTGAACAAGATTTCCTCTTCAAAAGCTTTTGCCAGAACTGTAAGTCCACTGGTATTTGGAAAACATAAAAATGAGTACACGTTCTGAGCTGTACATAAGATAAAGTTCAAAGCAAACAGCAACAACTCAATTCCTTTCTTATTTAAACATTCTTACCTACAGACATATTGCTACACAGATCTGCTGCATTTTAGTACATCTTACAGAAAATGGATATTTCTGCTCCTGGAACCTAGTTCCTCTCCACATCTATCTACAGAGAGACTTGATTTGGCTGAGTTCACAGAGTAGCACCCTATTACTGTAATATTAACAGAACAAGAACTTTATACTACAGAACATCTTAAAAGTGCTTGAAAATGAGTAAGGATCAGGCTGAGGAAGTTCTTGCATCTGTCTGTGCTCTATCTGCTAATATTCCTAAATTTCTGCTGTGAAAATACTGTCCTAGAAGTGGGACTCTGCTTTTTGCAAGTATACCAAACTAATCTCAAACAACAATAAGAAGTTAGAAAACTGGTTAGAGACAAGATAATTATCTTCTCAGTCTTTAGCAAATGAATGGCTGCAAAGCTGTAAAACTCAACAGCAGGAAGTTTCTGGTACTGTAGTAATCTCATTTCATTGCAATGCAGTCACCTATAGCTACATCATGGTGTACACAGGGCAGCTTCCCAGGAATAAGGAAAGGATACATTACTGGATCACGATCTGAACTTTTTTTTGCATGTGTTTTCGTTTTTTGCATTTTTGGCGTGTGTGTGTGTTTGTTTTTTTTTGCATTGTTTTGGTTTTTATTGTTGTTGTGTTTTCAAATCCAATTCTGATAACATTAGAATTTGGATAACACAGGGTACAAAGAATAAAACAAGTAATTCTGATCATCTTGGAAGGACTAATCTCTTTCCATGCAAATGCTACTTCTCAGATTTGAGATGAACCTTGCTGACACAAGAGACTGATGGCAGGTCTATGTTCACAAGATCTACTGCTTTATTTCAGGAGGGAGGTGATATGAGCCCTTGATAAGTTCTAGTTTTGTGTCCAGACCATAGAAGCTTCAATGAATTCTTTAGCTTTAAAAAGTAACTAAAATTGCATATGGGGTGGATGGATGAAATTAGTTTTTGCTTTATTAATTCTAACTCTTTACTCATACTGAAACTACACTCTACATCAACTGACCAACAGATAAGCATCGAGCACTTTATGCTACAGACATCACAAAAAAAAAATATATTTTTTGCTTTTTTCTTAATATTAACATCATAAACTTCACTTTACAAGAAACATGAAAAAAAGGATCCATTACCTTTAAAGAACAAGAAAGTAACAGAAGCTGTCAAACACTTGAAAAAGGCTTCCATTTACCTGTCAGATCTAGCAGATCTCGGGCAGATTTAGCCTGAGAGGAGACTAAAAGAATATAACAAAGGTAATTTAAAGAACAGGCTAGTAATCTTTCTAATCTTTCCCTACTCATATACCTTTAAATTGGGGGCAAAAGCAAATGGATGTAACACCAAATTTACTTCAGACATACAATGGGTTAAAGCCAACCAGCATCCAAGCATCCAAATAGCTGCTTGCTCACTTCCCGCCCCTCCCCGTGCTGGAAAAGAGGACGATCAAGAAAACTCATCGGTCAAGACAAAGACATTCAATAAAGGAAAGAGGCCAGGGGTAGGGAAAGCAGTGATGTAAAGAAAATCACTCACAGTCTCCCACAAGTAGTGGATCAGTGCCCAGCCAGTCTACAAGCACCAACCACCTTGGAAGCCAAGCCCCCTCTCCCCTTCTCCGACCTTTACTTCACATAGTTACTGCAGAGCATGACGTTGTACCATAGGCACCTCCCCACAGACCAATTCTAGCCAGCTTTCTCAGCAGTGTGCTTTCCCAGTCTCTCATTCACTTCTAACTTACTCACTGTGAGGTGGGGGAGGGCTGCAAGGAGAAAAAGGGCAAGCCTTAACATTATGCAAGCACTGATCAGCAACAGCCATAACACTGGCATATTATCAGCGTTGTATTAGCCACAACTTCATAACACTGCATCTGATACACTGCTCTGAAAAAACTTTAACTTCATCCCAGTCAGACCCAGTAAAAGGTGAAAAAGAACTGAATAACCACCTGCTGCTGAAATGACACCCCTGCTGTCTCCCCAGCTTTTGTCCACCTATCTTTTCTTATTAACTATTCAGTATTCAAGAAAGTTTTGATGCAAAACATTCTATTCTACTGCTGTTTTGGCTAAACCATAGTAAAATGTCTTTTACTTAACTGAAATTAATTTTCCATTTTTACTAGACTGAAATTTGTTTCATTTTTCTGAATTAAGCACAAAAGGCAAACAACATACATACAGAAAGGTGCTGTAGCAATCCATCATCCATTCACTTCATATCAGCAAGACTGGTTGAAGGGGAGAGGTGAAAGGATTACCCCTGAAGAATTCTTGATGTAACTGGAAGTATTAGCACAAACATGCTCCAGAAGATTTAATGAAATTTTACATACAGTATTGCTCAAGTTACAGTCAAATCCAGAGCACAAAGACCAAACCAAGGATAACACTGAAATAAGATTTGAAAGTCCACAAAGATTCTAAATTGCTAATGCAGGAATGAGACAGATCAAGAGCAGAACAAAAGACGCCAGGAGTGTCAAAAATCAATTCTAATCACTGTCTTCTCTGAATCCATTGTTGTAAAATGAGTTTATGAAAATACCTCGGAATACCAGAGACTCTAATTTTGGGAATTAAAAAAAAAAAAACAGAAAGAAGAAAAACCAGACTTTCTCATTCACTCCCATCAAGCACTTGCTTGAAGTATACACTATCAACAAAATGGATGCGACAAGCAACATGCCTTTATCATATGTGATCAAATAAATAAGACCTTTCATCAGCAAAGCATACACTTCTCACATACTAAATTCATAGCCTGCACCCAACAATCAAGGCTGCCTGGTTACAGAAAAACCCATGCAAGTCTTTCTTGTATTTGTTATTAAAAAAAAATAAAAAAAATTAAAAAAAGATTTACAAGGAACTGGAAGACATCGTGCATCACAGTATCAGTTAGACAGTGTGCAAAATGCGAATCTCTGTGGAAGATCTTACATCACCATGTAAACCTATCTCATCTGCATTGCACAGTTGTATACTATGCCATATACTGCCCATTTAACATCGTTTGGCTGTCTCCGTTAAGCAGTTAACTTTCCTGCTGACCCAACCACGGAACTACAATCATCAGTCACAGCCTTAGGCCTAATGACTAGGAAAGCTACAAAGCACTTCACTCATTTATTAGATACTACACTAATCAAGATAACTGATTTTGTATTTAAAAACCAGTGAAAACCCAAGAATATTTATCTTCTTAAAAATACATTTTGTTTCAAAATGACAGCTAAACACACAGACACAATGCTTTTTGTATCTAAAATTCACACGGAGTTTTTCAAAATGAATGACGAGCGTCAACGTAAGGAATGGAGAAGAGCAGAGACCACATACCAGGTTTTCAGAGCTCACGTTTATTACAGAATATTACAGTTATTTCACTCTTCATTTAAAAATAATAATAATAATACATACAGAATTTTTAACAGTTACAATATAAAATCATGCAAAATGTTGATTAAAAGTAACTATTTTTCCTGATGCACAGGCAAAAAATTGTCTAATTAACATTGCAGGCACCATAAGAAGGCAAGCACATATTAAAGGCATTATGCACTGCTCTACTGAAACCGAGGTCTGCTTTTCTGAGGCTCTGGGCCAGAGGCCTAGCTTCATCTGACACATAAAGGACTCCGGCACGTAATTCAATTGCTTGATGGTCTTATTGTAACAAAGCAAGGCACCCTGATGTATAATCACTGCACCAAAAGTAGTATTTTTGGCAGTGCCCAAGAAAATGCTTGTACAATTTCTTGCACAATATGCCATCCACCCATAAATTTACACTGCCCGTTCCTCCATTTCACAGAATTCACCACCTTTTTTTCTAAAAGCACCTCTGTGTATATCCCAAGGACTGAGTAGCGTTCAGCACTGCCTCGCTCCCAGCTCTAAGGCCTGCAAGCAACAAAGCAAGGAAACATGGCACCACAGATAACAGCACAGGAAGGGCACAAGAGCCCCACAAAAGCACATTATCCCCCTATGCCCAGACTGCCCAGCACTCGTGGAGATAAAGCAAAATTCATCTCTGGGTATTTATTTGATTCCTGACCAAACTGCCTACATGAGGATCTGCAAAGGATAAGGGCCATGGCCACAGCCTTTGCACTGCAGTAACAATGCAGAATGGAACGCCAGCAAAAGCTCTATGGAGCACTACCAGCCTTCCCAATTTCAATAAAAGAAAAAAGACTCGTTTTCATTAAAAACGTGCATCGAGGCACTCGGGCTACCTCCGTGATAGCACGGACCTATTTTTTTTAGAACTCTTAGCCCTTTTAGACGTGAAAACCGCCCTAAGAGACCAACGCCGTGCGTTTTCATGACAGCTTCTCCAGCAACGGAACCAAACGCGGGATATAATTCCGAGCACCTTCACGCCCGCGTGCTGCAAAGCTCCCAACAGACGCATCCGCAAGCGCGGAACGCTCTATTTGCTCGGCAACACGGCTACTAACCCGAAAGCTTCCTCCTCTTCAGGACCAGCAGCCACCGAACGCCAAAAGAACAACCCCATTTTCCACCTCCTCCGCGCAGGGCGTATCTCCAAACCGCAGCGCCGAGCCGCTGCCCGCCGGGGGACGCTCCGCTCTCCGCGCAGACGATCGCCCTCTGCCGCCGCCGCCGGCGGGGAGGCGCCGCCGCCCGCGTTACGGCGCGCTGCCGGCCGGCAGGGGGCGCCACCGAGCAACGCCGCGGCCCACGCTCGCCGCCGGGACCCCCGGTCCTCCCGCAGCGGGCGGATCGGCGTTCGGCGGAGAGCTGGGAGAGCCTTACCTGGCTCGGAGGACGAGAAGAGCGCCGTCGTCCTGCGCGGCGGCGCAGGGAACACCCTGCAGGCCTGGCTGGCTGCCGGCCACACGCCTTCCTCCCGCTCCCCCAGCTCAGCGGCCGCGCGCTGCTTACCCCAGCGAGGGCGCGCCCGCGCCCCCCGCCGCTGCCGCAACCTCGGCGGAGCACAGCGCCAGGCGGCGGAACTGACCTCAGCGGCGGCCGAGCGCCCATTGGTCAGCGCCGCGCTGCCGTTCCCGCCGGCGGCGCCGTGTAGAGCTCTACTGCGGCGTTCTACGCGCGGTGGCGCAGGCGCGTTGCGCGCCCCGCTCCGGCGTGGTGGGGACCCCAGGGGGGAGAGCGTGGCACTGCGGGGCCGGCTCGGGCTGCTCCGGGGAGTGCAGATCGCGGGTTGTAGGAGGCTTTAAAGTCGTTGCAGCTCCGCCTGCCGTGGGAGCAGCTGAAAGGCGTTCAGGGGGTTTAAGCTGAAAGTTGATATAAAAAGATTCATATTAGGAGCGTCGCTTGATTGACAAAACGGTGCGACTAGTGGCTGAGATCGCGGCGGGTATGGAAAGCAGTGGGAAGTGCGGTGTTGGGCTCGGTAGGGTTGCGAAGCATTCTGCACACTATCATGGCTCTTAGTGTGCTGCCTCTCCTTTTCCTTTGTAGCAAAGAATTCTGACGGCGCGGAAGACTGAAGGAAGGTCTGTTGGTTGCAGCTTCTCTGCGTTCCCCCTGATCCCACTGTGTCCTGTTAATACAGGACGTGCTCTTCAGTTTCACAGGGATTTCACATGATTTGCCTGTTTTCAGTTGCTTCCTGTAAAATTCAAAACATCAAATTAGACTAAACACAATTTATCTGAACAGAAGGGAAGAAAAAAAAAAAAAGGACTTTAACATTTTAGAACGTTACCTCTTAAAGGTCCTTTTAAAGCCACAACAGTATCTAACTACTCTGCTTAAAGAGGAAACTTTATTTAACAAGAGATCTGGAGTCTTAGCAGATAATGTCTTTAAAATGGAGCTTTTCACTGCATGACTTCACAGTTGCACTCTTCTTTTTGTTTGTTTTTGTTTTTGGTTTTTTTTTCAGTTATTTATTGTTTTTTTTTAGCATGCTACTGTGTAGTAAGATGTGCCTTCTGGGCTTGACCCAGACTTGCTATTGTCTAGGTGCACCTGACTAACTGCAGTGGTATTTCATGTTCTTACTGCATCATAGACATTCACTGTGTACTGTGCTGCAGATAGGTTATGAGAGTGAACTGACCTTACTTGGCCAAGTTTGTTCATTGCAGTAGTTAACACTGTGATTTAAGCTGCTACCGTTGGGAATTATCTGCCTGGATGCCATGGAAGACATGAGGGGCAATTTGCCCTTAACAACTTGTGTTAGCTGCTCAGCAAAGATAAATACGTGGGCTACACTTACTAGAGAGTTTTCTTTAAAACCAGAATCAACAGAAACATTCCTGAAGTACAGGGGATATCATATAACACAAAGTAATATGAAATAAAGAGTTGCTAGTCAGATGGTGGGTTGTTTTTTTAGCTCAGTTAGCTGTATCTTTAAAAGTCCTGAGTGTGATACGTATCTGTGAAATGGAACCAGCTGTCTGATACACAACACTGATTAACTTTCACCTTTCTTCCTTAGATATTTGTAGCTAGTCTCCTCTGAGGTTAGAAAGGCAATTGCATGTAGTAAAAGCAAATATTCAGTATTTAGACAAGGCCAGACTAAACAATGTCACCCAGAAAAGCCTTTGTTATGGAAAAGTTTAATCAAATTGCATCTTCCTGAATGTCTCCCAGCTACACTAAATTCAGGCCCTTCCCTACATTTTCTAACCTTTTATTCACAGCTACTTCATTTCCTTCCACGGTCAGGTAGAAATTCTCTTTCAAGAAGCGATTCAGGTGAGATTCTTTCTCCCCTTTCTTGTTTAGTCCCTTACTCTCAATGTAGTTAGGCTAATAGAGAGAGGATAATTATTGCCTTATGACCTTCTCTCCCCTTTCCTTTGCCCCTGACCAGTCTTCTTTGGTGATGTCTGAATTCCTGCTCCTGTGAAGTCAGTAATCCCTTCTGTATTTGTCCTTTGATTCCCTGACTCTTCAGGTAGCATCAGTGTTAGTCAGGCACTAACAGGTGGACATCCACACAAAGGACCTTAAAGTGTGGGGCATTTCCTGGTAATGGCAAGCAAATAGTGTGCCTTATTTCAGTAAGTCTTAGTTCCTGCAGCAAAGAGATGATGCCCTTCCAGCATTTGCAACAAAACCTATTATTTCTTTGTACCTCTGCTGTCCTCTGCAATACCATTCACTGCGCAATACCCACTTATCAGGAATTCACCATAACTGCTGCTGATGATTGTCCCACTGTCAGCCTGTATTTCTTCCACTAAGTAACAAGATTATCTGATACAAAATGCTGATCATGGCTTGTAGATTGAGGAGGGCCTCAGAGTGCCACAGATTTGCTGCTGTAGAGCAACAGTATTGCAACTCAGCTGGAAAACTATGAAACATCTGTGCTTGAAGAAGGCCCAGGAGGAAAGAGAACAGAGGATAAATGCACTAAAAGCTTTTCTTGGAACAGTTTTGCTCTGCATATTACTGAATTCACAAGTCCCAGAAAGCAGGAAAGAAATGTACTGGAAAACCTGAGAAAACCAGTGGTGATAACAAAAGCTGATGGGAAAAGAACGTTTGTTTTTGGAGACCTGAAGAAATTCTCCTTGAGCTATGTCAACACCCTCACATAACTAGTTCTCTCTCTTCAACACTATAGTCAGATGGGTAAGTTTTCACTATATGCTATGATAATGCAATGGCGCAGTCTGTTTGAATCTGGGAATGGAGGGGAAAACGCTTCTTTTGGGAAACATTGGGAAAACGCTTCTTTTATGTGCTCTATAAACATATTTTGTGGATGCGATTTACACAGAGAATGGAACATACACTTGCAATGGAGGAACATTTTGGCTTCTAGAATAAACATATACTACACTGTAGTATGTTTTCTGTATTAATACTGTAGAATATAATATAATATGTATAGACTAGAGTTCAGAGCACTTAGAAAAGAAAAACCCAATCTTTGATTTTTGAAATGTGACATCATAAATAACAAAATTGAGAATTTAATATAGAAACAAAATATTTCAGTTCTGAAAGCTTCCTACTCCCTCATTACGCAGGCATAGATTCAGAAACAGAAGAAATCAGCTGAACATTTCTGCAGCTGTTCTCAGTTATTTATGATACCTGATTCAAGTAGGTAAGCAAAGTGGAATTCTTATAGGATGCCTTTTCAGACATTTGTTCAGATGCAGGTTGCTGATGATGATCAGAGTACTCACTCCTGCTATTTTGTTTGATTGGAGGGCATTAGGGCTATTAAGTAGCAAGAGGATAATATTATTTTATGATGTTAATATCTTCATCTGTATTTCTCAGTGTTTCATCACTGAGGAGTGTTTGGATTTTGCTGTACTAAGCATGCAACTACTGGTTATCTGTTGCTCTCTAGTGGTCAACGTGTAACCCTGCTCCTATATCCTATTAATATTACCTTATTGTTTTGTTACTGAACTGCATTATGAACCCCTCTGTGAACATTTACCTTCGGATAAGGTAATTTACACTTCGATCCTTAGGAAAATAAAAATGCAAGTTTCTTGTATTTTTTATGTTATCTTGCTTTACATTTCTAATATCTCATTAACTGAAAGAGGATTTCCTTTCATTGCACCAAAACTTTATACAAAGCCTAACTCCTCTTTGTTGCTGAGCTACATCACAACACATCATTCTGGTTCTTGCCAAGCAAAACACACGTTGATGACCCCATCAAGAACAGACACTAATTAATTGGGTTAATTTAGTTCTCCTTCCTCCAGCAAATTACCAGTTTTTACAGTCTTACAATTAACTTAGTCTGTACGTATTTGTCAATTTGCATAATTTGGGAATCAAATTAAAAATTTATGGCAGTAAACATAAGATTGAAGCCTGTGGACTGACCATCAAGTCACATAAAAATTTTTCCCTCAGAAAATCAGGTTAACAACTAAACTCAAATCACCTTGACCCAAGGAAGTGAGAAGTCAGCTGCGAGTGTAGTCAGGGCAGAACTTGGGACTGACCTGATGGAGGATGTAGCTTCTGCAACAGCTTTTCAACAAATGGGTTGTATGCAGTCATTTAGTCATTAATTTGAAGTTGACATTGGCATTTTTGCAGAAAGCAACAGGCGGTTATTATCTGCAAAAAGACTGGAGCAGAATCAGAGCCCATTCTAGCACTGTGCTCCCTGCTTAGGAGCTGAGAAAAGCCCTAAAGTGGGCATGTCCAACCTGCAGTCTGCCCCCTGCCCTGCACCATTATGGTGGCACTTCCCTGACAAGTGATATGGCACACCTATTTCTGAAAACAACATGTAGATTTTCAACCAGATATTCAACTTAAAAATTTGACTACGTCTCCTTAACAGTTTTTTATTAGCCCTGTCTTACCATAGAAAAACACCCTCACTTCACAATCACACATTATTCATGTCATTGTTCTTTTGGCATTTTGTACAGATGTGAATAACTGATCATCCATACCACTTCCATTTTACTTCTGTATTTATTGGTTTAAATTCCTAAACTGTTGAAAGTGATGAATTAATAGAAGCAAATATTATTAGGTGTTTTCCGGGCTCTGTAATGAGCTCTTATTTCAGTCAAGCTCCTCCTCCTCTTGTTCAACACCCTAAACCCCTGGAGCTGCTTTGTCAGAGCTCTGAGTATGGAGTGTGCTTCATCTCACACAAGCTTTTCAGTACAGCCCTGAGATGTAATCTCAAAACTGCCTTGTCTTGGATATCTTCCCAAAAATAACATTTAAGAGGCATCTCTTCATTTCCTGTTTCAGAAAGGGCTGAGAAGATTAAAATTTTATATAGCTTCTGGCTTAACGTTTTCTAAAACCTTTGCGAGAAAATTTCTCAGACATCTGACAGCTGAGATGGATGCCTGTGATACAAGTCAGAAAGAGAGTGTAATATTTAGAACAGTTTTCCAGCAAGTCTACTATTGTGGAGCTTATTCTACGCATATTCTTTGATGCAATGGATCTTAAAACTTAAAAAATGCTGCAGAATCACAGTTTTCCATACTCAAGACCCATGAGGTTTTTAACATGTCTGCTACTTTAGCAGTAAATGTATATCAAATACCACTTTGATGAGTCACATGTATCTATTAAACTGTCTTTGTAGTGAGCTACCATTTCTGCGAAGAATTTCATTGATCTTTTTATAGAAATCATTCAGTCTCTACAACCTAATATTAAGGGAGAAGAAGAATAATATTTCAGATTTATGCAGTCAAAAAATAAGCATTACCACATTACTGGATCTTCAGACATAGTCCCAAACATAATGGGAGGAAACATTGCTTCACATTGCCAAAACAACTCCATAATAGAGCTTTAAGAACTTGTGGATAATCACATGTATGAAAAACAATTTGTTAAGCACTGAGAGCAGCTCACTAAATGCTACAAATTTGGGTTATCTTCTCTAATGTTTATCAGAAATTAGATCTGATAAATTCTGTCACGCTTGCTCCCAACACACTGTAATTATAGACCTTTTTATTTTAATTGCAACTTGAAGAGAAAGGTAGTGAGCAGCAAATTATATTATAAAAAGCTAAGAAATAAGCTTTTTTTAGAATAGACGCTTTTCAGCATCACATACACATTACTCTCTCCCCGAACCTTTGGAGACTTAAACCCCCTACATTACATAGACAGACTCAAAAGGTCATGCATAATAGGTCCTGTGTGAGAGCTGAGGTGAATAATTGGGGAATCTCTTGGGTTCCAAAACCACCTCTCTAAGTCTGGTTTGATGCTATCTGGGCAGTTCAGAGAGCAGCTCACATTGGGTGGAAGATGGTACTTGCAGCATATTACTCAGAGGAGACCTCTGTAGTTTAATGACCAGTATACCTTTTTTTTTTTCCATCCCTTAACAGTTGTATCAAAAGAAAATAAATCTGAGCAGCTTTTGATGAGAAGAGACCTAGGTATAAATGTATTCTAAACTATGATTACATTTTATGTATGTTTAGTCTTGTAATCGTCACTGAAAAAAAAAGTTTGTACTGTTGTGGAAAGGATTTTTTTCTTTTTTTTTTAAATAAAAGTCACTTAGTAGACTTTGAGCAGATAATGTATGCAGCTAGTCTTTTGAATACACCTAATGAGCTTATTTGGCTTTTTGAAGTCAATTTGATGTCTCAACAGGCACCCTTAGTGATATTTTTAGTTGTAGTAAACAATTTGTAAAATAATGAGGTTTGCAACAGGGAAATCTTTAGTCAAATCAGAATTCCAAGGTTAGAATGCATTTCATAGCAGCTGCAAATTGTTGTTGTTTTCAAGAAAGATATAGACTTCTACTGCCACTCTAGGAAAACTTTCCATATGAAGTTAACCAACAACAATCACATTTCAATATAGACACTTTTTATGCTGTTACTTTATTGTACTCCCTTTTATTCTGCACTGGTATTCCTAAAATATGGCCCTGAGTTAAAAATCAATGTATTTCACTAAGTCCTCAAAGAGAACAGTTGTTCTGCAGAAGATCTTGAGTTTAGGCATAGAACATTAAAAAGCAGTTTTCCACTAGAATCAAGGCACTAGTGTAGTTTTGACTTGCTACTGAGAGTTTTTGTGAGTTCTGCTCAAAAAAAAAAAAAAAAAAGAAACAACAAAAGCCATAGTGCAATATTCAGCAACCATTGATTAATATAAGTTATTACTATTTTTTCCTAATAAGATCTCCAAAAATAGGCGATGGCAGTAGAATTAGTGACAGCATGGAGTGTTGTATAGGTCAGTGAACTCAGAACATCTTCATAGTAAGACATCTGAATCTCAAAAAACAATGCAACAAGACCAAATGTCATTTGTCAGATGGCAACATAAGTTATGTAAAAAAATTAGGAATCCAGAAATTCAGGACTTTTCAAAGCTATGAATGCATATGTTGTGCATTCCACATAGAATACATGTCCCAGAAAGCAAACTCGGTAATTAAGAAATACTTCCCAGAAATGAAAAAACACAGTGTGGGATCAAATTAAATTATTGTAGATCTGATCAAGACTAACTTAAAAGGGAAAAAACACGGATGTACATTTCTTTGTGAGAAAAAGTACGAGAGTACTTTGTTTTAAAAATATGCATAT
This sequence comes from Callipepla californica brunnescens, assembly GCA_023055505.1. Taxonomy (NCBI): domain Eukaryota; kingdom Metazoa; phylum Chordata; class Aves; order Galliformes; family Odontophoridae; genus Callipepla; species Callipepla californica. The sequence goes on from JALIRH010000005.1 coordinate 31,397,567, forward strand.
CGTCTGTGGTTGAAAACATACGACTGTTTTGCGTGATAAGAACCATGTTGAATTAAAATATCTCTCTGAATACAAAAAGGGGATATTAACCTTTTCTTTTCAAATTAGTCATGGCTTTGAAGCAGAATTTAAATTGAGTAGTAGCCTGGAAGCTTTGATTTACATCAAATAATTGGATATGAAATTCCAACATGCGAAGCAAGCAGCAGCAGAAAATGATCTGAAGCAAAACAAGACTTTCAAAGTCATCCCTGATTTATTGGTAACAAAGGCCAGAAGTATTGGGAATAAAACCAAGTGTGAGGAAAGTATTAAAGATCTGATTATTCATACTGGTCAACTGTACATGTAAAATAATGGTCTGACTGCTGCTAACTTCCAGGGAAAAATATTTATGTTATAAATTAGAATTTTAGGAAAATTTTGATGGAAGTGGTCAAATGGTCAGAAAAAATAAAAAATCTAATGCTAGAAATGATGAGGAAAGGAACACAGAAAAGTGCAGGGAATATTATTTTTTCTCTGTATGGAAGGAGCATGCCCACACCTTGGGTATATATGCTTTTATGATTTCTCCCACACTAGAATAGACTCAGAGAAGAGCAGTGGGGATTATCAGAAGCTGGACATTCTGTGGGAAACGTGCTCACATGAGAAAAAAAAAAACATTGAGGAGGGAGTACAATAGCAACCTCGGCAGCCATTGACAACACAGAGAATAGAGAGCAATTGTTTTTAACAATCCAAGAGGCAATTATATTATTCTCAAATAAAAGAAGCAGGCAGCAGATGCGGAACAAAGGAAAATAGGTAACACGAGAAGGTAAACTGCAAGAAGCGTAGTGACAGTGTAGTTCATAGCACAAGTGCACATGGATTCAGATTGAAGCAGAGGGACACCACTCAGAGAATGTCACTGCGTGGTTGCTAGGTTTGCACTCTTCACTAAGCATCTGCTGTTGGTAACTGCCCATCACTTGTTAGAAGGATCTTTGGTTAGAAGGATGCTTGTATACTCTCCAGAAGCTGCAGGAATATGTTTACATCTTCAGTGCATCAGGTTTATTCACAGTACAAGTGATCTTCTGTCAGAAGGAAATGAAGGAAGCAGTGGAGAGCTTATGATCGGAATTAATAAAATGTAAGTAGGGGATAAGATATTGACAGTGACTTTACCATCAAAGACAGCAATAGGCATTTGTTACAGAGGAGCAGGTTTGATATGACACAGGCAGAACTAATAAATAAAAAATGGGTGTAACAAGATTGTTAGTTAAAAATCTAAGTGTATTTGGGGCTGTCCAGCACACAGGAATTAAAGTTACTCACAGATACTTGGTTGATATGTTCAGCAAATAGCTGAAATACCACTTAGTACATTTTATATAATCTGAATACTGACTTTTTTTTTTACAGAATTACTCCATTAAAAATAATTATGTCAAATCATGTTCTACAAGAACTGATCCAAAGACTGATTTAAAATGTTAATTTAAAAAAAGTTTCTTTAATTAAACATAGTAATAAACAGCAGTGGTTTAAATGCTCTTTAAGAAAGTAAGCTATGGGTAGAGTAAGAAGAGCTCAAAGAGAATGTCTGTCCAAAAAGTCTTTTCAGATGCAGTAGTAAAATAACTGATTGGTGAGAACAGCTAATACAGTCCTCTTTCCTTTAGCAGTTAGAAGAAGACTTACAAAGACTACCATGCTACTACAACATTTCTAGATTAAGAAAAAAAAAAAAAGCACTCCTTTGATTTCATTGGGATTCGTTTGTATTACTCAGATGTTGTTGTTCCTCTACTTATTTTCAGTAACTTAGTTCAGTTCTTTTGTTGAATGAATTTATGGGAGGATTTATTTTTAGTGTCTCCTGTCTGCTGCACATTCCCACACTCAAGACAATTGTGCTTCCTCAATAAGGCTGTGTGGCAATAGGTGGGGATGATTGATGGCGGGCAATATATTCAAGGGCTGATGTAACTGAGTAAAACTGAATTTGTTGGGCTACTTCTAGCACCCACAGTTGGAGGTGGAGTCCTTCAGAGAGGTTAAGAAGGAAATGAAATTCCAATTTTCCCACTTGGAATTTCTCAACAGTTAGTTTATCTCTACAATGATTGTGGAAAGAGCCTGGGAGATCAGGTTTGCTTGTTATGTTAATATTGGGCTTTAAGATGCTATCCCTGTTTGAAGATCTGGCACTCTGTGACACAAGCTTATTGGATTTCACAGAACCAAAACGAAGACCACAAGCACAAGATAACCACAGAGGATTTAAGAATAGAGGCTCAGACCCCAGGGGCATGAACATAAATCAAGGAAGGTCAGCGACTCGTCATTTTGAAAGAGTAAGGTTGGAGCCAGGTTGATCTGATTTTAGGCCATCTCGAAGAAAAGAGAGTTGTATCTAATATACATAAAACACTGTTACACAGTGAAAACACAAAGAAGTTAATAAGAAAGTGCAAATAATAATCATAGTCCCTCCGGGGAAACAGAAGGACAAAAATAAGGGAATTTTTCCAGCCTCCTCTCTTGCAGAGGTTGTCTGAGCCACATCACTACTTAGCCACAGCTTTTCCCTCCCACACTGTTAGCAAAGAAGGAGCGATTTCTGATTTGCCATCCCATTTTGCCACTGTGACTCAGCATTTACGTGAAAAGATTTTCCATAGATTAATAAGAATTTTGAAGAGCAGATTGTGTATTCTGCTCCAGCTTTCCCACAATACAGTGTGATTTATTATTGCCGCTTCAAACCAGTGTAAACTAGAGTGCAACAGACTTGCCTCAGAAATTTTTAACAGCTCCAAGCGAAACATAATGTGAACAAAGCACTTCACCAGAAAGTGAAGTTAAAAATGATTAGATGGCAAAATGGACAGTGCAAATACCTGTTAGAGGACAGAGACAGTGATGAACAAATGATTTAATAAATCTCACTAGATTTTTCAGTAGAGTTTAAAAAATTCACACTTGATCAAAAAAAAAAATCCATAGAATACAACTAGGTTATATCAGTTTAATGTATGATATTCACCAGTGTACTACTATGCTGTGCTTTGAAATTATCACTGCAATACTTTACACATTAAATATGCCATAGATAGTATATTCAAAATTCTTATTAATCTACAGAAAATCTTTTCACGTAAATGCTGAGTCACGGTGGCAAAATATAGAAGTCTTCATATATGTTATACAAAATTCTTAGTTAGATGAAATAAAGTGATTATCATTTCTTCCTGTATGACTATTATGGCATTAGAGCAAATATATTCATACACTTCCTTGAATCATGAATCTCTTTAATAGCTTTAGATTCTAATTTCTTAGCAATTTCCTGCATACCTTCCTCTGCAGCACCCAGCATTGTGTTCTTAAGAAAATAATTCACCCAACATGGGCAATATTTACTTCTTTATTAAGAACCAACATCATAGGTCAGCCAAGTATGGGACATGATATCTGCCAAAATTACCTCTGTTTATGAAAGGGATGATAGAGTCCTTAGTTCAGGGGAGGAGGAGTGCCAGAGCAGTCTCCAAGTCAGTTAAAGAGAAGAAAGTAAGACTTCAAGAAATAGACATATACAGGAAATTTGTTCCAATAGAGCAAATTCTCAGCTACAAAACATTCTCTTTCAACATAGTCATCACAGTTAGCTGTACATTTTTTTCAGCGGTGAACAAGAGCCTGCATGCCATGCTGTTGTCACTGTCACCACTGCTGAAATGCACCACCCACCACCTCAGTGCACTGACATCCACTGTTTAGTCTCCATAAATGTTAAGCAACCATCAATGTGTGACAATTGGTGCCTTTTTTTACCACCTGCAGGAATTCAAATCCACACCTTTACTTCGTATTTTCAGACTTCCCCTCTGCTGCCATCTACTGTACAGCAAAAAAAAAAAAAAAAAAAGTAACAGGACTTTGGCAGGAAGGTTCTGCTTCTACTGCCATACCACCAATATCCACCTCTGATGTTGTGGGCCAACATAATAAAATAGGAGGCATTACATTTGGAGCAGCCCTTGTAGAAACATGTGGGTCAAGAAAGATATTTTTTATAATGATTAGCTGTAATTTTCTGGTGTAATGTGAGATACTGTGGAATGAGCCTGGCACCTAGTAGACAAGAGGGTGTATTTAGCAATTGGTTCTACATGCATCTTAGCATATTAATTTTGAGAAAGCATTAACAATTCTTCCTCAGACTTCCTTCTATACAGTAAGAATTTTATACTCATTGCTGAGTTAATTGCAGTGAGCAGTCATGACATTAATACCTATCATTTTACCTCTTTAAAGGAAATATATATAAGCATTAAATAATATAATATTAAATAATATCTTCTTAGGAACAGCATTTTGTGTTCAGATATCTAATGAAATTATCCTATTATCGAAGCTCATGATGTTAAAATGTGACACAAAGCAGAATACGTAATGAAATGTCAGCAAAAAAATATTATACTTAAAACTAAGGAGCAGTTCTTATAGTTAAAGTTAAATTAACTCCCCCTTCCCCAAAAAAACAAACAAACAAAGAACATCACTACACTCAAAAACAAAAACCACACAAGCTAAAACTTCCCAAACTTACCATTTTTTATTATTTTGGTAGGAACTGTGGCTGAAATTTGTATATAAAGTAAAGATTACAGTACATGCCTCTGTTAAAAGGCAGAAAAGAGCCAGCCATGAAATGGCAGTTGTCAAATTTTTCTAATGGTGTACAAATGAATACAGGAACAGTCTTTAAGAACCATTACTGGTCACATACTTTCTTTGTCTTTAGCCATTTTCATTGAGATTAAAGAAAAGGCCTTTTGGAAAAGAGCCATTTAACTAAGAAAAGAGCCCTTCATATATTTAATAGTGAGAAAAAAGGGAGATTCAGTAGTCTACTGGAAGAATACTCCCTCAGCAACATGAAGGAGTTCCCAGCAGCACAGGACCTAAGAGACCCATAATGTGAGATAGAATGCTCTGAGTATTAAGAGAATTGCTAAACTAATTTGCTATGGCTCCAACCAGAATATTTGCTAAAAGCCTTCTGCCAGTGGTAGAGTACAATAGCAAAGGCTTCAGATGTATTACAACTGTCAGCCGGCTGTAAATAATAAGCAGTTGTGTTCAGTGAGTCAGACCAGTGGTAAACTAGAACGTGAGGAATCTATTTTTGTTTGGAACAAAATGTTAACCATATTTCTATCCAAAACGGTGAACTTCAGCTGTAGTGAATTTGATAAAGAAGTTCAGATTGCTGGTAAATAATGATTGATCATTGGAAATCATCTTTATCAAAGCAAAATGTCAAATAGATGTGCATTTGCCATCAGGAAGTAGGTGTGGAAAACTGCCACAGTGACAGTCACTGATAAAGGTGTAAAAAGTGAATTGGATCATTCTGTTTCTGAAGGAGGAGACAGAGCCATGCTTTTTCACTGGTACCCAGTGCCAGGACAAGAGGCAACTGGAACAAACTGGAGCACAAGAGGTTCCCACGTAACTTCAGAAAGTACTTCTGTACTCTGAGGATGATGGACACTAACAACCTTAAGCATTTTGTGGTTCTGTGAATAAAATGCCAGCTGGAAACATCAACCATCTCCTCTATTGCCAAATCCATACCAGTTTCAATGAAAACAGCAAGAAGAAAAACCCTGCATGGGCAATTATGGCCTATGCATATATGCAAATACCCATTTCTGCTATCATAAGTGGTCAAAGTCAAGGTGGAATATAGAGTAGCATGGCCCTCTGATTTTGTATTTGAGCTCCCCCATGAATGTGTCTACATTTTAGTTAATTTTTTTCATTTGGTAAATGCTGAGGTCTGTATTACTCTAAGCAGTACTGAACTTCACTGCGATGGAGATTTTGTCTAGAAGGAAGTAGGTACCTTAGGATAGGTATAGTTTAAAAATAGAAAGTTAAAAAGAATAATTTTTTGTGAATTTTTACAACAGAATTAAAATATCTGATTTCCCTTTCTTTAAGAGCTTGTTTAGATTGGTGCCATCAGAACAAATAATTCATTAGCTGTGAATAAGCATTTGGAATATTTACTGCAATTAAAAAACAGTAACTTGTGCTGACGCTACTAGCTCCTCCAAAATTCAAAATGCTTTCTATTTTCTCAGCCTCCCAGCACATCTCTACCCCCAGCACATCTGGAACCCATTCTTGCCCTGTGTTCTGGATGTACAATACAGCTGTTGATTAGCTATTTCTTAAAGCCACACCACTTACTAAACATTAATAAGTGTCCCTTTCATGTAAGGTTAGATATTTATACTAGCTGCTTTTTCAGTTATGCAGGATAGACTTGTCATTGTTTTCTAGGTTTTTGCCTGCCAGCTTAACGTTTTGATATAAAATCCCAATTCTGTAATTGTAGGGTGAATAACCCCAAAGAGTGGTACTCAGAGAAAATAGTGAGAAAGATGGTATATTTTGCTAGGCTTATCTGGATGGTAAACAGACAGTCAGTGAATAAAGAGAGACACACATTTTCCGGATGGTTGAGGTACACCAATAACTCCACAGGGGAGGAATCTCCAACTGAGATCCTTCCCCAGTAGTGGTCAGCCCTTAAATGGGGTCTGGGAGAGGTGGAGCCAGACTCCACCCCTTCCAATCACACAGGTGCATTGTCTTCACCTGTGCTCCTGTGGCTGACTCAGTGCTCGCCTCAGGTGACCAACCACTGGTTCAGGCTGTGATTCAACAGTTCCCATACAGTAATCAACAACACTCAGAGGATTCATTATACTACAGTGTTCAGTGAAAATGTTGTAACATTGTCTGAGATTTCAAATGGTTTGAGGACACTATTTTAGTTCACAGTTGTATCTTTGAATTTGACACTGGTGAAATTTACTTGCTTGTTAATGAGAAAAGATAATCTCCGCGTGTCCTGCGCTATTTCAGAATAGTAGAAGTTACGATTACTATTTGAATGCTTCATTTTATATGACTTACAACCTGTTTTCAAGCCCAAACTAGGTGGTTTCTCCATAGCCTTTGGTATCCTTCCTTCTGATGCGACTGGGTAAGGGTTTGGCTAGAAAACTCCTTGATGACAGATACTGTAATCTCATTCTGAAAACACACCAGAATTTTCTACGTAATACTCTTCCTATAAACTGGCTCACAGTTCGATCGGTAGGATTTCCAAACTAGTATTAGCCTTGTCTATGATGTGTTATATTGAAATATTTCATTAATTAAAGGAATTTTATTCAAATAACGTGAGCTGTGTGAGAGCTACCTCCCTTGTTAGACTTATTTTAAAATAATTTCCTTGCAAATCCCAAGGCAGTGATCAAATGTCTCTTGGATATCACTTCCCTTTCTTTTTCCAGCACAACAATTAAACATGGAATTGCATATACCGGTAACAGTAAGAATTATAGATGCTAAAGTTGTGGGAAGCTAAAGTACCAAATTTGAGACCCAACGGCTGTTTTCTCCACAGAAGAAAATGCAGTCTAGTTCCAAGCTATTTTCTAAAAGCTCATCATGCCCTTCCTACAAATGAAAGTAACTTACATGCTGTGCTTGTAACAGATTTCCTGTAAATGGCCTGAATAATAATCACTCTTGGGATAGTATCTGTGGCTAAATTATCCTTTTGTGCCATGGAATCATTTTTCAGCATCACAGTGCTTATATTTGCGTGGTTGTTTACTTACGCTCCCTTTAGCAGAAAGAATATGTTGTGGCCTAGATATGACACTTGGAAAGTATTTTTCAAAAACCACATGCATCATCTTTGTGGAGACTTCACGTCTTGCTACAGGGCACAGAAAGCTGTTCCTTGCTAAATGTCATATCCTGTCCCACAGAGCATAAGTAGAGAGGCAGGAGAAGGAAAGAGGTTTGGGGGCAGCTGAAGCCTTCTCCTATACCCTTCTTTCTTATTTTGCAGTGCCAGAGCAAGGAAGATAGCCCACCTGGGGCAGATGGCACAAGCACAGGAAGGGCAATCATACCGTGACTGTGCTGATGGTGCAGGAAGCTGGAAAAACATAGGAATACATGAATACATATATGCAGACCACCCTGGTGAAGCCTTATCTCCTGAGATGAAACCAATGAATGCACTCTAGGTGGAACACAGCTCCTACAAGGCCCAGGATCCTGCCCTTCCATGTGTTGCTAACACTCATTGGCCATAGGTGCCTCCACATAATGTCTCACAGCTGTATCACATGTAAGTGTGGCTTGGATGATCAAGGGATGTTTGTGTCTTCTGAGGGCAATTAGAAGTGGCTGAAGTGCTGTCTCACTGCATCATGTGTCTACATTAAAAATAGCAATTGTTTAAGTGTCAGTACTGCTTGAAGGGTGTGGTTCAGAGCAGAATTTGAATCTTCCCAAAACTGTGCAATGGAAAAGCACAAAAAAGAAAAATGCACTGTCTAGTTATGGGAGTTGTATAACAAAATAATTAAAGATTCTGTTGATCTTCTGTCCTTGTGGGACCCCTGAATACAGACTACAATTTCTTAAATGTATGTGTCTGTCTAAACACTGCATTTTGAAACTTCATAAGCCTCTGTGAGTCCTCTTGTGACCTGCAGAACACTAGGACTCACCATCTGAATAGCACTCCTGAGCCATTTCCCCTTTCAGTTATGTACTTGAAAACAGCGGACTTTTCATCTCAGATATACTAGTCTTGAACTGTTTTCCTCTCTTTCATGGGCTTGGTTGTTAATTTGAGTAAATCGCCTCATTTCTGGTCCTACATTGCTCTTAAAATTGCCTGAAATATGAAGTCAACTGCTGAGAGAACTGTTTATAGCTATCTTAGTCCAGGAGTTGCTTCAAAGAAAAAGAGTATGTATTTCTAGAAATAACAAATGTTTCTAATTAAAGCCAACTGATTCTGTGCATTAATACATATCCCTGAATCTTAAGATGAATGTTTCAAGGGTAGCTAGAGCAAGTAATATCCAGTGTGCATATAATGGAGATTTGATGAGCAAAAACACTGCCATGGACAAAAATCCATTAAAACAAAGAAAATGCACTGTAGCAGAGCTTCTCTTGCACTGTTTCTATTCTTTTAATGATAGAAATGCACTGTAACACCAAAAGTCAAATAGGGATTAAAAAGCAAAAACAAACAAACAAAAAAAAACAACAAACTCCTCCACATTTCTGTGGGTATCTTTCAGTAGTTAAACATTAATAGTAAAATGGAGTTTTGCAATTTCTGATAACATACTAATACATAGGGAGGTACAGCCATGAATGAATAACTTCTCATTCTACCCACAATATTCAATAACATATTTTTATTTAATAAGGAATGTCAGTCATGGATAGAAAGAGTAAATGTATGTTTAGAAACTAAGTATGGGTGAAAGGCAGTGAAACCAGTCTAGCAGTTACCAGTTACCATGCCCCATGCTCTCACTGCTGGACTCCAGGATCTTCAGTTCAGCTCAAGACCTGGCACTCTGACCTTAACCGAGTTGATGCTGCTTAATGTGACTGTCTCTGATCCCACCTCCTTCCACTGCTCACCAGAAACTCTGACAGGGCCATGACCCTGGCTCATTACTTGCTGATTCTGGCACTGTCAGCGGACCCTGCCACCAGCCTGACTTTACCCTGTGTGCAACCCATCACCCTGTGCCGTCACTCCCTGGCCCACATGGAGCAGCCCCTCCACAGTTCTGCAGGAGGTCAGTGCATTGCAGTTGGGAAAAAGCATCTCTAGGAACAAGGAAGATTCAACTTTGTAGAATCAGGGGAAAACTCTTTTCAGCAAATAGCTGGAAAGCTGCAGGCACGTGGAAGAGATTTATAAGAAAAGAATTATAGGGATGTGAGGTATATCATAGTATGTATTGCATTTCTATGTGTATTATTGCAAAGTTAGTATTCACATCTTCTGTCCCTCAGTCAGTAATTTCCCGTGTAATGCCTGTGGGTTATAGGAGGGCCACTAGGAGAACTCTTGATTAATAAATCCTGACAGCATCCATCCATATAAAATTTAACAACTTAAACAGAAATGTCAAGCAGACTGCACAAAAGAAATGAGTCAACAATGCATTGTTTGCAGAAAGCATTATGAGATTCCTACAACTTTCTCTAAAAATTGAAAAGGAGCTATCAAGACATACTAATGCTTTCTATCCTGGTAATCTTTTATTACATTATATCCTACAATCCACGTCACTTTGTGTATTTAATGATTCTTTGTTTTAAAATCTGCACAAAAAAAAAATTTACACGCTCCAAGTCCTTCAAAATACATACATACTTATTCCAGTTGCCATGAATGTCCTACACCTGTCTTTGAAGTGAACATACCTTTCTGAATTTGGAGGCTTGTGTTTTAAGAAAAATCCCCTCAATAAAGGCAAAGCAGGTAAACTAAACTTACCAGCTTTTATTTGTGAAGGAGTAAGAAACATCATACAATGGCATGCATTGGAAGAGACCTCGAAGATCATCTGCTTAAAACTTCCCATTCAGGCAGGATTACCAACCACCTAATCCAGTACTAGTTCATGTTGGTTATGCAGTGTCCCATCCAACCTGTCCTTGAACACCTACAGGGATGGGGCATCCACATCTTCTCTGAGAAGCATGTGCCAATGCTTCACCACCTTCTCAGTGAAAAATTTCCCTCTGACATCTAATCTAAATCTCCTGTCTTTTAGTTTACAACCATTCCCCTTTACCTTGTCACTACCTACCTCTGTAAAAAGATTATTTTCTTACTGTTTATGAGCTCCTGTTAAGTATTAGATGAACACTTAATGAATATGATATGTCTGTGAGTACCTTTGCCCCTTTTGTTTTCGGTAACAGTTAACCTTTGGACAAATCTTTGTATGCATATATGATATGATATAGTAAATATGTACTTTTATTTAAATCAGGAAGTTGCTAAAGTGATTAAGAACTCTCCACCACAACTAAAATCATCTTCAAAGATATGAGCATCTTGAGAAAACTTGTGGTTAATTAGAATGTCTAACTAGCCAGTAGTTAGGGGTATCAGCCCTATCTTTAACTGACCAATTGTAGGTTGGAGGCTGTGTCAGGGTAATGGCCAACTGATAACAGTAGGTATAAGTATGTGTCACAAAAATCCTGGGGTGTGCTAGTTTTGTGGAAGGCCACCTAGCACCCAAACTTGTGCTACTTTACAATAAATCAGTATCTCTTTTCTGTATTTGAGATTGGCCTACTGCACACTAGGTAAAAAGCCTGTCTTTCAGACAATACTTTGACTATGCCCAAACTTGTATCCTTTTCTTTCCAATAGGAGATATAAAGCCAAGGATGCTTCCATGCTATAAGGCTGAGTTGACTCTTGGTTCCCCAAAGCAGGGTCCAGACAAGTCATATTTCATAAAATCTAAGATTTTCTCCTAATGTGATTAAAAACCCTCCTCATATTTTTAGCCAAAACAAAATTCAAATGTAAATCTTAAAAAAAAAAAAAAAGGCATTGTTCCTTGTTCTGGCTGACATGGAGTTAGTTTCCTTCAGAGCAGCCTATATGGTGCTGTTTTGGATTTGTGAACAAAACAGCGTTGATAACATATCAGTATTCTATGAGATAGCTTTGATGAACAGACTGTTTCACGCCCATCCCACAGCAATTAGGCATCCAAGGTGAGGCATCACAGTTTTCCTGCTACCAGAGCAAGGTTGTAGGTAAGGAAGGGAAGGGTTATGAGTCTGGAGATCTGAGGACATAGCCCCAGCCTGGAGTAGAAGTCAAGGTGTGGGAATAGTACTACTCCTGAACTAGTACAGGGCTTCTCCTGCCTCTTCCAGGGCATTGCAAGAGGATGTGCTAGCTTAACTACTGGCTTTCAGTTTCTCTGAAAGCATTATGGTAATAAGATGAAACGAAGCTACTAGCTTGGCACTCTATTTCTTCCCAACATCCAATAGAGCTTACAGCTCTATCACTGAGCAATACTCATACTTGTCCTCCTCTGTGTGCACACTCCAGATAAGAACAGAAAGCCAAAACCAGCCAAAAGAAGACAAAGATTCTACTACAAACTTGTTTTTCATATTTTCTGAAACCAAATCAGCCTGATCACCCCATCTGCCAAAAAAGGAGGCCACGTCACCACCTTTCCATAAGGAAAAACCATCTGGACTAAGCAGAGATGCTTGTTTGTATAATAAATTATTTTGCATTCATTAAATAAGTCTGTCCTTCTTTCCCAGTTTTCCTCACAAACTGGCAGTATAATCTCACATGTAATCCCTGTCTGATCAAGACAACATAATGAGTGTACAGACAAGCAGAGCTGGTACAGTAAGTACAATATCTATGTAGTCTCTCACACGCAGAGTTTAACTTCATCTTTTCAGATCATCTGGATTTTCACAGAAGTAATAGCATACACCAAGCACCATATCCTTTCTGCATTTTTATACTGGGAAGTACAAGAGTTAAAGAACAACTCCAAAATTAAGAAAAGTGTGGATAGGAAATACATCCAGTTTCTTAAAATTGTTTATAGTTGAAATTGTATACTTCAATGAGAGTGAGCTCCAGATTTTATGTATTGCAAAGTAAGGAGCTATTGCTCACAGGTCATGACTGGCCTCTGAGGAACTGCACATAGTACTCTGAGAACGCAATTCTCCAGGCAGAGAAAGTTTATATTATACATTGTCTATAATATATACAATTATATTAGAGCTTGTAGTAAAGAACCTATTTTACTGATTATTTACTGCTTTAGGATTTTTTTATTATTACTATTTACTGCTTTAAGAAGCACAGTACACCTAATATTAGAAATCTCTGGTATATTTTATATCACACAATATCAAACATATATAACAACACGCATAAAACACACACAAACATTTTTTAAATATAGTGGATTTTAATTTTTGTCTAGCTGCATGCAGTGCTGCCTTTTGTGGTTGTTGCTAAAATTTCTATTTGTTCCTCAATAGAACATATAAATATAGCATTTTTCTTACAGTTTAATTTTCATTAAGTGTTGTTTTACCAGGCACATTACAGGTAAAAACATAGTAACAGGGGAATGCTGAAGCTAAATCAACACGTATTATTTCAATTTGAGATGGTGAAATAAGAACCACATTCAAGTCTGTTTGAGGTTGATAAGAATGGGAACAAACATTCAGTCCACATTTTGCTTGATATTGTTAGCGTTTAAATATTCTGTGGCATGGAAAATGCCACAATCAAATCGAGAACAGATGATGAAAACACTAATGCTTTCCCAGACTGCAGGACACAACTGGATGTTGTACCTCAGTTGTCACCAGGGCCCACTGAGCACTTATCATGCTACGTTCAACTGATAGGCAAAGAGATGAAACACAATCTTTTAATAAGATAAAATTACAGCATTCATCATATTAACTGCAAATGAGACCAGTACATCTTCCTTAATCAACAGATGTCATCAGCGATGAGTTCCATGTACAGTACAATCAATGGGGAAGAAATACCAGAGGACTTCACACCAGTGTAAAGGTATTTTACATACCTGTACTCCTTTCTAGAACATTTAGAGGGGGAAAAAAACAAAAACAAACAAACAAAAAAAAACCACCCTGAGATTAAAGGATATTGCTAAAGCAACAACTAGGCAGTAAAACACTGGTTCGAAAATGTTCACCATGTCTCTATTTTCATTCCAAACCACCCTCTCAACACAGCAAGATATGCCATCCAATATTATGGAAAAAAAGTTCCTCAGTTATTTTACATATTCAAAAATATAGTCTGTATCTTAATGTTGCCAGATTTCTGTTACTTGTGAGGCAGGGAATCATTGAATTGCTCAGGTTGGAATCTTCAAGATCAAGTCCACCTAATCATACTACCCTAACTCCCCACTGCTAAATCATGTCCCTCAGCACCACATCCAAATGGATTTTGAACACATTCAGGGATAGTGACTCAACCACCTCCCTGAAGAGCCTATTCCAGTAATTAACAACCCTTTCTTTAAATAAAGTTTTCTTTACATTCAACCTAAACCTCCCCTGGAGCAACTTGAGGCCATTTCCCCTTGTCCTGTCACCAGTGGGAAGAGACCAATCCCACTCTCACTGCAATCACCTTTCAGGTATTTGAAGAAAGCAATAAGGTCTCCCCTCAACGTCCTCTTCCCCAGACTAAACAGCGCCAGCTCCTTCAGTCACTCCTCACAGGGCATATTCTCCAGACCCTTCACAAGCCCTGTTGCCAATCTTTGGACCTGCTCCACCTCAATGTCCTTTCTGTATTGAGGTGCCCAGAACTAAACACAGTACTTGAGGCGGGGCCTCACCAGTGCCAAGTACAGAGGCAGGATTACTTCCCTATTCTCACACCATTCCTAATACAAGCCAGGATGCCACCGAACTTGTTGACCACCTGGGCACACTGCCTGAAGTCAACCTACAAGAGACAATGCTCAGAGCCAGTCCTTGTCTGCAAACCTTGCAGTCCTACATACAAACATTGGTGACAGAATGTAGGCCTTTTTACTAGAACCTTTCTAAGAACTCAGGTAAGGTAGCATGTGAAGTCTTACACAGTATCTGCCAGCATCCCAGAAATACTTTCAGAAAGTATAATGCTCTGAAAGCATGGATGGAGGGAATCTTTGACAGTGGGGCTGGCTACAAAGACAATGTGGAAGAAGTCCTGAGGCAGGAATAAATTAACAACCCAGAGAAAGGGTTCCTGGAGCAAGGGGAGTGAAGAGTGACAAGGTAAGAGAGAAGAGTGGACTGCTGAATTGAGGTGGGGCTACAAGGGCCTTCAGGATAAAGATGAGATATTAAACTGGATGGTAGAGAAGAGAAAGAGAGGAAACAGTGGCAGTAGTAGTGGGGTGTTGTATTTTAGTGGTGGGGAGTGGAGTGAGATAGCTCTCAGGGAGGCTGCAAGGAAAGAAGGTATCTTAACCTTTCAACAAAGGAACTGTATTTAATTGTACATAAGGAAGGAGCAGAGATACAGCCAAGTCAGAATGTAGAGGAATAAGAAGACTTTACTTCACATTATGAGCCTTACTGGCCGGTTGGAGCTGTTGTCCATAGCAACAGAGAAAGGCAGGAGCGAGGGGATTAAGGATGAGAAATAAGAAATTCAGTTTTATAGTGCTAAGCTTGAGCTGCTGGCAAGTGCCAACAGTGGTCCACAGCTGAGCACACTGTGCAAGGACAGGAGTATGTACATGATTCACCAGTGGGAAGCTAAAAACCAAAACAGTGCAAGCATCCTTTCCTACACAGTAAAACCATTTCTGCAGTTTATAGAATGGACACATTCTTTAATCTAACTAATGAGCAAGGAGGTAGTGTCTGCTTCACATCAACTATACATCAGCTTCTTGAGTCTTTAAAGCTTTATGGCTCTATACAGTGGTGTATTTCACATCCCATTTTCTTCTCTTGTATATTTTGCAACATTAGCAGGAATCTTTTCACCCTAAGACTTTGCTTTTCTGATGAGTCGTTAATACCTATGCTGTGATCCAGCTCCAACTTTTTCTGGTTTATTTTCATTTTGGCTGTCTGATATAAACACAATAGATATATTTTTTTCTAAACATGATTATTTTGCTTTATAAATGAAAACCGGTAAGGCTCTCAACAGATGCACAGGAAAGAAAAATTGCCTATAAAAAACTCAGTTACAAGAAAATTCATGAGCACATTTTAAAAACTAGAATACATATACATATAGAAGGAAAGTATATTTTAGACTATTCTAATAAAGTAGGGTTTATTCATTAGTAGCAATTATTGACTTACTTTTAAAGATAAATGTATTTTTTTAATTAATGAAAAAACAGAAGTTTATGTTCAGAAAGATGATAAAGTAAGTGCTCCTCCTTCAGAGAAATACAATTAGTTATGTTTCTGGGTCTTAAAGTTGCCTTCTGGTGGGGTGCCTTAACCAGGCATTAGTGAATATCATTGTGACAGTCTATAAAGCTTGAACAATAGGACTGCCCCATTCTTTCCATAATAACTTGGATGCCTGGGTTAATTTAGAATTAACAAGTAATATTACATAGGGGAATACATCTGACAAAGCTGTCATTATTCTTTTCACTATGGACCAAGACTTCTTCATTTCAGCTATTAAAATGTCAGCTACCCAGAAGTTCATGTTTGGCAGCAACAGCTGTAGCACAGTGCAAGGGAGAAATCTCATCTAGTTGTGAACATCAACCAACACAAGAGGTCTCATCGTTTTCTGATCACAGTTGGAACTAACAAGCTTATGGTGGCAATTTATATTGACAATCAGAAAATGTGAATACCTATACCAGGAAAAGATGTGGGCTAAAAGTGAGGGTAGCGTTAGGCAAGTAAAATAGGGTTGGAAGAATACATACATCTTGTCTCTGCCATTAGAAAGAGTGGAATATCAACTACCAGGCAGAGTCCTGTATCCAACACAGAGCAGGCAGCCTCACACTTTGCGTTTAGATTGGCAGCTGCAACAGTCAACCATCCAAGCAAACCTAAAGCTTCCTTTTCCACCAAGCATGTGGGAAACTGCAGAAAGTCTGCTAATCAATAACAGAATATAATGTCATTCTAGTGATGGCATTAAAAAGGTACTGTCAGCTTGAACAGAGAAGGCTAACTGTTTACAGATGCAGCAAATGTTGTCTGTATTGTTGGTATAGTGTCAAAAGAATAAGGGTTGACAGAATTTATTGACCATTTATTTTAGAGATGAAATTTCTGCTACCTCATGCCTCCAGGAAGCTCATACTAGGGTACCAGGAATACCCTTGGGAACAGCATCATAGAACATAAACACTCACCAGTTTGCTCCAGTGAAAAGAGCAAAAAGTGCTGAAACTAAGCCTAAGATCTCAGGAGACAAAAAAAGCAGGGATTAAATCATCAAGTGAATGAGGACCAGTTCAAAGATAGCAAGCTTCTTGGAATATCTACATATCTCAGTGAAAAGGAATGCAGATAGAGGCTATCAATATTTCATACCTAATTGGCTCTCTGCTAAACAGTGATTGCAGCTAAGAAGAGTACATTTTGAATCCTCACATTTCAAACAAGGACATTCCTTGCAGACACACACTGATTAGTGATACCATTCTGAAATCTGAACCACAGAGTCCTTCAGACTTCAAGAACATTTTAGACAAAATTTGTGCATCCTTACCAGTTCTATGAACACACAGTTTTTTTGTGTCACATTTACTTGCAGAAGACACTAGTCCATATCATGCTGTTATTTTTCATGTTTGCTCATTGAATGTTGACTTACCTTATGAATAAAGCTTTGTTCTGGGTTAGGAAATTTTATAGAGAGACAGTGGATGCTGGAATGTGCACACACTGGAAAACTGCATGTCTTAGGCATTGCTGTTTACACATCTAAGCTATTTACAGTTCATATTTTTTACCTGATCTCACAATCTATGTGTCACAGTGTTAATTTACTCTTGAGACTAAAGTGTGATCTCCTCAGAAGGATAAACCATCAGCCAACTTTGTTTAGAAAGTGAGTTTGACCACTGGAACTTCTTTACGAACTAGGCACATATATAAACAGCTGAAGAATTCCTTCCACATTCTCACTTATTTAACCAGCTTGGATGACAGCAAGTCCAAGAATTCTGATAACTGCAAATCCTTTGAGGTGGCTGCTTGGAATGAAAACTCAATTCAGAGTTCTGAGGCATCTGAGGAAATTCAGATCTTCTGAAAGGAGCCCCAGATAATGCTCCAGCTGGTATCCAAGCAGTAGAATAATAACCCTAAGGGTCCAACTGTTGTTTTCACTTTTAAAATTCAGCTTTTCTTTTTAATTCCTTTTAGGTATAATCCTTAAAAATCATACTTTCATGTTACTGGATCAAGCCAATCTATCCCGACTGCTGAGCTCCAGGACAGGAGGAGGAAGCGGTGTAATGTTGCAAACAGAAAATCTTGCGCCAACAAGGAGATGTTTCTTCCTTAGGCCTGCCAGGAAAATCACTGGATAGACTCCAAAGAAAACACAATTTCTGTTGAGCACAGAGTAGGAAAAAAAATATTAGTTAGATATCACAAGGCAGATATATCAAGTTATAGATTTTCCACCACACTCTTATAATGTGTGATAGTTCTGCCAGTAGAAAACCTCTTTCTCCCTCTCCTTTCTAAAACAAGATTCTCTCTTCATTCTGGATGCAGTCATCCCTGACGCTTTGTATGCTTGGAGTAATCCTGATAGATGATGTATTTCTGTTATGTCTTCCTACCTTGTTGTACATTAAATAGATAAAAACACATAAGACCACCAACAATAAAACAGCTTCTGACCAGAAAAAAAGAGACAGGAGCAGGATACTGAGAAAAAAAATAGATTAAATAAAATAGGTTTCACATAGAATGACACAATGAGGCAGATGCTGGTGTGAAACCTCCTGTTTGGACTCTTGACACTAGATGTCGTTGCCACCACGTCTCCAGGAGGACAGCTGGCTTCTGCAGCAGGGCTGCTTCAATGCCTGGTTGGCAGAGGCTTGTCCTTTGCAATATTTATGAATATAGACCTTTTGCTCTTACTGCTGTAAATACACTTGCCCTTTTCTCCGGCTTGTTTTTAGTACTATAGATTCAGCCACAGACTGATGCCTAAATAGTCAGGGAAGGATCAGTCAGGGAAGGAGGCTGCTTCAGCTATGGATAAACATCAGCTCCTTGGGAAAGTTCCCAACGCCCATCAGGCATGTCTCACTCCTACACTCTGCCCCTGAGCTACACCGGTATATATAAAGCTCGCATCAGTGAGTGTCCTCAGCTATGCACAGCGCTGGCAAAAAGGCAGGAAGGGCCTCCCACTGTTAAAGTTTCACAGGCACTGTTGGTGGGGAGCCCACAGGGCAGCATCCTCTTCACACTCAGCATGCCTTGCATTTTTCTGTGAGAGTGATGAAGGACCTTCAGTCCTGTCAGGGTTTCATTGGTTCCTGGCTTGTATACATGCAGCGTTAAAGATTTATCCATTTTCAGCATGGTGCAAAGTAAATTCCCATGTTCTCTTTCATACTCATCCAGAAGAAGTCAGAAGGAAAAAAAAAAAAGGAAAAAAAAAAAAAAACTATGAAAAAGCTAGCAAATACTAAGTAGAAAAGAGCCCTATGCAATTGGGTGGTAGAGCAACATACTGAGGGGAGGAAAAAAGTACGAAAAATACATTTCCTGTTCTTACCTTTGTCTCTGTTTATCTAGGCTATAAATTCTTTGCTTATCACATGTGTAATATGTGAAACGGGTGATCTCAATTAGTGCTTCCCATCAGTATGGTTAACACGGATAAATAACCAAACCATGGGTGTGCTTAGTTAGATCTTTAAGGTGCATTTAGAGGCTCTGGTCCGCTATGTGCAGACTAACTGTTTTCAGGATTTAGGATTTTCATAAATCAGACAGCACAAGAAGTTGTTGTTATCAGATGCTTCTGTGCTACTGGTAAGAAAAATTTGAAGTTAATTTTTATCTATCAGACATCCATTTTCAAACAGTGGATGCTGAGACATAAAGCTGTCATTCTTTGGTTATAACAGTGGATTTATTGATTTTCCCCTTTAGGTAGTTTTTCCTAAGACTGTGACAATCCTGTTATGCTTCTTAATTCCTTTTAGAAGGATTGCTGGT
Source organism: Callipepla californica brunnescens (assembly GCA_023055505.1). Classification (NCBI taxonomy): domain Eukaryota; kingdom Metazoa; phylum Chordata; class Aves; order Galliformes; family Odontophoridae; genus Callipepla; species Callipepla californica. Next base: position 31,417,241 of record JALIRH010000005.1, read on the forward strand.
TCTATTAATTTATCAATGTTCCTTGATCTGTAGGCAGCACTAGACAAACAGTATTTTAGTAATGTTTTAAACTGTGATTTTGTTTTGTGTTGTTTATTTTTATTCTCTAAATAATCTTTGTCATACTGTATGATTCTGGGTAATAAATGGTCCCTAGGAAGGGATTTTTTCCTTTTAGTTCTATGATTCAATGGGGCTTGACGTTATCCATAATAGGATGCAGAATATTAACTTTGCTAGACTGGAAGTACTAGCAGTTCTTTTCCCTTATTTCTGCAGCTAAGGGAAGGGATTTAGTAAGTACCTCTGGAATTTTTCCACTGTTTCCAGAAAGATAGAAGTCATCATAACACTTCTTTTTTTTTTTTTTTTTTTTCCTTTTTTTCTTTTCTGGATTGTTTACTGTTTACAGTATAACCAATGAGATATATCTCCGTAAACTCTTATCTAATTTGCTTTGGAGATCCTGGTTTGATAGAACAAAATGTCATGGTAACACAGCTAAACAAACACTTGCACATCCCTCATCCTTAAACAAGATCTAGTGGTTATCACTGTAAAGCTTTCTTTTGCTTCATTCAGAGGCCAAACAATATGTCTTCAATGGCCCCAAATGCTGTATGTCCTTGTGTGGTGCCTGAAAGCATAACACATCATCCTATGTAATGCTCTAATATGGCTGTATGGAGCATGATAGGCCTCATTTTAACATGGGAACGAAATCCTGTTTTAAGCCCACTCTGTTTTGCTGCTTAAAGTATACCAGCAGGATAGTTAAATGGCTGCTCAGGAGTGCCTGCACAAGGCAGTGGACCAGCAGAAAAGCCCTAGCCCACTACAGGGGGAAAATCTGCTCACACAGTTTTATTCTGACCTCCCAGCAGACACTGCTTCCAAGTATACTCACTCAGTTCTGCATTCTTGTCACCTACTGAGGTTCAGGCACTCTTCGTGTTCTTGCATCATCTATATTTCTCAGTCCCCTCACTCACACAGACAGTTCTGCTGGGCTGAAGTTAATATTGCATGACTGCTTTCTGAAAGGGGGAGGGAGGTGAAAGGAAGGGAAACACTTCCTATTCTTAGACTGTGGCACAGTTTCTGATGATCTTGGACTCATTTCTTTGTATACTGACACTTGCTATTAATCTCATGAATCTGTAAAGAAAACAGTTCTAAAAAATTCAATACTGTATGTCTGGTAGAAAGGCCCTTGGCATAATCTGAAGTCAGAAGCAAAAGCTCTATTTCTCTGCTACTTGCTTGCTTGTCAGCATCTCCTCTGCCCACTCCCCTGGCGAAGTTAGGCTTTCTAGAATGTGGGAGGCATATCACATGGTGTCTGTCTACTTTTCAAAGTTGAAATAATGCTGTTACACTGAATGTAGAGGTGTTGTGTTGTGATCCTTTTCAATAATCCTTCCTACGGTATGTGCATTCCTAGTCAGAATACATCTTCTCATCATGTTCTTTTACAGCTTGCCTTTCTTTGGGAAGCCGTAATCAAGCTACTGTTTTTCTTTGGTTAAGAAATAATCTAAACAGGATTTGTTTATGCTTAGAAGACTCTCAGAGTGCTAAGGCACTGCTGCAGTATTTCTAGTCTTCAATGTCTTTCATTTGAAATTTGTAGCATCTGTAGGCTAAATATCACTGCATTGCACAGCCACCCTGCTCAACAGACATATTGTCCTTCTGCTCCACGACTATCAGCCAGCAAGTTTATCGCTCTCAAAATGACATGAGGAAAGCCCTCAACCATAGATACCTTGCGCTTTTTGTGGACTTTTTACACGTTCTTTACATATTTAATCCTCTGCTTCTTTAAAGTTGACACTCATGACTTGGGCAGTGTGACAAAAGACCAATGGGGCTCTCAAGGTTAGCAATCATTTAGTGCTCCTGTTAGCAAAAAAATGATGTTCAGAAAGGAAATTTCTACCACTCTGGCTATAGTTATGACAATTGACTAACATAATGTCACGGATGTGAATTAAGGATGGAGTAAAATAGAGAAAATTCATTGAAGTTCCACTTACAGTAGTCAAGTGCTGTCCCTTTTGGTTCATCAGGTTCTGAAAGAGCCCTTTGCTCAGTCAAGAGGAAATCTGCCTTTCTTTCCACCTTCTTTTCAAGACTCTCCATTCTTTTCCCAAGGCTCTTCCTCCAGCAGCAAAATACAGCACAGCTATTTTTTACAGCCAGAATTCCTGTACACAGCTTGATCACCTCTTGCTTTTTCCAAAGAAGTTTGCTGATGACGCAGAGCTGGGGGAAATGGCTGACACGCCAGAAGGCTGTGCTGCTGTTTAGTGAGTCTTTCAAGGTCCATTCCAACCCCTACAGTTCTGTGTGTTTCTGTGTGAGGAATGTCACCAGGACATGGCAGGAGACACCCGAAGTGTTATGAGAAGACCATAGAAGGAGTACACAAAGCCAAAGAAAACAGACATTAATTCCATTATTAATGTAATCTGTTGTTCTTTTCTACTTTATGTAGAAGTAGTCTCTTCTTCCTGAAGGGACTAGAATCTCAATCATGGCATTTGAGAAAACATCTTATGTCTGAATTTCCACTTAGATATACAAAAAGCGTTTTATACCTGTGCTGTCCTAGTAAGGATAACCCATGAATAAGCAGGAAGAAGAGTACTTTGGATGAACAAGCTTGCCTAAACTGTCTTTCTTCACTGCATATAGTCCTCAAGTTCTGAGGGGGGGGAGAGGGGAAGGAAAACAAGGAGACTGGCAAAGCTCAGGAAGATGTGCTTATTTGTGTGCTGACTAATGTGGGATATCACTTGTCCTGAATAAAACGTCTATCCATGGCCCACGGCACATGAGGTCCGTAGGTGGTTTTTTTTTGTCAGTTACATTCCTCTCCTTAGATCAGAAAATATTCTCCTTCAGTTATGTTGATATATTTTACAATGCACACTTCAAAACTGGAGCTTAGCCTTCCCTAGAGTGTTGCTTCATTTTTCTGAACTCATCGCTCTTTGGGAATTCTGTCTGTTCTTCACATTCTTTCTTCCACTTTTCTGTCACTAAAAAAGAAAACACAGAACTCCACAGGTACACAATGGACGATTGCATCTTGGAGAGCTTACAACACAGAATGCTATTATTGGCTTGAATCTCATGTTTTAGAGGCTGGAGGATTAAAGTGAATGTAATAACAAGACACTTCAAAAGTCTGTGAAGGGCAAATCTGAATAAGGCAGAGTCAAATTTGTGGTATTAATTACAGTACTTCGAGCAGATATAGGAAAATATTAGTGTTGCTGTGCAGAACTTCTGCTGCCTTCTCTAGAGTAATATGTATCATTCTAATCACTCCTATTCAAGAGTGGGACACAAACTGGAGGATGGCCCTGGATTTGGAGACAATGCCATGTAAGGCTGCCTTGGCTTACTTAATGCAGTAAAGCAGCACTGAGAATTGTTTTGATCATTAATTACAAATATATAATTGTATTGCTATGAAAGGAAAACTCCGTCTAAATGAGAGAGCAATTTGTCACTAATTTCAGGCTGATAGGTACAGGATGGAAAATTTGAAGAAAACTCTGAATAAAAAGTGAACTAAGTTTCTGAAACAGCCTTTGAACCACAAGAGAAAATTAAAAACAAGGTGACCAGGCCAAGACAGGATATCAGTCCAAGGATACATCTTGACCACAAGGCCTGGCAGGGCAGGGCTGTGGGGAGGTAGAGATATATCCTGCAGTGTTTTTGGGGGAGAGTTTGACATCCCTGTTGGGGCTGAGATGGGCAGGGTGGGGGAGACCTCAGTGAGGTGGTGGGGGGATCAGTCAGGCCTATTGGTGCCTGCAGGGCTCTAGCAAAATAATAATAATAATAAAAACATACAATAATTTAACTGTTAATAAATTAGGTTTTGAAAGTCATTGAAAAGTCCTCACTTGACATGGTTATTTCGGTTCATATTGCTTAGGTAAATAGGTATGAGAAAGGGGACAGGAAACCTACTTCTAGCTAGTGAAATCCCATGAAAATATTCATGAGCAATAAATTAGATGTATCCTGAAGGGGCCAAAGGCTCATGCAATTTTTTGCTCAAAAGCTATATTGCTCCACAACTATACTCTTTGCAAATGTTAACAAAAATAGCTCTTTAAAAATACTGTCCACTGAAATTCCAGAGGTTTGCAAAATACAGGTGAAAAATAAGACTAGCAAAATACCCTCTAGCAAATGCTATTCAAAGCTATTTCTATGCTGCTGGAGGAGTCTGCCCTGGCTATATAGTGCATAGATTTGTTTCCACTCTGCTCAAGCGTGGAGTGAACTTTCTGCAACAAATCAGATCAGTTAGAGGATCAACTTGAAACTTTGCCAGAAACCTAAAGTCAGCTGGATCAGATCCGAGATTTAAAAGGTACATTGTTAGAAAACTTTAATGAGGTCCTGGAGCTTTTAGGAATGCCAGCATATTGATTTAACTTTTCTCTGCACCATGGGCTTTTAAATTATTCTCTCATATCCTCTTCTAAAATTATTGTTCAGCTTCCATGTTCCTTTTAATCTAAAAATATACAAACACAGGAACACAGAGTAACCTCATCAAGTGATATCTTCCAAGCAGCAAAGCAAATAGTTCACAAGGGTTTCTCCATTATCACACAGGTCCTTTGTAATATCCTCTTATTTTTACAGTATCATATCCTCCATCTCAGAGCACAAAGTCTTTAATGTCAGTCACTAGAGGCATGCCTCTAGGCTCAGTGCTGAGACTGGTACTATGTAACAACATTATTAGTGACCTAGATAAGGGAAAAGATAGTGGATAGTCTCAACCAAAGGACTGTTAAGGTAATTAATATCTTGGACAATCTCTCCTAAAGTCCAGGAGAACTGGGTCTGTTCAGACCAGAAAAAACAGAAGGCTCAAGCCAGGCTCTTCAGACTGGTATTCAGTATCAGGATAAGAGGAAGTGGACAGAGAAAGCACTCAGTCCATTACTTAGGTACACACAGAGAGCAGCCACAAAGCTGTGAAACAAGTACTCAGGGATGGTAATTAAATATTTCATAGCACTTCTGATGAACGAATGAATAGCTTGCATGTATTTCTGAGACACAATCCAGTCTTGCATTATGTAGATCATTAAAAAAAAAACACAAAAAAAACACTGCTAATTAAAATAAAAGCAGTTTTCAAACTACAGAAGATTCTTCAGGTCTGAAGAACCAGTCTTTCAAGACAAGCAATCTTTCATTTCATATTCCTTGGCACTAACATTTAGACTGTTGGCAGAGAACATTATCTGTGTTTCTCTTAGTTCCTTCATAAAGACACAAAATGTTTTTAATAAGGACAGTATTTCTGAATATAACTACTTAACTTTAGCTATTAGGGGCTAAATGCAAACTAGGAAACTGGTCTCTGTTTCTTTAACTTTGCTTTTAACACCTTTACTCCTAATGTTATACAATGAGTAAAGCAACAGTTCTTGTAAGGCAAAAAATTCTAAAAATCTGGCTCTGGAATCCCCCTGTGCTTAGCGCTGCTTCCCACTACTCTGTCACTTTCCCAAGATCTTCCTGGATTATTTCCTGGGCTTTACAAGTAGTTTGTGCTGACTCAGTGCTTTTCCTCATGAAGTCAAGATACAAAGTCTGCTTCTGTAGGTACTAAAGAAAACGCTGAATACTGTCAAAGATTCCCTAACAGATTAATTCATTTTTGTGATAAGACAAATATGCAATCACTTTTAAATCAGACATTCACAATCAATAAAGGCAAAGACCTGGAAAAGAGTTTAAATTTTACTTTAGACAGTATTCTACTAAAATGCTGTAGAACGTGTATTATACCTTTCCAGGTATGCTATGTCTTAACTTAAAAACTACTTCAAGTATTCAGAGATGGATAAAATCCCATTTTTGTAAATAGCTTTTTAACTGTCATTGCCTACACACTTGAACCAGTCTAAAGGAAGAGCCAGAAGGAGCACAGTTTTATCTCTTATAAATGTCACTTGGAAAATGTGCACCTCAAAAATGTCTCTTCTGGATATTTTCTCTGAATGTGCAAATGTAAACTTATATTTCAAAATACAAAGATAGTTTCTATCTTATGATAATTTGCAGATCTTATGGAAGAAGTTCACACACAAAAAACTAATTCATCCAAATACTCACATCACTGCTTTCTAATCACACAGAGATGGTTCATAAACAGAAGCACTCGTACCATGAAAACTGATATTAGTCTTCATGACTTGTTATGCTGTATAATTTTTAATTAGAAAAAAAATGTTGTATGCACACAGACAATACTGACATGATAGAGAGGTCTGCTACAAAGTTCAATATTCAACAGCGTATTTTTTTTGTATTTTACAACAAAATAGGCAATCAGCTACTTACACAAAAATCTTTTATCCCATTTTCTAGGAGGTTATGAGGATATTTCAGGGCCAAAAACAAACAAAACCCACCTGTATCTATTGAAAGCAATGTTTATTTTTGAAACACATACAGCTGTCAGAAAGTTTGCAATTATGTAAGCAATAGGAAAAGAGATATTATATGTCAGCCTAAATATGCCGACATTCTTAAAAATGAAATGTATTGGTGCTTTCTGTTGCTACTTCAGCAAATTGACAGGTTTTATGAAGTCACTCATTTTAGCTGTGTGAATCTATGACACATTTTCCATGTGTACAAATATCAAGAAACACCTGAAACAAAGTTGGTTTTCTAGCTGCTGTTGTTAACATTGACAGACTTCTGGATGACCTCTAAAGGTCACTTCCAACTCCAGTAATTCGTTGATTCTATATGACTCGATGACCCTAGATGTAGTTGTGCAGTATTGGGAACCATAACTCTGCTCTCACTCTCTGTCAGCCCTTTTCAGCTCAGCCCTTCTAGAAAGAACTTCATGAGCTTCATAAAGCCTTCAGAATGCCATGTGACATCTCTTCTTTCACAGGATGCCTGTGATCTCTACAGCGTGACATTTTTTCTTGACAGTTTACTCCGTATTATAATTCTCCGCTTTTATGAAATGTCTTTCATCAGAGGATCACATCAAGCCTTACAACAGCTGGATTATTTTTCATAATGAGTATGTATATAAATACATTTCAAGTCCTGACTTCCCTACTCTACTCAGTAGTCAATGCTATTTTCTTTGAACAGGTATGCCTCATTTATAGGTCTGTCATAACCAGGACTGACAGAATTTTAGTCCGTGCTCTCCCTGTTCTCTAGAGGAAGTTGTCAGGAGCACAGATTATAATATTCGTATTTGTCAAATAATGGTACAGAAATATTCACCACTTAAACTTGCTAATGCAGGAAAAGAAGTAAGATCAGGGTTTTTGTTGTTTTTTTTTTTTTAAGAATTCTAGCTAAAAATAATTATTACCATTACTACAGAATACTCCTCTCAGTACACTGGTTATTTTTCATGTTTTTGCTACGACATAAGTGGAGATGTGACCATCTACAGGAAGTGCTCTGTGCCACATACACAATTGTTGCTAGATTTGTTCCTTTTGAATGAGATATCACGTAACAAACAGGACCATGGAACAATCTAATGTTGTTAAGCTTGATGTCTAATGACAAGCCTGCCATTATTAATGATCATGCTGAAATCCGCAGTAATATCAGAGAATTCTATTTCTCAAAATTCAGAATTCTTCCTTATTTCAGAATGTTGGGTTAACTGTGTATGCCTGCATTAATTTCACAAAGTTGTTATCTCATACGTAAACTGTTCTGAAAGCTGCTTTCCTCCATTTCCAATTATTATGTAGCCCAAAGTAATTTGAAGGACAGTTAATCCATTTCTTAAGGCCTACGGATTGCAGAACAATGATTAGATGCTTTGATAAAACAAATTGCTTATTAGCTCCTCATGATGTGTCCTTTATATATTCCAATATTGCAGGTGATGACTTCGATGCAACCCTACAGAGATATTTAGGTTTTAAATTCTATTTAAAGCCTTAATTCTTGGTGGTTTCAGTGGAAAGAAGGTAATTTAAACAGGATTTAGCCATTTAATTCCCTTAAGGATTATAAGCTATTGTCTTTCCATAGCAGATAGCTCACCCTTACTTTCCAGACAGTTCAGTGTTGATAGTTTTAGCTTTTGGCTCCTTAGGCTCTGTGGAAGTTAATCATGTTCTAGGAGGATTGTGGATCATTATCTATGATATTTAGCAATTTGGTTTTACAGTGATAATAATGCCAACATTAAAAAAACAACTCTATCATAACGTCTGAACATAGATGAATAGAGCTAAAAAACCCCTTGTAAAACTTCACCATTGTATTCCACATGTTCTGTCACTCAGTGCTGCATCTTTTGCACAATCACGAAAACTCCCTGAAACAGAAAAGGAAAAAATAAAAAGCAACAACACAAACAACATTTTAATTTTGTCCCGTCTAGCGACTATATTTATAGAACTGTGGAAATTATACACCTACAGTAATTGAGAAGACTCTTACTGAATGTACTGGTTTTGGACTAAGACCATGCTAGAACTACTCCTATCCAATTGAAAAAGTTTCCTAACATTTAACATGGCTGAATCCCTGAGAGGAGTCATTTTAAAAACTGGTTACCAATGGAATTAATCTAATCCCACTTAAGAAGCTTCTCACTTAAGAAGCTCTGATTCCTCCTTTCATTTGGGTCATCTTGGCACACTCTACATAAAAACAAGCTTAGAGAAACATGGAAAACAAACATCTCTGGAGGCGAGTTAAACCATTCAGCATCAAATTGTCACTGCATGGAAAATGATATCAACCTGGCTACAGCTCATTTTAAGTATGTCCTCACAAATGTTAAATTAAGTTCCCCTTGGTTGTCTAAGCAATTTCCCATGTCAACAAATATTTTGCCTGTTTACATACTGAAATTGAAGCAGTCTCCCTTCAGTGTTCTTAGTAAAATTTTCTGTTTTACACATTTTCTGGGTTACAGCATCACATCTGATGTGAACCATTTCAGAATCTCCCTCTAGTTAGATGAATTATTCTGTTACACTACTGCATTTTTGAAGTCTTTTTCCTCTTTTTCCTCCTTTTGCCTACCAGGCTTATTTCTCATTTGCATATGTCAGTCTTTGTCTGCCTCCTTTGCTTAATTAAGAGTATGGTTCTGCTCTACTAATGAGAACAAAACCTAACTCCTATTATAGCCTGATAATGTAGAATAGAGAAACTGCATTATGCTTCCAATTCTTGGAAGGTAATCTAACTTCCAATACCAGATTAATATTAATGTTAGAAGGAAAAACCTTCTAGTGCCTCAAGATAAAGTATTTCTTATGTTATTAACAATGTTATAGGAATCTTAATTATGTACATGCTATCATTGAAAACCTGAAGATCAACATTTTCAATCTTGGTTGTCTCAGTGCAATTATGTTGAGCTGTTTCTGTTACAGGTCTGATTTTTATGGTGTTGCACACATACACCCCTCTGAGTGGAGGTGAAGGAAGATGAACGCATTCTCTACACTTGAAAATGAGGTCATTAGTTTAGAAGCCTAGACTGCACTCACACACTGACAATTTTAGTTTGAATTTAAGTTGCTAAAAATGAGGGCGCGCCAAATGTAGGCAAGTACTTTGAATGGCACAGGAGAGCTGCTGCATCGCAGAGAGCTATAACTTACAGTGTGCAGTGTCACATGGTAGTCAAAATTATTTTGGCTCTTACCAGTGGCATTAGTGGGATGCTATAGTAAGTAGAGATGAGGTCACCAGCAAAACGTAACAACTATAAATGGACTGAGTGGTCAACTATCAGAGCCAACATGTAGGAAGAGTTCAAAATAAAACACGGATATCTGAATGCCACATATGGCATCAAGAGCATCAGTATACGAAGCACTATAAAGAACACCACCTAACCCTTTGGGATGTCCCAGGTAAATGAGTGTCAACAGGAAGCCAATGCATGTTTTTAAAAAAAGTCTATGTTTGGCCATATGTACTTTCTTTTTAATTGTTCTTTTTTGGAAATACCCAAAACTCTGTATGATCAGAAATGTCAAGGATTTTTGATACCAGTATACTTTCATGTTTCCCTCTTTGTTGATAACAGTACTGTAACCATACATCAGAACCTTTCTTGTCAGACTAAATCAAAGATAAACATTTAGAAATAAATATATTTTGTTTGTAGCTGTGGCTCATTACAGACAGTGTATAATGCGTCTCTGGAAAGAACAAAAGCTTGCCTTTGCCTTTTTTGGAAGACATATATTTATTTTGTCATTGAGAGTAATACAGGTGCAGCTTCTCCCGTGGCAGTAAGCACGGAAACATTGCTGACACTGGAATATCTACAGCACAGCAGTCATTGTAACAAACATATAATGTGTTCCATTACATGAAAACTTTTCCATGACCCCAGATGTAGCGGAGATCCTTTTTTTACACCAGTTAACCTATTTACGAAGAGAGAAGCTTTAACCACTCAACAGTTTAGGCAGCTGTAAATTGCCTCATATAATTTAGGGCTGTTGTGAAATATGGAGATATAAATATAGAAGGTTTCACAAGTCTTCATTACAGAAGATTGTTATCTGTTTCAGTCACTATAATTTTAAATAGAATAAAAGAAAGCAATCCATAATCTATGTCACATTACAGACACCAGTCAAATCTGTAAGCTCAAAGACATAAAACCTCTGCAGTACCTTCAAGTAGTATTTCACATTGGGGAATTTACACCTACTTTCAGCTGGTTTATACTTCATGCCTCACATCAGGAAAGCAATTGGTTTTCTTCTTTAAGGCAATTTCAATGTATATATCATTTTGTGTCCTATCTTTGTAAATCACAGAATTCAGCTAAGCCATCTGACTCAAAGTTAGCCTGTGGCTGAGAATTATATGGGTCAGTTATACAATATACATTATATTGCTTCTAAATCAATCGCCTCTTAATTTCAATGACTGTCCAATTAAGAGGGTGAAAAGGATCTAATTGCCTCCCTATGGACCACTTGCAACTGCATAGCCATCTGAAATTCACTTTTTTTTTTGCTCCTGTGTGCTGTATGCCTGTGCAATTTAAATTGACTATGTATCAAAACGCTTTCTTTGCCAGAGTCGATAATTATTTTGTCACCTCATCAGATTACTTCTGATAAATTTCCTGGCAAGAAGTCCAACACAGAATGCTATATCACTCGTGAAAACATAGATGAAAGTGATAGAACAGAGATGGGTTTGGGGTTTTTTTTTCGTTTTGTTTCCATATTTTTCCATACTCTTCCTTTCCTTTATAGCGCTGAGGGTATTAGAAATAGGTGTTTATATTTTTTTTCAGTGTTACTGAGCTCTGCCTCACAACATTTATTTTTGTTGAGCATATTTACCAGAACACAGTGTAATAAGGTCATATCCTTGTATTACTAACAGTTCAGCTAAAGCTGCATTAATTCAAATGTACAGGAGGTCATAGTTTCAGGAGAATGAAGACCAACAGTAATATCTTAACAGGTAAACCTGCATTTCAGAGCATCAGAGCTTAACAGTACATACTCTGAAGAAGAGGCCATTCCAGGGAGGTCTCACAGCCTCAAGTGTTGTACCATTTTAATTTTTTATTGCCTTTCTTTGGGCTCTTGCACTTCTTTCAACTTACAGATTGTAAGGAGAGGGATTCTACGACCATTTTTCTCCTTGTGACAATGCCAGCTAGAGCACATGAAACACACAAGTAGCTGCTCTTGCAATTGCTTCATGACAGTTGAGATTTCTCTCAGATTTTGTCTTGGCTCTTTGACAATACTGGAAAACAGTTAAGGAGAAAAATAACCAAGGATTAGTTCAACCACAGCTGAAGCTAATCTAAGCCTATATTGCTTGTTTCACGACCTTCCCATCACACATCCCCAGTCCTTTGCAGAACCTCCTAAACTCATTTAACAGCACTGTGAAATAGGCCAGTATTCATTTAACTGAAAACTAACCCAGCAAAAATTTGAGATAGCTTGGCCTTCGTCAACTCTCCAATCCACGAACAGAAAGCCAGGAATATCAGAAAAAACGATGGAGGGATAAGGTATGGCCCTTCAGGGAAAATACAGGGCATTTTATTTCCATCAATTCTGACTCCACAGAGGTGAGCAAAATCAAATTTAATCTCAAGTCTTAGCATTTTTATGAAAATAGAAATTCAAACCATTGTATTTGTTAGCGTTCAGAGTGTTTCAGAGTATCATGGTTAAGTTACACACATCGCAGTCTGCCTTTTTTCTATGACTTTGTGATTAGCACTCCGTCACTGACCCACAGGAATCTATCTCGAATAAAAATTCACCATTTCTTAGGGCACAAAACAGAATGTCTATTTGGTTGGTATTTGTAATACATATTTTTCTAATAATATATAAAGCACTGACTTGCTGAAATCTGATATTCTAAATTCTTGTTATAAAAGCAACAAACTTTAATTCCTGTTTCAAAATCGGTGTTTCATTTCTGCGACTGTCTGGGAGTAGTTTTCACCATTACACCTCAAGAAAAAAAAATAAAACCAGTCGTGTCCTGGGGGCAAAACAAACAAACGAACAAGAAAAGCCACCCAGAACCACCACAGCACAGAAATAAGTATTTCATTATCATTTCTTTTAGAAAAGCTGCTGGCTACTCTGCACCAGACAAAACTTGTGCATAAATGCAATGCTATGCTAAGTGGTGTGGAAATTCCAAAAGACTGTGAAATACTTTCTAAGGAGCTGTTAGCGTGCGCCTGAGGCTATGCTGCTGAACTGCAAATTTAAGGGGCGTGTTTTCATCGGTATTCAAGTCAGATTTGTTAGTGAGCATGGAGAACGATAAATAATGCCAAAAAATCTGAAAAGTTGCTACGTATTTTAGAAAGGCATTGCATTGAGAAACAGAATGGGATGCCCTTTGATATTTTTATTACTTCCTGAGGGAACAGCCTTTAGTCCAGCCTTAGGTCCTCATTGCAATGCTGTCATTTATGCTCTGGACTTAATGCTAGTCCAGAGCCCCAAGCATAACATTAGTATTCAACTTTAAACACGTGAATAACATCCTTGATATCGCATGAGTAATGGTAAACATCTACATGCCAGGATAACAGAGGCTGTAGCCTTTAAGAATACATCATTACGTATTTTACAATCCACTGCATGTATCTATGAGCAACCAAGCAAACAGTAACATTCAAGCATTTTCTAAAGCAACCTAACATGATGTCCACATCGTCACTGTGTAATTAAAGCTATATAGATTAAGAATACGTTAGCAGGTGGCACATTTACACTCTTGACAAATACATAGCAAAATCTGGCTTTCCAAAATACTCAGAAACGTCTCAAAATGTGCCAAGCTGAAGCCCAGGGGTGGCAGACTTCTCTGGCAGATTTAGTTTGGTTGAGTGAAGCAGTTAGCACTAGCTGCCCACCCTTCTGACAAAGACCACCATCTCCTCAGCTATGCTGATGCAAAATGACGTTGTCAGATTCCCACATTCAACAGAAGAGCCAAATGACAGCTGGGAGCAGTAACTTCTGTAACTATTCCAAATAAATCTGCTACCCAACATCAGTTGACGGTACATCTTCAAGAGGCTGAGCAATTGCAGCTTGAGCTGAATGGAAATCTCTGTTCAAAAACGAAAATTAAAAACAAACAAACAAAAAAAAATCCCAAGATTCTGACAAAGTTGAGAACAGCTGTGAAAAACTGTTCAGGAGAAGTAAAAGCCCTTACCAAACTTATACTAAAAGTCCTGGGAAATAAGAAGAAGCCATTGCTTTAAGAAATTACAACGGCAATCCTTCCAGAGAAGAAATATTTTTGTGAATGAATATAGTTGAAAAAATGTGAACACGGTTTTGGGCACGTAAGATTGTAACACATATATCTCACGTACATAAGGTACGCACAGCTTTGGTATACAGAACTGTCTTATGGCATCCCTTGTATTCATCATCAAATACTGATGTAATAAATACATATACCTTCATTTATTTCTGAAAATTTTGAACATGTAAAGAAAAAAAATCTGTTTTTATATGGATAATTTTCATTAGGCAATCCTTCTAGGAAAATATAACACAAGGAAGCCATACACAACACAACAGAAAAGCCAAATCTGCTTAGTGCAAAAGTGAAAAGTACAGAAATCTCTTAAAAGTAACCTCCAGATAGCTGTGTGCTGCCCACAGTGTTCCTTCAGCCATAGTCGTCAGGGTCTGTGCGAAATTTCGGTGTACTTCTGTTTGAACTTGAGTGAAAATCTCTATATACCTGTGCTGAAATGCCAACTCTGTCTACTTTCCAGAATGTAAAGCTGTATTCCTTCCTCCTTTTTTTGTCCCATTCTCCTAGCCCCCAGAGGAAAATCCCACAGTGCTCCCCATGCCTTTCGCACACTTCAGTAAGCCAAAAATACACGGAGAATGTTCCATTGCTAATATTATATAGCATACTCACACACTGTGCAAGACATTTTGTCATACCCACCTATTCTGATGCTGAGATAGACTTTCAGTTTGTAAGATGTCTGAGTAATACCTGGAAATGCATGGGTAAAATTGATAAAACAGTGGGAAAACACATGAGATACTATTAATTACAGCATAACCAGAACATCTAAAGAGATGAGGTTAAGATTGATCATCGGGAAAAACTGACTGCAGACAGAAAGGGGCTTCTTATATACATCCCTGAGTGTAAGTCAAGAAGCAGACCTTCTGCTGCAGGAGGTAACTGTCACCATCTGCCAGCATGGGAGCTTCCAAGCAAAGAGAAGGCTGTGCCCCCTGAATACTTAAGACCAACACGTCATCTCCCAGCAATGGCTCTTACTGGGACATGTACCCCACTGCATGCAGCCAGCAGCCCATGCAGCATGTAGGACAAGATAAAACAAGAGGCAAAGGCCTGAAGTTGTGGCAGGGTAGGTTCAGGTTGGATATCTGGACAAATTTCTCCTCAGGAAGGGCGGTGAGGTACTGGCACAGGCTGCCCGGGGAGGTGGTGGAGGTGTGCAAGGGATGTGTAGAGAAGGCACTGAGCGACACGTCCTTTTTTGTGAAGGTTCAATGGTTGGACTGGATCTCTGCAGCCTTTTCCAACCTCTATGATTCTATGACAGGAGAATCCAGCAGGCGGAGGCCTGTGGCTGCTAACAAAAGCAAAGGATAGGGCCGAAGGCAGCGGCACGGAGGGTTCACCTCTCCACACGCCGCTCCCCATCACCTCCCCTCGGGCTCCCCCGTAGCAACCGCGGCTTCACGGCCGCCCCTGCGCATGCGCGGCAGCACGGGAGGACTCCGCGCATGCGCAGGCGGTCCGGCGGCGCCCACTTCGCGGCTGCCCCGAGCGGCCGTGCGGCGCTTGCCGCGGCTCTCCCGCAGCTCCCTGCAGCTCCCTGCCGGGGCGGGGCCGGCTCCTGCGGCCGCCCCAGCGCAGCCCCGCCGGGCCCGGCCGAGCCGACGGCATTTCCGGGGGAGGGAGCGGCGTGCGGGCTGGCGGGGAGCGGCACGGCGCGAGCAGAGTTGACTATATATGGTCAAAGGCAGGGGAGAGCGGCGCGCCGCGCGGGCGCTTCCTGCTTCGTGCCGCTGGGCTCCGCGGGGCTGAGGGCGGCGGCGGCGGAGGGGAGCAGAGCGCAGCGCAGCGGCGGCCGTCTGCCCGCCTGCGTCCGCTTGGCAGCGCCGCGGCACGGAGCTAGTGGGCGAGGATGCCGTACGAGATCAGTAAGCCCCGGCGAGGCGGAGGGGGGGACCGGGGCGGGGAAGGGCGGCCGGGGCTCGGGGCTCCGGCTGCGGCCTCGCTGCGGGGCGGCGGCCGCTCGGCGCCCGCTGACAGCAACAAGTGACCGCGCCGCTGGGAGGCGGCTGGGAGCCCACGGGCTTCAAACGCCCTTTTTTTTTTTCTTCTTCTTCTCCATTTTTTTTTTTTTGCTTCCCCCCTTATTTCTTTCTTTCTTTATTCTTTCATTCCCCGCAGAAAAAGTGTTCGCCAGCCTCCCGCAGGTCGAACGTGGCGTTTCCAAAATCCTTGGAGGTGATCCGAAAGGCAACAATTTTCTCTACACCAACGGGAAATGCGTCGTCATCCGGAACATCGATGTAACGTATCCCGGTGTATTTCATTCTGTCGCTTCGCGTACCCCCTCGCGGAGTTGCCCTCTCCCCTCCCTTCCCCCTGTGCTCCCCTTAGGGCGGGGGGGCAGCGCTGGGGTCACGGTGCAGCCCCAGGCGCGGGGATAGGAAGGTGCGTGACTCAGGCAGAAGCCATGGGCAGCGGCTGCTCAAATTCCTGAAGAATCGCAGTGAAACGTGCACGCAGTTCGCCCTCTCCTCGCACAGTGTGTGGAGGGGAGGTTGATAGTTCTGGTTGGCCTGGTGCGTTTTCTGGAATAGCAGTACTGGGAGTTGGGAGGTCTGTTTGCCTAATAAATGAAGTCTTCCTTATTATTATTATTATTTTTGCATTGGGCTTTTTGGCTTGTGAGAGAAGCATGCAGGTTCTTGCGAACAGCTACACCTGAATTCATGAGTCCCCAGCTGCTTTTTTTTCCTTCAGCATTCCAGGAATCGCAGCAGTTGTCAGGCACTTGATTTTGTAGAGTCAGCACACCCTGTTTTCAGCCCTGGTCATAGGGGGCTCATTCATTTAACCCCCCAGATAATGCTTTTGCAGTGATGTGGTGTGTTTGTTTGGTTTTACTCTTTGGTGGCGAGCAGAGAAATTTTACATGAGTTCCTTAAATCTCTCTTCAAAGATGGCATCCGTTTGAGAAATAATGAGGAAGCATAACATAGCTATTGTTCAGCTGTTGGTTCCAAACATTTTTTTACTCCACATCAAAGCTCAGTCTTTAGAAAAATCTAATTCTTCCCCTGGATTTTTTTCCTTACTGTAAATCTGACTGTGGCACAGAGTGCTGCAATGGGGCAGATCCTCCGTAGGGATGTTAGGTCTCTATCACAAATACACTTCTGTTTCCGGTTGTTTTTTCTCGTGCAAACTGATTTTTTGAGGTATTTTCCTGATGAATTTCATTGCTCTCTCTGTGTGTTCGCTGTTATTTTGTAACACAGAAATGCTACTAAACAATTCTTTGCAAACATCTTGTTTTCCAGCAAGTACATTTAGACAGATTCCAAACAAAACCAAGTTTTTGTACATCATTATCCTGTAATAATAGTGTTTCGCTCTGGTGTCAAGAGAAGTTCAGTTTTCTGAAACTGGAAGCCTCAGTTAAGCGTGATGCAATGAGAGATGAGAAAAGCCACTCTGCTTACATTACGGTTTTTTGCCAAGTTGTGGGTTGTGACCTCCTCCCTTGTGCTGTGTTCATCTGACTGTTCTGGGGATTAAATGGGAAGAGAACAACTTTCTGAATTGGCTCACTGAAGATTTGCCTGGTGCAAATGTTGGTCTCGGCATGAGCCAGAACATAGAGCACGTGGCAAAGTCCAAGCGCAGAAGTGATGTGGGACTCTGGGAGTTCCCATTTAGACTGTTTAAACTCCCAAGGGAAGCTGAGAATGGAAGTCATAAACCTTCCAGTTTTATAGTGTTACTTATCCTGGTGTGTAAATTTACCTGAAGCAGCAAGGGGGAAGGAAGGGTTTGCTACTGTTAATAATTGACAGATGACATTCTGCAGGCTACAGAACGTGCTGTACAGCAGTGACACAAACCAAGCAAAGCCTATGCTGTGGCTTTTGTATCAGGGAGTATTGTAGTTTCTAACCTAATTTGGAAATGTGTCCACTGCTAGTGCAGAACAATGTCTTCTCTGAGAACTGTGGAAGCCTATGTAACAGTTTGCAACAACCAGATAAAATCCTGAGAAGTCAGTGTGCTATCCCTCCACCATCAGCTCTCCAATGGGACGTTTGTGCTCTAATTAAAAAAAACAGGTCATTGAGATGCAGTGAACGCTCTCCTCTAAATCGAGAGCTAATCAGTAGTGATGAATATAGCCTTCAGGGTTAGTGTTTGAGCATGAGTTAGTGAGTTTCTTTAACAAGAAAAAGTCCTGGAACAGTGCTGCTCTGAGAGACAGGAGGACTGGTGATATTTATGAGGTTTCATACTTAATAAATATTTTATATCGTCTTCGTGGTTTTAAGCCTACTTTGAAGCTCAGAACCTAAACTGCTCGCTTTCATACATGGGTCTGATTTCAGCACTGAATATAAGTAGAATAAGCTCTCTGTTCTCATTGAATCTGATAATTGGTACTGCATTTGTCCTGGCTAACAGTCTTATCCTAAGACCTCTTTAGAAGTGAGCTTTCTTTGGTGTTGGTATGAAAGATAAGCAAGCTAGATTACTTCCATCTGTAAAGACAGTTTTCTTATCAAATAAACAGGATTTAAATAATCTGGCATCCTAAATCTGTTGACTGTATTTTATGTTTGGAAGACTGGTTTTTTTACGAGTTGCTTCACCCCTGAAGTCAGTCTGTGAGTCTAGTTTCATCCACTTAGCTTCCTGGGGATTGCTGCTGTAAAACAGCAGCCATTGTATGTGTTGTTATCAGCAGTGAGGTTTTTTTTTTTTTTTTGAGCTCTTTCAACTTGTAGATGGCACAGTATAACACAGAGAAAACGTTATTTGGTCTTGCTTAGATAAAATCCAGTAGTACACAAAATGGAGATGTGGATGCAGGCAGTTGTGACTTAAGTAGGGCTCTAATGTGGTCAAGAAGTGCAGAAGCAGTAATGGAGAAGCTGCTTCTTGCATGAGTAAGCTATATTTTGCCTCCTGAGACATAACACTACTGCAACAGCAAGAACTCTTGCAAGCAAGAGAAAAGTCTGCCTTCTAGCACAGAGCAGGTGCTTTGTTTTTTCCTGATTGGATGGCTGACTCACACCATTCCATCAGATGGTTTTCTGGTTTGGTTGAATAAATCTGTATTAATCCGAGTAGCCAAAATGTTCTGTTCCTGTAGTCATAGGAGTAAGGTTTCTGGAGTTGGAAGATATCTGATAACTGAAAAATTAAGCAATAGTGTGTATCATTTTGTGACATAAGCAGTGTATTTGGAAGATTCATAGAATGGCTCTTCTGTTTATGAAGTTAATTTGAGAGCAGGTACTGGAGGAATTTTTGTCTTGATGTTATGTTTTTTTTATTTTATTTGTGTACTCATGTAATTGAAACACTTGAGTCAGTTTTATTATCCAGTTTGAAGCATCTGAAGACATTTGAAACTGAGAGATAAAAATCACGATGGAATGGCTATGCATCTGAGAGTTCCTGTATAGCTGTTGATACTAGGGATGACTGTGTACCAGCCTAGTAACTTTTAAACCAAACTTCAGTTGCCAAGGATGAGTAATGTCTGCCCACCTCATTGGTTACTGAGTAATCTTAGGTATGTAGTGATGAGTAGTAGCTGTGCAATATGGTTAACCATATGCTTAACTTTCTTACTTACTATAGTAGAGCTTCTGGTTGTGTTTCCCAAAGCACAGCTTGTGTTTGTCTGCTTATGTGGTAGTTGCCTTACCTGTTAAAACTTGAAAAAAACAGAACAAACAGCCTTCAGTGCTTGGCCTATTACTTTGACGAGCATTTTTTTCTATTTGTTAGGTACTGAAGAGAGGAAGAAGTTAAAGCTGGTGGCTGTCAGAGGAAGTGCTTGATTATGGCAGTCATTGGAAATGAGTGTGTTGTTTTATGTAGACAGCAGTTTTCCACACTGTGCCCTGCAGTTCTCTCTTCAACTTTAGACAATGTCTTGATTTAAAGAACAAGTTGAAGTCTGTGAAAGAAGATGCACAGGGGCAAATTCTGAATTTTATCATGGAATGTCTTGATAGTTACTCTGAAAACCAGGAATACTATGTAGTAACTGTTTTCTTTTCTTTAAACTAGAATCCTGCAATTGCTGACATCTATACTGAGCACGCCCATCAGGTTGTAGTTGCCAAGTATGCTCCCAGTGGATTCTACATAGCATCTGGAGGTAAAGTATCAATGTGTATACTAGGCAGGCAATATGGACAGAGCTGTTCCAAGTGCTTCCTGCAGAACTTGACACAACAGAGTAGTTCATCTTCAAAGCGATGTACAGACTGTATGTAGCCAGTGTGACATGGTTAAATGAAATTGAATGAGGAAGAAAGGACTTCTGAAGGTGTTCCCTAAACCTCTTTCTAGAGCAGTGTGATCAGGGACATGCTTGGTCTTTTTAAAATTATTTAATTCAGGAAAAAAACAAAACTATAAATCCACCTTACAAACATAAAGTGTCTAGGGTTAAAGAGTGGGAAAAATAGCTTGGTGTAATGACCGATGTTTGTTCATGCAGCAGAATGAAAAGTTAATTCTGAAATACAGAGCTACAGTTTTTTTTATATACTCTGATACTTTAAGGATGGGGAGAGATTCCAGAAGAGTGTATACTCCTTTCCCTCCCCCTTTCTTCCTGACAGAACTTGGCAAGACTTCGCATCATTTTTCTTACAGTTGTAACATGAACTAAAAAAGACTTTCACTGGTAAGTTACCAGGGAAAGAGGCTGATTCTCAGTTTCTGTGTAATATGCATGAATCAGTATCTGAGAATGAGTAGCATGAATTTCCTGGTTTATCAGCAGAAATAGTTGCAGTTTTTGATGATTTGCAAAGACCTGAACAAATCCATGTCAATAGAAGCTTTCTTTAAATAATTGATCTCCTTTCTGAACTAGTATATGGTTGAAGAATATTTAACATGTAATAGTATCTTTATTAAAAAAGAATTGTAGTCAATTTATGTATTTTTAAAATCTGTTTGCCATTGTCAATTAAAAAGCAACTTGAAAAGCAAGTAGTGGTCCAAAATACAGCGAGAGTTTCTGCTTTCAGCAGAATTTTTGCTGAAAACAAAACATTGTGCATATGACCCCCTTCCCCCCATAGGGAGTCCAGACTCATGTAGAGGTCTCAGTAGTAAGGAAATTTCAGTGACTCAAGGGAAAAAACATTTTTGAGCATGTAAAATATCTTAGTTCTTCCTTGCTTGGTTTCTTCCATATCTGGAAGCTGTACTAGAGTGTTTCTCTTTTGCATAGTAAGGAAGCTATGGGAACACTGTTAGGACAGCCTTATGGTGTTTTTTTCTTCTCCTCCTGGTCTGAAAGGATCCAAAGCCAGCATTTTCTTCATTCAGTCTTCTGTGTGGACTGTGTGTCAAACCGAGTACCTCCTTAAAACCAATTTGCATTCATTACTGTACACAGTGCTCTATAGATTTGTGCCATACTCTGTCTCTTTGGTTCTTGTGGCATTGTAGACTTTCAGTCCCCAGTGAAAGAGCAGTTTATATATACCTAGCCTAGTTCAAGTTGTCTGTCATTAGTGATCAGCATAAGGAGGCTCCTTGCTTCCTGGGAAGTATTCAGTTGGCTTTTTTTCACTTGCCTATCCTACTTCAGTAATCAAGCTTAGGCTGCAATATTTCCTTTAAAATCTGTCCTCCATATATTATGTATAAATAGTTTGCTGAGCATGGATCCTGAAGATAGCATCAGGCTCTAAGCAGTTTCTAAGTATAACCATGTAAGATTCATTTGTCTATAAATTTACATCAGCCATGCAGTCTGTATTAATACTTCATGTGCCTGATGAGACAGACTTTTGACAATATGCTTTGTGGGTTTTATGGTAATTTCTTCTCTACTGCAGTCATAACAGAGATGTAGTAATGGGTTATTGTAAAGCTGTATGTATCTATATGATATATCTGTATGAAGGGACAATTAGATTTTGAAGACCAGATTTGAAGAGAACTTCTTACTGTAGTATAGTTTGAAATAAAGCATTCTGAATCTGTCCTTTTAGCATAAGTTCTGTGGTCAGGTCCCAAAGATATAGGGATGCTCTGTGTCTAGACTGGGCTATAATGATGTACTGATAAATGGTGAGCAGAATTCAAAGGAGTTCTGCTGTGGTGAAAGATGTGCGTTTAGCACATAGTTTTTTCTAAAATAGTGACGTCTGTGAAAGGTTCTTTACACGCAGGATCTGCTATGTGGGTTTTGTTACAGATTTCTAAGCCTGTCTGTACCTAGAAGGGGATCTGTGTAGTACTGAGAGGAAATATGACAAAGGAAGCTTTTGTTACATTGTCATAGAGTGTTAGTCCGTGTTGTTTGCTGCTTGTATCATTAGTGTTTTTTAATATTCTGCTGGATTCATTCATAGTTGTCTAGATGCTGCACGTGGATATCTGCACATTTAAGTGTGTACGTGCTTTTATATATTGAAAATATGCAGAAGAATCTGCAGGAAGCTTTATTAGCATAGACCTCTTCATAAATTGTATGTACATGCAAAGCAGATTTACTTTAAAGGTGAAAAAAAAATAAATC
This sequence comes from Callipepla californica brunnescens, assembly GCA_023055505.1. Taxonomy (NCBI): domain Eukaryota; kingdom Metazoa; phylum Chordata; class Aves; order Galliformes; family Odontophoridae; genus Callipepla; species Callipepla californica. The sequence goes on from JALIRH010000005.1 coordinate 31,439,619, forward strand.
TGAAGTATGAATTTTAGTGCATCAGCCACTGTCTCAGATTGCTTTCTTATTGTAGATAGCTTGCATCCCAGAGAAGTATGGGTAAACTGTATTGTAATTGGTAGGGAATTTTTCTTTAGTAACAGGCGCTTAACATGCAAACCCTCTCCTTACTGTGTGCCTTTTTTTCATGTGTTCTCAAAAGGTGGTTCCTGGTGTTGTTTTTATTGCTTTATAGTATGAATGTTAATATCTGGTTAAAAGCAGAATTCAGTGAAATCAGCATTCCTAAATCAGGTTGTTTGTAATCATTACAGTAGGGTGAGATTGATCCTTCCTACAAGTGTTGGGCTTAGCTGAGAATTTGTATCCTGTTAAGTTGCTGAGTCATGTGACTGAGTTATGCTGGAGCAACAGTAGTTATGTTCTACTTTATTATGGCAGATGTCTCCGGAAAGCTGAGAATCTGGGATACTACACAGAAGGAGCACATTCTGAAGTATGAGTATCAGCCATTTGCAGGGAAAATAAAGGATCTTGCATGGACTGAAGACAGCAAAAGAATTGCTGTGGTTGGAGAAGGAAGGGAAAAGTGAGTGATTCTTCTGTTTGTGTCTTCGTGTATGTATTTGAATTTATCTGGGTACAGATAGTCACAATGTAAACCCTTGTATGCTAGCAAAGCAGGTTCTTCACTGGCGCTTTTCCTTCTTTGAGGGAAGGAAACCATGACTTTCCCTGTTGGAGATGTCCTGTTCTGCAGCAGAATTCTTTAAGTACTGTTTAACAGCTGTAGAACTGCATGGAAAGTAGTTACACTAGAATTGCTCAGTTTAAAATTGTGTGGGTTTTGCTTGTTTTGGTGATGATGTTTTAAATTATATCTGTTCAACGTGACTCTTGAGGGATTTCTTTTTAATCAAGTAGGAAGGGGATGCCACGAGATCTCTCCCTTTTCTTTCAGCCCTCTTGAATTGAGGATGTGATTGAATAAGAGTAAATATGTGCTAGAATTGTCTCCCTCACCAGTACTTCTATATTTTAAGTATTACTACACTAATTAAAAGAAAATTGCAACATAGGTGTCCTTGACTGATTAAATGAGGTGTCCTACCAGGACAGAGTTTGTTACAGACAAATTTCTGTCTTTTTTTTTTTTTTTTTTTAAAGACTGGCAGATCTGTAAAGCAGTGCACAGATCTCCTAATTGCGTTGTACCTAAAATACAGTGTGGTCCTATTTCCCTCACCTCCTTCATCATTTCTTAATGCCTTTGTATACTGTGCCCTTACACTAGAAGGGGATTTGTAGACCCACGTCTGCTCCACCTGTCACTTGGTAGATACGTTTGCTTTCCTACTTTAAGAAGTTGAACTGTTTCATACTTCTAGATTAGAAGATTGCTTGATTCTACAGAACCCATTTTTAGTGGCTGTGCTCTTGTAGATTAATGCCCTTGTACCAATCATACTGTTATTTTAGTAATATAAAATAAGAACTGGCAAAAAATGTGATTTTAATTATTCCTTTTACTTTTAAATAATGCTTTAAAATGATGGCACCCGATCTAGCCTAAATAATCTAGAAAACCAATCCAGTGTCATCCTAGCTCTCTGTATTCTGTGTAGTGACTGGACAGTTGAATAAGTGTTGTTATCTTTCACAAACCGACAAACTCACTGAAGAAAATCTGCTGGTTCTTTGTTCTGGATCAACTAATGTCTCCTCGTGAAGATTAGGTTCCATCTCCAGCAAGATCTCAAGTTACTTCCAGGGAGTTATAGTGTACTTGAATGAGATTAATGAGATGACCTAATTTCTTTTGAGTGCACTTAAATCGGTCTTTGTAGATGATTAGAGAATTAATTTACATGTAACTTTTGTGAATTATATGTTTCTCTCTCTAGATTTGGAGCGGTGTTCTTGTGGGATAGTGGTTCTTCTGTTGGTGAAATCACTGGGCACAACAAAGTGATCAACAGCGTGGATATAAAACAAACAAGACCTTATCGTCTAGCAACTGGCAGTGATGACAACTGTGCTGCTTTCTTTGAGGGACCTCCATTCAAGTTCAAGTTTACACTAAGTGTGAGTTTAAGCTTTGATGTGGCTCTGTTAAACTGTCCACCAAGTTGACTGCATGCTTTCCAACAGGCTTGCAGTGTAAACTGTTGAAACAAGTTCTCAGTTTCCTCTTTTGAGCCTTAGTTAGTGTCAAGTGTCTGTCTTGAATCCATGTTTAAGTTATAACTGAAGGCTTAAGCTGACAAAACTGAAATAAATCATTGCTTCAGGTTTTCTTCTTAACTGTTTCATGTGTATTTTAACTTTATTTTCTTCTTTGTAACACAAGTAATAGATGTTTTCATCAGCTTTAGTGATGCTTGCTGAGCTCTGCTACTTGTTTCTTCTACTTGATTCAGTGCTTCTGAATCCTCTCCAAGGTGCTTTATTCATGAAATGTGGTTGTATGAGTGGAATGTTACAATCGCCTTAAAATTGCTCAAATCTGAAATCCTAAGGCAGCTTTGTAATGGTGAGGGGAGGTGGTTTAAAATATGACTGATAGCCACAATAAGAGTTGGATGTGTAATTCCAGTGGTCAGTTTTCTGTTTTATGTTCTTTCTTATTTTCTGTTTTTTTTATTTCTTAATTGTATTAATCGAAATCATGTATTTAAATAAAACTGAGCAGACTACCACATTTAAGAAATCCATCATTGAGGGCAAAAGCAACTTCTACTTCTGCAGCTCTTTCTGATGACGCAGAGCCTGTGTCTTGCCTCAAAAAAAAAAAAAATGCTGTTGGAATGATACTGGATTTGATTGGACTAGTAAATTGTTTAGTAGCTCTTTTTCTTTTTAAAGGCTTCTGTAGTAGAGCTGGCTTTTAATTTGATAAGTATACGCCTTTAAGTAGACTATGTACATGACTTTAGTAAGGATTCCAGTACTAGAAAAGGAATTGTTTTGAGCTCTACGATCCAATGAAGTGATGCAGTTTCCTAATTTATTTCTGAACCTAAGTTGATACTTACATTTTGCTAACTTGGTTCTTTTGGAACTGTGAAGTCTGAATTGCTTACAAGTGCTGCTCAAACTGATACGTGGTGTAGCCTTCCTTTTAAAGTGATATTTGAGTTGCTGTATGCAATTCAAGTCCAGGCTGCTCAGTGGTTCAGATTAGGGACTGAGTTATCAGGGAAGAAAACAAATCTATATTTAATCTAAGAAAATAGGTTAGAATCTGCCTTTCATAATACTAATAATAGTCTCCCAAATCTCTGCACGGGAGCTTTGGCCTCATTGTGATGCTTTCCTGTTTAACGTGTGCTTTCTAGTTAACATCATTTGAATAGTCTCCTATTTGTAAGTAGTCTATTTGTGGAGCCTACATCAGTCTTGTCTGGTTACTTCGCAGAACTAGTATGACTCTGGTCTCCCAGAACTGTAATTCATTACGTAGTCCTCATGGTTGTTGCCTTGTTTTGGACTTTTTTCTTATTTTAAATAGGAAGCGTTTTATTTTGTGCTTCCTGTGTGTAAAACCAATTTGCAAATCAAAATCTAGAGAATGTTGCAGAAGAATTGATTAGGGGAAAAGAATCCTGTGATTTCATCTAGGCTGCAGCTGAAGGTTTGATTGTTCACTTTTTTCTACCTATTCCTGACACAGTAGTACTCATTTACCTAGCTTTGTGCTGAGTTGGTTTAACTACATCAGTATCACCAATCTCACAGTTTCTTTCCTAGACTGCTGTTGACACAGATGATTTTCTTCATATAGAAAGGCTATATTCTTTACAACGGGCTTCTCCCAGTCAGTTAGTTAATAGCTTGACCAAAAAGAACTTCATTGTTACTGGAGTATTGTGTATGTAAATAGGTCTGTTCTTTTGTGCTGATTGATATCTTTTTCTGCAGGACCATACACGGTTTGTGAACTGTGTGAGGTTTTCTCCTGATGGGAACAGATTTGCTACAGCTAGTGCGGATGGACAGGTAAAAAAATAAGCACCTTTTTGTACTGATTTTAAGATGAGAAGATTCTTGTCCATATTGGAAGTAGAATTAGTCTTGGAACATCCATGTTGCCACTTATTTTATTCTAAGAAATGACTGAATTCAACTTTCAGTGTCTCCCTATAAAGCTGTAATAGCTGATGTTGTTAAACTGTTCTACTCAGCTTTTTCTCTATTCTGTCTCCCTAGCATATTACTTCTTGTAGGTGATTTTGGCAGGTATATATCACACTCTTGCAGTGCATATGTTCTTATGATCCTGAGAAGTCTGAAATAATGAACTCACAGATACCAGCAAGGAGTCCACATGGAGTTGGGATGCTGGGATGCTAAGGACAGGTTTAGCAACATTTTCCATGGGGAGCTCCTCCTACGCAGAAGATTTCCCATGTAGGCACACTCCCATGACTGCAATGTTAAGCAGCTGCCATCGCAGCGGGAATAAAAAAATGTTATGCTTCTCACAGATTAAAATGTTGGGATCCAACATAAACAGTGGCTTGCTGTGCTTATTTAGAATTGTCACTTTGCTTATTTAGTATTTAATGATAAATGCAGGAATACCTGTAAGCTTGTGGAACAACATACTTTGAATAGAAACAAGCATACCTTGTTGCAAAAGAAAATGTGCAAATTGAGCTCTTCAGTGTTTTTGCCTGCTACTGCTTTTCCCTTTAAGTGATTTGTTTGTGTTCTTTTATTAAGATTTTTATCTATGATGGGAAGAGCGGGGAGAAAGTATGCGCTCTTGGCGGAGGCAAAGCTCATGATGGAGGTATTTATGCTGTAAGTATCGCCTCATTTGTACAAATGATCCGTGGTATTGCATTACGAAGTTCATGGGCTGTGAAGCCTTGCAATAATAAATGCACTTACTATCTTGTGGCATTTGTTTTCACAGATTAGTTGGAGCCCTGATAGTAGCCAGTTGCTTTCTGCTTCTGGAGATAAAACTGCTAAAATTTGGGATGTTGGTGCTAATTCTGTTGTCAGTACTTTCAACATGGGATCAAATGTGTTGGATCAACAGCTGGGTTGCTTGTGGCAGAAAGATCATTTACTGTCTCTTTCTCTCTCTGGCTATATCAATTATTTGGACAAAAACAATCCAGATAAACCTTTACGAGTTATAAAGGTGAGTGGAACTTGCATTGTTACTCCAGAATTTCTGTAATAAATGGCTCTGCAAGGTTGTTCAGATGAAGTAGTAACTGCTGAAAGATAGCTTTGTTAAATTAGTGTTGCTAAACAAACAATTTATGTGCATCTTTATATTACATAAATCAAAGTTAATATTACATACAGTGTTACTGTGCAAATGCGGCCTGGTTTATGGTTTCAATGAAGGTTATCAAATTTGCTTTGTAGTAGTTTTTAAGCACCCCTTGGATGCAGGAAGAACAGAATAGTAAGCTACCAGTGATATCTAATTCATCCACTGAATGTGAACAAGGTGTCTAGGGTTGATAAGTAAGCTTTAATTTTAGGAATTAAAGAGTTCACTGACACAGCTGTCTCCTGGGAACTTAAGTTTTTGCATGAACTAGAAACAGATGCCCTAGATCTGTGCTGCTGCTGCTGTAGTTCTTCTGAATCATCAAGTGCCTGAAAAGTAAACTTCCTTAATGAAAAGGCAGTGGAAGTGTTTTGGTCCAGAGGGCTAAGTAATGGGGATATTCACAGCACCTATTTACTCCTTCTGTAAAGGGTAGTACATGGAAAGAGCAATACTGCAGCAGTAAAACAAATTCATCATTAATTAGTGATAGGTGTTCTGGATGACCTTGGAAGCTTATAAATAAAATTAGTTTATAAATAACTTGTAGTTCTTCTCAAATAGATTTGATATTTAGAACGGTTAAAATGAAAACTTACCCATCAGTAATCATTATTCGTGTCCTATTCACAGGGTCATAGTAAATCAATTCAGTGTCTTACAGTGCATAAAAATGGTGGAAAGTCCTATATTTACTCTGGCAGTAACGATGGTCATATTAATATCCTTTGAATGATATAGCAATACTTGCTCTGGTCTCAAAGTCTGAGGGAATGTGTTAGGAGGGTGGGGGGGAAGTGTTCAGTAAGTTAATGTTTTATGTCTGATGAAGAAATTTTTTTTGTTTTACTGTTTGTCTTTCCTGACAAAATACATGCTACATCTTAGTTTCCAGTTATTACTGGAGATGTAGGAACAAGTAAATTATATGTGTGGGAAGTTAGTTTCATTATATGTACTAAATATGTATTGTTGGTTCTTGCTGTTATAGGCAACCAATAGGTGTATTTTTAGCAAGTGCTGAAAGTCATCTGTTGGGGTTTCTTAGATATTCGGGACAAGGAAGATAAATTCTCATTGGTCTCTTTGGCCCAGTAACAAGCATTTGTCTTAAGAGTTGTTTTTCCCACCTCCCACAGAGCCTTTAAGTCCTGTGATGTACTAATTCTCTTCTCTATTTGGTATCCCAAATGCTACCAGGTTTTCTCACTAGTCAAGAACTCTTAAGACTCAGTTTCAGTCCACTTCTTTCATTCAACTTTCCATGGTACATTAAAATGGTATCACATTGGCAGAAGTCAAAGAAACAGAGAACTTCTTGTCAGCACATGTGCTCTATAGTACACTGGTGATAGTTCAAAATGATTTTCATGTTCCTCATGAGGAGAAATGCTGCAGGATTTTCTAACTAATTATTTTGGGAAGTACTGTGTATTCTCAGACCCAGTCCTAGTTGTTGCAGTGTTTACTGTTTGTAGCAGGTCATCTAGCTCATTACAGAAAATCAGAACTTCATTTAACTGTGTGAGGATAAGAGGATTAAAACACAGGGGCGGGGTTGTCAGAGCATTTGTGGAGTCTTCATTGTTTGATGTACTCAAAAGCAAATTGAAGGGTCTTGCTCAGCATATGCTCTGCTGAGCAAGGATTTCAACTAAATCTCTAGAGGCTCCTTCCAATCTCGGTTACTCTGATTATATAAAATATTTCTAATTATATCTGAGTGTGGTGGCATCTTCAAATGTTCCTTAATTCTGCTGTGTACATTATTGGGATTCTGACACCGGAGAGAACGATGGCTTTTCTGGGAAGGGCCATACAAACCAGGTTTCTAGAATGGCAGTGGATGAAATGGATCAGCTTGTCACCTGCAGTATGGATGACACTGTGCGCTATACCAACCTTAGCAAGAGGGATTACAGGTTAGTGAAACTGTTGCCTTTCGTTATATTATTACAGTGTTCTTATTTTGTAGCAAGTTTTGTTGATTTACATAGTAAATAATGTTATGCTACAACTTATTCGGGTTTAAGTTACCATGGAAACTGTAGAAAGGATTGCTGTACCAGCCCTGCTTTTTTGTATGACAAAGAGAAATGCCTCCCAGACATTTCTCACTTTGTCACATCCCTTCTGCAGGTTAGATAGATATCGGTCAGGTATCAGGTAGCTAGCTCGTAATGGTGGGAAAGGTGTCAATTTCTCTCTAGTTCGTTAATACACAGAATGGCTGTTAATAAGCATCTGGTTAGGATGAGTGGAGTGCAAGTATTTCATTGTAAAAGCCACAGCTGAATTAGAAGGAAAAAAAAAAAACAGCTTTTACTATTTTACTATTTTTACCTATTAAGATCACCTAGTCAAATCTGAAGTTTAGACTTCAAAGCAGCAGCATTGACTGTTGTTTAGAAGGTCTGCTTCCAGATAGAGATACTGTTCCTTCTGTTTACTGTTCAGAAAACTTGTAGATTTAAGGAAAAAAGTGTGCATGTCCTTGGGAATCATTACTAGGTGATTACTTAAATAATTGATTTTAAATAATAAGAAATACTAATTTTTCTTCTGCCTTTTTGCTTTTCCACCTTACGATGCCTTCATCTAGTGGCCAGGATGCTGTGAAAATGGATGTTCAACCAAAATGTTTAGCTGTGGGTCCTGGTGGTTATACTGTAGTTTTATGCATTGGACAAGTAAGTATTAACTTCTGGATTCACCATACAATTGTTCCATTTATAATTCAGAGTATGGTAATGTGATGGTTTCTGTCAAACTTGCTTGATGTGTGATCACCTTGAGAATTTGTTAATAAGCGTTTAGGAGAAAATAATGAAGCAAACCATTGTGACAGTGCTTCTTGTACTAGTTCAGCAGTCTTACGTATAGATACTAAGCTTTGTGTAGTGTCTCTTGTGGATATGTGTGAATTCATTATTTTCAATAGAGATTTGTGCTGGAATGCTACAGCACTCCAAATTGAAGTAGGCCTTTCCATTCAGCAGGTTATTTTCTTCCTGTCTTGACCTTTGGATATAAGTACATCTGAAATAAATCCTCTTAGGTTCTTCCTGTGAAGAGTAGAGAGCTGAAACTTGTGAATTGCTGCTTATTTCAAGTTTATTATTTCTGGTTCCCTTCTCTGTGCTCCATTGCTTGTTGGAGAGGGAGAGAAAGAGGGGAGGGAAGAAAGATGTGGTGAGGAGAGGGAAAGAAAAGGATAAGATTGTTAGCTTTGTTCCATCCTGTAGTTGTGTTGTAGGTATCTGACATGGAAGTTTGCATGAAACAAAGGTGTGCCATTGAATCCCTCTATGTGGAAAAATGGCACCCATTGACATCTGCTGATGCTTGTTGAGTGCTCTTGGAGATCAAACAGTGGATGTCAGCACAGGAATGCAGGTGGTGGGTGGTAGCTTTCAGCCGTGGTGACAGCAGTGTGAAAGATGAGCCATGTTTCTGGACCGCCATACAGATTTTTACAAGAGTAGGATGCAGGCTCTTTTTCGTTGCTGGTGAAAATACGTAGCTCATGGTAATGAGTATCTTGAAAAATAAAGTTTTGTAGCTAAGAATTTGCTCTATCAAATAGTGTTATTTTTCTGTTGTTGTTTCTGTGGAAATAAATAGGCATTACTTTTGGAGTGGCCTGTTTAGAACTGCATTGTGCTGTTAGCTTGCTGCTAATTTGGTCCTGCATCCCCTCCTCTAATAGTGAACCAGGCAGGGAGTAAGCCTTACTAAAAATACTGCTCTGTCCGTGTTGCTTTTGTATTGTGACCAAATGAGGTAAAGCTGAATGCAGTAGAGTGTTCCCTGTGCTCTCTAATGTGAAGCACTTAAGTACTGCAGTACAGCAGATTAGTTAGTCATTATGCTTAGGCATATTTTCCTTTTTTTAAAGGCCTTCCCTTGGGATCAGGGCATAGTATACTTCTGAGCAAATCAGAGCGGATCTGATGACTAAGCAGTGTGACTTAGTCATTGTTGTGCGTTAAGACTCTTGGAAGAAGGAGCTTAGTTTCTGCTTTTCTATTTGCAGATTGTCTTGATGAAAGATAAGAAAAAATGTTTTGCAATTGATGACCTTGGCTATGAGCCAGAAGCTGTGGCTGTTCACCCTGGAGGAGGTTCAGTCGCAGTGGGAGGAACGGTAAGGTTGTGCTTCTTGAAACTATACTTTGAACACTTGCACTAGTAACAGAAGCGTTGAACAATAGTAGCTCTGTTCTATTGAGGAGTAGTAGATAGCATTTCTAACACAGGAGCAGTATTGTAGTATGTAACCTGTGAGTAACTGGTATTCCTGGGCTTTTGCTCCCCTGGTTCTCCCTCCATTGTGACCACCATCTATTTCACATTTTTCTGTTGGCTGTGTTGTTTATACCCAGTATAAATTTAAAGTAGACAAGTCTTCATTACTGTATCCTAGACTTAGTGGAGTGCCACCAGTTTAAAGGACCTATCATTTATACTATTTCTCAGTAGTTCTCAAGTAAGTACGAAGCAGTGCCAGATGGAGCTAATGAAAATGTTCCAGAAGCTTGGCGAGCCTTCCTGTTCCTACTGCACACTAATTTTTTTTTTATACTTCCCATTACTCACTCTTGTCTTGCAGGATGGGAATGTCCGTTTGTATTCAATCCAGGGAACCTCTTTGAAAAGTGATGATAAGACATTGGAAGCTAAAGGTCCTGTTACTGACCTGGCATATTCTCACGACGGTGCCTTTCTTGCAGTTTGCGATGCAAACAAAGTTGTCACTGTCTTTAGTGTCCCTGATGGCTATGCGGTAAGAAATGCTGCGTCAGGTTTTCTTGTTTATAAAAATTGACTGGCATCTCATGTATAAATATATTCTGGTAGAATATGTGGCTGATGGACTTAATAATTAAATTGTGTTTATTTCTGTGACTGTTTATGGGGCATCTTGGAATAGTGTTGCTTTTCATCATAGCTCATGTTAAGCCTCCAGGCTGTAAGAATAGGTGAAGGAAATGGACAGCATAGATTAGCTACTGGAAAAATGCTCAACTTCAATCCAAGATCGAACATTCAAATAAATGGGATGTAGGAGAGGATCGTGTTTCCACAGGATAGAGTAATTCAATACAAAATATTACAAAATATGCAGGTTCTTCATTTGGATCAGCTGAATCAATAGATGAAATTTTTTAAAAAGGAAAATAAACAGATGTACTTGTGTACATTTTTGTAAAGCGAGATGAATGCACGTTCAAATTGATAAAATTCTGTAACGTGCAGTAAAATTGAGTGAAGCAAGTACAGCAGTCTTGGCAATATAATTGTGGTGGCTGTAGCAAACAGCTCTCTGGTAAGGATTTAGCAATTAAAAGGGATATGATGGAGCAGGGAACCATGTCCCATTCTTCAATCTGCTGTCCTTTAACCAAGAGCCAAGTAAGGGGTGGCTCCTGCTTTTCAGCTGAGCAGCTAACATGTGAATCAACCTTTCAAGTCATTCAGCTTTTACTGAAACTGCACAATAGTAAAAATAAAAATGCAGGATTCCAGAGAAATGTATAAAAAAATTGTGCTTTTGAAAAATATGTGAAGTTATTTAAAGCTGTTTAAAGTGACTTGCTGTATATGCACTTTGCAGCTCTACATGCAATTGAGTCTTCGCATTGTCTAGAACTGGATTTTATTTACCCGATTAGGGTTTAAATAATGGCATAAAGTGAAGTCAGTACTTCATTTATGACGTCCGTTCACACCTCAGATATACATTAGAATTACCTTCGTTTATTCTGTGATACTATGTATTAAAAGCTGGTAGTTTCTGAAGTGTCTTAAACTAATGAAATAACACTGTACCCTTAATTACTTTAAAACAGGAACATAATGTCTTCTATGGACATCATGCAAAAGTTGTTTGTATTGCCTGGTCACCAGACAATGAACACTTTGCTTCTGGAGGCATGGATATGATGGTATATGTTTGGACTGTAAGTGATCCTGAGACCAGAGTCAAGATACCAGGTTTGTTTGCTTCAGAATCTTCCTTTTGAAAGCTGTTAATCTTTCTTAAAATCCAACATGGTTCTTCTTTTCTAAAGCTAAGACTGGAAGCAGACATGTTGCTATCTGTGTTCTCAAGCATATTGTTACATTCTTTTATTGTGTGGTCTCTTATAAAATAGTCATTTTTAAAATACTGTGCTAGTATTTAATGCAGATGAAGATAACTTTTGGAATATTTTGTCAGCTTCCCCTTCCTGATTATTTTCTGATATTTTGCACTGCCATACAGATGCTCACAGACTACATCACGTAAGCGGCCTGGCATGGTTGGATGAACATACTCTGGTAACAACATCCCATGATGCTTCTGTCAAAGAATGGTCTATTTCCTACAATTGAAATAAGCTGTCTCTTTGGAAGGACCTAATCAGGGACTAGAACTACTGCAGCGGAACATAGCATTTCTCTTAAAGAATTTGTATTGGCCTCTGGGTCTGCTATCATATCCTCATATCTTTACAGGGTGTTCATATCTGTAATTAAATGTACTTTGAAAGCTTTAGCCAGTAACAGTTTGCACATGAAAAGCACTTAAATTATGTCTGGAGCTTAACCTTTGTGCTGAACATTCCAGAGGCAACAGCCTAGCAAGTTGGCGTGAAAGATTCAAACTCAATCACTTGTTCTTTTCTAACTGAGAAACATGAGACTGTACAGCATGAGAGTAATACTTCTCATTTTTTCTAATTACAGAACATTTCTGTACTAACGGTCATAGTAAGAATATTTAGTTGTGATCTGAAACCAATCAAGCTGTGTGCAGCTACTGTATATTGCTTTGCTTCTCTGTACTGCACCAAACTGTTGCCTCAGATTTTTTCCTCCAGATAACAAAATGGGGTACATACATAATAAACTTTTTATGTATTTCATGTCAAAGCTTTTTGATTTATTTTAGGATGGAAGTGTGGGGTTTTGATGTACTTACTGTTGTGGGTATAATGTTTACGGATAATTGTTGTGGCAGTTTCTTGCTTCGGAAACACACTTGTTACTTTCATGGATTAAAAATGTCTGGTCATTTCAATGTCAGAAAAAAATAACTGTTTCAAATATTAAAGATATTTTCTGTTTGAAGGAGGAGAAGCATGTTATTGTTTTAAAAAATGCAGTACTTTACCACCTTTTGAAAGTACAGGAATTAAACTGAGTGAAGCATTATTACGACTCGAAGTGCTTTTTGAGGAGATATAGTGTTTGCTGAGTAAGGTCTGTGCATCTGCATGTACAGAACAGTTGCATGTAAGCCATTATTTAACACAAAGAGGTCATGCTCGTATGTTTACTTCTTAATCTGCAGTCTACCACACGTGTGTGATTTGAAAAAGTCCAACCAGGTTGGAAGAGGACACTGGTGCAAACTAGTAGGAAAACTTACCATTTCTAGTGGCCAAAAGTTGGTGGTGGTGTGCAGAAAACCTTGACAGACTTTATTATTTTTTGTTGTTCCTTTTAATGAAAAACTTTGCTTAAGTCTTCATGGCCACCACCCTTCCAGTTGTTGGGTTTTTATTAAGCTTTCCTTTCTGTGTGGATTTGTGTTGTTTTTTCTTACCAATCATATTTCTAATGACACTAATTATACAGCAAATAAAACACTTTTGCTGCTGCTTGTACTGTGGACCATTGCTCAATTGCTGGAAAAAAAACCTGTCAAAAATGTTGTAGTGAAACAACTTTCAAAAGGAACTGGTTTAAGATCCAGACAATTTCTGTCAGACCACTGTCTTGTTCTGCTATTGCTTGCTGTGCTGTCCCTTGCGTGCTTCATATATCGTTTCCCAAGTCTCATCTGGAAGCATTGCTACTGAATCTGCTCAGTGGATTCCTTTAGTTGTTCAATCCCTGTCATACAGGTAATGTCGAAGGCAAAAAAAAGTAATGTAGGCATTCACGGGTAAACTACAGATTTTCAGTGGCAAATCAGGTTGTGTTTGGTTGTGGTTTTCTTTTTTTGGTAAGGAATGATTTTGCTACTGAAATGGCTGTGGGGTGTTGGTTTTTTGTTTTTTTTTTTTGGGGGGGAGGGCAGGATTTTTTTTTAACTTGAGGGAAATGAGAGTTTCCTTAAGTCCCCTGCCACTTCAGTTATGTTCTCCTCTGCACATATCCACGATTTCTGCAAAATGGTGTGTAGAATGTTTTCTGATTCCTGAATTACTGTGTAGTCATAAACTCTATTGCTGCCCATGCTGAATGCCTGTTAAACTTAAAACCCTGTGCTATGACTTGTGTTTGGATGCCTGCCTGTGGGGGTGGTTGCTCGTGCTTCAGCTTCCATTGGATTTGCTTGTTGGCACATAATTTGGGTTTCTAAATCCTTACAGGCTAACATGGTCTTTGTAGTTGGAAGCAAATCTGACTATACAACTGGTTCTGCTGGACCAAATGTCAGAGCTTAAGTTCTTTTTTGACCTAGAGTAGGTTAGGACACAAATTGAGTTGAGGAGGGCCAGTTGAATTACTTCTGTTTGTCCCAAAGTGGAGAACTAATGCCTCAAGGTAAACATAAAAGGTCAAAAAAAAACAGTGATGGGGTGGGCACCCAGCTCCAGCATGACTTACTTTCTGATCTCAATTTCACACATGTATATGCATGCACAAGAAGTTGAGATTTATTTAATTGGGCCTTCCTCTGCTAACTTGTCAGGTATATCATGGGTTTTTTTTTTCTGTTTTGTTGTGATAAAGAGAACAAATACTGAGTGCTTATTCAGTTGTATAAAGCAAATTAACCTTTCCAAGAAAATGCTCACCTCCATTTCTGAAATAGTTAACTGGGAATTGAACATTTGCTGTCAACTCTTAAGATGTATGTGTGGTAACTGAAGCTGTTGCTTTGACTGCACAGTTGTCATTGTTTCAGCCACGTTTTCTTTTTCCACAATCTTGTTCTCTGCGAGTCTGGTTCTGCCTTTGCTGGATGGTGGCAGGATGCTCTAGAGGCAAACTGTGGGCTCCTTGATCACTGCAGCAAGAGAAGAACACAAGGATGGTCTGGATTGGGCTGTCATGTTCTGGTTTCTGTGAGCCCCAAGTTATTTCTTTTGACAGTAGTGACCTCAAAATATGTGAGATACTTGACAGGGGGAGAAGGGGAGGGCAGAATAAAAGCAACACAATAGGTGTTACTATTAAAATAGGCATTTGTGTTTTTATGCCTGTTCAAGCCCTGACCAAAACATGGTTCCTCAAGCCCGTGGGAGAGTAGAGGTTTCTGTTTGAAGCATGAATGTGCTTTAAGCTGTAGCTGACAATTACCTGCAAGCAGTTTTCACTTTGCTGTGACTGGCAGCTTGCCTGCTTTACTGTGGAAATGCAGCTTAATTAGGCCAAGGATAGATTTAGAGAACTAATGTGAGCAGTAATTCCTCACGAGGCTGTATTGCGTGGATTCCCCTTCCCACTTTTAACTGTGATTTAATCCTGTTTGCCTGTTCCATTTCTGCTTCTCTGGTACAGAACATTGGCCTTCCAAGAAGCTGATCTATACTCTCAGCCAGAACATAAGAGCAGCTGTTCTGTGAAGTATCGTCAGCAAAGCCCAAATGACATCTTCAGTTGGTAATGGGTAAACAGGGAGGTAAAGGACGTTGAAAATAATTTGGGCATGGAAGTGCTTGTAGGTAGTTGGGCACATTATGATGAGAACTTGAGTATAGATTCGCATTAGATCATCTCCTAAATACTTCTCGTTTTGAATGTTAAAACCAGAGTGTCAGAGTGAGGGTAACAGCCTGAGAATCTTACGCAAAGCCATGGGATCCTTCAGCCTGGGAGCTCTGTTCCTGATTGGAGTATCCAAGAACTTTTCCTACTGCGTGTCAGTATGTCACTGCTCATACTGCTTCAGGGTTGCTGCACGTAAAAGGATTTGCTGATTGAATGATAAATTTAGCCATGGCTATCTCTGCTATGAAAGTGCGCTGTAGATCCTTCTGCCTGGGAGCTTAACTGACTGGAGTGAGAATGAGCTCCAGGTTCTTGTATGTGCAGGAAAAGACAAACTACACTAAAAGAGCAAAGCTCCTTGGAGAGTCTTGGACACTAAGCTAAGCAGTAGAAGGGTAAACAATGTGTCCCTTGTGTGTCATAGGAAGTTCACTTGAAACTTGTGCTGACAGGAATTAAATCAGTTACACTGGTTCATAGAAATGTTCACAAAAACATCATTGAAGGTCCTCTTTGTCCATCTTGTCTAATCGCATATATGAAGCAGGGCTATAAGCAAGCAGGTCAGATGTGTTTTGGTTTGGTTGTGTTTCCTGGGACAAAGCATAGGAGATTTACAAGGATGTAGTTTATGTAACCTCCCTGAGTTATTTGCTCTAGTCAAGCCTTTTTGAAGGCGCAGCCTGAAACTCTTAAGCTGTATTATGTTCTTCCTGTCCCTTGTTATATTTTCTGCTGGTAGCAGGAGGAGACAGACCAGCATTGCTTTAGTATTGCCCCTCTGTGTGTGGGAACTTCTTCACAGAGCAGTGGTGGAGCACTGGCACAGGCTGCACAGAGAGCTGGTGGAGTCTCCTTCTCTGGAAGCATTCAAGAACTGCCTGGATGCCTACCAGTGCAACCTGGGCTAGGGAACTGCTTTGGCGGGGGGGTTGGACTTGATGATCTCTAGAGGTCTCCTATAACCACTACAATTCTGTGATTCTGTGGCTCTTCCAGACCAAGAATCTGTTTTTAAGTGAGACTGTAGAGGGAGGAGGTGTGTGAATGCGGATGTACTGCATTTACATCCTGATGGTGAAATGCACAGCAGTCTAGTTCGATTTGCATGTGGCAAGTCCATGTAGACTAATCTTTTGTTCTGTTTAGTCTTTTGGATTTAATTTTAATGGCATGCCCTTCCTGGGAGGGCAGTGGTAACCAACCAGCCACTAGTTCCCTGGATCTCCTTTCCTTCAAAGTAGCAGCAGTTTGATGGGTGCATCAGCCTTTTTCCAATTATCTGGGCCTTCCCAGGGAAATGTTTTGGTTTTTTTCCCCCGTGAGAGAGAACTCATAATTACATTAGCTAACTGCCTCAACATCTTCTGATCCTATCACAATGCTGTGAACTTGAATGCATCCAGTTTTTAGATGGTCCCTAGTGTGACCCTCCCCCACCCTTCAGAACAAATTGGCACATGCAGATCACATTGGTCTGCGAACAGACCTGTCTGAAATACAAGGCAAAAAAAAAAAAAAAAAGCTAATCTGAGCTTTTTCTATATCATATAGTGCAAGGATATTTTCCCTTCCAATTTCCTTGAGAAATTCGAAAGATAAAGTTAGGGTGTGCTTTTATACACATCTGAATTTATCTATTAAAGATAGGAGAAGCAGCTTTGTTAGTTTTTATGTCCTAGTTGCCTTGCAGGAAGTATATTGAGTTTGTAGAGTATGCCTCATTTTTGTTCTGAATCTGCAGTCCTCTTGCAGAGCTCACAGTGCATGCTCCCTGTGTTGTACAAGCTAAGAGGGAGAGAGGTATGAAATGAAAGCCAGGAATAGTGGTTTTCTTCTGTTCTATAGGTTAGCTGGCTACTATGTATATGGCTTATGTAGTTGTGGACATTTACAACAGGGTTTCTTTTTTACTGTGGGTTCCAGTCAGCTGAAATGCACTGTGAGCAGTCAGTCCTGAAATAACAGTCAGGCTGATTGGTTCTGATTTCCCCTAAAGAAAGATAAAAGTTGTGAAGTGTGGCTTATCTCTGATACCAAGAAGGAATTTCATTGTGGATACCTAGAAATGCTTGTCGTTCCAGATTGCCTGATTTGCATGATTTACAGCAAGTCTGTTCCACATGAGCAGATGAGTCACCTGTATTTAGCAACCCCTGGAACATGGCTTATCAACCTCATTCAGGCTGAGTTGTCTGAGGATCTGACTCCCTGAGATCTGCTCAATGTGTCAGCCAGATCTCAGTGCTCAACTGTGGATTTGCTGTACTCCATAAATCTTGTGTAGCATTACATGAGGGTGGGAGGAGCATCTTCAGAGTAACAGTGCTTGGATGTGCTCATTCAGGTGAAAATTTTAATAGGAGTCTGTGCTATGATCCACATGCTCACAAGACAGAAATGGTTTTGGGGTTGGTATAATGATCCCTTTCTTTCCCGTACCTTGTTTATATGCAATCTGTTGCCTGTGTATGGCCCATACAACAATTAAATGGCTTAGTGTACAGTGCTTCCACTGGAAGCCTGGCGCACAGCGCAGTGACCTGCCAGGGGGCAGTGCTGAGTTCCTGCTCCTCTGCAAAGCTCTCAGCATCAGCCAGTGATGGTAGTGGTACTGCACCGCGGTATTACCTGAAAGTGGTTTTAGGATGGGCAAGTGGTGAGCAGAGGGCTCGTTTGCCCACAGATGAGTGGGTGTAAGGTACTTAGAGACAATCGTTCTACTGATTTCTCTACAGCGCTTATATGGAAATGTAAAGCAACGCTTTCTGTTGAGTAGCTTTTATAACCTTCCTAGAGAATTCACTTCCCAGCAGTTAAAAACATCTTCAGTGCACTCAGCAGAGTAAACCATGCTTCAGCTTGCAGCCACACCACCATTTGCGTCACAGAAAAAGGTGAAATCAAAACATCAAGGCAAGGAACAGCCTAGGGTACGCATCATCTGATCATACACGTATTTGATGCTTATTAGGTTTGCACATAAAAATAATAACAAAATTAATGAAAATAACGGTCTTAAATGCTAAATAAAAACGGTGTGATAGTAGTTACGTCTGTGCAAGCAGGTAGCTATCATGTTCTAGAGTGTGATTTAGTCCTCAGAGGTGCCCTGTTGCAAAAGGGAATTAGATTTATTATTATTAAAAGTAATAAAGGGTCAAAGAACTTTTTGATTGTTAACTTTGGCAGTGTGGTGTGTGTACTTCCTAAACAGCTACGTTTAGAGGCTCTTGCTCTGCCAGCCATAGTCCAGGAGGGACATGCCAGAAGGGCTGGTGCATGGCTCCAGCACCAGGTGGCAGAGTAGCACTAGCAATTGCATCTCCTATTTCTGTTTTTCCACTTATTTTCAGCGGATTGTGATATCCCAATTGAAATTTTGTTGTTATTTCTGTACTGAAAATGATTTACTTATTCTTTTGCGTGATTTCAGTCTGCTGTACAAAGCAATAAGGACAGTTTGCACTCCTAAAATATAGCATGCATCCTCATTATGTTTATGTGCACTGCACCCAGTTTTGTGCTGTTATCATTCACACAGAGCTATCAGTGAGCAGAGTACCACAGAAGCAGTCGTTTTGCCTCACTGGGAAGAATTCTCTTTGACAAGGAGGCAAGAGTGCGCCATTTAACATCAGCATGTCTGCAGAGAAGGCCCTTTCTGTTAGGAATAGTGCAAGAATTCCTAAAGAGGCTGTAACTTGAGCAAGCAAAATCTGATTAAGTGAAAAGATTAAAGAAGATAGATAGTAACAGAGATATGAACTCATAAATTATGCTATATATAGTATTTGTTTAATGGCAAGTCTATTGCAAAATTGTATTATGAGGGCAGAGAAAGCAATGCCGGATTGAATTTGATTCAAAGAGAAGGTGAGGCAATGCAGGAGAGGAGCTTTGGGATAAGCAAGCAGGGAGGATGGTGGAAGGAGGTGGATGCATTGGAGCTTTAGCACTAATACTGTAAGGACTGAGCAGCACTAAGAGTCAGTGAGGTGACTGACCAATTAGGAGAAAAATGTCAGCAGTGATGCTTCCTACAAATCAGTTTGATACTAAAATAAAATATCAACCAATAAGTCTTTTTATCAGGGGACATGGTTTTCTATGACTTACCAAC
Organism: Callipepla californica brunnescens; assembly: GCA_023055505.1. NCBI lineage: Eukaryota > Metazoa > Chordata > Aves > Galliformes > Odontophoridae > Callipepla > Callipepla californica. The sequence continues at coordinate 31,458,731 of JALIRH010000005.1, forward strand.
ACAATGAATCAGTTATTGTCTGCAGAACTTGATTTATTAATGTATAAGTTACAGAATCAGTGAGGCCAGAAGTGAAGTCTACAGTATGAAGCAAGACAGCAAAATCAATTGTACAAGGAGCTGGAGTTGCTGACTTTAATAACTGTGAATGCACAGAAAAAGACACAGCTGGTACAGTGGTCAGTGACCAGCTGAGCCAACAAAGGTCTGATGTGAAAGAAAGGTCTTTCAAGGTAGCTAGATTACAGTGCTGGGCACAGCCAGCTGGGTGCCATTTGTTTTGTGGGCAGACTGCTGCAGGTGTGACTGGCTCTGTTGTGCTGCAGAGCAGCAGCAGTGTGGGTAGGGGCCCAAGGACAGAGACATGTGCCTCAAGCAGCTAACCCAGAAAAACACTAACCCAGAAAAGATCCTCTGAACTGACTCAGGCCTCATGACAGCACGGCTGCCTCCAAGCTACTCGAAGAAGCAAATATGCTAGAGAAACCCTAAAACACTATGTTTCTGCCTCATGGGAGGTGGCTAACAAAGCTGAGGTCTGCACTGTGCTTGTCCACTGTTGAACTACCATCCAACAATTCTGGTTTTCTTTCTTACAGATAGTCAGAACCACCAAAGAAGAGGAAGCACTTCTATAGCAATAGTCTTTGCAGATGATTCAGCTGATTAACTCACTCACACACAGCATTTCTGGCAGGGCAGTAGAGAAAGGCTGACCACTACTGGGTAATTCCAGCCACTATCTCACCATCTTGACAGAACAGTTTATTGTACTCTAAGAATACACAGGCCTACAGGTCATCTCTGGCTGGAGTTCACCTCTCCTAACTTTAGTCACTTGGAAATATAACTCTGGAAAATATCTTGTCTGTTCATCTCAGAAAGTGTTCAGGAGGACTTCTGTGGGAATTCTAGGTTGCCTAAAAGGAAATGAGACCACTGTCTCCAATGGATAAAGAAGCAGCAGCTCAATTTAGTCGTTGTTTACAAGCTGAAGTTCAAAAAAAGCAAGCACAGGTGCCATGGTGGATTGGCTATCTGTTTGACTTGTGACTCCAGTGTGAATGAGGCTAAGCATTGTGGAAGCTGGCTAGAAAGAACTTCATGGACTTGCCCTGCCAGCCCCATGGCACCCTGGGACATGCTGAAAGTGGGCAAATGGGCTGGGAGTTTCCCCAGGAGTACTGCCAACTGCAGAGTTTTTCCCTGGGGACAGATCAGTCATAGAGTAATTAAGGATGGAAAAATCTTCTAAAATCAGCTGGTCCAACTATCAAGTATCTTTCCCTTTGCTACTAGTGTTCTTCTTAAGGAAGAAACCTGTTTACAGTTTTGAGACTCGTTCCTGCCAGTCAGCTGGGATTGGAGTACAGGTTTGTATGATCTGAACATCTGTTACCTAACACTTCTGCTTTTTCAGAAAAAAAGAGAAAAAAAAAAAAGTGGTAACTTGGGAGACCAAGTGCCAGTTCCTGCTACCTCTGCTCTTGAAGGTTTTGAGGTTTTTCCACTAAATTCTTCTCAGAAGTGGTCCTCCCACAGAGAATAGACATCATGGCTTATCCGTATTAGACTAGCAGATGAAAAATAACAATTAGCAGTAATTAGTAAGTAGCAGTAATTAGTAAGTAGAAGTAACTAGTTCAGCTAGATTTGGCAAATGAGCCTAGTCCTGACCTAGATTCTGCAATCTACAGTAGTGTTTCCAGCCCCTTCTCAGCCATGCAGCCATGCTCTGGCTTCTTCAGGATGTTTGCAGAATATGTTTTGATCAGGTTTCTATTGCCAAAAATTATAAGAATCTGCTAGCTTTTTCTGGCCCCAGCCACATCTTGACTTTTGACTAATGCATTTTTTGTAGATGAATGCTGTGAGATCCATTGTCCAGACTGAAAAATCAGTCCTCTGTTTCTCAAATATTCTTACCAGATAGATGCCTGTTTTATCTCTTATTCAGAACAGGATGCAGCTGGATGTCCGTGTAGCTGCTTTTATTCTGCATACTTTGCATACAAGAACATGGAAATGCTATTTGACTTTGGAAATTTAATTAATTTAAACAGCTCAGGTCATTGTATCTCTTTCTGATTCTTCAGAGGAGTGTCTGAATGGCTGACCGAAGTGATCTCTTTTATGAGGTGTTGGGTGAATAGCATGGATTATTGATTTCTGTTCCAAAGATAAAGAACTACTGCTACATTTGTAAAAGGACTGCCTTTTGAGGGATTATTTACACAATGGTGAGTTTGCTTTCCCAGGTATCTTTCAGTTCAAGCCACTTTACAATCTTGACATTAAATGAATATAAATATTAATCTCTGGGGCACTGGCATTACACGTTAAGTAACAGTGCTGCGATACTTGGCTTTAGGATATCACATTCCAATTATTCACCAGAATGAGTAAGTTTTTTTTAACTTTGTGGGTATTTTTAAGGAAAAAAAAAAAAGCACATTTGGACAATGGGAACTTAAGTGTCAAAGATAACATGTAGAAGTGTTTTTTTGAAATGGTGCCAGGCTCTAAGTATAATAGATACTATTCTTGGAATTGAGTACTCCTATTTGGTTTGGCACCAAGTTACAAAGTTCATGTTAAACTGTTACACTTCAGATTATTAGATGATGATGGCAGCATAAAAAATGGCATGTGGATGCTTCTAGGAAAAATTAATGTATAAATCACAACTATCCTAATTCAGCTCATAGTTATTTAATTTCTCCATAGAAGCTAGACTACTAAAGGGATAAACTGACTTAAATTTTGACTATGCTTTTAGGTGGAAGGCAGTAGGATGAAGTTCTTTGACTGGAAAATCCTTCTTCACAATGATCTAGGAAGCCCTGTCATAATAACAATGCACTTTACCTGTTTGTATATTGTAACAGAATTTAGTTTTAAATCTGAGTTCTACACCTAAAGATTTCCTTCCTTTATTTTTTATGGAACTGTCCATTATAGATTAATACATAATTTACTAAATATCCAAGCTTTTCACATCCAACAGGATGCTGATACAGTATACGTTACTGAAAGTATGTAGAACTGGTTAGTGCTGTTACTCATCCATTTAACTCCTTGCTCTGCTTTATTGTCTGGCTTGTTCCTTATTATTACTTGCCCTTTCGATAAGGAGTCCCAGGGTGTGCCAGCTACCACATTATAAGTATTTCCAGGGTTTGCCTTTTAGATACATGTTGACAGTGCACCCAGCTTCCATTAGCAACACAAAGGATCTAACTTCAAATGCTTGTGGTACAAGAGGAGTCTAAAGGCATTCAACACCAATATATTTTTCTGCTGAGTCACATAAACTTGTCTCAGAAACACAGCAGGACCGGTACTCTGCCAGTGTTATGCTTTGCCAAAACTGTGTTCTGCAAAGTACAAGTGGCCGTTCATCAAGCATAGCTGATGATTTCCTCATGATTTAGTCAGATTTATTGTATTATAAAAGAGATTATTTTCTTTGAATGCCACAAGTGAAACAATTTCCTCTTTCCTACTCAATGTGTTCACGTGATTTTGTCTCTTTTGCAATCCGTACCGTCATGTTACACTGAAGTTTAACATCTTACATCCTACATGGAAGTAGATGTTATGAAAAAAACCAAAAAACTGTACATGATTTTATACTACTACTGCCATATCTGCCTCAGTGCTGTTCTGTTCTAGAAAATGGTATGATTTTTTAGGCAAGAAAAGCATTCTTCTGTTATTTATTACCTGAGAAGATGATGTTGTGTATGCTAAAATAACTGCTGCAGGAAATAATTCAGGCCACAGTTCTGTGGGCTGTAGTTTGCTTCCCACTCACCTATGGTGATACATCTCCCTGGGTGGCATATCTCACTGAAGTTAAGGTCAGAAGGAACTACTATGTCATCAAATTTAGCCTGATGCATATCAAAGGCATTTAAATTTCACTCAGTAAATTCTTACTAGTTACAGATTAAGTTTTCAGGTCATGAAACTACACCATTGTTTGGTACTTAACAGAGACTGACCCCTCCCTCTAATCCCATCAGAAATGCTGTTTCTTGTTCTCACCAGGTCCAACAAACCTTGAAGTCAAAGAGCATATGGCTGCATACATACTGCTAAGTAAAAGAGGCCCAACTGCACACTGCAAGACAAAACAGGACCAAGCAGAACAGATTGATCAGGGCTAGTGGTACATGGATTTGCACTTCTCTTGAGCATTAGTTTCTGGCTTTGAAGACAAAATGTTGAGTTCAAAATGTCTGACATGACGTGAGTGTTGTGTTGCAACCCACCGGGGACTCAATTTGATTGCATGACAGACCTGGGTGTGCTGCCTGCTGTCAAAAGTCACCTGAGGGGGCAAAGTCTGCCTGGATAAAGTTGAAGGGGTCATGGAGGGTAGAGGAAGCAAACCTGGCACTTTTTTATCCGCAATGCCTGTTGGCAGTGCTCCTCAGAGCCTGCTGCCTCCCTGGCTAGGCCTACTTCTTGCATCACAGTGGACTAACTGGCACACACTAAAGTCATGCCACAGACACAGTCACTGTGGTGCTCTACTTTGCAGCTTAGCTTTGTGTTATTTAGCAGCATTGTAACTGTGTCAAGCAGCAGTTCTGGTTTAGGGAGAATATTATTCCAACTTGCATTACACACCAGAGTGTAAATAGGACCAAGAGCTCCAGATCAGTATGACGTCTGATGTGTTTTTTCATGCTGGACTCAGAAACCTATGAAGAAGTAAAGGAACTGGCTGGATGTAGAATCTCTTGGGATGCCAGAAAAAGCTGCTTTTGGTCAAGTTATACTGACATTAAAAAATAAAAGTAATGATAATATTCACTGAACAAGTAAAAATGTTAAGGAAGCATTTTATTAATTCTTGTCTTCTCAGGTCCTGAAAAATGAAAAACTGTGTCTTTGCCACAGTCATTAAAATTGCTTGACTTTTTTTGCACACTTTTTTAGTGTTACCTATATAACATCAGTAAGTTACATGGCAAGATACAAAGGTAAGCAATTTCGGAAACGGAATAAATCTAAAATGAATCTGCTAATTCCTTGAAGCATAAACTATGAACTGCCTTTTGAAATTGTTGGTAATACAATCTAACATACTGTTCATTTTTTCTTTTGTGTTTATCACAAAATAACTCGTTGTACTTGTCCAGTATTCAGGCATTCCCAAGTTATATTCAGCTCCAGTTTGATTCATGTCAGCATGAAACATGTGTGGCCAAATCTAAGCTATGAGCTAGCAACAAGTCAATAGAAATTAATATTTACATAACTAACCAAGGTGCTGCCTCTGGTCATAGTTATTCATTAAAAAAAGAGGGATTTTTCCCTGGGAAAACTATGTTATCACATATTTTAGCCTTCCTAGTCTTTTTGTGTACTCAAGGACTTTGTGATAGATTTCAGTCCAGTTTGCCTGTGATTTCTCACCACCATCCTTGAATAATAAGCACAAGAAAAGAGTTAATATAGGAATTATTCTCTAACAGAATCAGTGTCATTTCCCCTCTGTAGCTTGTTGACCAGCCAGGGCAGTTCACTGCTACTTGTTACTCCATTCACTCCAGAAGGAAAGAGCCTGTCCTCATTGTGTTTCCAGGTATCTAGTACATTAATGCATGTGTAAATAGCTATTTGGAGTCCTGCTATCAGCATTACAACCACAGTTTGTGCAGCCCTTAATATAAATTAACATCAAGGTATAATGAGACATAATACCAAAAAAGTTACTCTCTAGGGCAAACCAGACCCCTTGCCAATGCATGTTGCTTGTTTTCCACTTGTCTCAAAGATGTGCAGTCGGAGAACAATTTTAAGGTCAATGAGCAGGAACAGAAATTCAAAGTGAAGGAAAACTGTGGTGTCTTTGTGCTGCCACAGTATGGCGATGATAACACAAATATTGAGATGAATGATTTGGTGGCAGTATTAAACCAGGTTATGGGTTGAAATGGTTTGATTGTTTTGCAATCAGTGATACTCTGCATGTAGATCAGGAGAGCACTTCCTACCCTTCACCCATCTCAATTCCAGTAGCATGACCCTCAGCTTCAGGGCCCTCCTAACAATAGTGGCTAGTTTCATAAAAGACATGACAGCAAAATCTGCAGTTTTTAGAACTTTGACTTCTTTATTGGTATTATGACTCTTGAATGTTATTGAGTATATCAGTGCAACAATTGTCTTTGTTGCCATGATTGGTCCATGACTGTTCCCAATAAGTTGCATGACAAGATGCACAGATTCAGAACAAGTTACTTTATTACTTCTGCAATCAAATCACATCCATTATTGCTTTTTTGTTCAGAAATTAATATTTCCTTGTTCTAGATAAATCTGAGGAATATTTCACTTCCTGATTTCCCTTTTAAAGAAAAGTTAGCACAAATTAGAACAAATTTTAAGCCTTTTAAAACAGACAATCTATGCACCAAACACACTAACCTATTTAAAATAGAACTCACTGCAGCATGACTCAGAAGTGCAACAGTTGGGCCCACATAAATTCCTTGTTGTTAGGAAACTCTCATTATATTTAATGTGTTCTACAAGTTCATTTGAGGTAAAAAGCAGGGTTATGAATGTTCTGGCTATTTTGGAGTGTGCGTGTAACAGAAGAAGAATGCTCCACTCCTTGTATCTTACAGCCAACCTGCCCAGAGTGGTGCAGTGTTAAGCACAGGTGATTGAGCTCACAAAAAAGGAGGCTAGGCACGGTGAATCAGTGCTTCCCAAAGGTGGAGAAGCAGGTCTGAAGGCCACCTGGTGTGCTTTGGCCATACAGAAGTACCCAAGGGGATATTAGTGCAATACCAAGCAGGTAACCATTTTGTCAAGTCATGTTCTCTCTCATGGAGATTGAATTAGGATAAGCAACAGGAAGCCTGTCCTAAAAGTTAAACTTGAAATTTAAGAATGAAAAAGGTCCTTTGTCATCTACAAAAACATACATATTGATTATCAACAGACAAAAAGCCAAGCAGAACAATCAAACTTGCAAAAATGAAGAGAATATTTCCTTGTGGAGCTCAGTTTTAAGCACTTCACAAAGAGAACAGTAAGGATGCCTTGCCATACAGCTTTTGATGTGAGGACAGAACTAATCTTTAGTGATGAATCAACAGGGTTTTCACTGGAAGACTGCGTATGAGTGACATGTTTTAGTGGGCATGATGGTGATGTGTTGATGGCTGCACTAGGTGATCTTAATGATCTTTTCCGACCTTAATGATTCTATTATTCAATAGATGACACATTGAATTAATGTATTCCTAACTTCACTGTCCATCTTTATAGCCAGCAGCACTCAGTTCTGAGGACTTGTGATTGAATCTGGCCAGGCAATACTGTGGAAATTGCCAACCTGCATTATTGCTCTTCTGCTTGAGTGGGTTGTCTGTCACAGCTGCCATCAAAAGGAAGAGATGCTCTTCAAACGGTGTATCTGGAGAGAAAATACTGCACTTGATGTGGAATACAGGCAGCCCTATATTAACATGTTAATATGCTATTTTTTGTCTTTTTGTAACATTGCTTTCAGTATTTCAAGAGTATTTTTAATTTAATATGAATCAAGATATATGTGATATATCTTAAGCAAAATATGAAAACAATTTAAGCCAACTGATGAAAATTTCACCTTGCTAAGGAGCGAGATTTGAGCACTGTAGAATGTTTTTATTTCATTTTCATACACAGAGAAATTTGATTTTAAGCTTTAGACTAGCTTTTTTTTTTTTTTAATTCTATGTTCTCTTTAATAATAATAAAAAATTATCGTTACAGGATGGCTTGAAGTAAATTTAATCTTGAGATGTGATAATTAGCTGGTAAGAAAAGCCTTAATTAGACCAAATCAAAAGATCATCTCTAGCTTATTTTACTTCTCATATTTTGTGGCATTTCGTTGATTTTTTTTTTAAGATATTCTGAAGGTGAAAATGATAGGGGTGTCCATATTGAAAGTTCAGGACACTACAAATTTCATTAAGTTGATTGGAGTTTTATCTGAACCCTAAGGAACATACATCTCAGCCAGTAAGCAGAAGCAAAATAAATGTAGGGAGGAAGCCACCTGCCACCTCTGCCTCTGGTAAGTTTGTGAAACATACACTCAGCTGTCATAGCCATTTTGACATCAGCAAATTTTACTGTCCTAGTGCTAAAATCTCTTTTATATATCAGAGAGATCAGTCACAACAGAGATAAATCAATATAGTAGTTACTGGTTGCTTTACAGATTCTGTGTTTGTACATTGCCTCTGGCTTTTACAGAAAACTTCTGTGTATGTCCTTTTTTTCCTCTACTTTTCAAAATAAAAATAAAATACTTACAGTCTCTCATGATTCTTCCAGGCTATTTATGAAGGAGTTCCTCAAGCATGGTTGTTCTGTCCCACAAGGGGAAGGCTGCTGAGATCTGCAGCTTAAAAATGTAATCATTAACCAAAAGATTCACAAATGAAAAATACATTTAATCATTTCTAGTTTCAGCAGGTAATTCACATCTACTATTATATTCTGTAGCTAATGACAAAGAAAACATTTTAGATCACCTTTTATAGAATGTAACGATATCAGCTATGTTGATATACCACTTTAAATGGGGTTGATAACCACATCATTTGCAACAACTTAGGTCAATACAGGTAAAGATATTACTACTCTCCGACAGTCAAAGATCAAGATGAAATTGTTCAAGAAAGAGAGACACTATCTATTATTTTTGACATTCTTTATCCCCCAACATACAGCATTGAAGCTCCACTGCTTCCTTGACGATTCATTTCAAAAATATTTAGAGCATTTTTCTTCAAGTGAACATTCCAACCTGAAAAAGATAATGCCTCCTATTTATTTCTATGGAAACTACACCAGATAGAAAGAGCACAATAGTAGTAATTGGTAGAGAAAATTCTGAGCTACAAAATGCTATTTTTCAACATAGTCATCACAATTAGCTGTGTGTTTTCACCATTTTCTCCAGCAAAGGAGAAAGGCAAGGTCCTGAGCAAGGACCAGCATGCAGTACTCATAAAAAATCTGCACCATCACCACTGTCACTGTTGCCACTGCTGAAACGCACGACCCACAGCCTCACTGTGCTCACATCCATTGTTTGCTCTCTATAGACGTTCAGCAACCATCAGTGAACGTCAATGAGTGCATTTCTTCCGCACGGAGGAGTTCAGTGACACACCTTTTCTTCATCTGCTCTTCCACGTCAGATGTCATTTTGTCAGACTGCCCCTCTGCTGCCATCTGTCACACTGCAACAAAATATAATGGAATACTGGGAAGGTTCAGCCTCAATCCAGCACCAATACTCACCTGTGTACATCATGAAATCGGAGGCATTTTTTTTCGGAGCAGCCCTTGACAAAGGAAAAATTAGCCCAGTTAAAAAAGCCTTTTGGGGATGTTAAAAAACAAAAGGACTACAGTACAGAAATGAAGAAAACCTTACCTTAACTATTAGCAATTTTTATTATTTTAATTTAAATGTGTTTTTTTTTTGTGAAAGTTCTTAATTTTACATGACTTTGAGGAGATACTTCAAAAAGCAAAAGCAGAAACTAATAAAAAAGAATGAAGAGAAATTAAAAATGGAAAAATTACCAACAAGCATGCACCTTTCTGCATTAACTAAAACAGTAACTACTTGGGTGTTTAAAGAAGGAAAATTAAAATGGACAATGTGAGAAGCCATGTAAACCAGCTCTACACGTTAACGTATATGATCTAAACTGTCCCATTTTCTCTTGTTCTTATCAATGGTTATTCTTCATCACAATTCCTTTATGAGAAGGAGTTGGCATTTCCTACTCACAGTTTATCTTTTGTAATAAGCATACAGAAGGGAGGATAAATACATATTGCTAACAATTTAGGAACTATTAACTAATAAAAAATAGTGTGGATTTATACATCAAAGCTGGTCCTGAATGTCATCAGTACGTCAGTTGTAGGAAACTCAGTATTGTTCAGGGTAGAGAAATCATTTTCCCCAGGCAATTTTTTTTCCTGGAGTTAATGTGTAAATCCTGTAAAAAGGAGGGGTTACTTCTCGTTTCTTTGACATTTGGATTTTCTCTTTGTGTCATTTACTGTATGTAACAGGAAAGAAATTCAAGAAGTGACAGTGGGAAAGTAGCAGAGATGAGGTCAGAGCTGAGTCATGCTCTACCTGTTCACCTTGGGTCTGTTAATGTTCAATATAGCTCTAAAAACCAGTGCCACGTAACTTAAAACATGACATATTTTAAATTTATTAATATTTTATCATCTTAGTCGAATTTTAATGTCTTATTTGCTTAATAGGATATTAATGTCTTATCTGCTTAGTAGATTTATCAGAATACTCTAATCATTTGCCTTTACAGTGAAAATGGATCCATTTCTGAAAATAAATTGTTATGGACTGAACAAAGTCAGCTGTGAAGTATGATGGCAACAGTCCACCTTGCCTCCAGAAGGCAGACTGAAGCACTGTCATGGGGCATGCTCTGGGATACAGGCAACCATTACAGCAGTTTCTCGTTGCAGAAAAAAAACAGGAGACAAGAGGCATACTGACAAAGATTTCAAGGAGCAATCCTGTGTTTAAGGCTTATTCAGTGCTCTGATCTCTTAACATGGGGTTTTGTTTTGTTTTTTTTTTGTCTTTTTCTGCAAGAGTTTTGAAGGTAAACGTTCCTGATGTCATTCTGTCGTTCTGAGTAATAGACTTAGCAGCTGAAACAGAGGATTAAGAATTTTGTTATTTTTAAAGATGAACTTTTTCACACCTCGCTCCTATGTTGGTCTATCAGGTATGTACCTATGGGACTTTTGCTGGCTGCAGTGTTTCTGAAAGATGCTTTTAAAATGTGGATAGAGTGGAAGAAAGCATTCTTCCCCAATCATCTATTGTGCAACTTATTGCTGTGTGTGTCCAGGAATACACTCTTCTCACTGGAACGCTGAAACCTTTTAAAAGCTCAACACATAGCAATGGAAATTGTCCTCACTATTTAGAGTAGAGATTCTGTCCTAGAGACTACAACCGCTTCTGCCTTTTACAAGAAGTTATTGAACTACAAAGCACTTGATTTTACACATTCTTTTAAGTTGGAGTGGAAGAGCCTAGATCAAGTTCTATTCTTCACATAGAATTGAAATATTGTGTTTCTGAATCTGATTTGAAAAGACTGTGATCAGAGATGGTGGCAGATCCTAGAACAGTGGGACTTAGTCCAGTAAAGGGTGAGAGAAAAGGCTGCTCCAGCTGGTGCTAGCTCTTAGCAGCACCTGCAGCCTCATTCTCCAGCTGAGAACTGATTGCGCTGACAAAGAGTCAGAGGAAAAGAACAGGAGCTCTCAGGGAAGAAAATTCCTAAGATTTTCCTAAAAGATAAAATATGTAGTTAGTCTAAGACTCTCACAGATTGTGGGGTGCTGCTGTTCTATAAATAGCCTTATTTACAACAATGTCAGTTTGCTTTCCTCCATTTATATTTCCATGCACTGTGGTCTCCCCAAACACAGGACCCATATCTGCCACATTTGAGGGTGCTTTCTCACACAGGGGGGCAGTGCCCCTGTTGCGGGAAAAGAAAGAGCTATTAGCAATTGCACTGTGACCATCAAAGCCCTTGAATTTTCAGGAGATGACATATATCAGAAAATACATTATTTTAACCCTCAAAAGAGGTCTTGGAGTCATAGAACATATCCTGTATGTGAACAAAGAAACAGGGCATTAGAAGAGAAAGGAGTACAGCATGCACAGGGAGATTTTGTCAGGAAGGATTAAAAAAGTAACTAAGAGGACTTGGTACTGAGCCAGATAAAGTTCAGACGGGGAACTACATGGCACTCACAGCAGCCTGAGACAACCTGTCTTTGCTGGGCCTCAGGTGAAGGATGTATTATTGCCAAGAGAGGCATTGCACTTCGTAAATGGAATGGTTTCTAAATGTCCTTCAGTTTCTTGTTGCTGTCCTGACAACAAAAACAAATAGAATTTTAAAACAAACAAACAAACAAAAAGTAAAGACTACCTCTGTGTATCCATTTGTTTGCATCAGTCGCCTATAATCAGAGATCTCTGGTAAATCAGAAAGTTCAGGCTTCAAAGGGAACAGTCAGGCTCAAAGGGAACAGTCAGGCTCAGAGATTACTGCCAGGCTCAGTGCTAGGCACTAGATCAAGAAATCTTGTCCCCCAAGTGGCAGCTGGGGTTCAGGAGAGCTGTTTGATAATGTTCACAGTTTCAAGAGCTTGAATCTCCCTGAGATGATTATGTCTCCTCATAGTCTGTCAAGGAGTACTCTGCAGGAGAGCTCATCCAGCCAGTTGAAATGGGAGCCTGCAGATCTGACCTAACAGTAATACCCTTGGATTATTTTCAAAGACTTAGGCAAAAAGTCCTCTGTATCACAGTGCTGGACAGATTAATTAACTTTGCTCCTAAATCCTTGTTGTTGTTTTGATCTTCTTGGAAAAGAAAGAACTTGAGGCAGCAAGCAGGAAATCATAAGCCTCAGTAAACAGCAAGTCTGCAAATGGAAACTGAAGATTTATATAATAAATAAAATGCCATATGTAATATAATATCATACTGAATTATTTACTTTAATATTGAACTTACTTTTAATATTTGATTGCAGTTATATATTAAAATATCCACTGCACATTAATTATTTTCATATACAAAATTTACTGATGTAATGAGCAATGGAAAATTATGCAACTAAAGACTCGGGCAGGAGAAAAGCTGTACCAAAATTTCATCTATTGCAGGCTACCCCATCAATTATTTTTTCACGTCTTGCTTGATAAAATCTCAGTGAAAAGGAACGAGATATTTCATTCATTAACATTTTGAAGAACCCATACGGAAAGTTTATTATACACTATTTAACATACCCTCAGTGTTAATCATGGTCTAAAACTGGCCTGTGTAGGTTTTGAAACTTCTCAGATTTCACCACTATGATTTGAAAGCAGCAGCTCTGAGAAGCTCTCCATAGGTGAGAAAATCAAGCCTTGTGTCCTTGGAGCTTCTATCTTTACAGACATATTCTCTTTGCATCCTTGATAAACATACAGCTCCATAAACCTCTGGACAAGTCTCCAATAACTTTCACTGGAGCCAAAGAGAAGCATTTACTTCTACCCTAGAAATGAGTAATAGAGGTGAGATACAATCCACATCTTTTATTTTCACAGGATAGTATACATAAGGAATCATCTTTCATGAAGTGAAAGATCAGATATAATTTAAGTGTGTGGTTATTGAAGTCAAAGGGGAGAACTGCATATAAAAAGAAAGTCATGATACTGAGAGCAAAGTTTATGTCTTTACTGCCTATAAACTGTGACTTAGCTACTTAAAAATATATTTCTTTGTTTTTCATTGTATAAATATCTTTTTTGTTTATTTTTTTCTTTGTATGATCTGTTACATGGGATTGTATTATGAAATTTTAGACATATATTGTTATGTTTATGGCAAAATCTGTTTTTCTCACCTCAAGAAACAATTAACCACATACCTACTATCTGAACAATAGTTTAGATTTTTTTTTATTATGTGTTTGGAAAGGTGCTAACAATGTGCTAGAAAAGGAGTGGGTAGAATAGTAATTCATCTTTCTGCAAAATGAGCATGTTTTTTTCTTATTATGTGAAGACAGCAAGTGAGATTTAGCTCCAAATGGATTCTATTTCACTTGAGTGGTTACTTTAATTCTGAAGTCATATGTTCCCAGCAATGACCCTTAAAAAATCTTCTGGTGTTCAAGAATCCACTAAGGAATATGTTTGAAAGTTTCTGATTGATGTGATTGATAGTTATGTATCTATAGGTAATGTTACTGTTCAAACCTGTCATTCCACAAGTTCAGCATTTCATAAGACATGATGACCATATTTTAACCATTAGTACAAGGTCAAGACTAGTAGTAAACTGAATCTCTGTATTGTAGAATTTGAAAGGAGTGCTTGATTTTAGAACTGTAGGACAGGTACATTCAACATTAACTTCTGTTTCTCTGTGTAGTTAATTATTTCACTGTTCAAGCCATAGATATAGATGAAGTGAGGAAAAAAGTTTTCCTTGCTTGTTCTTTCATATCTGTAGATGTTCTCTATAGGTGTTTCTTCCAAATTCACATTCATCTTGCAGTGAAGATAAAGGGTCGGCATGGATTCCCTTGAGTCTTTGCCCTTCCATATATTTTGGCTATTAGAACAAGTGAGTACATTACTAGCACTGCCAGCCTCGAGGTCAGCAATAATATATGAGTTTTAGAAAATTGCAGGTATTGCCAGCCTACTAACCACGTTAACTAGTGTTTATATTTTCTCAGCCAAGATGTGCAATTATCCATAATAAAATCATCAGCAATAAAGAACAGAAGCTTTTCCAGTAAATGTTTCCTTATCCCTTTACAAATGCCAAGTCTAAGTAGTCCAGCTCACAGCAGGAGGTGAATACCATGATCAAAGTGCTTACAAAGTATCCTAATTTTCAATGAATCACTTTTACATATAGTGAAAACACAGCCATCACTGCCTCTCAAATATGGCTAGTAAGTACAAAATCTCAATATACAAACAGGCAACTGAAGCAAAAAAAACCCAAACAACAACCTCAATTTGACATGGAAGCAGCCTGCTTCATCTCAAAACTGGACTGAAGGTGCTGTTGGAATCTTGCAGATGTGTTCTGTCATCATCTTCAGTTTTCTTAACTCCTCTCCCAAAGGGAAAAATCAGAAGTCTCAAGTTACTGCATGCTTTGTGAGAAAGGATGGTACACTGGGAAAACTCTCCCTGGAGCATGGCTGAACATCATCCTGGGCAAGTTCCTCCTTGAACAGATGAAGTCAGGTCACCTCTAGGGGTCCCTTACAACCTCAGACATTCTGCAATTTTGTGATACTATAATTCATGGATTAAAACAGAGAAAACAAAGGAAGAAAATGGCCATCGACCACAAAAAAGAAAAGAAAGAAAACATAAGAGCCTGAGGAAGAATGTCAAGGACTTCTCTAGGAGCTCAGCTTTGTGTAGACAGGAAGGTTTCATGGCTTCCATTGAGCCTCCAAACATTTAATTTTCAGATAAACTCAGATAAAGCCAGTATACATAAGCCAGAGGACCAGGATATGAAAAAAGCCCAAAAGTGGACTCAGAATCCTTGAGTTAATTCAGTGACTCTTTGAAAGTTAATGCTGTACTGTTATAGTGCCAGGTACCTCTCTTCCCAAAATAAAAATCTAGAGTGGTCTTTAATAAATAGTGGGTGTTTATTGTGGCCTGTACATCCAAATGGATCAGTAAGTTATCTCTTCATCTGAGGATTAGATTTTCACCTTCTGTCTTCTCTAGCCTTTTGTTTTTTCATATTACATTTCACATTTATTTCTCTGAGACATTCTGATTTTGAATTTGTACCTAAATATATTTGCTTTGTCTGTACAAGAGAGACATTTTAAGGAAGTCAGACAGGAGAGATCATAGCTTTGAAAAATCAGATGATCTCCATTTAGATCTTTAGTATGACATGGTGGTGGATATAAAAACTCTGAAATTTATCATATCTTTCCTCATCTTTAAGCAAGGATTGATTATAGATGTAAAAATATTTATTTACTTCCATGATGTATAAATCAATATTCTCTCAACCTGACTATTTTTTGGATTTAAACAGTACTTGAATATCTGCCCAAGGTTCATTTCTATCAGAGAGAAAAAATCTCCCCCCCATTTCTATGTTCTCACACACAAAATCAAAATATTCTGTGGTTTTACCTGTCTGAAAGTTGCTACCTGAAGAGCACTGTGCTGAGATACCAGAAACCTCAATTACTGTCCAGTATGGAGTAGAAATGACCATTTGCACCTGAGCACCGACTGGTGCTGTCAGTACAAGGGACTGAACAGACGAAGACCAAGCTGGCTGTGGGAGAAGTAAATGGGAAGCAGATAATTAAGAACCAAACAGGAAAGGTGAGAGCTGTGAGTGTGTTGCCATGAGCAGAGGGCACTGAGTGGCCAGGAGGGCTGTCACACAGCTTCTTACCAGTCATGCCAGAGTAAGGGAGGGCTAGGTGGCACTGTTTAAGGAGGGTGAAGACTTCAGTGGATGAAGGCTCTTTCTGAGCACATGTGGCATGTGGGTGCCCAACTACAGAGAAGGGAGGAACAGTGGATATAAATTAAATGTAGTTGGACTAGAAAGGGAAAAAACTGAAGCATACATAGTAGTAAAAAAGAGATAAATTACTACTACTACTACTAGTGAACTACATAATTGCAATGGAATAAATCAGAAAAAAATAATTCTGGGGTGGGAACAGATCTTGACATTTTTTCTGTGAACTGCTCCAGTTCATCATCTTCATGGTCTAAATAAACTCTTATGTGAAAACAATCTTAATTATTATTCAAGCCTAGCTTCCAGGCCATTGTCTAAACCCTTATCATAAGCTATGTTTAGTCTGCAGCAATAATTGCCTTTATCTGTTGTACAGCCATGGTACAAAATGAAACAGAAATAAAATATTACTGAAGGTCATTATATTTATAATTTGGCAGAGTTCTCAAATACATCCTAATCCTTCAGTTCCCTACATTCTAAAGCGTTTGCTAGTTTAGACCTATCAAGTTCATTCTAGAATAATTTTGTTCATTGTCTGGAATTAACCTCTCAAACTACTAACTACTATAAACTACTACCGTCATTATGGAAGTGCTAAAAGAGTTCTCAAATTTTCACTTCCTTTGGCTTAAAAAAATTAAAGAAAATATGACTCATAGACCACTCATAAGCATATCAAGTACGGAAATTAAAAAAAAATGATGGAGAAGTATTTTGTGGAACGAAATTCTGGGGAAAAAAAAACAAATTAACTCTTCTTTGTAAGTGTGGGAAGGACCTATACAATGTATTAGTTAAAAGTTCAACACTTCAAAATCCAGCACTGAATAAAGAGTTGCTTGAAACATTTTGTGACTGTTAATGTATTTTTCTCAATGCTTGATTTCATTTCCAGATTTAGCCAGAAATTTTTAAGATTTGTATGTATGTATTCCCCTTGCTAAATCCTGCCTAGACATTTAGACTGGATTTAACATGGAAACTTATCAGTATGACAATGTTTTCAGTGGGTCTGTTAGTTTAACTGCTTTTGTTGTCTTTATACACAGGAAATGCTCTAAAATGAACAATGGAAATGGCAATTGCAAAGTTCTTTGGCTGGCATAATTTATTTCCTGAAGGGGATTTGCATAATATATGTTGACAAACCTTGCCTATTATAAAAATACTCATTGTGAAATCATGAAATAATTTTGGTTAGAATTGATCTCTGGAGCCCTCCTAGGCCAGCCTGCTGGACTAGCAATGTGAGACTAACTCTAGCCTTAATGTAGGTCACTCAGAAACCAGAAGTTCTCCAGATGCCTTGTCCAGATTTCCACCAGCCATTGTGAACACTCTTTTTTTTTACCATATTTACAGCCAAGACCTCCCCTTCTGCAAGTGGTGACTATTGCCTCTGAGAGGAGCTCAGCTATGTCCTCTCTAGGCCTCCCCCTTTGCCATCAAGTGGAAGACCAACTCAGTTCACCCATAGGCCTCCTCTTTCCCACTGAACAAGCCTGGCGTTCCCTTAGAAACCCCTATAACAGGTTCACTGCCTTCATCTGAGCTCCCATGCATTTGCACATCTCTCTGAGATCCCAGGAGACACCAAGCTTGACACAACACTGCAGAGGTGCCATTGTAAACATCAACTCAACAGCCATTATCACTTCTCTTGACTTACAGCCCAGAGTGCCATTAGTCTTTCTCCTGTAACTGCATTTAAAGACCAGTGCTTAGGAACATAGAAATCATTTTGAATATTAAAGAATTGACTAACAAATTATTGAAAGTATCTCAATGCTATACTTTTTCTGTGAGAATCTGCTTTGAGAATGTATCTAAATTGTGGGTGTGTAAAGGTCTGTACTCTTTCCTTAGAGTAATTGCATCCCTGCCATACACCAATGTTCATATTTAAAGTAGAATAAGAACTTCTGAAAGAATTCAAGGTTACTTCATCGTATTTCTACAGAAATAACTGAATGTTTTCATATGTTTATTTTGTTATAATTTTGCTTTATTTCAAATCTGAGAATTTGAGAATACACTGAGTAAGATGATTTTTTTTCCTATTGGCTTTGTTTTAAATTGAATATACTTCACATTCTCTTTTAAATTATTTCAACAGCAATATCCACAGAAAAAGTACTGGAGGAAATCAGTCCATTTGACCCACTAGTCACTATGTATGAAACTTCCTCTCAGATGGGGGTTGAGTCCCTCCCTTCCAGGAACACCTGAGGGAATGCAGCTGAACTGCTTTGCTTAATTAGTCAGTATATCTGAATTTAGGATGGAGTAGTGCAAGCAGTATAAAAGAGTTAGCAGTGCTCAAGAGGAAAGCCTGACTTATTGGATGATTGTGTAGGGGAATGAATGAATGAATGAATATCAGCCTAAATTAAAGGCATTGTAAGTATATAAAAAAAAAATTAATATTGTAGGTATTCTTTGAATCTCTGTATTTGTATGCTTGCTTACAAGTTGAGGTGTTGAACTGGGGCATACTGTCTTAATCTGTTAAGGGTATGTGTGGAATAAATGGATGGTTATTCTGTGCTTTCTTTGATCTCATAGGTGTATAGCATGCTGGCATAGGTTGTGATCCGTGTAGAATTTAGGTGATGAGACTTCTTACCTGCGGACTGACACTTTCTCCTTATAATGACTAAGCTGTCTCTACATGTGCGTATATTTGTCTTACAATTCAGGCACAGGTTAATGTATGGCATTCTCTTTAAACACATCTATATAATTGTCTTGAAATCTTCCACTGTGTATGCAGATAGATGTATTTTAATATCCAGTACTCAAATTCATCAAAACATGCCTTCTAGGTTGAAAAAGAGACATAGCTAAGAAACTTTAAACACTTTTAAAGCTTATGCATAACATACATTAAATCTAGGAAATATTTATCATCCTTGTATCAACAGACCATTAAATTCTTCCTTATGGGAAATAAGTATGTATGGCCGAACTGTATGTATACTTGAGTGAACACTGAAGCTTATAGATTTTCTTCCACTGTTTCAATTGGTGAAACATCCAGGTTTCAGTCCCCAAATTAAGCTCTCAACCTATTTTACAGAGAAGCCATTCAGATACAGGAGGCATCAGCACTCTCTGTTGTGGTCGGAGATTAACTGAATACATATATAGTGCCTTCATCTGTGGTCTGTGTCCACCCAGCCTTTATCTAGCCTCAGTTTAGCTTATTTAAGGTGGGTTTAATGATTTGTTATACTTACCTTGCTATCTTATCAGTGTGCTGTCCTGTTAATGTTCACAGGAAAACTCTCCCTAAGATGTATTGTAGTGCAGTCTATGCATAGTTCTTTTCTTTTTTTTTTCTTTTTTCTTTTTTTCCCCTAAGTGTGTGCAATTCTGTAGGGTTTACATGAGCATAGTGCTGAGACTCCTTTGCTAGTGTGGAAGGTGAGGTCTGGGGCTTGGTCCCAGTGCTTTGAGAGCCAGCTTTGAGAGCTGTCTGCTCTAATCTCCTGTAAATCCACCTCCAGACTGGAAAAAATGATTGCTTGGTGACTGCAGATTAACAGGATTATATGGGTTTTATTTGGCCTATTAGGTTTAATTCACTTCAGGATTTAGATGGAATTGGAATATTCAAAACTGATCTTATGAAAGCACGACTGACTTTGATTTTTAACCTCTTTTATGGTGTAGAGCAGCCTTAGCAGTGGCTAGGAAATTCCTGCAGGATGAGCTCTAAATGTCTCTTGTGACTAAGTGGGACTTGTTCTCCCATTTGTTGTTCTCGCCTTATGTTCTTCGCACAAAGTGTCTTGAACTCCCTACTAAGGAACTACTTATCTTCTGGATAGCGAAGAAAAACTCTAATACTGGGGCTTGCAGACACTACTATGTAAATATTTAATATCACTGATAATGGCTCTTTGGGAAAGGGGTGTGTAACTCTTAAGAGTTACTGGCACTGTTTTTACAGTGCCCTGGACCCAAGCCAGAAGATATGGTGGATGTTAGGGGAAGCACACTTAGACCCTTAAGTGCGACACTAATGTGAATACAACATGTTCCCTATCAGTGCCTCTTCACGTAACATGTAGTCATTTTGTTTGAACAGCACTATTTCAGTGGAGGTTGTCAGTTTCTGATGATAGGCTGAGTTGCAGGAAGGTGATTGAAAATAACCTGGAAGTGCCGACTGGATTCAGAAGTCAAATTCAAATTAATTTATTACCTGCCATGTGACTGAAGCTATAAAATGCAAGGTTCCTTAGGTGTGCTTATTCTTCTCAGCTTGTTTCTTCCTCAGAACTCTCTGCAAGGTAAGGTCAAATAAAAAAAAAAACACAAATGTACAGAACTGGAGATATACAAACCTGTTAAAAAAATATATGTATTAGTGTTTTAATGCCTAACAGGGGAAATTCTTCTTCTATATTTACTGGCCCAAAGGCTTTATAAGACAAGAGCTGTTGTTTTTCTTTTATTGAAATAAAATTAATCTATTGACAGGACAACTAATAAACAGAGTATAAGTGCATACGTTTTCTAAATAATTTCTTTTTTTTTTCCTCTTGCGTGGGATACTACAGTTAAGTGGTTAATATTAAGCCAACAGACCAGCTTAGGTGCTGTAAATTTCTCATTGCCTGCTGACTATGTTATTTCTTAGTTACCACCTAGTTCCTTCCACTTCTCAGAAACTCAGTGCTAAGGGCTTAGCATCCCCATGTGGGGATAAAGTGGAGGTGTTGGAGATAGGAAGACACTTCTTGAGGAACCAAGAAACATTTTATAGGGAGTTTGACTCCTGTTCTTGAATTCTCAGCATCTTCTGGCCAGTGGAGAGTGTTAGCGCACCTCCCCCATCTCCATCAGATGTGCACTGATTGAAATCTGACTTGCATGCAGGGATTGGCTGTATTTCCCATCCTGTGCCCTTTCTGCTGACCGTTTTGCTTTCCTTGTGTGCCAGTGCAGCTGAGGGTGCCCAGCAACCACTCATCTGTTTACTGCTTCACCAAAGGTTTGTTTTTAAGGGAAATCTCTTTCTGAGAGAAAGCTAAGCATGTAGTAATACTACCTTCTGAAGATAGAAAGTGTGTTCTGGAACCACTAAGCACCTCAGAGGCAGAAGACTCTCTAATGCTTTTTTTAATTGATGCAAGCATAGATTAATCATACACTAACTTGATAGGCAGTTATATTGCAAATTGCTTCTTTCTCCAAGTAGAGAAAAATGCTCGCTTTTAAAGAAGAAAAAAGAGGAAGTTTAAGTCTTTGGCACAAAATCTAATCTTGAGGTAATCTTGAGGCTTGGAATAAGCCTTCTAACTATTATACAAAGAAATAATCTTACAGTAGTAGAATTTAAAGAGAAAAGGGGCCAGCATGGTAATTCCTTAATGGATGTAGAAATGTGCAACACGTGAATGATGCTTGTATGCTTTCTTGCTTGTACTTGAGTGATGATCAGGTATTTGTGTAAGTTAATGAGAATCATTCTTCTGGGTCTTATGGGGTATGGTTTAAATCAACATACATTCTTAAAACTGTGAAAGATATTTCCTTATCTGGAAGGCAGGGTTGAAAATCTTTGCATCATATAGCCCTGACAAAATGATCAAGACATGTTTTACTCAGTCATGAGGTTTAATTCTGTATATTATATTGTATTTATGTTAAGGCATTCCTTTCTCAGTCAGTAGGCCCAGTTCTGTATTATGTATGGTACATATGAATAACCCCAACATGGAAGAAAGACTTTTCTGGTAGATTTAAGCTGTTCTCCTTCTGAAGAGAATTGAAGCTTAAGTTAAGGATCTGATCTTGTATCTCTTCTTGTTCATTATCTTCAGAGTCCTGTGATAGAAGAAAAACAAAGCAAGCAGCAGACAACTGCCCTTGGGCCCCCAGTTTGTAAAGTAGGCAAAGTTCATGAACTGCCTGAAGTCTGCCATGAAGATCAGGAAAATACCCATCCCCTCAATAAAATTTGTTAATTTCAAGTAGCTCCAAGATTTTTAAAATGAATAATAACACAAGGCTATAAAATGCTTTACTTTTTCAAGCACTCTTTGGGGGATCTGTCTTCAGAGGCAGGAGAGGCAGTAACTGACAATACCAGAAGTGGAGGCAGTAGGCTTGCTTATAGGCATATTTTCAACTACCTTTGTATTTATTTCCACTGTTTGGAAGTAATCTCACCTGCTGTCCCCAGTGTTTTGGAGCTCAGTTCCTAAAATACTTGACTTGGAATATGTAGAAATTCCATGTGCACTCAGTCATGAAGTGTAAAGAGAGAAGTTAGCCGGGTGAAGCCCCTTGATTTAGCAGTACTTTCTTTTCACATTGCTAGGCTGTCACAGTGAGTGCAGTTAGGTGTAATAAAGAAGTATGTGTAAAAATGTGTTTAAAATGCAAATGTTTGCGTTAGTTTCTTACACCTGAGATGGATGGCCTGCCTTGCTCTATACCACTGGAATAGGACAGCCTACTTCTGCATTCAGCCCTCCTTGCTCCTTCAGCAATGAGACCTGGTACTTCCCAGCTACATAGTCCAGACAGTGTTAGCTATCCCTGTAAGCCCCGTGTCAAGGCAACCTCATTCCTTACTTGCCTCTTCCTTTTTTCCCTGAACTGAAGAATAATTTTGGTCCTCAGGCTATGGATGAGATTTGTTCCATGTTGCCTGGCAGTGAAGGGGCAAGAAGAGGAGAAGGAAGATGGATGTAAGGAGAAATCCAAAGAACTGAAAACTCTAGTGCTCAGTTCTGATAATCTGGGTTTGTTTGTTTTACAAAATCAAACTCTCAGAAGAATGAGGTGATCCCTCCCATCCAATGCTAGTTATCCTGCTATACCTCTGGGGTGTGTGTTTCTCAGTGAGTCCTTGGTGATAAAAATCACTTCATAGTTTATAAAACTGTAAATCAAATTGCTGAATATAAATATTCAGTCCTTCCCTATTGTAAAAACAATGATAGATTTGAAACAGAAATGAACTCCCTATTTCTGGTTCTGGGCTGTATTTCAAACAGCTAGAAAAGAATGCATTTTTACTGCTGTCTTTTAACTCAAACAAAACTAGCCTATGAATGAGAGAGGAAAGTGTACAAATAATGAACTATGGAGGCTATTTTATAACTTCCTTACTGTTCTGAAGTAGAAGAATCCTACCAAGGGACACAGGTTCTTCTTGTGGCTTTGTGATAGTAGCCAGAAGTTGTTCCTCATTCCTAACCCCAGTATTAAAGTGTATGTGGCAACGAAGCTTTTGACTCATCCTTGACTTTTAATGAGGATAAACTTTATGAACAAATATGTACAATGGGAAGGAGGAAAAGTCATAAAGACTTGTTTAACTAGGGAGTAGTCAAATCCCCTTGCTATAATTGCAGATGGATTTTTGGTTGCACCATGGATGTGGGGAAGGAAGGTCTATTATTTTAATCCTGCTGCTTGATTTACAACTTGCCAAGATAGAGGATTTGAGGTTTTTGTGGTCGTAATATAATTTTCTACTATTAATTTAATTTTAAAAGGAAGAATAAAATGTCAATATTGGCTTGTGTCTGGATTTTCAACTGAAAAATCTTCCTATACTATAATAGAAAGCTGTTCCAGTATCAACTTTAGGGGATAGCAAGGTGTTTTGTTCAAAAGAACTAAGAAGTAATTTATTGGAACTCCCGAGGAAACGAAGCAGATCTAGTGAGGCCACAACTAAGAGCATGTATTACTGCAGAACTTCAAAGAATTTGGTATCAACTTTTACACTTGAACAAGGGTTTGGAGTCATCTCAGACTGTTACAGATACAGAGTGATTTCATTCAATGTAAAAGCACCTGACGGTAGCCTTGAGGAGGAGTATAAACTGGAATATGTTGTGTCTTCTGAGTTGTTGGCATTTCAGAGTAGTTCCTGTGTATGTGAATGAAAATATAGAGAGAGAACCTTAAAAAGAATTCAGGCACGTTCCTTCCTCCTTAGTGATTGGGAAAAAAGGTTTAGCAGTATGTGATTAATAGCTGTGAGGTCTTTTCTCAAACTCTGTATTTATTTGAAGCTGCCACATTATGCCTTTCACTTACCCACATTTGCATCACTACCTTGCTCTAACCTCCAATAATTTTCTTGGCAAAGTAGGTAGAGGAACAACATATATATCTGGGCAAGATAACATCTGCTTAGTGGTGATAATGAGTTAAGAAGAGTCTGAATGTTCAGGCTCTAAATGCAGTCAGAGTTTTGTCCAAGGTGTTGCATACAGCCAACTGTAACAGATAAGTGTTGATATGGGGAATAGTATCCTAAATATCTGCTGTCCTAGAAATTCACTGTCAGTTGAAGACTTGCATAATGCTGGCAAGTCTTAATTTGGGCAGGTAGGGCTGTGGCTCACGTAGAATAGTGCACAGGTGTGAGTCAGAGCAAAGATGTACATGTAAATGTGCAGCAATCTAACCTCAGATCTGAGAGATTGACTTGTCCTTGTTTATCTTATCCCACAAAGGATAGCAAGCTTTAATCAATCAATGTAGGTCAGAACAGAGGTCACTTGATGATCTCTGAATGCCATAGAGCCTGATGTGGTTAATAGTCTTTGGCATTAGTATTTCCTGTTCTAGATTTTTGGGGTAAAGTGTGAGCACAGGTAACATCTCTAGAAAGAGACAAGGAACAGTATACTATGTATTATTTACTGCAATTAGGTCAGCTTTAATATGCATAAAAAGGAATTGAAGAATTAAAGCTAGAACGCTGGGTAAAATCAAGTCTGGGACAATTTCATACTGTGGGATGTTGTGCTAGCCTTTTGCATGTAAAGGGGAACAAGTATTAATCAAAATGGACAAATGACAAAGTTATAAGGATGTGGGAGTTATGGGTGGAACTGAGCCTCAGCTAGCATCATGCCCATATTTCTAGAGACAGCAAAAGAAGGTGAGACTGGGACAGCAGCTTCAGGAATGAGCTCTGTGGCTTGAGGTCAAATGATGTGAACAGTGGAATGGGGAAGGGCAGTAACAGGAGAACAGCAGCAGGAAACCAAATGGAGAAAACATTTTCCAAATTTTTGTTTCAAAAGAAACATGAAATCCCTCTGACCTGCAAGATACACTATTTATGCTACCTTGTTGCCTTGAGGACTGTTGTATGTATCAGAATAAGGTGGACACCAGCGCTGAAATATCTCAGGGTGTTACACTTATGCAGGATATTCCACATGAATAGCGTATATATGTCTATGGCATTCAGCATACGTGCATGCCTAATCATGAGCGTTTATGATGGCAGGTATCATTTTCTTCAAGACAGAGGGAATTCATACAGATGCAGCAGTGGCTACGTTAAGTTCTGACCATGTTATTCTGAATTGTCAAATAGCTGCTCCTGGCAGGCTAGCTGGAAGTTTTGTGCTGCTTTTGAAACAGTAATTGAAGTAGATATTTTACAGTTCAGTTTTCCATGGGTTATGCTTTACAGCCTAAAGAAATAACCAAACAAGTTTCCTGCTGTTACTAGCAGTTTGAGAATTGATCCAGGTTAGAATAGAACTTGAGGATAGAGAACAGAGTCCATACAAAGTGGTGAAGCATGATCATGAAGTTCAGTTTAGGCAAATTAGTGCTGTTTCCCTGTTTTGTGTCTTTTCTATCTGCAGCTGTTGGAAAACATGGCTACTGTGACATTAACTTGTTTGCTCGTAGATTATCATCTTGTTCTGGTACAGCTGATAAAACAGTCTTTGGTTCTATTTAAATGTCATACTGTTTGTTGATCATCAGTAATTAAAACATGGGGTGGGTATTTGCTATTGGCCTTTCTTTGAAACACACTTATGCTTTTTACACTATTTGGTTTGAAGTTTAAATGACATTCAGTCAACTCAGATAGGATTAATATATGGCCTTCATCTCATTAGTTGACACATAACATATTATGGAAGAGCACTAAGCAGTTTTACACTTACATCTCTACTGAGCTGAAATCTTGTTTATCAGACTTGCTGGTTTTGTGTTCAGAATTTAACTGGGGTGGGGATGAGAAGGA
This sequence comes from Callipepla californica brunnescens, assembly GCA_023055505.1. NCBI lineage: Eukaryota > Metazoa > Chordata > Aves > Galliformes > Odontophoridae > Callipepla > Callipepla californica. The sequence goes on from JALIRH010000005.1 coordinate 31,484,914, forward strand.
GAATAAGTGCATAAGACCAGAGAAAAGTATTGACTGTACATATTGTTAAAAAATTTCATGGGTTCCTGCAAGACGTATTTGCCATATTTGGCTGTTTTCAGTTATCTGACTGTCTGAGCCATTTTTAGATCAGACCTATTCTCACTAATTGAGAAACTATATATGAAATATATATATATGCACTCTATGGGTTTCAGGAGTGTGCCTTACACACCCGTTGCACCCAAGACATTGTTGAGCAATGTCAACAAACAAAATTGCTTTGAAAGTCAAATGTACATGCAGTTCTTACAAAGAAGGTTTTGTCTGGGGAGGAAACCAAAGCAGGCATGATGGACACAAGATGTTTAACGTTCTGGGTAGTATTACTCTGCCACAAAAACAGGGTAGTAAAAGAATTTATAGTTTTTCACATATTTACAATACTTTCCGTTCCCAGACTTCAAATAGAGATAGTCAGGAACTGCCGAACTCTGCCCATGGACACTAATGAATTGCTGTATCTCAACTGAAGGAGAAATAGTATAAGCAACTGACAAACGAAATGGGAGCAAGAAAGCAAGAACTTCAATTAAAATAAATCATTCTGAAAAGGAAGTAAACATCTAAACAAGGTTCGTGATTCCAGCAATTCTGGGAAGCTGGAGATAAAAATGAGGAAGAATAAAGGGATTTGGACCTATTTTCTATACACTTCTATAAATTATTTTTTTCATTCCAACGTGCTATGGCATTGAGTTTCACAAGATTAATACATGAAGCTCCCTAACTCCTGGGTTGTGAGACTCATCAACCATCTTCCTATGCTAGAGTTAGGAAGTACTAGAGTTACTTGGTCTCATACAATAGTATTCCTCATTCTGTGCATTTCTTGATCCCAACTACTTCTGTGAGAGGAAATATCTGGAGTAGAACATATTGCTTACTCCAGTCTGGATCTGTAGCAACACAAATGCTCTTAATATTTATTTTAATGCTCTGTTTTTTGTCTGCTTCAGGGAACTAAAGTGATCCACAATAGTTTCAACATCTTCCCAAACTGAAATTCCTATTAATCAGTTTGTTACTATATAAGTGTTGAGCTTTACTTTTCTATGTCCATTTGCCTATATGAACGAGTTACTTCATCTACCACATAAAAAGTACAAAGTGTCTTTCTACAACTATCTGCAATTAGCATTTGGTTTGACTACCCAACGGACTCTGTTAAGCAAAAGCTGTTCTCACATCTGCCCTGCTTTTCAAAGTAATTAAATGATGGAGTAGTTAAGTCCCAAATAATGGTGGCACTATGCACTGCTTTAACATTTGATGCCTAAGTTAATCTTAGGCAAAAGTAACTAAAGTCTGTAGTAAGACTGATGCCGTTTTTTAGCACTTGTGTAACTTGTATGTTTGCATGTTGTTGCAGCTCTTCTTGGTCCAGAAGCTTAAATTATGCTTTATAAACCTGCTCATACAAGAACCTTGGTTTTCATTACAGTCGTGATTTGAGGGAATTTGTACCAAGAACCCTGCTATATAGTTAACAGTTACATATTTCAATACTTGGGAAATAAACCCACAACTAAGGTACATTCTTCCTGAAGGACTAGTGTTTACTACTTTTACAAGTAGTAGAAGTTCCTGTTTCTGTTCTCAAGTTGGCTTTACTTTCATGATAAGAGTTACACTGTTAATTAATAATGTCCCTAGAAACAATCGAATCCAGTATAGTAGCTTTCTTCCAGGATTTTCAAAATATATGGCTTCAGTCATTCACTCAGATATAATTCAGTTGCTATCACATCATTTTAGTATACTTGGCAATAAAACTTGAGTCTTGTGAAATGATCTGGGTCCTTCTGATTATCTAGTGAATAATGCTGATATCATATGAGGCAAATCATTAACACTGAAATTATCCTATCATATATTAGGTTACATCATAAAAGTACTGTAGATTGCTCAAATTGCAAATCTTCAGCAGCAAGAGTGGTCAGAGATCAACTCTGATTGAACTTTTAAGTATTTATAGTCAACAGCCACTGTGGAAAATGCTTGGGTATGAGTGAAGCAGAAGAGATGAAAGGAACCTGATATAGCTGTCAGCATCAAGCCAAAAGGAAGTTGTGGGACTATCATGGGATGCTTTGCTGATGATATCTTGATGCTTTTATGTTACCTGAGAGGTTATACATACTTTTGTTTGTGTGTTTATACAATTAAAGGACAAACAATCTTATCTCTGAAAGAGATCCATTTGCCAAATAGATTTGGCCTTTCAGTGGGGTTATGTCTCTTCCCTGGGTGCTTTCTTCAACATCAGTAATCAGTGTGCACAGTAGTGCAATGTAAAACACTGTAAAAGTCCTTGGGTAGGCTTTATTTCTTCTTTTGTCTTTTTTTTCCTCCCCTTAACTACAAAGTTGAAATCTGTCCACTGCAGTAAAAGCAGCATGAGAGGGAGAGCAAAAGAAATAATATTTAGGGACTACTTCATAAAGGATTTGAACTGATGAGCAGTAGTTCATGAGAAGTTATGCCCAACCACGACTTTCACTGCTGCAGATATGCTCAGGTCCCTGTATGAATGAGCTTTAAATGTACTAGACCTGGTGTGAAGAGCCTGCCTCAAATTATATTTCCTCTCTGCAGGATAAGTATGGATGCAACATGGTGGACTTCAGTCATTGCTTCTTATTCCATAAAATGAATATACTGATGTCTTCTTCATTTGAAGTCACTGTGAAATTCATTTCAAATGTCTTTCTGGAATATGATTTACTGTTTAGGTAATCATTTGCACAAATTACTCAAGAAGTAAATCGCTTAAGGTTAAGAAGCGTTATTTACCATTTTGATTGAAAATTGACATTAAAGTTTACTGCAGAAAAATTCCATTGCATCTAGAACAAAGCAAATCTTTTTATGGAGAATTATGGAGACACACTAGACTGCCCACACTAGACTTAACCAGCCAACAGAATTCCACTTCTGAAAAATAAAATTATAAACTTCTGTAGTGTCATCCACCTCTCCTTCTAGCTATCACAGTTCGAGTGATTTTGGAAATGAAATCACGAAGTGGAAATACTGTTAGTCTCAAGATATTGCTTATGGATGAAGAGGAAGAACAGCTTAGATGTGCTAAGAATTTATCATTAGTACAGAATTTATGAACAATTGAATGTTTATTATTAGTATAATTGGGATTTTAAGAGTCTTACCGTTTCCCCCACTCTGGGTTTGAAGATTGATGGTTTTACTCTGACTGGAATGGTGGGGGACAGACATCTGCATCCCTAGTCCTTGTTTCTTTCTTTGTTGGTCTGCAGGTCCATGTGACATCTGAATTTACTATTTATGGTGCCTTTGTATTTTACTATAATTCCGTTTTCAAGGTTGTTCTTAAAACCTGCTTTGTCCTGCTGCAGCCTGTGTTTTCAGTTAGCAGATGACAACTGCAATGGGAGGCCTTACAGTGAGCAGCCTTCCAAGTACCTACAGGAAAACCGGAGTGGGGCACTTTGTTGAGGATTGTAGTGATAGAACAAGGGGTAATGGTTTCAAGCTAAAATAAGGGAGATTTACACTAAAGAGTAGGAAGAAATTGTTTACTCAGAGGTTGGAGAGACATGTGCACAGGCTGCCCAGAGAAGTGCTGAATGCTTCATCTCTGGAAATATAGAGGTTGAACTGGGCTTGGGCAGAGTATGGTCTAGTGGGAGATGTTCCTACCCATGGAAGAGAATATGAACTAGACTGTTTTCAGTGTCCTTTCTTGCCCATACCATTCTATGATTCTTCACTGGTGTTGGATGACACTGTTGGATTTGGGGAAGCAACTGTGGAGAAAGACATTGTTGGGGTGGAAGGGGATGAGAGTGCAGCAGCACAGTCAGAGGGCCTGTAGGTCAGACCTCTGCAGCCATGAACTGCAGTTGAAGGATGGCCAGGAGCATAGAGAACGGAAGCTACCTCGTGGCAATGGTGAGGTCCAGCCAAGAGCCCTGATCAGCAGATACCTCCTGGTAAAGAGGTAGAACGAAGGCTTAGATTGGAACTGAAGTCAACATGTCAGCATCAGGCTGATGATCCCACACCCAGGGCCAGGCACAGCCTAGTGATCTACAGATAATCTCTTGCTTATGAGACTGGTCTGAACTTCAGCTGCAAGGTAAAACCTGCCAGTGAGGACAACAGTTGGGGTCAGTTATCCTGGACTGTGGATGACAGCTGAGAATACCACCGTGCCATCTGGAATGAAGATGTAAAAGGAAGTCTCCTGTGTGGCTTCCCACCACAGATTAGATCACAGAGGCTCTACTCATGGCTGGGTGCCTGCACCCATCAACCATGTTGGCCCTGAGCCCAGGACATATTATGTGCTCAGAGCCCTGACTGAGAATGGTTGGAAATGGTAATAACTAACAGACTTTGACCCCACTTGCTTTTGAAATGCAAAGCAGGCACTTGACCCCTTGGTTTCTCTGTAATTTCATAACACATGGAAATGTAAGGGACTTTTGCATTCATGTAATTGAGACCTACTGAGTGATGAAATATTGTTTGTAATGTTTTTAAAGCCACAAAAAAGATTAACAAAAGATGTTTAACTGCCTCTGGAAATCACAGTCAAAGATGGGGGGGGAGGGGAGGGAGATGGTAGGAAAAATAGTAGGGCCCAACTCGCTCATCCTTCCGCTCTCATTCCTCAAAGTGGGACAAAAACACTATGTTCACAACATACTGAATTGTACCGTATTTACTGGTGAAGCTTTACTTACATACAGGAGAGTAATAACACTTGGAATCCAATTCCTAGAACACGGTATCCTCTTTTAGAAGGGAATATTTTGGTAATTGGCAACAAGAACAAATATTGAGCTGCTGCTTGCCAGGCCTCATGAATTTGTGCAGAGACTAATTTGTTACACAAATATTCGTGTTATTTTTAGTCTGTAGGCAAGGAAAAGCTAGATATCAAGCCTAAAACTACAGCTAAACAAGCTAAAAGTATCTGATCACTTGAAGCCAAACTGGGATTTGGGACAACTCAAAATAACTGGGTAGGCTGGGTAGGGTGAAGGCTTGCGAAGTTTATTTTCCTAGCTTGATTTCCAGGACTGACTTTCACACAAAAGCAACATGAGTAGATATTTCTTCTCTAGGCTTGCTCTGCCTCCTTTTATGCACTTTCAGCAGTGCAAGGAATGCTTGGACTCTGGGCTCCAGCAGCAGCCTGTGGCTCCCAGAGGGCTGAAGCATGAGCCCTGCAACATGAGTTCTGAGCAAGCTGCAGTCTGGTTGAGGGCGCAATACACGCAAAGACATTTTGCTTTATTTCCTCCTCCACAGAGGTCATGAGTGGTATTTAAGGCTGGAAGGAGTCAGGCAACAAGGATGAATGCTTGTCCATGTCAGAACATGGAACTTCATCTGGAAGAGCCTTGTGTTTCAGTATAATACATTAGTAGTTTGAACGATCTTCCAAAAAAAGATCATTGGCTCTCCTTTGAAGGTTTTGAGGGGAGTAGAAGATCCTAAATGTAACAAGAGTTTTTTCATTCCCGGAAGGAAGGCTGATTCTCTAGAAGTTATTTGCCTGCTCTTGGGTGCCTATAATCTGGCTTTAATCAAAGATGTGCGAAGTCTTCCCCCGCCTATTGGAGGCAGATGCTATCGCTACTCAGAGAGGAGGAAAGCTCAAACCCTCCGTGCTTTACAAGCAGAAGTTCCCTTGCTTACAGCATCAATAAAGGCAACACATGCTGCTCAAATATTTCAGTTTCGGAAATTTTGGAGATATTTTCTGAAATTTAATGGAAAAACTCAGTTAAGGGGTACTCTGTCTTCTTTAATACTGAGCTGCAAATTCCATCCCTAGAAGGATTTTTTTGGGGGTGGGTATAGTCCCATTTTTTTCATTTTTTTGTTTTTAGCAAGAGTTGCATTTTGGATATTTCTTATTCATCTGGAAAGAACATACACCCAGGAGCAACTCTGATCTTAACTCAGGGCGTGAACTTACAGTACAAAAGCTTCTACTTGTCAATATTTAATTCAACATTTACTAAACGGTAGGTGGATGCCAGGCTGACCTCACTAGAAATAACTTGGACAAGATTTAACTTTCATTTGCATAGAAGGTAATGCTGGAAATAACCCTAATGTAATAATAACGTTAAAACCACAGTTCATGAGATTTTTTTCCTAAATGATGCCATAGGAGCTTTGCATGGGTAAGTAAGTGAAAACTGTTAAAACAATGCTAATGGCCAACACAGGAAAGGGAAATTAACCACTCTTTCCTTCAAAAAACTCAGAAATATTTTGCTGTAGCTGATTCAACACAGTAGTATGTAATAACTGGTATAAAATCTTTCAAAATATATGTTTAAATATTTATTGCTGTTTTTTTTTTGTTGTTGTTGTCATTGCTTTAGCTAAACTGTAAACTCTTTGCAACATCAGGGAGTTTTTGAAGAACTGAAATCTGTGTATCAGTTCAGTTTCCTAATTTGAGACTGAATGTGTGAATAGGCTCACCAGCATGGGAGCTAATCACATTTTTAAGTGTTAACAAATATACACATATAGCTACAAATATATTTTCTAAGTTATCACTTTTTTTTTGCATTTCCACTTCTCAGTTAATAACATTAAAAAATTCATACTGAACATTAAATTAAAATTTCACTGATTTCTCTCTAAATATTCAGTTGATGAGCTTTCCACTTAAGTTGCTTGTAAAGTTTGTCTTCTTTTCTTTTGTTTATAATTTCAATTAAAAAAAAAAAGCTTCTTTCTTGTATGGTATCTACCAAAGTAATTCTTGCTTATTTCTGCTGTTTTCTGGTTCTGTCTGTGTAAGCTGCCCTTGAGATGGTTTCTTTGTGTTCTTACTCAAGTAGACATAGACCAAATTCATAAACTTGGACATAAAACTTGGGAAAACTTGGATCAATTAGTTCTGTTTAGTCTGACAGAAATAGTTCTAGCACAGTGGGCTGCTCTTCTATCACAACAAAACTCATGTTTTGTCAACTGGCACATCTTTCCAAAGCTTATAAAGCCACATGTAACTGCTTTTGTAGCATTGCAGTGCCAGTTTCATGGCCTGCCCTTACTTATTTTAGTTATCTTTATGTGAATCATGGGACACACTGAGCAATGCAACCTTGTCATAAATGAGGGGTACTATTAAGAGGTAGTACATTTGGATCGTATATTTCTAACGTGCTACAGCTCAATCACTTTGAATTAGTTTAAACATTGTGAAGATTTCAATTAAACAGCATAAACTGTAAACTAAATGTGCAAAAACCTTGAAGGTATCTACTGTCACTCATATAAGAGTAATTCAAACCTCATGTTCTCCCTCATTCTCATGCCAGAGGCTGAAGAGAGAATCTCTTATTTCCTTATAATCACCATAACTTCTTTGTAACAAGAGGTTAAGGTACAAGACTTTTTTTTCCTCTTGAAATTAAGACACTGGATGCCAAGTTTAATGATACTTTTAGATAAAATTTGCTAAGAAATATTTCAGAGAACTTTCCTGTCCCCAAAAAAGTGATGATTTCCTAACAGTATCTTGTAGCTGGAGAAGGACACCCACGTTTAGCTGAAGCAAATTTGGCGGCAATATCTTCTGAGAAAATCTTTTTGTTCCCTTTATTGAGATTTATTCAACAGGGTCAAAAGAGATTTATCGAAGCAGACTGAATAATGATAAACTGAAATACAAACGAAGTACCATGTGTTCAATAACATCAGCTTGAACAGTGTTACTTCCAGTAACGTCCACAGTTCAGAATTTCAGCCAACTGGTGCCTCTCTGCCTAGCGCATCTTGGACAGTTTAGTTTCTGCAAGCATACAGATAATCCAGTTAAACTAGCTATCAGTGTCCTTGAGGAAATGTTGATGAGCCTAATGTAAATGTGCACTGGATTTTCAGAGAAAGCAATGCACATGCTAACATGGAAAAGCCAAAATGGAGCACACCTTCTCAAACCTAACAGTGTTCTTATCTCCACTTATCTTTGGGATATGCAAATCTGACAGCAAAGAGCAAATTGTTACAGCCTTGTTCTCACCCATGTTTTGTTTAACTCTTAAACCAACACCGATACGAAGTTCCTATCTATGGCAGAAAGCCAGAACAACAATAAAGTTAAATCTTTTTATAAGCTACTGTAATTTTTTTTTGTTACTGTACAGTATGTTTTGTCTCAACCTTTCAAAACCTTTTAAAGGGGAGACTCCCAGCCAGTGCTACGCACTGCTACATACATAAGTACTGGCACAACACATCACTATTAAAAGCCATTTACAGCACATGGAATGCTGTGGGTGTTCCTGAACCAGGTAATACGTAAATAAGTAAGAGTACACAAATGCAGATCCTAGCCTTAGGCACTTGCATTTCAAATATATATGGGTTCAAATGTGGGAAGTAAAGCTTGTTAACGTTATATGGAAGCTGAAACAAAGACCTCTTGTGTAGTATTGCAGCCATACAAGGCAGCACATTTCCTACTGGATAAAAAAGATTTATTGCACAAATACCAGCCTAAGGGTTTTGCTACTTTTTTTCCTAATTACTGTTAATTATTTATTAATTCAGAAAAGATATAAAAAAGCTAAAGCTCGCACTAAGTTTTGTTCAATTATTTAAGGTCCTTATTTCAGAGAGGAGGACTGGTGTAGCAACCTTCTGAGCGCTGGAGAGCACTGAGAGTGAAGAGTACGTTGGATAAGTGGTAAGTAACACCTAGACATTGAAGTGAATATCTTGGAGCAACTTCTCTTGTTTGGCTATGTCCTGAAGTGCTTGATGTGGGCACAGAGGGATAGCTTTATACAAACCAATTTTTTGAAATGTCTAAGCAAATAGTTTCCAGTGTTAGACAAGTACTCACTGTCTGAATAAGAAGTCATTACCTCCACAATCTGTCTTCTCCTCCTGGATAATAGATATCCACAGACCATGGCTTTAAATTTTCCACTAATTTATGTATTTAAAAACTAACCTTACTTTGAAATAGAAATCAAAATTTTCTTTTTCTCAATCAGGATTTTATTATGTCTTGTGTGGAATACTGAAACTGAGATACAGAAATAACCTCTTTGTAAACACTTCAGGACTGACACAGATATTGGGGGTAAAAGAGATATATGAACTTTGTAACACTGTATCAATTAATTACTTAAGAGAACAGGTATTTCTGGAAGCTGGTGTGTCCACTAGTATCTGTGCCAGAGATTAACTCTTGCTAAATGGTCCCATACCATAGGTATGCTCTGCCCCATGCTGAAGTCATGCCACGCCTGACTCCAGCTGACACTTTAATATTGGGACTGTTTGACCTTTTATGCAAGCAGTATGAGAACCATGGTCTCGGTTGCACAAGAATAGATCTATCTGAACAGCAGTACTTGAGGAGAAAATGAATCCTTCTGTTATGAAGGAAGTTCCATGAATGTATTTTACCCTAATAGTTGTTATGAGAATCTAATGCATAAGTTCTTCCTGATTCGGGTGTCAATACCTGTACTTTACCCTTGTTTTTCATACTGGATGCTATATTTAATCACCATTTTTGATAATCAATTGTGGATTTCTTTGTATTAGTATATATGTGGAATTTACAGTGAAAGACTTGCTGAAGTAGATGTCATCAGACCAGTGACAGGTACATCTAGCTGGGAGCACAGGGAAGCATTCAGCTTAAGTCCATTACCTTGAAGGGGTGGTACTCTTCTTTGCAATGTGCAAGTGCTCAGCCATAGGGGGGATTTTGGCTGTAAGTTGCATGGAAAAAAAAAAGTAGCAGCAGTAGCTCTAAAGCACACAAGGTAGGTGAAGGAGTGATATTCAAAATTCTCCACCCTCTTTTACAAGTGCTCTAGATGTTAATTAAAAATAAATAAATAAATAAATAAATAAATAAAGTCTTCTGAATCCTCCACTTATATCCGGTACATTACATAGGAAACCAAAGTACTCAGGTTGGAAAATTTTACCTTTCCAATAATAAATAGAATAAGCAAAGGGGGAGCAAGGACCCTCACAAAAAGAGATGCTTGTAGAGTGAGATATCATCATTAGACAGCGGGTTATCATGGAATAGCTTAGGTTGGAGGAGGTCGTCTAGTTCCTACAATTTGATTGTTCCATGGTACAATAGGACCTATTGAATCAATCAGTGTTATTTCTGTACCAACATTTTACAACAAACTTTTATGACTGACACTGTATTTCAGTGTTCTCCCTCTGAGAGCTTGTTTTCTCTGTTTTTAAAAGAAACCAAACAATTCCATTTTACACCTGAAAGAGGCTTACGCTGAGGAGTGTAAAAACTTGCCAGCTGCAAGCTGCCCTTCTGACTTACATATTTTCTCTGTGCATGGCACAATAGTGCTGACTCAGGCATCACATTTTAATAGAAGTTGTGTATTTTGTTCTTGGGAGACAGATGTGGACATGGTGCGTGGCCACCAAGAAGAATCTGCGTCACCAAAACTTTCTAACTTGCAGTTGAACTGCCTGAAGCTTTTTTCTGTTGTGCCTGAAACCTAGGTTATAGTAACATTACTTATTCCTCTCTGTTTAGTTTGCCCTGCCATCCACAATGCTCCCATTTTGTGAGCTGCTAAGACATCCTTGCCAAGGCTAACAAATTACAGGAATTGGCTGGATTCAATATCCTTTTAATTAACTCAACCTATACTTTGGCAAATAAACTGCTGGATGTGTAGGTAAGCAAACTGTAGCTCAGTTCATAGTGCTGAAACAGAAGGAGCTCCAAGGCCTGATGTAAGTGCACTGTCCTGATTTTGTGTCACCTCTTGGCTAACTGTACAAACTGCGGGGAGGACAGATCTATTATTCCATACTGTACACACAAAAAAAAAGACAATGTTTCTGGATCCATATCTTAAGTAACTTCTTCTGCACTAGCAACATGAACTGCCAGGGACAGAATACACTTCCCCCCCCCCCCCATCTGTTGAAACATTTCAGTGAGCGTCAACTGACAGCAGCAGTGCAAACTCCAGATAGTCATTTTCCAAAGCAGAATGTCACTCCTATAAGTGCTGTGAGATACTACAGTCAGAAGTTCTTGTTTCTATGTGCTCTAACCCTACATCTCTTTCCTGCACACAAGTCAGTGAGACTGCAGAAGCAACATTGGCAAACCCACGAAGGGTTTCAATGATCTGTACTTCTTCTCCAGTCTAGATTTCTTCATTTCTGTATCACACTGGATGTGAGTCACAGTCCACTGGGTATTTATAAAAAGTGAAACTAGACGTACCCAAATTACAGGAGGGACAGTTTGATCTGAACACCTCTGGAGATAGGGAACTGACAGCTATTAATGGCTTTGCAACAAGCCAGAAATGCTATGAAAGTGTTTTAAAGACTGCTCAAAGATTAAGAGGTTAAGACAAATCAGCCATATAAAAATGTGGTGATGAAAGGGAGACACGAGTTACTGATATTTGCTAGTGGTGTAGCTGTGAGGTTAACATTTCTCTTTAGATGTTTACCTGACAGCCTGTGACTGAACCCATGCTGTTCCTGTTTCAGTGTTACGCCCCATATACTCTCCATCCAGTAATCTCTTAGTTTCCAGTTTGATGATGCTCTGTTGGCACTCTGTTAGAAGTGTAGCATTTATCACATCATCAACTTAATTATCTGCCTTAAATGTGAAAAAATAGATAGCATGTGGGTGCTGTGGAGAGAAATACTGATGGATTACTTTTGGTATTCTTGGCATGGCATGGCATGGCATAGGTGAAATATCCAATGGTAAGATTAAGTACATCTTTTATAAAGTGAAAAGCATTCATCTTGAAAACTCTCTTTAAAGAGTAATTTAGCAGAGGAGAAAGTGTTGTCTGTAGGTTTTCAGTACTGACTGCACTGGTAGGTGAGGAGGGAAGATGGTAATTTTCGTGGCTTCAGTGATTATATAGTGCAGGCACTCTTCTAGTTCCTCTTACCTTAAAACTCAGTCTAATTTCTTGAAACCATGCAGAAATAATGGCCTCATAACTGTGTAGGTTTCTTCTATCAGATAAGATCACTTCTTAGAAAAACTCCCATATGCATGAGGACCTGAACATAAATTCTGCTCCAAGCTGCTCTTTCCCTAAATTGACTGTTAGTCCCTGTGTATCAAAGCTGTCTGTCTTTTGAATTCCTGTCTAAAAGATACCTTGCATTCAAGAAGGTTCTATCATTACTGTTTGAATATATACCTTAATATTCAAACAATCAAAGATAATGAAATGTGATATCCTTGAGATGTTGATGCAGAAGAATCCATAATCCAAATTTAGGATGAACTGCCCAAGACCATAACATGTAGCACAGTGTAAACAGCAGATAGTCCACCCTACCTAGAACTGCAGAAACCATATTCATTTATTAATAAGTGATTATTAAAATGCCTTTTAACATTGTTGAAGTACAGGTGGTGATGATTAGAGAGGAATTTTCTTGACAGGGCAGTAAATAAATAGACCCGTCCTTTGCAGTAGTATTAATGCAGGGGCATGCAATGTAAGGAGGTGAGAGAGACCTCAGAATAATTCTAACCCAGCGTTAGGACAAATCCAAATGTAGCCCTCCAGGTGGATGACTTCAGCACAGTTGGCTTGTATTTTTGGTTGCTGCTAACTGCATTTTTGATGCGGCCGTGCCTCCCCAGCGCACTTGCTGGATGCTGCTACAAGTTTCCCTCTTTTCCTCCTCAGCTATCGATTTACAGAGTAACAGAATGGAGAACAAGCAACAAAGCAAAGGGGAGATGAAACAAAGTAAGGAGAAGAAGAAAAAAATGGTAAGTGAACGCCTCAATTCTTCAATCAATACACTTTGTTATTATGTCATCATGTTAAGGTGAGAAATTAGTATGTGTTATTGACATTTCAGTGGCAGCTGCAGTGAGATACTCACACTATGCTATTTTAAATTAAGCTAAATAAAATACAGATATTGATTTATCGCAAATGCATTCCATGCAATGTTCAGGCTTGATTCTCCTAGCTTGCCTCTTTTACTGCCTGTGACCATTCAAAAAGATTAGAAGTGTTGTTTGGGTTATCTGTCTGTGCAGATGTTTCTCAGTGTGACCAATAACTTTACATGTTAATAAGGACCAGCTGGCTTTCCCTTTATGTGCTGTGTCTCTCAGTGTGCAGCAGGGACACAGGTTGGACAAAGACTCAGGTTGGATATTGGGAACAATTTATACTCAGAAAGAGAGGTGATGCATTGGCACAGGCTGCCCAGGGAGGTGGCGGGGTCACTGCTCCTGAAGGTGTTCAAGAAACGTGGAGATGTGGCACTGCTGGTTAGAGGGCATGGTGGGGGTGGGTTGGTGGCTGGACTGCATGATCTTAGCGGTGTTTTCCAGGCTGAAAGATTAATAGTTGTTCCCCTTGACATACAAAACACTAGCACGACATCCCACAGCATGAAATTGTCCCAGACTTGATTTTGCCCAACGTTCTAGCTTTAACTCTGCATTTCCTTTTTGTGCATAATTAATACTGCCCTAATTGCAGTAAATAGGACATAGTATAGGAGTCTGCCTTCAAACTTGCTGTGTTTTATGGCATTATTTCTGTGTCTCTGAGAACTGCGAGGTAGCTGTGGGGTACGTGGCATGTCAGCAGGGGAAAGAGCACAGCTTTGCAGACGTCTGGGAACAGTTCCCAGGCGTACTTAGTGCTAGTCTGAGGCACGTGCATCGCCAACTGGAAGGCGCAGCTTAACTCCTAGCATTTCGATGCACGTTTGCAAGCAGGCACCTGCAGTTCGAAGAGCTGGAAGCGCTGCCCTCCCTCTGGCAGCGCACCTGACCACCAAGAGAAGGCAAGAGAAGCCCTCCGCCTTCCCCGGCTATTTGCTTAAGTAATAAGGCAGCGCGCTCCGCACCGTCCCATCCCCTCCTCTGTACGGACCAATCCGTGCGGGCGCGGAGCGGGGCTCGGGCACGGCCGCGCTGCCCCTCGTTCCCCCTCGTTCCCCGCCTCCCACGGCCGCGCCCCGCGCGCTGCCCGGCGGAGATGCGCGGCCGCTGCGCACGTGCGGAGGCGGCGGCATGGAGCCGGCGGCGGCGCCTGAGGCGGATACGCTGGTGGCGCGGGAAGCGGGCGGCCGCCGCGCGGGGAGAAGCGCAAGTAGCGTAAGGAGCCCCAGGGGAGCGGAGCGGAGCTCGCAGGGGTTCGGCCTCGGGGGAGAGCGGGGAGGGTTTGTGCCCTTACTCAGCTCGGTAGGGAGGGAGGAGTAGCGGGCTGCTCCGGCTGCGGGAGCCGGAGTTAAGTCGCCGAGTGAGGAAGGGCTCAGGTTGCAGCACGGAGCCCTCCCCGCTCCGTGCGCTAAAAATACCGCGGCCACCCGAGCGGGGAGCGGAGGACCGGCGGAGGGACGCGGCGGGGACGGGGGAGAGCAGAGCCCGCGGTGGGAGAGCTGGGCGAGCGGTGCGGGGTAGGGCACGCACCTGCCCGCACGGAACCGTCCCAGCCGCGCTGTGCGGGGTCGGCTGCGTGGAAATCAGTGCCTGCGGCTAATAGCAGCGTCCGCTGAAACTCCTCAAACTCCCTCCTGTGCCTGTGCGGTGTTTTCCTGCTTACGGACGTGTTTGATTTTTAATCTGAAAAGGGGGCCGTAGCCCGCTAACCGAAATGCGGAATCGCAAGTGCTGCTTGGAAAACTGAAACGCAAAGGAGTGCACGCTTAAAACAAAAGCAAATGAAGGTTCATAGTACACAGGCGTTGCTCTGTGTGCTGGATGAAGATCTCTGGTTGGTAAAAAAACATTTCTGAGGGCTATCGGAACCCTGGGATCTGTGATAAGAGTAATCAAACCGTGGAGTCTTACAAGTAAGCAGCTCTCCAGAGTCCGGGGGTGTTTGCTGTGGTCCGATATGAAACTTAGTGCACCTTTATGCTGTGTGACAGCCCATGCTGACAGGCACACTGACGGTGGTAAAGGAAAGGAGCACCTCTGGGGAAGGTGTGATTGCTACTTGTTTCCCAGTCACTATCAGACAGATAGCTGGAGGCTTGTTTGCTTTGCTCATTTATTCACTTATTTATTTAAAATATTGCCACAGGCTTCTTTTTTTTTTTTTTTTTTCCTTCTTCTTTCATTTTACTTTTATCTGGCATTGCTGAAACTTGAGCAAATATTTGAAGTAGTGCGTGAGGAGAGACAGGTCATGGAGAAACTGAAGTTCTTGTTCCAAGATCTGTCAAACTTTGCGTGACACTCTGTGTGCTCTTTGCAGTGGTCTGTTCATAAGAAAGCTTCATGGTGCTGAAGTAGGCTCTAATCCTTGCTGTCTGCAGCACTTGAAAATAAAATGGATGTTGGGTTTTCTAATTCAACAGTGCTTCTCTGATTTGCACTGACTTATTTCCTACCTAACCCCTTGTGTTTGTAATTTGTCTGCGCTGAATGTTTCAGGTGTTCACTGGAGTTTTTGATAAGTATAGATTATGTAGTCCAAATCATCTTGTTTGCAGGATTTTTCCAAAGGTGTTTAGTGTTGTTGGAGCAGATCCTTTAGCAACATTACCGCATGAGAACTTGCACTTATCATTTATAAACCCTTCGGGAGCACTCAGTGTTTTGAATTCACAGAATTGTAGAATCATTTGAGTTGGAAGGGACCTTAAAAGACTGTGTAGTCCAACTGCAATGAACAGGGCCATCTACAGCTCGATCAGGTTGCTTAAAGCTCCATCCAGCCTGACCTTGATTGCCTGCAGAGATCGGGTTCCCACTGACTCTCTGGGCCCTTTCCTGTGTTTTGCTACCATTTAAAAAAAAAAAAAAGGCTTTTTTATATATATTCAGTTTAAACCTCTTTTAGTTTAAAACCATTTCCCCTTGTCCTTTTACAGCAGACTCTGATAAAGAGTCTTTTCCCTTCTTTCTCCTAGCCCCCCCTTTAGATATTGAAAGGCCAACTGGGTACCTCTGGACCCTTCCCTTCTGGGCCCCACTGCTAAAGCCTGTCTAGATCTCTCTGAATGTCATCCCTTCACTCAGACATGTCGACTGCACCGCTCAGCATGGCGTCAACTGTAAATTTGCTGAGGGTACGCACGATCCCACTGTCAGTGTCATTGATAAAGATAATAAGGAATGTTGGACCCAGTACTGAGCCCTGAGGGACACCACTCATCCCTCATTCAGAACAGTAGTGACTCTTAGAAGTGAAGGAAAGGTTGTTCAACTCGGAGGAATAATGTGCAAGGTGTTATCAACACCTGAATAAAACCTTATGTTGAAATTTCTGCTTTTTATGACTGAAGTAATGGTGCAAAGCTGTGTGTGTGTGGCAGCTTCATTTTAAGAAGCTGGCTAATAATAATAAATTGTACTTGGCTTATTTAATGAACTCTGTGGGATATATTTCTTACACAAGGTTTTCTTCCTGTTCTGCACGTTTTCGCCTGACCTGACTGAAAATAGAGCAGTTAATGAACTGTGTAATCTCTTCAAAGGCTACACACACCACGTGGAAGAAATTAACTACATCAAGCAGTCCCACAGGGCACGTTTGAGCCCTACAAACCTGCAGCTGTGGAGCACGGCAGACCCCATGTGTGCTGAGCAGTGTGCTGCAGCCCCTGTACTACCAGTGGATATCACATCATTTCTCAACAAACCCAAGTGACAGTGACCATGTGGTGGCAACGTGAACCCCAAGACGTGCCAGTAGCTGCACTGCAGACACTCTTCCTACTGTACTTGTCCTCGAGAAGCTTGCTCCTCTTCATCTCCACTGCAGGCATGCCATGTGCTGCCTGCACAAAACGTAGCTGATGCTTCAGATCTTCATTTTCCAAAGCATATGTGTAGCTTTGTGTCACTGACAAGATGTACTGATTCATTAACCTGTTGTCTGCTCTCTGTAATGTAGATAAAGCTGAGGTTGCTAGGCCTGCTTACACAGCTCTTTCTCATTTTGAAAGGATTGAGGCTTCAGTGAGCAATCAGACCAAACATAAACCAATAACCACTGTGCCTGAAATGTGAGATTCTTAGTGGAGTTTTTAAAAATAAAATAAAGATGCTTTAAGATGCCATTATGAAATTTCATAAGTCAAGGAAGGTGAGCTGTCTTCCATGATGTACAAAACAATAGCCAAGCAACCACCAAAATACACATTTCTCTTAGGAAATCTATTGAGAATTAAATTAGGAATGGTATCAGTCAAGTGTGAAGCGCTCACGAATTGCGAAGCAGAATTGAGTGACAGAAAATAATGCTGGATGAGATGGAAAGGACCCTGAAATCTGTAAGCTTCTCATCAACCAACTGATACTCTGGTATCTGAGCAATGCTGCTTTTTGTATGGAAGAAGAAATTAGTAGTAGTAGGTTAGAGCTATGACCTAAATGCAGGAGGAGGGGTCGGGGGTGGAACGAGAAAAGTTGTAGAGGGTGAGTTACTGGTACATCGCTGGGGGAAAAGGGCAGATGGCATCTCTATCTGACAGTGTGTGTGTGTGTGTGTGGCAGCTGGTGGAGAGGTACACCTGGATTACAAAACCTAGTTTGTAGGCACCTATTTATTTATTTATTTATTGCTCAGAGTTTCACTAATCCTTACGCTAATGGGTCTGGACTGGGAGGCACACTGTCTCCTTGGGCTACCTGCTAAGATAGGTCTTCTCAAAATTGTGTTGCACCAAGTATATGCTACCATGTGTTTTGTGGTGTTCTTGTACATTGCCAAAGTTTTATTTGCTGAGAGTATGCTTCTGTAAGGTTTTACTTTATTTATTTCTTGGTGTTAGGGGCTGATGGGGTGATTGAAGCAAGAATCTGTTAGGTTGAAAGAAGTTTAAATGTTTGCTTATGCCTTGGTAAATGTTAACTGAGATGCTGTCACTTCAGATTTACTGTTTCTTGGCTTGCAGAAATTTGGAAGTGCTCTAGGCCATTAGCCTGCATGAAGGAGATCTGTCTGCAGGAGTTACGCAGGATAGTACAAGCAGTGTTTAAAACCAGAGGTTTGCTATTTAAAGTATACTAACAATCACTACATCTTATCCTTGTTTTTCAGAATTGGTCTGGAAGTCTAATTCTAGCATCTTTAACTGGCGCTTTTGGGTCATCTTTTCTCTATGGTTACAATCTCTCCGTGGTGAATGCTCCTGCAGTGGTAAGTTACTGACAAAACTAAGTATCAGTAGAGGGCAGCCTTGCCTATCTAGTGTGTTCTCTCCAACATCCTGCTTTTATCATCCTGCTGATAGGGCGAAAGAGGTTAAATCTTGTATGGTAACCTTTCTGTGCTTGAACAGCCGTTTCTGAAGGTGATGTTTTCAATGAAGTTCAGTATTGGTCAGGAAAATAAATGCTACTTTGATATGAGGGGTTGCACAGGGTTACTTTTACAGGAAACCTCCCAGAACACAGAATAACGCTATATCTCCTTGCACATTTTTGCATGATTAAGCATTTTTAATAGACTGTCTTTCTGACTAGTGAATATTTGGTAGCTCTAGGTGCATATTCAGCACTTTCCTTTGTTCAGCTCTGGAGGCTGACACTACATATCATTCCTACAGTTCTGATACTATAAACATTTCTTGCTGCCTCTTAAGTAATGGGCTGCTTCTTCTTCATTTTGTGGTGATGCTTACTTTGGTTCTGATTTTGAAACTGCTGTGTTGACAGTTTGTTGCAGTGTGTGAAGTACGCCTGATGAGAAGAGTATTGTAAAATCAGAGTACAGTATTTGAAATATTTCATTAAAATACCAGCTATCACATGGAAATCTGAATGTTTTGTTTTCACACTGGCAGTCTACAGAGATTCTTAATTCAATCAAGCATTAAGCAGTTCAGTTGAGTTGCAAAAAGCACTCCCTTTATGGAAATCTGTTATTAGAATGTGTGGCTAAGTTTCCACCTGAGCAGCTTCGCCAAGTGAAATGTGGATACAGTCAGTACTGATGCAAATAATAGAAGAGGAAATTTTGAAGTTTACATTTTGTATTCACGTATTTGATAAACCAATGACATGATGGATTAGAAATTGGCTCACCCTGTAGGAAGCTTTTGTTGTTCCCTTGACAGCTTCTGGGAACTGTCCTGAAGCTCCTGGTACCATTTGTACCAATAACACTGGTTTAGACAGATTGGATGTTTATTCTGGCATGGCATGTCTGTGCATCACCTTACCCTGCAATCTTCAGGAGATAAGTATGGCTTAGACAGAATCAGCAGGGAGCAGAAATTCTGTGAACAATGGTATTGATTGTAGTGGTGATAGGCATCTTTCCTGCACTGAGACAGTATTGCCAGAGGAGCAGTGTGAATTGTCTGACTTCTAAACTTTTAAGTGCCATATGAAAAATGGACCATCTGGCAATCAAAGCTCTCCTGCCACTTTCTGCAGGGGTAAAAGAAAGAAAGAAAGATTGATCAGAAATGCTGTTTGCCAATGCTCAGATTGTTAAGTTTGAGCCAGGGAATTGATGATCTGGTGACCAGAGAAGAATGAAGATGAGGAGACTGGAGTTGCAACTATACCATGAAGAATGCTAAATTCTAAGTATCATGGATAGTAGCACTTCCAGGATTATCTATTTTTTCTTGAAATTTTTACTTGTTGCTACTGGACAGAAAGCTGACATCGTGTTTGTGGTTCAGGTCATGCTGTTGATGGGTATGCATGAAGTCCACCCTTTCCCACAGTAGTGTTGCAGTATTTGAAAATTTAGTATCTTCCCAGTTTGTGTTAAACTACTCAAGAATAGTCCTGTTTATACACACCAATGAAAAAGAGTATGTAGCTGTGTTATTCATAAGCAGAATAGTACTATTGTGGCTTCTGTTCCTCTCTGTAACACCCAGGATGAGCTGTGTCATCCATTTGCCTGTGGCAGGCCACCTTCATGTCCCTATCCTGCACTGGCCAGGCTGAAGAGAGGAATCTGGGATCTACTTGTAGTCATGATGAGGAGGAATGAGCTGTGCGAAAACTGTGAATTGTGCAGTACCTTTGCACATATGTCTTTCCTTGTGTGACTGTGTGTCATCAAATGAAGTGAAGTTGGGAATGATGTGAAGTGATTGAGGGGACTGGATTTTACCTGTAGATAAATAACACTCTTACAAGATGTCATAGTGGGAATTCAGTAACTCTAAAAGGTTGTAAGTTGAGCTTCATTTATGTTCTTGCTAAGACAAGTAACTTGATCTGGTCACATGTGCAGCTTACAGATAACATTGTAGTGAGCATCTCTGTGTAGGACGCTGAGTATCTTTTGCTCCTACTTACTTCAGTACAATTCCTGTTGATGAACTTTAGAGAAGGCACTGTATGACGCTTTCAGGGGTATTTAGAAAGTGCTTGATAATGACTGTTGACTTAAGTACAAGATGCTTCCAGGAGACAGGATTTGAACACATCGTCATGAATTGTATAGGGGAAGTTCATTTAAGGCTGAAGCTATGAACATTATGAACAAACCCTTGTGCATGTCTTCTTTCTGTGCTGAAAGTTGTGCCAGCTCTTCAAACAACAGGGAAATGCTCCTGCAGTTCTCAGCTGGGAACTTTACCACAAGCCATCCCATAAGGTTGAGTACTTGATCTGAAATCCTTTTTGCATAAACTGAACCAGATCTGCTCAGTCCAGTTGTCTGTACTGACTGCTCCATTCCCTACCTTCCTCTGGAAAGGAGCAATGACCCATTGCAGGTGTGCTTTCCCCTGCTAGACACCTCTTGTCTTCCCACTGGAGGCTGAGTTCCGTCATTCTTTTTAGAGCTGGTACTGGGAAAGTTGCAGATATGTATAGCTGACTGTCAGCCAGTTGGTTAACAATGAGTGGCCCTTGTAACTGTGGGTCAGGTCATTTTTCTTATCAAGAGATCTTATCTTCCTTTGATGTAATTTATTTGAAGTTAAACAAGAAAAATCACCATATATGTGTGTATATGCATGTGTTTATATATGCTCTACTCTGTGCTGGTGCAGCCTTGCCTCAAGTGCTGTGTGCAGGTTTCTGCATCATGATATTAAGAAGGACATAAAACTATTAGAAGAGCATCCAAAAGAGGGCTACCAAGATGGAGAAGGTTTTAGAGGGCAAGATATGTGAGTCTGTTTGTTCAGCTCAGAACAGAGTTGAGCAGAGGCCTCACGGCAGCTACAGCTCCTCACGGAGAGTGGAGGAGCAGCACTGAATACTGCTCTCTGCGGCAGCGACAGGACCCGAGGAAATGGCATGGAGCTGTGTCAGGGGCAGCAGGGAGTTAGGAAGGGGTTCTTCACTGGAGGATTGTTGGGCACTGGAAAAGGGTATGAATAGTAGTCTTAAGTATATGGTTTGATATTTGGTTCTTTGTGGAGCCAAGAGTTGGACTTGATAATCTTTGTGGATCACTTCCAACTCAGATTACACTATGGTTCTGTGGTATCTGCCAGCCTAGCAATACTTCCTTAAAGAACAGAGGTAGCAGAATATGAGATGCTGGTATCCATCAGCTGTCATTCCTTGTATTTATTGGTTAGAGTCTAAAATACACGCATACAGGTTTATGCTATTAGCATTGTTCAGACAACCAATTGAAACCACAAATGAGCCTTTCCACAGAATTCAAAACTCCAATGGATTTGTTGAATCAGATTTGCTTTTTGCTTTTGGTTTTCATTTTCATTTGCAATACCTCAAAACTTGTATGTGTTAATACCTTCCCATTTAGTGTCAGTGGAAATCTAGGCAAAAGAGTTGTCTGTGATGGCATGTTTGTCTCTTGGATGTTGTAGTTTGTACTTTATTTTCTTAAATATATACACTTACCTAATGTCCCATTACTAAGAACAAAGCTGTGCTAAGAAAATGAGGTATGCCAAGGAGAAAAAAATTACATACTATTTTTGGTTATTAGTATTAGCAAGAAATGCTAATAGCATTCTAAAAATGCTTTCTCTTAGTATTTATTACCATCAAAAATAAGTCTAATAATTTATTTCTGTTTGCATGGAAGCATATTAAATAGGATGGGAGTAATAAGATGTCACTGTTTTCTTTTAAAAATCAGAGCACAATAGTCTAGCAAGAAATTTAATAGAAGGAAGACAGTACAGACAAGAAGACAGGAGAAGCCAGGTCTCCAGTTTTTGCTTCTTTAAGAGAGCTCAGCTGTCTGGAAGATAGATTTATATCTGCTTCTAAGGTGTCTGATTTCATGTTTGATACATCTTTCATTACTGAAAATAAATTGCTTGTTTAGCAGCCTGAACTTGGTTCAAAAAACATCCTGTGTATGTGTGAAGGGAAGAAGCTATAATTTATCTATAGAAGCAATTTGTGATTCTTAACTTCAACAGTGTCAAACAAAACTAGCTCTCTTTTTGTTACTGTGGCTTTTATCCCCATTAGAATCAAACCAACATCTTAAAGTTATTATCTTCCTCCTGTAGTAATTATTTTTCTTGGCTGTGAATTTCTGGGGAGAAAAATGTTATCTTTTGTTGCTTGACTTAATATGTCCTTTATTTTGTATGGCTGACTGGTGCTGTGTTATCATAAATAAGACATAAAAGTGGACTTAGGCTTCCATGAATCCATGAATACCAGTTCATATTGAAAAGATACAACCAAGGATCAGAGTCGTGTCTGGTGCCACTAAAAAATGCTGAAGAGTCTTAGTAACAGGAGACTCTGTTGAGAGGCACTGAGCGCCTATCTGCTGCTAGGATAACCTCTGGAGAGGTTTGCTGCCTGCTAGGGGCTTGCATTCAGGACATCAAGAAAAGAATATCTGGCATGATAAAGCCAGATTACCACTATCCCCTCCTGGTCCTTCAAGTTGGGTCATATGAGGATGCAACTAGGAAATTAAAAAATATCACAGAATCACAGATGTTGTAAGGGACCTCAAGAGATCATTGAGCCCAACCTCCCTGCTAAAGCAGGTACCCTACAATAGGTCACGCAGGTGG
Source organism: Callipepla californica brunnescens (assembly GCA_023055505.1). NCBI lineage: Eukaryota > Metazoa > Chordata > Aves > Galliformes > Odontophoridae > Callipepla > Callipepla californica. Next base: position 31,507,903 of record JALIRH010000005.1, read on the forward strand.
GCGTTCAGCCAGGTCTTGAATATCTCCATAGGAGACTCCATAATCTCTCTTGAGAACTTGTTCCAGTGCTCTGTCTCCCTTACTGTAAAGAAGTTCTTCTGATGTTAATACGGAACATCTTATGTTCAATTTTTAGGCCAGTACTTTTTGTCCTACCACTACACACCACATCAAGGGCCTGGCCTCATTCATTTGCCTCCCACCACCCTTTAGATATTTATAAACATTTATCAGATCTCCTCTCAGTCTTTTCCCCAGGCTGAACAGATCCAGTTTACTCAGCCTTTCCAAAAAGACTTTATGTTCCTTGGGAAGATGTTGGAGGGATTGGGAGCGCCAAGTGTTTTGTTGTTAATTTTGCGCTGGCAACTTAAATAATAATATACGATCTTTAGAGAAGTTTTTCTTTTATACATCTCTTCTCTATTCATGTCTATTTATGTTTCCTTTCCATGATGCACTTGAAAGAATGTATGCTTTGACTGGTTCAGTTAGTCTCTAGTACAGTTACATCTACAGGTGAGTCCCCATATTTTGGAGGAGGAAGGTAGAAATGCAAAGGTGGTTCCTGCAAGTAATCTACTCTTTATTCATCTGATTTCTGTAAGCTGCATACCTAAAGAGCTATTTTTATACGTGTAACTATGTATTTTCTTTCAGTTCATCAAGAAGTTCTACAATGAGACTTGGGAACGAAGATACGGTTTCTCAGTGGATGAAAGCACCCTGACTCTCCTCTGGTCTGTAACTGTTTCTATTTTTGCCATCGGTGGCCTTGTGGGTGCTATTATTGTTACCCCAATTGTGAAGTTCTTTGGAAGGTGAGTGCATCAGAAAACTTCTGATTTCTAAGGCAGTTCCTTAACTAGCTTCTCTAGAGATCTTTACTTGTATTTTATTTTTTAAAACCATATTTGTCTCTACCAGAATGCAAACTGAAACATCAAGTTATGAAAGCTCATTTCTAAGAGTTGTGAATTTCAAAGAGTAAAATTAAAACCTTTTCATCTGACCCTACTGTGCTTTATTTGAAAAAAATAAAAAAAGAAAAAAAAAGTTTGATCTGAATTGATGCTGTGTTGGGGTGTCAAAAATGTTGAATAAACAAGTGTGCAAAAAGAAAAAGAAAACATAAAATAGGAAAGATTTTAGAAAAGATTGACAGATTCTTGTCCCATGAGTCTGCTGGGTATCTTAAAGCTACACAAGTAAAATATGTCTCATTTATGTCTCGACAACTTTCATTATCATACAGTAATAAAAATTTGCTCTTTTTTTTTTCATCCTTGTGTCAACTTAAAAGTATGGTTTGAAGAAATAGACTACAGTGAAGTTTTTGTTTCTTCTTCTACTTTCTTGGTGACACATTTACCACTTGGTTCAATACAGTATTTGACCAAATCTTGACCACAGAAAATGTGAATATTTTACAAATATTTATGCTAGTTTATTTTTCATTTCTGCAGTAGGTAACAGCTAGATTTTTATCTTACATAACATCTTCTAGAGATTTCTGAAATTGATTAGTTATTTCTCTATATTTGGAAGGGGCTGGATAAAAAAAAACACTGTAACATGCATCTTAACTATTAATTTGTCTTTTCCTTAATTATAAAATCTCAATTAATTAATTCTGAAGTAATTAAAAATTATAAATGATTAGAAATCATTTTATAATCTCTGCTTGATTGAATCACTGAAGTTCATCCCAGAGACTCAAATACAAGCTCCCATTTTCTCTGTTCTTACTTGTATTCTACATTTTTATTATTTCTGTCACATGCTTTGCATTGTACTCTGAGTCTATATATCATCTTTCTCAACTTCTCTGCTCTCATATCCTCTGCTTAGATTTTTTTGGTTATTTGTCTCTACGTTTTCTCCCAAATTTTCTGTATTCCTTTTTTTTTTCTTTTTCCTTCAAACTGCAATTTCACATTTTTCCCATTTTGTGCCTACAAGTCATTATACTCTCGTCTTTAAATCTGTTATACACTTTTCATTCAAATATTTTATCCTATCAATTCATAATTTGATTTGATTTTGTGTTCATTTTTTGTAGTCTTTTTTTTTCTGATTGTTTGTTTTTTACAATTTCTACTGCCTATCCATCAATTTGCCTTTTAACACTTATTGAATATATGATGGTCTCCTTGAGTCAGACTTTAATCTCTGGAATTGCTACTGTATCATTTCTGCTTTATTAATAATGAAATAAGAAATGAAATCATATAAAGTTTGTTTTTGTAGTAAAGAGTCAAACAGGTTTGTGTGAAAGTTTGTGGAAGTGGTGGCTGATGCCAATTATAAGTATACCACTTTGATGAGAACATACTGTATTTCTACAGTTGAGTTTTAAATCTTTGGAGGCTCTATCACCGTTTATGATGTTTATCCCTGTTTAACCATGAAAACAACTCTCTCATAGATACAGTGTAAGAACGCTTGGTTGGAGATTGGAAGGAACTGTATATCTCAGAGTGGCTGACTGTAGGCTGCTCATCAAAATGTAGTTCTTGAGTTTGCTGTTCACATTGCAGTGTGTCTAGTTTGTCTAGGAAGCCAGACTGACATATCAGTACTGCAATTGAAGAACACATCCTGAAGTGTTGACACAACAATAAGATACTTAAGTTGTTAAATGGTTTAAGTGTAGGTTGGAGAATTGTGTGTATGATGAAACTGTGCTCTATTTATACTGTCACTGAATAATATACTAAGAGGATCAAAAGCATTAGTCAGAAATAATATGAGACTTCAAAAAGAGCACACTTGCCTCATATAGCTATAAGATTAATAATATAGTTTTCAGATTACTGGATTTCTAAGCACTGCTATATTGCAAGAGAATTTCAGGCAAGGTTTTCAAAGGACCTTCATTCATATAAGAAGTCCAATGTTCAAATAAAGCAATTAAAGTTATTTATCTAGATTATATTGGTAACTGAAGAAGTGATCAGTATTCATTCTGTTACTGGCATTGACTGTTATTTAAATACCTAGATTTCTTGCTATACTTTTTATATAATATATCATATCAACCCTCTAAATTGAGATTCTGGAGTCCTTATGACTAATAAATTTTGAGCCAGTGATAATTTTTTGAGGAGACTGTAATTCAATCTTCTTCCTCATTGTGAGTTTCATACAAAAGGGTTATTAGTTCATTTTTTTTAATTAGGAATTTGAAACAAAACAATTGCTGCAGCTGTAGAGGACATGTAGTTGGTTGGATTTTGTTCTGACCTCTGTGGAATTCTCCATTATCATGAGGGCAAATGGCAACTTTGAAATCATAAGAGAGATACAATTTTGGAAAAAAAAAATGCTGATGAGGAGATTCTCAAGTGTTTTCAATAAGTATACAAAAAAATAATCTGATGAGCACAAGGCTCATCTTTATTAATATTTCTAACCGAGTATAAAATTGGAAATTACATTTCTACAGCAGAACAGATACCCAATCTTAAGAAAGAACCAAGTTTTGTTACTAGGCTGTAAATCATATTGTTTCTCTTAGAATATAGCTGCTGGTGAAAAAGTGCTCTATGCTCAGACAACCAGACGTTTTTTGATTGCATTTTCCTTTTGTAATATTTTATTTCTTTGGACTAGGAAAAGTTCTGAATTATTAGTATAGAAAAATGTACAAAGGTGTTCACATTTAAATGAACACTTGTCTAGTATTTTAATGCAATATGTACCACAGAGGAAGTTTGTCATGAATTATGTGATTAATATAAAAGTGTTAAAAAAACCCAAATCACACATATATATATATATATATATTTGTCTCAGCTAGGTCATTTTGACACAAACAATGACTATTTGCATGCCTGTAGGTCAGGATATCGTAGTACATGGAGCTCTTCAGTTCAGGTTCCTTTTCCTGGATCTGAAAGTGCTTTGCAAGTTAGCTTTACATTGAGTTCACTTTGCTCCCAATTTCCCTGCCTAGCAAGTTACAGAAATTGAGATACTATGACCTTCACCAAGACTGAAATGAGATGTGCCATGTGAGAGCTAGGTAGGCTATTTACACTTCATGTACCATTTGACAATTTCTTCATCAGCCTGTGGCTTGGGATGCAAAATAGAATATTAGACTTCCAATGAATGTGTCTTTTCTTATCAAGAGTTAGCATGAAGTTTGTGCACATACACTTTGTATGTGTGAGCAGTGTTCTGACTAGATTGGCTGGAGTTTCCCAAGGGGAAATGTCTGCTACGGTGCTCTGTGAGGCATGGTATCATTATATTGCTTATATTTGAGTTATATAAGCAGTATAAACAAGGCTTTTGATTTGTTGATTTTTTCTGTGCCTTGTTTCTAGGGTAGTACAGTTTTGCCCTATGTGATCAGGAAAACATGGCTTGTTTATGATCATAGCTATTCTGAATACAACATGACCTGATTGGAACTAAATCAGGACAGTATGTGGAGTCTGGAGAGTTTTGCTGTGTTCTTTTTCCTTGGAGTTATGATGAGTGGTTACCGCTGTTGGTGGCTGTGATGGGCTGGCCCTAGGTGGCAGCCAGGTACCTCAAAGCTGCTCATCACAATCCACCTTGCAAATGGGAACAGGAGTAAGAATACACAAAGGTTGTATACAGAAAGGAAAATGACATCCAAGTTACTAACACAGGCAAAACAGTTAACATGGGGAATTTTACTTAATTTGTTGACAATTAACATAAATAATTAATTATTGACTAAGTAGTGGGAAATAGTGAAAGCAAAAATTGAAAAACCTTTCCTCCTGCTTTCTTAGACTGGATGTCACTCCAGAATCCACTCCTTACCTTTGACATCACCACAGGTCCATTCAGTGATCAGGGAGTCACGATCAATTCTGAGCAGACTATCTTTGCCCATCCTTGTTTTTTTTCCTGTGCTCCATCATGCTGCTCAGAATAAATGGTCGCTGGCTAACTTCTTAGAGAAGGATGTATGTTTTTAAGTTCTTTGTTTTGTTGTTCTTTTTGAAAAATATAAAAGTAATAATCTCAGAGGAATGTATAGCACTTTGACTTGAATCTTTTCCATTTTTGACAATATTTATTATCACACAAATAATATTACCCTCTTAAATCACATCCATTTGAAAATAACAAAATCAGTACTCTCTTGACAGCTGCATTATATAAACATGCATTTAAAATTAACTGTATTTCCTTCATTGTTTGATTTCAAACAATCTTATTCAAACAGTGTTCCAACAGTTTTAAATGAAAAAGAATAACTGGAAAGTTAGAAAAGTAATTTAAATATTCAAAATACATTGTCTTAAAAATGTATTAATCTACTGTAACCATTTGGATGATTGATTCAGAGGCAGAGATGTTTTTGTTTGTTGTCTAAGTGTTGAACTAAAAATGAATATGAACCTGCTTCTTTTTTTTTTCTTTTTTCACCCACATTGAAAAAGAAAGGGAAGATAGCTTTTCTGGTCATTTCTGTTATTTTTCATGGAAATCGCAATATATAGAGGCTGCAAATTCCATAAAAATAATTAAAAATTTAATACCATTTCATTTCTTTAGTAAAATGGATATATTGTCAGCCTACATAATTTACTGTCAAAGTCGATGGATTTCTCATTATTAACATAATCAGTGATGTTTTTCTCCATATTCATTTTGTTGCCAAATCAGTTGTTTCCTTCGTAAATTGTTGTGAATGGGACTGGAGGTTTCAGTATTGAACTATAATTTAAGAGCAAAACAAAACTGCTTTTAACTAGGTGACTTCACTACCTGGTAAAGGCAGAGCTCTGTTGCTTTACCATACAGAATCATAGAATTGTTTGAGTTGGAAAGGATTTCTAAAGGTCATTTAGTCCAACTTCTCTGCAATGAACAAGGACACCTTCAGCTTGATCAAGTTGCTCAGTGCTCCGTCAAGCCTGATCTTGAGAGTCTCCAGGGACAGGGTACCCACCATCTCTGGGCAACCTGTGCCAGTAACTCACCACCCTGATTGTAATAAACTTCTTCCTTGTATCCAGTCTTGATCTCCTCTCTTTTAGTTAGAAACCATTTCCCCTTGTCCTATCACAACAAACTCTGCTGAAGAGTCTGTCCCCTTCTTTCTTATAGACCCCCTTGTAGATACTGAGAGGCCACTATACCATATATATGATTCTGCTTGGGAATTTTATGAAGCTTAAAACCAGGTTTCTTCCATAAGTTCAGAAAGAGACCTTGCATGTCAGTGCTCAGATCTGACTGTCTGAGGCCTATGAAATGCTACATATAATTTCTTGATATAAGTGTTTGTTCTGCAGAAGTTATGAGATTCATGAGTCACTGTTGAATGAATTAGTCCTCGAATTTAAGCAGAAGATTCTGTAAAATGAAAACTCCAAGAAATACATCTGTTGGCATACTGTGATTGAGAAATTGGGGTGTTCTGGAATTTTTAAAATACATTTTCTTTCTTTGTATTTTCTTTTTTTTCATTTAATAAAGCAAATATTTTTTTATTAAGAACAGCTTTGAATAATTTTTTTCAGTTTGACTATTATACAATGAAATAACTCAAGAATCTGGAAGGATTTAAACCAATATTTTCATTAAACTCAAGACTTTTGAAAAGAGATTGATATATTTTCACAACTGTGAGCCCAAGCGTTTTTTGTTTTTTTTTTCTAATACTACAAATAGTCATTTTCTTTAGTGTATGTTTTTAATGCCATAGATTTAAGTTTGAAAATTCTCAAAATGGCAAAACCTGTATGTGAAATGTGAAATATGCTTACATTTAAATTAGCTTGTCACCATTGAAAGTATATTCAGTGGCTCCTACACATGTAGAAATCTAGAACATGTTTATTTTCATTCATATACAGTGTCTCAAGCATGGCTCTTGGGTTCTTAGAGTGTGTACCTTTGATGTGCAGTTCTCTTGTTGACAATGATAATATTGTTTATTTTAAAGTTATGGTATAGATTTGGAACTATATGCATTTACATATAATATTGTGCTTTGGAACTCTACACAGTGTGCACAAGATACCATTTGTTAGGCCCTTCTTGGGTTCACTTATATCTATTTAAGTATAATATCCTAGTCTGCTTGGAATATGACAAGATTTGTCTGTAATGGTGCTGACACTCACATGAAGTATCTTCTCTTCTTAGGAAATGTACACTGTTGCTCAACAACGTCTTCGCAGTGACAGCTGCATTACTGATGTCACTCTCTCAGTTGGCGGGATCATTTGAAATGCTCATACTGGGCCGCGTTATAATGGGAGTTGATGCAGGTAAGCTTTTATCAAGCTGTACCTAACTCTAATGCCTTTGCTACATATAAACTTTCTCACCTCCATCAGTTAGAAATTTCTTTACATTAAAGAGGCATTTTGGAGACTAGCTGGACAAGGATTGGAGTATTTGGCATTCACTGAAGACACTGTAATCGTCCCTAGCTGCTGGTGTCCATCTTGACTGTTTCTTCCCCTTTCCTCCCTCAGCCCTCACAGAGTATGCAATGACAATCCTTTTGCTGTGAGGATGTAGCCTCTTAAATTAAATTAAAGCTTCTTGCTCCTGATTGCTTGGAAACTGTTGGATCAGATTCTAGTAGCAGTAGTTGTAAGAAGGAGGTTTGGACATTGCCATTCACTCCTAGCAATGTCATCTCAGTTTAAAAGTGATTCATGGAAGTACCTCTGTGCCAGAGTAGACCTGCAGCTGGTAATGAAGTTCTTAGCAACTTTACGGATTGCTAAATGGTTGAAAGTCTGCCTGACGCAGAGGCAGGTTTGATGAATTGATTAGATTCATCATGATTAAATGATTCTAAGATAGTTTTAACCTGTCTGTGTAATTACATGAACATAAGCAATGGGAAGTGTTTTGGCTTTTGTAATGCTAAACCTCGGTTCTAGCAAACTTTGGCTATGCTGTCCTTAAGCACAAACTACAGTTATTTAAACCTGGATGTGTGTTTCACTTACAACATGCAACTTGCGGGTAATTTTGTTTCTAGCTGTTGACTTGTGTCTCAGATTACTGGCAAGTGATAGAATGTTTGAAGCAATTTCAATATGATACAGCGTGCATAACCAGGGCCAAGCATTAGTTTTCTCCTGGTTTTGAGCAGCATTCTCACCCTTGTTTTATGTCAGCTATTAAAAGTTCTTTGCAGCAGTAAGCTTGCACTGAGACGAAAATCTGCTAATGCTTTTTATGGTAAAAATGCTTCATTTGACACTGTGCTCTGTGTGCTGGATGTTTTTTTCTTCCTTACCTGCATCAGTGTAAACTGGAATTTCTTTTCTTTGTGATGGACAAATTAAAAACATAAAATCCACTTGTGGTGATTCTCACTCCTCAGTGATCTTTGCTGCTTCTTGTCAAATATTGGCCTGCGTACATCCCTGTAGATCTATAACAGATAGTCAATCCCACGGCTGCTAAATGGCGCAAGAGTAGTTAAACTCCTTTTAGTAGATGTTCATTTTGTACTTGGTATATTCAAAAGGTGGTATGACAATTATGCTTTTTTCTCCATTTTTTTTGTAGGCATTTCCTTAAGTGCCCTTCCCATGTATCTGAGTGAAATATCTCCTAAGGAAATCCGTGGTTCACTGGGTCAGGTTACAGCAATTTTCATCTGTGTTGGTGTTTTCAGTGGGCAAGTCTTGGGGCTGCCAGAGATCTTTGGGACAGTAAGTATAATAGACTTCTTGTCTCCAAGTATTCTTTGGCAATGCAAAATGTTCTGTGAAAGAATGCAGGCATATATAAAGAGCAATATTTTGATATTTTGACAGAGTTCCTCAAAAAAGTAGAAAATAGCTCAGTTGCTTTCTTGTTCTGAAGCACTTTGGAAATTGTTTTTTTCTATGTCTTTTAAAACTGCGTGTGACTGACTTAGATATGGTAAGCAATTTTAACAGCTTGAACATCTTGTATGTACAGCTTGCATGTTTTCCCACCCCTTCCTCTGATTTGATACACATTTATCATGCTGATTTCCGGTTTCTCTGAATATCTTGGAAATGCTTGGGAGTTTTTGAGTATTTTATTTACAGTTCTTCAAAGTGGTAACTGAAAATATTTGATTAGAAATTGTACAAGAACCCGATCCTTGCTCAGTAATTACAGCATTTCTTTATGCACCCATACTTTGGAAATAAAACAGTAGAATTAACATATACTCTTATGTAAAGAGGATATCTGTTCTAACACAGATGATAGTCTTGCTCCCATAAGCTGAAATTAACTTAGTGGCCACTGGATGTCATCATTACTCTGAAAAAATGAAGTCGAGATTTATCCAGGGTTGCACTTGGAAATACTTTAGAACCAGAGATGAGTTCTCAAGACAAGGTGGAGGAAATGTCTGCAGCAATCCTCTTACAATGAAAACTGAACTAAGAATCCCTCCTGACAGCCTGCAGAGAAGTAAATATTTGAGAAGTTAGAAGAGTTTTTCCTCCCATCTCCATCCAAATTCAGATCCTTTGTAAATACACCATAGCATCCTCCCTGACATTTTTTTTTATTTTTTAATTTTGTCTAATCAGTGTTTCTGTTCTGTCCTTTTATCCTTAGACTCATTTATCTTGTTGAGCTCTCCTGAACATGAATGTTTTGATTCAACTTATCTTTTAGTTTAAGTACAGTTTCTTTCCTCTTTGCTCCTTTAAGGCAACTGATCTAAGGTAAATGCTTAAACTGGCTTTCATTTCATTGCCTGCCTTCTACAACGTCCCTTTTCTTACTTTGAAAGCCAGAGTTTTACAAGAGTGTATTAAATGTCAGGAGGCTGATTCAGCCGCTTATTGTCAGCTCTTAAGTGGTAGATTTTATTCAAAAACTAATCAGACAAACAAACCATGAATGCATTTTTAAAGATAAGATGTCATGAAAATTCTTACTTCATTGCTAGATCATTGGGATATTTTGCATAGGATTTATCTATTCCTTAGTTCATATCACTCTTGCTCTTTTTGTTTCTGTACCCCTCTCTCTCTCTTTTTGTCCCTTCCAAATTAAAAAAGATTGCAATTCTGTTTCTGCAAACTGTTATACAGTTATTTTATATTGCATCATTGAAGTTAACAATCAGTTTATATAAGAGGAAATATACTTAATCAGTAAAATTATTCCTTTTCAAGTTGAGTAACACCAGTCTGTGAAAGGAGAAAATTTTTTGCTTGTGTGAATTAGTGTTGTTCCAATAAAATTATGACAGTTAGGTTGATTTTTCTAGTTGGGTTTTTGGGTGTATTTTCCTTTTAAAATATTAATGAAATTTAGCACTGTTAGGAGAATACCTCAGGCTGTTTGAAATGATTCCCCAGTGCAGTCTTATCACTCTTTGAAGTCTCAATCATATTTTCTGTTAGTTTTAGTCAAGCCAGGATTTTGTTCCATACCTTTATGTGATGTTCCCCTTGATATCAGTAAGAGTTTTGCAAAAGGAATGAGCAATTGCTAGAGGAAATAGCTCCAGAGGGTGGATGTGATGAGTTCATTTCTGTTGAAGCTGGAAGGAATTTAATACTGTGTTCTCCTTCAGAGTTCTTTAGTTCTTGCAGTACTTTCCTCCTCCTCTCCATGGCAAACATCTCAATTGCTCTCAAACTTCTGCCACTGTGTTTAATTTTATTTAAAAGTACATTCAAGATATTTATTTGTTGCTTTCTAGATATCAGCTTTTTGTTGATTAATATTATGACTTCTCTTCAGTAATGATGTAAAAGCTTATGGAATTGTTTCCAGATCACTAAATCTTTTTCTCCTCTTCCTTTTTTTGGAGAAATCTCTTATACATTTGTGAAGACAGTATCCCATAGATCCTCAGCCACTGTATTTCAGAGATAACTACATGTTCACAGTGTCTTCTTAACGATTTCAGCTGTCACTGTAGAGCAAACTCTTGCTTTCCTCAGAATTCTGCAATGATTTTCTTTACAACTTAGGCCAAGACTGTAACATGACATTCTGTGGTATGGTTCTACATTCCTGAAATTTATTTATTTTTTTACGCAATTAGAGAAGGAAGCTCTGATTTGTCAGAGCTTGTCCTCAGTGATAAGCTTTGTGTATAACTGCTGACATTATTATCCAGAAAACCACCTTTGTTAAGCCTCTCTAGCAATGATCAACTCTTTAATTGTGGTTTAAAACCTCACAGAAGTTTTTGTTGTTTTTGTTGTTGCTTGTGGCAGGTTGCTTTCTTTCAGAACTGATCATAAATAATGCTAGTTACAAATATTTGTCTTCTGCCATTGTTTCATAACAACTTTCTTGCGAGGTCTTTCCTGTGTATTGCTTGTAATGTGAGCAAGTATTGAGGTTATTAATTGTAGTATCTAAGCTGTGATGCTTTTGAAGAAAGGAGGGACAAAGGCTGAGCTGGATGCCTTGCTGGAAGAGACTATTTGGAACAGGAATAGACATGAGGAGGGCTGCAAAGATGGCCAGCCTCCCCTCTTACAACAAGAAACAATAAGAAGGCTTGTCTGATGAAATGGGGGAAGGGAGAGGAACTGGCTGCACCTTGTTAATTTAGAAGGAAGAATTAGAGAGGGAATAGTCTAGCTTAATCTCCAAGATAACACTGCTAACAGGAAGAGTTCTCTGTAAGAAACTGCTTGCTGAAATTCAACAGAGTAATGTTTGGAACAGAATCCTGGCTGAAGTAGCTTGAGCAGAAAATTTAACTTTTAAATTGAAGCTTGATGCATTTATCTAGATTTTATGTTGTTGTTGCCTTCAGTAGTCCTAATAGAAGTCTTACCACAGAAAAGGATTTATATAGGCCTTGGGGCATAGCCTTACAAGCTTTTATGAACAACATAATTGGTAACTTCCACACTTATCGAATGCAACAGTGCTCATTTAAATGTGGAATAGTGATGAAAATTGCTCACAAGATCTGAGTATTACCTGAGGCAATTCAGAAAGTGCTTACTGCTCATTGTGTCAAGTAGGTGAAGCAGACCCACAGTGACTTTTAACAAACTTTTATTTATAAAATTAGTATAAGTGAAGCAGAAGGCATGTTCACAGATCCAGACTCAGTGCTGGGGTCAATTGTCAGGCTTTAGTTCTTTGGCTTGGTCACTGTAGTCGATGAATGCAACTCTGACCTCTGTTGCTGATCTGATCTCTGTTTTTGAACTCATGCAGGAAAAGTGTAAACTTAAAGAGTAGGAGAGGAAGTGCTCCCCTGTGTCACACAGTCCAATTTCCTACTTTCTACACAATTTATGCCATGATTTCTCCTTCAGAAAGATTATCCAGATTTGTGTTAAAATTAATTGCTTTTCTCCTATCACAGCAGCCTTCCTAATCATTCTACTGGAAAGCGCTAATGGTTGAGAATCTTATAATTTCTTTCTTTTCTCTTTTCATAACCAATTCTGTCAGTTCATTTTCATTGCTCTTTTGTTTAGATATTATTTATCCCTTCTTTTTATTTTTTATTTTTTTTCCCACATACAGAAATGGTCTCCCCCCATCATTACTGATTTTTGTGTTCATAAATTATCCCAAATATCCTGAGTGGGAAGGAACCCACAAAGATCACTGAGTCCACCTCCTGGCTCGGCACGGGACCTATTCACCAAAATTGCAGCAATGTTTTTCATTCAGAGCTTTGATTCTGATATGTCGTATCCTATGGTAAACCACAAAAACTATACCTCTGTTGAGACTTGGGAAATTATACTGTCATAAAGCTGTCTGGTGATCAGAATACAGAGTGCAGCTACAACCATAAATCACAACAAAAACAGCATGTTTTTTGATGCATATTTAGGACACTTAGAATTACTCATCACTCTCGTGCTTGAGTATGGTCCTCCAGTTAATTAAAGGAGCTATATTCTTCTTGATCTTCTTGGTTTAAACAAGAAATTAGAGCTTTTTAGGACACAGACCACATATTATTTGTCTTTAGTTGTCTAACAGACAAAAGTTTTTTTTAGATTTTAATCAAGTTCACACATGACTCATTTTCAGACTGCATGGACACAGGTCTCTGCTAAGTCTTTGAGAGTATATCAGTATGTTTGATCCCATTCAGTTCTTTAGCAACACTTAATGGCAGTTCTGTCTTCTGAAGAGGCCACATCTGGACAGGGCAAACAAGACTGAGATCCTTCCCAGAAAAATTCCATATAAGTTGCTATAGGAAAGAAAAGGTGATATTTGGAGTACTTGTTGAGCCTGATGCACTGAAGTATGGATATCAGGAAAAATTCTTAACATGAGGGTGGTCAGGTACTGGAACTGACTCCCCAGGGCAGTGGTCATGGTACCAAGCTGCCAGAGTTCAAGAATCATCTGGACGATGCTCTCAGACATAGGGTCTAATTTTTGGTGCTCCTGTGTGGAGCCAGGAGTTGGACTTGATGATACATGTGGGTTCCTTCCACCTTGGGATATTTTTTGATTCTACTGCGAGGATAGCATACTCATTTTTATTTGCTAGCATCTCATTTTAGCCTTCTGTAGTCTAGAGTTGTTAATTCATCAGAAAACCATGACAACTGCAGATGACAACCTGGTGCTGGCCCACAGGAATGGAATCATGTTATATGCCTTAATGTGAGTGCTGAATTTCTGCTATTGTCTAGAAGATTATTTAATCTAGGACATTTTTGCTTATATAGTGTGTGCAACTTTCTTCATATTGAAGGAGAAAACAGACATTTACGATAAGCAGAAAGTGTTTCAGGACTGTCATTTGTTAAAACACTGCCCTTCAGGTGTTTCCTCTTTCTTTCTGTGATTCTGCAATTAAATCAGCCAGAGAATTTTTCTGACAGATTGTTCCCTACAGAACCTTTGCCAGTGCATTGTCAGCTTCAGTTCTGAAAGTTCAAATGTGCACTTATGATCTTGAGGGCATATTCTCTGGCCTAATTCTGGCATATTCCATGTATTTTCAGGTATTTCTGTAGTTATGTTTCTCCTGCATGTAAGTCTGTGTTCCACTCCAAAGATTTTCCTTAGCATGTTAACATCTTTTAAATGCTGTAGACTGTAAATTCAGTATCTTTTCCATTTTTGTATGAAAGGGGGAAAAATACATGGTATGAATTCAGGACAGGTAAAACCAGAATTGTTGCTGCAGTTTCCCCTGTGGCTCTCTGGCTCCTGCTGCTGCTCAGACCAGAACAGGTGTCTGCTGTAGGTAGGCAAATGAAAAAGTAGATTTTGTTTAATTCAGAAACCCCATTTTATATACTTCAAGTCTTTCTAGATCATACTTGTCTGTCTCAATTATTTTGTTTCATAGTGGGTAGCATGTCATCCTTAAACATTGGTTTGCTAATCTCCTAAGGCCTGCTAGGGCAACACCTTCTAATCAATTTCTATTGCTCCTGTAGGTGGTTTGTTTTTTCTTTGCGGGGGGGCTGGGGGGAGGTGGTGGTGGAAATAGTAAAGCAAACAGGAAAATTCCTGATGAATCCATCGGGATCCAGTTTTTGTCATCCCATTTTAACAAGAGCAAGGCCCAGGAGAGAGCAGCAGTGATCAAAGGTAGGAAGTGTCTTGCTGAGGAGAAAAAAAGCTGTGTGAAGATTCAACAGCTCTTATCAACAACTCCATATTGGGTAAGAAAAGTTAAGCAGTTTGCCTTCTGAATAGACCTTAAGTGGCACTCTGTCTTTTAGGTTTTTCTGTTCCCTCCACTAGATGCATTCAGAATTTGCTATTTTTTGCTGAATGTTATCTATACTGTGGCTGTACTTTGTGCCTGGTGAGAAAAGATTACTATAATGAGTCCCTTTTAAATTAGTTCTTCATCTAAGTTGGAAAAGTGATTTTTTTCAAATAAAATCTCAAAACTTCTTTAAGTCCCTGGTCAAACTACAATTTTATGAAAATCACGTGTTTGAAGTGATAGGACAGCTGTGTACTTAGGAAAGTTTGTGTAGGAATCTTTCATGCTGTTTTACCAAGCTCTTTCAAAAATACTCCTTTACCTGCACAAAAAAAAAAAGCGATGCAATAGGTAATCTTACAGGCTGTGGTGTTGAAGATTGCTCTTTGCCTTTACTTGTTAAAACTCCATTAAACATTTTTATTTCCTTGTTAGACACTTGATTCAGATTCAAAGATTCCTTAAAAACTGTCTGTATGGCATAAATATTATTAAAATGTAGAATCAAAAGCTCTTGTAGCAATAAGAGAGATAGAAGAACTTATGCCACTGAACTCTAGCAATTCTGTGATTCATCTTGGAAATTAAAGCAACTTATGTCTCGTGAATGCATGCTGTTTGCAGAATAGGAAATTGTGGCTTTATTGCTTCCATTGCAGTCGAAAAGAGGCATACACTAGTATTTTCCAGGGTTCTTTTCATTCCCAGTATGTTGTACCTATGATTTTAAATATCTAGCTGTGTAGAATGGAAAAGTGTAACACCTTCATTTTGTCAAGAAGTAAAAAAAATGGAGCAGAATCTTATTAGAGGCTAGTAGTAGTGTACCCTAGGGATCAACACTAGCATACCTTAGATGCCCCCATGAGACTAGCAGATGTGATGCACAAATCCCAGGAGGCCTGCATACTTCTGGAGCTGCAGCAGGATGCTTCAGGGCAGCTAGAAATTACAGTAGATGTTATTCTTTTTGCATATATATAATTATGTTTTCCCAAAATTAAGTTAAAAGCATTCCTGTGAGGATGCATGACTGTTATCCTTTTAAAATATACTTCTAAACTGTTTGTCTGTTGAGATAATAGAACCTATATCAGTTATATATTTCCTCACTTTGTTTTTTTATTCCTATTATGTGTCCTATATTAAGAGACTTAATTGGCCTCATGATTTTTTCCCCAAAATGAGTAGGTATTTATAGGCCAACACAGCATACCTTCCCTCTTCTACTGTACAACAACAATTCAATTATCTCTTTTTTATTTTTAATGTATGTGTATATTATTAGCCTTTTCTGTGTTGAAAGTTATCACGTTATCAATAAAAAATTTTCTAATTAACAAATATTAAACATAATGAATACTTAAATAGTCTATTGAACTTCCTATAGTGCAACAGTTAGAAGGGCCTATTGACATTTCTTTTCTACCTCTTAGGTTATATACATGTATGTATAACATGAAAGTGTTCAAATTTTCTGCATTTTAGCCAGTAATTCTCATATATAGTAACATTTCCTTTTTTATTCTAGTACAGTTCAATCTTGTTTAATCGAAAAACCCAAGTTATGATTTACACACACAAATGTATAAATTTACCACCATGTATTTCTGCAGCTTTGCACTTTATTATATCAACTTTTGAGTATGTGACTGTCAAACTTGCTCTGCTACTTAGCTGTCTTTTGTAAATAGATCAAAGCTGGGTTTTTCCTGTCACAGCCTAAGCAAATAGTCACAATGTGACAGTTCAAAATTGAAATCGTACCATCTTGACATGTTATTTGTACCAGTTCTAAGCAGGTGATGAGTGAAGTCCTCTGTAATTAAAATATTTAATGCTCTTCTAAGTTTTTTGTGAGATAAAATGTGATGGGGTTGTTTTCTTTTCTCTCAGTAATGTCTGTATTCCTCCCCTTAGTGACAACTGAGGCAAAGCACTGAAGCGGCTTCCAAGTCATGCCTAAAATGTCTTTTGTCTTCATCTTATTATTGCTTCTGAGCATTGTCCCAGAACAGGTTTTATTCCAACTTAAAACGTTCAGGGTACCTTTTCCTTTCCCTGCTTCTTTTAATTCCTTTTATGGAATCTAATCCGGCTTGATTTTCTGCAGTTAGTATTCATGTTTTTATACCAAAAAATGTAGCTCTTTTAAACTCGTTTTAGTCCTAATATTTATTTTCTGTATAGAGATGAAGAATATGAGTGTAGATAATGCAAATTAACAGAAAAGCAAGTAGAACCCACGTTCTGTAGTAGAACTGAATAGGCACCATTTGAAACCTTTTGAAATGGATGGAAACATTTCCACTGATTTCAGTCACTTACCAATGTGAGTTTTTTTCCTATAATATGCACACTTTGTTAAAAATAAAACACATTTCTTAACTTTTCTTATCAAAATGAAATATCTGTCCCATACCTAAAGGGCAAAACAACAGTTTCATCACAGCCATACAAGTTCAATTAAATTACAAAGTACAGGGATGATCAAACTTCCTTTCAGAATGTGAAAGTATATTTGATTGTTTTATCTCACATTATTTTTTGAAGTTAGCATAATAAAAAGTAAATCAGAAATCCTTCATAGAAGAAATAAAGGAGGCTCTGTTTTATGAGGTGAAAATTCTATTATACTGTCAGGGTCTGTTATTTACTGCGAAGGATGAGTTCAGAAGTTCAATCTTATTCATACTTATTTCATAATAACACTTTCAGAAGATTACCTGAGAGAAAAGTGAGCTAGAAAACCATGCACTCTGGGAGACTATAAAAAGGGAGAAAGATTATTCTAAGCAAGTTCCAGTAGGTTGGCAGATTATTAATCATAATAATACGTAGTAGAGACCTTATTTTTTTACTGTAAGAAGTGTCCTTGGTATTGTGGAAAAATCCTACAGGAAATATGATGTGATGACAAAAAGTTGTGGTTTTTATTTTTTGTTTTATTTTTTGTTTGGTTTTTATTTTGTTTTTGATATATTAAGGTACTGTGAAATTCTTAAACCTTATAAACTTACATAGTATATAGCAAGAGTATTTATATTATAGGATGTAATGATAGAGATGAGACAGGATTTTCTTTTACAACTTTATCTAAAATATATGTCTGCTGACAGGCAGATTTATAATACAGGTTTAGAAAAGTGTGTTCTCTTAAGTTACTTAACATCAGGTACCTGTTTTGTATATAAGGTTTACTGATGATTCTCAAAGTCTTAATGTAAGTTTATTTTTCTCATTTCTGAAATAAGATTGATGATCATTCAGTCTTGATGCTTATATATTGAGTAAAGTTCTTCACTCATCTGAATTTACAATAAATAAATTCAGAGCAAAGGAACCGGATCTTGAAGGCCGTGTGGTAATAAAGGCTTTCAGGAGGACTGGTAAGACTGATATTTGAATTATTTGAAAAATTCCTTTCTCAAGTTGTTTTGCTCTCAACAGAGATTTAAACAAAAACAACAGAAAAGACTGATTAGGAAGTGCCCTCTCATTCTGCCTGCAGTTGTTAAATTAACCCATATCCCAGCTCACGTTCTGGGCTTGGATTACATCTCTTGGTGCTGTGTTCTGTTTGAGCAGTTGCATTGATGAAGTGGGAGAACGTAAGATAAAAATTGTCAACAGAAAGTAGCCTGAGGGCTTCTGAACTTTGATCTGACTGTGGAAAATTATATTGAAATAAAATTTATCCAGATCTGTTTAGGGTAAATTTGAGTTCTGAATGGATAGATTAATTTTGAGGGAGAAACTGGATCCAAACTCCTCATGTCTTTCAGAGATCAATCAGACAGGATGCAGTGCAATCTGCTTTTGATCTAGCCAAGCTTTTGAAAATGTGCTAGACGTTATGCCTGAGCAGTAGGTGCACTGAAGTCTCAGCAGGCTTTTCAATTAAGGACCAACTCAGATTAGAAAGAAGGGAGTTAAATAGATGAATGATGAACTTTAAGGAGAAAACTACTAAAAAAGATGCATCTTGGCATTAGATAACTGAAAGAAAAGGTATCTTAAGAACATAGACTGATAGCGGTCCACTTTGTTGCAGAAAATAGTACTTCAGGCAACTTTCTTCTCCAGCTACTTGTTAGCATCTTCTTTTTCCTCAGGTTGTCCGCAACAGCTAGTTTTAAATAATGAGTATGTTTTACACTTTGTTTTAGTAGATAGAAAAAAAAAAAGCAGCGAAAGTCAAATTCTATCTGAAAATGGACAGTGGTTGAGCAGTTTCATATGATTTGGTTTGAACAGTGCAGCCCCTTGCTCTCTTCACCAGTTCTGATTCTGGCAGTCACATAGTGGGGATTGTAGGAAATAGATGTATTCTTTGCTTTGTTTTGCTGGGTATGCTTCAGGTTGCTCTTATGCTTTAGCTCCTGCCTGGATAGGTCCAGGAGACCACTTGTATGTAAGGCAAAAGGGAAGTACTTCCTATTTCATGGATTTGCAGACAAGGCAAAGTGAGCTGGGAGCTGGGCTAACTAATTCAAACTGGGAAAGAGTATAACACATTAGTCTTAGTTACACTACTGTAAAAGAGAAGACTTCTTCAAGGTCCCGTAATTAAGCAATTGGGATAAATGAAACCCTTTTTTTTTTTTTTACACTAATGACATTAACCAGTTAAAGAAGTAGAATAATTGGCTGGAACTTACTGCTGATGTTACCACAGTTTTACCTATGCTAAATTGGATAAATGGCATTAAGCCATTTCTTTCTTTGACCAATGAGATTAGAGTAAGAGACAGCCTGCAGCTATATCTATGTGAAGATAGCACTGTATTGTTTCTTAAAGAGAATCACAGAATATCCCGAGTTGGAAGGGATGTACGAGGATCATGGAGTCCAATGCCTGGCTCCACACAGGATCAAACAAAATTCAAACTCTGCTTTCTTGAAGATTGTGTGATATTTGTGCAAATGAGGGTGAATTGTAGAATATATATTTGAGTATATACCAAGATTTTTTAATATATGTTTGTTAATGCCTAAGAAAAGAAAAAATGTGTTAAGTAATGCTATTTTCTAGCTCCCCTGCCTCTCTTTCCATGCTCAGTCAGCTGATGACCTAAATTCTGTTTTCTTCATCCCTTGAGGAAGGAGATCTAAGAGTAAAGTATTCAGATGCCTTACTGAGCTCAGGCAGATGTTACACTGCTCATTGGCGCAGTATGTCAAATGATGAACTTAGAGCACTTTTCATTAAAGCTATTTTTGTTCCCAGTTTCACTATGAGAGAATACTACTGAGTATCATTTTTGCTTCTGTTTGCAGGAATTTCGGTGGCCTTTTTTGTTTGGAGTGATCATTGTTCCTGCATTGGTACAAGTTGTGATTCTGCCTTTTCTTCCTGAAAGTCCTCGTTACCTCCTACTTGAAAAACATAATACCAGCATGGCAGAAAAAGGTATGATGAGATAAATGGGCTCTTGTAAGAAAGCTTTTTTTTTTTTTTTTTTTTAATTTTTGGAAAAAGAATTTTGATATTACAGTGAAAGCAAAAAGAAATTCTAAGTGTAAATGTTCTCTTGGCAATTATTTTTTCCCTTCTTTTTTCCTTTTTTTTCGTATGTCACTAAAAATATCTGTTGCTTTTTTTAATTTTTATTTTTTATTTTATTTTATTTTTCTACACATGATTTTCTCCAGCAACCTAACTTATATAACATTATGCTTGGTGATAGAAACTCCAGTCATCCTCCTGCTATGTGTCAATGTGTCAGACACTACATGAAATGTTCACTGGGGAATGAAAGATGATTTCAGTCTTTACGACTGTCCTTTATGCAATCTTTGCCATTTTCCTAATGAAAACACAATTTTTTTTTCTGGATTTTGCTCCATAGTCACTTTGTTTACCTCGTGTTCTGTGACTCAGTAACCTCTGTTAGTTTAATAAAAAAAAGCTCTCACCTATATATCTGAAAATTTTCAGTGCTCCCATACTGCTTACTTCAGTTTCACACACACAGATTAGAATATTTTGCTTTTAACTTATATGCTATGCATATTTTTTTCTGATGTTATCAAAATTTTGTATGCTCTGCTCCTTTGAAATAACTATGGCCAGTTACAGTTTCCACTACACCATCATACCGTGGCTGAGAAGAATAAGTCTGTTTTTGCTTATTGTAGTGATGTTTTAAAACGAGGATTGTACATACAAGGAAAGAGCCAGCTTGTAATACCAAAAATATTTGCTGAACAAAACTGTGTGTTAAAAATCAATCCTGAAAACTTAAATATAACCCTAAACATTTTCTCACCCTATCTGTTTAGAAAATTACTTCCAAATACGAATCAGCCTCTGAAACTTTAATTTAATAATGTTAAAGCATGAAATTAACGTAGCTCACTATATCTTGTTTCTACTGTAAAATGAAAAACTGACCGTTCTGTTCAACTCTCTGAAATGAAAATGGAACCCTCATGACAGGCTCACTTTGATGTTGGATTAAAAATATAGTAAATATTGAAGCTGCAAACATTTGAAAATACATAGTTCATTCTGAAACTAATGCCTTCCTATTTATTTCCATGGAAACTGCAATAGGCACAAAGAGCATAGTAATACTATTTGGTAGAGCAAATTCTCACTACAGAATGCTATTTTTCAACATAGTCATCTCTATTAGCTATGTATTTTCACCAGTAATGAATAAGAGCCTGCATGCCACTCTCATAAAAATGTGTACCAGAAGAGATGACCCACTGCTTCACAGCAGCTATGGCAAATGCCTCACATTTGTTCAATAGGTCCTGACAAAGCTGTATAATAGTGTTCATTCTATTCATGTGTGAGCATTCCAGGTGCAAACTTCATGATATTCCAAGTTTGCCATCGTTTCCAGCTCACTGAAGCTGATATTCAGTCCCATACACAGCTCGCTGATAATTATCTGCTGATACACGTGGGTGAGCTGATCCTGATGCTGTTCATTTCATGGTGTAACAGCTGTGCATGACCATCTGGAACATGTCTGTCATGTTGCTGTTGCTGAAATTCTCCACCCACTGCCTCACTGTGCTCACATCCACGTTTGGTCTCCATAAATGTTCAGCAAGTAACAATGGATGTCAGTGGGTACCATCTTTTCCCTAGGGAAGAATTTAATGACACGCCTTTTCTTCATAAGCATTTCTGTGTCATTTACCCTTTTGTCAGACTGTCTCTCTTCTGCCATCCGTGGGACCGCAACAAAATGCAACGGAATACTGGCAGGAAGATGCAACTTCTACTGCCGTGCCACCAACATCTACCTCTGACATTGTGAGCTAAAATAGTAAAACAGAAGGCATTACTTTCAGAGCAACCCCCTTACAATCAATTTGTTTGTTTGCTTTTAAAAAGGGTTAAAGAAACTAGGCTTTGTGAAGAATTCTGAGCTTTGCAGAGATTTAGAAAGGCAGAAAACAACTTTTCCAGGGGCCACAAAGGAAATGGCTTGCCTGCAAATCATGGACAGACCATCCAGTAGGGAAACCATCGCAAGCAGCTTAGGGCAGGCAGTTGAGTAGCTTACTTCTGTAGACCCATGCCTAGGCTTGGAAAAGATGTCTTTTGGTGCCAAGCTTCAATTGGCTTGTTCAACCTGATAAAATTGTAGATGTATTTCCAGAGCTACGTCTGGCAAAGAGCCTGCATCTGCAATCACGTTGCATAATGGACTTGTTTTAGAGATCTATTCAGAATCGTTCCACAGTGCTTGGAAACCTCACTAGTGGCAGTAGGCCTGGGTCTCCTGCATGTATTGCTTAGAAACTGTCATAATTTCTCATGAAAATAACTCCACCTCCTTGGAAATTCACACCACTTACTGTTGGTAATAGGCCAATTGCAGTCCAGGATGTTTTCAGCATATATGTTCTGAAAATGATTTGAAAATGGATCTAGAAGCATTGGAGGTGGATTTTGGAGTAGAAGACATCAGAATAGCAAACCTACCCACACTTTATTTTTCCATTGATATGGTAGCTGAGTTGGAATGGTCTCTAGCCAGTACCTTAATGAGGTTTCCTGAAGGTAAGAAGGTAGATTTCATGAGCCATCTTAACAAGCATAGCTGCAAATTTAAGCACCAAGAAACAAAGGAGTCTGATAACTATGCATATTTAAAGCTGATGGATATGAATAGAAGCTTTTGGGCCTGATTAATTCAAAAATCAAGATTTAACTCAATATGTGTTGTAGTACTTATTGAAACTCTTTTTGAGTGTAATCTGCAGAGATTTCAATACAGCTGTTAACTGGTGATTCTAGACAGATACCTGTAATGAGCCTAGGGCAGTAATGTCAATACATTCCAATCAATTTTCCTCCCTTTCTTTACCTACTAACAAGTCATGCTTTCAAGATTGGGCCGTTTGCTTTCCAGGTAAAACAGCCTGTTAGGATATCAGGTGCAAAATGGGTACAGATGGCTGTTAGATAAGATTTAGCTGTTCGCAATCCACAAAATCCCCCTCTAAGACAGTATAGATCATATAGTCTTATATTTTTCTGTTGTAAAGTATCCACATGGCTTATTGTAAAGCACTTTAGGGAAATAAGCAGTTTTCTTACCATTGCACACCCTCCATAATCTCCCCTCTCTTAACACAGATTTGCAAATGAGAGTATCTTTGTATGTGTATTTAGTATACAGATAAGTGGGGAATATGTTTGCATGATTCATGGAATGCCTGGGTGAAAAATGACCAGAGAGACCTGCACTGTCAGCCTGATGGGTGGCATTTGGAGCCTTTCTCCCCACCAGGACATACAGAGAAATCCAGATGAGACAAGAGCTGAGGCTCAGTAATGCAGTAAAATAATGAAAGCAAGTGGGAGGGATGCGCAAAATAGAAATGTGAATAACTGAATCAACAATGAAGAGCAATTGTCTGCATTTTAGCTTTATCTGTAGAAATGTATAAGGAAAAGCCTGTGTATTAGGGAGAGCAGAGAATTATGAAAAAACTACTGCTTCTAAGCCATTAATGACAATGCAGTATTCTCCATTATGAGGATGACTACAATAATGCTCTTGAATTATTTGTCTTAGGTTGGATCTGCATATTAATATGAGAAATGTGCAAGTCTGTTTTATGACTAAATCCTTTTCTCTTTTCCCTGGTGGATCAAGGCTACTTGTACAAATTTCATACGTTTCATTGTGGATTATACTTATTGGAGAAATATAAAACCATTATTTGCAAAAGGTCTGCTGTATTTAAGGCAAATGATTGCACTAGTCTTTTTATAAAATACTCTATGTAAAAGCTTCTAAAATGGGGATGACAATGTTAATCTTTGTAATTATTTTAGCACAATAAAAATCCAATGGGATAATGTAGGTCACTGAGTTTCCACAGCGTACTGTGCCTGCTTTAGTCTCTTCATTTTTCTCTGCCCTCAGGAGATAACCAGACTATATCTACCAAATTACAAGTGGCCTAATTCTCTTTTTTGGAAGCAGTGTAAGAGAGTATGATACCTTCAAGTGGCAAATAAGGGATACAAGGAGGAAAAAGGATCAAAGTGATGAAAAAGAGAAAAGATGATGCAAGTGTGGGCAGGTGTCATGTCTGGAAGCCAACCATACCACTATGAGACAAACTATTCCATTAACACAGGAGTAAGGAGGCCCCAGATAGCTGATGTCCTGATGGGTACTGTGCTAAAAGCAGTATTAGGAGCTGAGTACTCCTGGTGAGTATTCCTGGAGTTAGTATCCTGTGTTTAGCTCCCTGAGACCAACACCAGTTGAACCCAACCCTGTATTTCTGTTTCACTGCTGAATGTTGGAGAACTATTTGAGAGCAGAATGATTGACTGGACTCACAGCACAATCTATAATCCTGCTTTGCTCAGTAAGTTAGGAGTCTGGTAATGGGGAGAGGGAAGAACCATTCCAAGCCCCCTCTCTTTGGAATAAAAGAAGGGAGAAAAATGCCTGACATTTAACTTGTGTGATCATAATGCTCAACAGACAGTGGAGGAGAAATAGATATTCAAGTAAGTGAAAGACTCTGGAAGAAGGTCATTGTTAAATTGCTAAGAAACTGAGGAAGTAAAGGATAACAGGATAGGAACAGGAAGAAAAATTATTTTGTGGCTGTAATTGCATCCAATTTAGTCTCTTTGTTTACCATACAAACTCTAAGATGATGAGACAAAAATTTGGTATTTGTTGAATATTTGTTGCATGTCAGATTAATCCCTGATCTGTGGCTGTGGATACCTAGATATGTTGCAGTACAAACAAGACCAGCAGTAGTATTGTGATAAAACAGAATAGCTTTATGACTAACAAAATTGTTTACAAATATTTGGTGAGTTTATATATTTCTTCTGAAGAATACTGTTGCAATACTGTTGCAAAGAGGAAATCTGTATTTTCAATGCAGCTACAGTAAAGTTATGTAAACCAATAATGGAAGTCATTTGGCATCCTAGCTTCCCAGAGAACCATAACATTATTATGTCTTAAGGGTCAAATAACTTGGATATGATGTCACAGTAACATCTGTTGGTGACATACAGAATCTGTTCATTTGCTGTGTTCAGTCACACATTTATATTCCCGTGGTTATTGAGGAAGCATTGCACCTGGTGTAAAAAAATAGTGTGGTTTTAAAATTCTTTAAAGGATAGAGTTGGAGTTGATACTTTTTGATGTGATAAAAAAAGCAAGGCTGTTTCTTATTTCAAAAAGCAAGTGGTTATTTTATTACGAAGCCTTTCATGGAGCCTATGTGTACAGGAGGTATTAAAACCAAAGTTACTGCGGGAAAAAACTGCTGCAAATCTAGTGATTTAGGTGAAGTTGTTATTAGTGGCAGGAAGGTCACCTATGATTTATTTCTGTCCATGTGTGCATTGTGTATGTCTCTAAGCAGTATAAGCTATACTTGCTGGTTTATGTATAGGCTATACCACAGCTGGCTGCTGGCTGCCAAAAACTAGAATGACCACTTGCTTGCAAGCTTTTACTAAATCTCCTGTCTTTTGTATTACTTGGTTTACTGGACCTTTGGTGCAGTTCAGTTTATCAATTATTGTACTGTTTGAAGGTGGCATGTGGTATTTTAGTTTCCTCTGTATGTCTTGGCTAATTTCAAGTGAATCTGAATAGGCAGCTGATGGTCTGTAGAAACAGATGTGAGAACAGGTAGAGGTGTAATCCCACACAGAACTGTGAGCAAGTACAACTTGCAGCTGTATTTACTGAACTGGAATATCAACCTTGGGATTTAGTATTAAATGTTGCCATCCTACATGTTGGTAGTTAATTAATATTTTACTACATTTAAATAGCTGTTTAAATCTCTTTTTATGAAATACTTCCAAATTATTCTTCTGGCTATTCAGTACTCTGATAAAATCAGTGGTATGAGAAATCACTTTTTTTTTTTTCCAATTTATCAAATATTTTTGTAAAGTAAAGTTACTACAGGGAGATTACTGAACATCTGATTCACAAATACTGAAGTCAGGTAGTTTTTCTGCAAGCAGTGACGCAAACAGTGAGGCTCCCTGTATGTCCACCAGTGCTCAGAACAGAAGCCAGTGTTAATGGAAGATGCCTCACAGGGTCCATCCAGACCAGTACTGTGTCTTTGACAAAGCTTAGATTAAAGACACTAGTTTTAACATGCTTCATTATCAGTGAAATGAAAATGAATGTATCCACGGGAAACACAGGATGATATTATTCAAACAGCTTTGTATTGCTTCACTTTTCAGTTTACAAAGGTGTAGAAGTTATTACCGAGCTCCTAGTGGTGATCACTCCTCTCTATTTGTTTCATCATATAGGGGGCTGGCTCTGTTCCATTAGCCACAAAATAGTGTTTTGATCCCTTCAAACATTTTCTTAAAGCCTGCATAGTAATTCAGTCTTTATAACATCTGTTTCCTTTGCAAAAGTCATGGAAACACTACAGAGGAAATAGAATTAGGAATTCCACATACAGCTGACTCCCTCACTATTCAGCTTCAGTAAATTTAAAGGCCTGGACAGTTTTGAAGACAGAATATACTGACTTTATTCAGACCCTTGAACCACTTTTGAATGTTTCATCTTCATGTAGCTGAGATGAATGGAAATCAGTAGTGTAAATGGTAAGGGTTTCTGTCTCCTTTCCCCTTGACTGGAAACATCCACTTTTGCTATTTATAAAGGCAACATATCTTTGTCTGCTGCATATCTAGGATCCTCTAGTCAAAGAAAATAAAAAGAAATCTGGAGTTTTAAAGGTTGCTATAACTGTAACAAGAAGAGTACAGAGATGAAAGCAAGGTATCCCTATGGAGGGAAGCAGGTGACAACAGCAGGAAATGAGTCACCACAGTGGGGATAGGAATGACTGCTGTGACTCTCAGTGCCAGAAATGCAGGAGTATAAATGCAAAATGAATAGAATTGAAAATAACAAATTAAAAGACCTTTGATTTTTTCCGTATTTGGCAGATTTTATTTCCGCATTAATTATGTATTAAAGTGTAATTCTTACTGTACTGAAAAAGTGTTAATGAAAGAACCTTAAAGATGTATTGAGTTGCTGGAAAATTTGTTACTGTTGTCTACTGAAAACTATGCATGAATAACGCAGCATTTTCTTAGCTTTCCTTGACTTGTTGATTTTATGCATCTGTCAAAGTTTCCTATTGATATTTCCATCCTTTGATCCCAATATCAGGGAAGGAAGAAAAAGAAAGCAGGTGTCTATATTCTTTCCTGCCTTGTGCTTGGTAATTTTTGTTAATTGCTGGGGTTTTGTTTTTGTTTTTGTTTTTTACTTCCTGGTCCCTCTCAAAATGCAGTGAGTTCCCCTGCTCAGAGCAGACAGATTGCTTCCATTTTACTTGACTGCACCTATATTTTTCACTTGTGTGCCCTACACGAATGCAGAGTATTCAAACAACAGCAAAAAAATAAAGAAAATTGTGCACTGACCTAATTTAGACCAATAAATTAGATGCCTACAAATTTATGAGAATCAAAGAGGAATATTGTGATGCCCAGTTATTCTTACAGTTATCTGAATTTTTCTTTGTCAGTACTCTAACAGTATGGACAAAAGTGTAATTTATGCACAAGACATTGACTGTAGCATGATACGGACTGTTCCAATACTATATGCTGTTCCAATTTTACATTTCCTATCATTTAAATGCACCACACATATTTTAACATGTGCTTTGCATGTCATTTAATAATTAGTGGGCAGTGGCACAACAACAAAACTCAGCAACTTCAATTATTGATTCTAAGCCCTGAATTTGTCACTTCATTTCTAAGTGAAATGACAGCTCTCATGCAGTCTAAGAGAATTTAAACATTCTGACCTCTCCTATCCCAAAAGAGAAACTGAATATCAGAATAAAGGAATGATAATAACTGAATCAGCACCCTGAGGTGGTGAGCATTCATCCTTTAAAAAATGATACCTTCTATTAACAAGGCTCTGTCATGCGGAGTGTGCAGCACTGTGCACTTGCCAAAGTGATGGAGAACATCACACTGGTTTAGGCCAGCTTGTTCATGTGGCCAATCCCTCAAAACATCAAATGGCCTTGTTACCAACTGAGTGAACTTAAAATTTTGTGACTTCAAAGCCTAAATGGAGGCCCGGTGTTTCACTCTTGACTGGTCAGTGTTTTTGGCTTTCTTGACCATCCAAATACTTTTTGTGATCCAAAAGAATGGACTGAAAATGTGAAGATTACGTATTTGTATGCAGTGCTGTGCAAAGCAGTGGATAAGGCAAAAATGAGTTTGGCTCTTAGGATAAATAAATCAACTTATTCATTTAATGAAAATAACTCATTATTTCCTTTAACAGGAGCAACATTAAGTGACCTGCTGTGTAAAGGATTGTTTTTAGAGTAAGCATCCTACTGGGTTTCAAAGCCGTGTTACAGGAATATGTTTAATGTAATTGTTTCTCTGCAGTCATTCCAAGATGATGAATATTTTAAATATCTCTTAAAAAGCCAACCCCTGGGATATGTTCATAAAATTGTGATGAAGTTATCATCAGTTTGCACCATATCTGAATTAAAAGGTTGGTGGAGATGCACCACCTCCACCAGGAGGTATTCACTTGTACTACTTTTTGGAGGAGATGTGAGAGGAAAAGCTGTTAGAATTCACTGGAAGATATCTCAGTGAGTCAACAACATGCAGTAATATTATATTTAGTTAGTTTTTTGTAGGACAATAGAGGGTTGTTTGCTTATATTTACCAGGTAAATTCAATTGTCAACAAATAGAAACTTTTGAAATTCTTTGGATAATCCTTTCTAATAATAAATACATTGAAAAAGTTAATTCTTATCTCTATACTATTGAAAATTAGATAATATGAAGAAAAGTAGTTATTCCTTTCAAATGTTTGCCTTTCTTGCTTCATGAGGCATATGCACATTTTTGCATTTTACTACTTCTCCATCCCGTCTATCTTCAACAATAGAATCTGCTATATAGTTTGGTCACAGAAGTAGCTAATTCAAATATCATTTTGAACTGCTTAAACTTCTCTTTTTCAGTTTATACAGGGTGGACTTTATATGCTATATTATATTATATTATATATGAAATAACATAAGGAGAGGTTTGATATGGTGCAAAATGATGATGATGATGATGATGATGATGATGATTATTATTATTATTATTATTTCTTTTTTACAGTTTCAGAAACAAATTGCGAGGATTATACCCAGAATAGAATCATATTTTTTTGGCCTCTGGAGCCCTTTAATGTCTCCAGCTTGTGCCATGAAGTAAGTCTATTACAAATGATCGGTGCCTAGTTTAAAGTTTGTTTTCTGTCTGTAGCATTCCAGACCTTCCTTGGGAAAGATGATGTGTCTCAAGAAGTAGAAGAAGTTCTGGCAGAGAGTCGAGTCCAAAGAAACACCAAATTAGTGTCAGTGCTTCAGCTCCTTAAAACCCGTGCTGTACGATGGCAAGTCATCACTGTGGTTGTCACCATGGGATGCTACCAGCTCTGTGGGCTAAATGCAGTAAGTGTCCTTCTTCAGATCATTGCATCTTCTTGGGTGTTCCTTTCTTACTTTTCAATACAATATACACTATATAATTCATCAACCTCTAGTTTTCCATTTTTGGGCTGTTCATTATTGGCAATGGTTTTGTTACAGCAGCATGTGGGAAGGCCTGCAGAATCCTCTATCTTTTGTACTTAGGGAAAAAAATGAAAAGAAAAGGAAAAAAAAAAAAAGAATAAAGGAGAGGACATTGAATTTGATTGAAAAGGTAGATAGTATCAATCAGAAAAAAACGTATGCAGCTTCTAGATTCGGTGTCTGATGTTGTAGTTCTGTTTCTGGAAAGTAAATATCTGGTCTGGTGTGCCTTCTGTTTGTTCGTGATAGGGAACCTTTGTCTCATTAGTTCTATACTTAATAGAAGTCAGTAACAATTCCTACTAACAGTTTCAAGAGGTTGCAGTGGATGTTTGATTTTGTTGCTCTTTCATACAATTTGAAGAATAGCTGCATTTCAATCTCCAGACTGAAATGAACGCTGGAGTTATTTTGAAGTATAATTTAGTGCCTCAGAAAAACTATTTTTGCTTTATTTTTACTTTGTTTCTCCAACCATGTTACACATGATAATATTATTCACATCAAATTTACATTCTGAAATTGATTGCTTAACTGGTTCATCCAGAAAAGAAAAAAACAACACAGAAGTGAATGATGCAAGTGATTAAGAGAAGTATTGGACCACTTGAATATGAGCTCAGGTTCCTTGTCTCTTCTGCTTGGCTTTCCTGACTGACCTTGACAAGTCACCCAAAGACCAGAAAATAAAGGAGAGGTACAGATGTGACAGCTAACTGCTCAACCTCTTTCTCAGTTTGTCTAGCTGTGTCTGAAGTCACCTGCTGGCTGTGAGTCACTGTCAGCAAAGCTTCACTAACTGCAAAAGCATCTCTTAAGTAATAGCCCTCACCCTTCACTTTGTATGTAGTGCCCTGTTAGTCAGTCTGATCTTATCAAAAACTGCCATCTGGGCAGGGCATATGGGAAAGCTGGACCTCTTTCAGGCAAGTCTCTCAGGTCCCTCTCAGGGGAAGTTACCAAATGCCAGACTTCTGTAATCATCCTGCTGGTATCTGCCTACACTGACTCAATTTTAAGGTTTTATTTTATAATTAGGAAAAAAAAATAGTTCAAAAACAATACATTCACAAGTTTCCATGTAGAATAGAAATCATGGTGAAACTCTGATCATATTAATATACTTGATTATAACAGAATGCCAGACAATCTGACCTGAATTGACCTGAATTGTAAATGAATCCATTTTAGTCTATTTTTCTGATAAAATGTGTCTATGAGGCATAACATTCATAATATTTGTATTCCACCATTATATCTTGGTTCTAAAGCAGAATAGAGCCACAGAGAAGTTGTAAGTCACTGGAAAAACTTCAAATCTTTTCATTTAAAAAGAATATTGTACAGCAAGTTACTTTGACAGAGTCGTTCCCAGATGGAATTCTTAGGCTACTGTCGGATCCCTCCTGCCACTAAGGAACCATATTTCTTATGCCAGGAAATCTTGCTAGGGATGTGGGCCAAGCAGTGATGTGTTTTCAGTAAGTAATTGTCCTACCATAGTGTTCTTTTCAAGTTTGCTATAGAGAAGACCTGTAATCAGGCAGCTATGGGAAGAGATCTATATGCATACAGCGTGCAATGTAATGTTCATCAGAGCTGTTGCACCAATCGATTTTCACTGCTTTCTTTTTATAGAATCATAGAATGTTTGAGGTGAAAAGGTTCTGTAAAAGTCATCTTCTCTGTAAATGTCCAACTCTCATGCAATGAACACGGACACATATCGCTCAATCGGATGCTCAGATTCCTGTCCATTCTGACTTTGACAGGGCAGTCACCACCTCTCTGTACAACCTGTTGAAGAGAATTGTTGATATTCTTAGAAAGGAATGTATCTAGGGAGGTGGCAGAGATTTGCAGTCCATGATTCATTTAATCTTAAAAACTATTGTTTGCTGTTCACCAAACAACCTTTAATCTAAAAGTATTCCTCTCTGTAGTTAGTATTGAAAGATTAGAGCAATTGCTTGACTGCAGATGTCCACTTTGCTGTGAAGTACAAGATAAATATCACACCTTCTGTCCAGAAAGCAGCAGTTTATGTGGTGCCTCTCAATGTCTTTTGTCTTGTCTTTCCTCTATTGTTAAGTATCACTGAAGTATTTTGTAACACCACACAAATTTGCTCCTTATGTAGTGTGGCTCCGTATTCTTGTATCCTGTTGTTCAAAGGGAGTTAAAGTGAGTTTCTCTGACTTATTCCTAAAGAGAATGAAGGCAAATTGAGTTAGAGCTCTCTGTAATTCCATCTGAGTCCAAGCAGAAGTGTAGTGGTGTTGTCACTAATCCACTGAAATTTGCACTTTCCCTTCACTTGTCATCCTGCCCAGCTCTCAATACCTCAGGAGCACTCAGTATTTTAACACGTCTGGTGTCTGGAGGATGAGATGCTTGAACTGAATGACAAAGGCTTGTATTCCAAACCATAGTAATTAATAATTCTTTCTCCTCTCTCCTACATAGATCTGGTACTACACAAACAACATCTTCAGTGAAGCTGGAATCAGTAGTGAAACAATCCCATACGTTACTCTAAGTACTGGTGCTGTTGAGACTCTTGCTGCTGTTTCTTCTGTAAGTAAGGTTATAAGAATCCATGCTTAATTCTTAAATTACTGATATTTTTCCTTATACAGGTTAAAATGATTGTCAGAATAGTGTATTGAAGATTAAGTGTAGCAATTGATAACAACTGAAAATAATATTTCTGGATTTAATTCTAAATCCAGTTGTCCTCTGTATGAGTGAAGAAGAGGAAGGCTGGAAGAGTAAGGCCTAAAGCACTGTAAATAATAACTCATAACTGACTTGACCTACTAGAGTTGCTGTTGTAGTAGTTTATCTCGGAGTCCTCCCATGTGCCTGCTGGAAAGGAGACAGTGTTGCTGGTGAAGGTTTGGTCATAGGACAGGAGAATTCATACAGAGTGGATTGAAGAAAAAGAAGTCTTCCTGGGCATGTTCTAACGGCATTTTTTTTTCTATAACAAATTATGAATTGCGAGGGGAATTCTTCACCCATTTAAAATATGGGAGTAAATGTTTGTCACCCAGATCACTCAAAAGAACAAAATTATTCCTGGTGTTAAATTCTGCTATCTCATTTATTGGGAGGAAGCACCATACTTTTATAATACAAGAGTTCATAAGTAGGTAATGTAATTCTACTGTGTTCTGAATTTAAAATAAGGTGTTACTAACAAAAATTACCCATAAATGGTTTTTGTTTGTTTGTTTATTTATTTGTTCTTTTTTTTCTTTTCTTTTCTTTTCAAAATTGGAAAGACGGTTAGGAAAAAATACAAGCAAAAAACCCAGACAACGTAAAACTGAAAATTTCAGTAAGTGATTACACCACTGATTGCTGGAAGAAATTCATTTCTGTTTACACTGCAATAAATAAGGTCTTTGGAATGGAAAGTTGCAAATGAGCAAATACTCTTTCCATTCTTTGCTAGAATTTTTTTTCTTATCTCCATATATTTTATACCAAGTGTATTTGCGAAATAAGAGTAAATTTCTCTAGACTTTTCTTCATGTCTGAAGTAAGAATGTGATATTTCCTTCCTTTGCAACCTTTGAAGTACAATTTTTACTTTTTAAAAGGTATATTTGACAGTGTTAGATATCGATTCAAGTACATAGGCCATATGGACAATACTCAAAGGGGAAAAAGGAAGAAGCAGAAGAAAGCAAGGGGAGAATTTAACTTGCTTTATACTTTTGTTATTGTTCTTCCTAGTAGAAACAAGGCTTGCTAAAAAATTCCAGGGTTTCAGTAAATACTGCCATCAGTAATACAACCAGATCTTTTTAGATGCAGTCAGTACTACTTTTCTACTTCTTACTTCACTATACATCTACTAGATGGTCAAATGTACAGGCTCTGAATAATTGGGATTCATCTTTTGATGAATCTTTGTTGATCTTTGATAGCCTTGATGGAATTTCTTTCTTTGAATTTTTCTAGTTATTTTTCAACTTTTAAATATCTTTAGAATCCACAGCATCCTAAATCAATACATTTCACAATTTAAAAACGGTGTATGAAAAATTCCTTTTCATTGAGACTATTAAATATAAGATGCACCAGGTGTTGGTTATACGAAATGATAATAGCGTGGGTGCTAAGCTAATTGCAAAACCTGTCACTGTAGGATTCTGGGTGTTTGTCTGGAGTTCATTAGTCCTAAAATGCTCATTAGGTAAGAAAGATCCTTTCTGAATCATCTGTGACACCCAAACTCACTAAAATTCAGAAACTCAAAAATGTTTGCAATAACTTAAGATGTTAAAAAATAGGACTTGTGGCCTGAAATAGCTAAGATGAAATTCAGTAATGAAAGGTACTCAGTGCTGCACTTTAGGAAAGAAAATGTTCATATGCACAAATATGAAGTGTCATGTGGAACTCTGTCTAAAGGCTTACTGAAGTCACAATCCATCATGTTTTTCATTTTCTTCCTATCTGCTTAGCTTTCTCCCTGACGGCAGAAGGAGTCACACTGATGGGCACTGAACAAATCTGTTTTGACTGCTCTTATCACCTTACTATCTTCTAGCTGCCATCTGACTGTTCAATTGGTTAATAATTTATCCCAGTGTTTGGGGAAGACAAGGGATTCTGCCTTCCTTCTCCCTGTGTAATAAAAGATAGGTGCTCTCTTTGCTCAGATCCAGTGCTCACAGACATTACCACTGACTCACAAGATTTCTGGGGTTTTCATGATTATAAAAACCTCATTTTTCCTAATAAATTTAGAGGTAGAAAAAAACAATTATCAATATACTAATGCATACAGATTTGGGGGAAAAAGTGACCTGGCATTGCAAACATTTTCTTCTATCCAAGGAAAATATTTATTAAACTCATTACCTATAATTTTAGAAAACCTTCATGAGCTAACAGTTGTCTTCTAAAATTGCCTACCATGATAATTTGTTTTGTCTATATAAAATTTCAATTGTATGAATTTGTAAATGATTTACATATGCTTTGCTCAGTCCCATGATACCATTATTAAGTATGTCTGAGAAGTGAAATAAAAAAAAATACTTAGCGATTCATTTAGAATACAAAATCCTGAATGATTTTAGATGCAACTAATTACTTGTTACAAATTTCATCCTCATTTCACAGTTTCAAATGTAAATGTGTGGCATTTTTATAGAGCAAATCCATGTGCTGAGACATACTTAGATTTATATGTTTGAGAAAAGTAACCAAAAAGAACAAGCAGTAGAAAAGAGATATTGACCAAAAAACTTCTCAGACAGCTGGAGTGCACGTGGGCATATTTTCACTGCAGGGTGAATCACAAATTGTGATCCTGTTAATGCATGCTGCCTTAATCCACAAACGGTCAATGTTATCATTTTTAGGCAAGGACATTATTCCTTCTTAATTGTTTTGTTACAGTTGAGCTTTAGGATGAACAAAATTACATGGAAGGGAGTAATGATGTAATGCCTTCCAGGAAAAAAAAAATCTTATAAAACACCACTCTTTAGATTTGAGCAGCACTCTATTTGAGACTGCATTTCCTTAGTACAAATTTTTCTGCAGGATATATTCAGAAAATGAAAGTTCTGTAGACATAACTCCTTGCTTTGAAGCATTAAAACTATTTTTGGAGTAGTTTGTTTTTTTTTTTCCCCTGCCTTTTGTATCTTTAGGGCATTCAAAAGCTAACATTACTCTACTGCTACTACTACATTACTACGTGACTGGTGTTATTTTCTATCCTAGATTGGGATTAAGTTCTAGTCCATTACACAAGACAGACTTGGTATTTTTAATAAATAAATCATCAGTAGAAGAAACTTTGCTCCAAAAATACTCACAACTTACTGAAGTCACACAACAGGAATTAGACAGTGGGTTTTTTGTGTGCTGCCTAAGAGCTGATCCAGGCACTACCAAGATGAAGGCTGCAACAAATCCATGTGTTGGTTTTATCTTGGTCAGGTTAGCCCAGCAGACATTGAGTATGGAGACAATATTCTCTAAATGGAAAAACTTCTCTGTCAGGTGAGATTGATTATGGATGATTTACTGGAAAATAGAAATCAGTTCCTTTGGTGGGTGTGATCCCTAGACTGCTAGCTACCAAGAGGGAGGCTTGGCACTGGAACAGGTTTTTCAGGGCAGTAGCAAAGGGCTGGAGTTGAAGAAGTGTTAGGACATGCCCTTAGAAATATGGTCTGAAATTTGGGTGGTCCTATGTGAAACCAGGAACTGGAATCAATGATCCTTGTGGGTCCTTTCCAGCTTGGGATATTCTGTGATTCTGTGATCTTATCCGGTCATGGTCTTAATACAGATTCAGGTAAACTGATATGAATGAGAAGGCACTGATTTATTTAAGGCTTGTACTCATGTGATCAAACATGGTGCTGGACCTTTAAAATCCAATTTAGGTACTTAAATAAAATACCCTGTTTCTTTGTTTTGCAATTGTATTAATACCAGAGGCAAAAGTATATAAAAATGGAAACCAAATCCCATTTGTAACTCTCAGTCTTCTGTTACTCTTCTTTTCTTGAATGAATGATACCATACATTATGTCATAAATAGATGTCAGTGATATAAATATGATTATCCACTTCAGCCCAGCTATTAAAAATGGAAATAAAATGGAATTGGCATGTCACATTAAATCTGAATCTAGACAAAAAATTCTTCTCATAGCTACTTGAAAAAGTATGAGTACTTGAAAAAGTACTTGAGAAAAAATACTTGAGGAAGTATGGCTGCTCTTGATGTTAGCATATAGATCAGATTTCTGTATAGAGCTGAGGCTTGAAAAATATCTAATAGGGTTTTTAGTATGATTTGGTGCCAAGAAGTGAGTAGGGAATAGTATTCATTGCCCTTCCATTTGGGCTGCAGAACTTGCTTACATATTCAACTTCCCATCTTGTCTAACCTTCTATAATGCAACCTGCTTTCATCATGTCAGCCCCCCAGTATCAGCAGCTGACTCAAGTGAAAAGACTGACATTTGCTCTTTAAGCTTTATTCACAGGTGTATCCTGCCAGACAACAGAAAGTATCAGTTGCCTTACTATCAATGTTTGGGTTGGAAGGATTTTGATTGCAATTTTTTTTAACACATTTTCAATAATTTAAGCTATATTAATCACAATGACTCAGGGCATAGGTTTCTACAAATGTGTGTTTATGATCACACGTTAAGTACTGGCCTACTCCATTTGACAAATAACCCAGTGTGCTATCACTTGTAAAATTCACTTTATGACTATACTAGAGCATATACTGAATTCCTTATTTCATTTGCTTCATCATGTAGTATATTTTTGTTACAGTTTTTCTATAGGTAAGAATTGCCAGTGTTTACCAGTGGAGCATGCAGAATTATAAATACTTGAAAACTGGTGAATCATTTTCAACTTCCTATGAGTCATAGGACTCTTGGTGGGTTTTGCAAGTTAACAAGTTTTGGATTTCTGTAGTCATAACAAAAAATGAAATTGTTGTCAGCTTGCAGCCTTATTTACAGCATGTTTTTTGTTTTTTTAACCAGAAAAACTTCAAATTTTATCTGAGCCTTTTTTTACATCAAGAAAATGAGAACAAACAGCAGAGAAATTTGAAATATTGATGCTTTATCATAGGTTTTCTTAAGAAATCCTAAAAAATTAAATTAATTTGGTCATTACAATTTAGTGAAAAATGCTTGTTGGAATGGCTGTTGAAGCATCTGTATACTTAATTCAAAATATATTTTTAATTCCAATAAAACATTGAGTCTTCTGAGAGGCTTTTCTTGTGGGGACTGGCTCCCACTTGAGCAAATAAGTGTCCTTATCTTCAAACTGGAAATAAGGTTTTTCTCCCCATAATTGTTGAGGTTGATCATGTGTAACGGAGAAGCCTTCAGAGTCAGTATTTGCCAGGTTTTGTAATACTATCAGTGTGATTTACTTAGTAGCAGCTTTGGAAAAGATTTAACAATTGCCAGCAATGTGGGTACGTTTTAGTGTCCCAGTGAGTAAGTACAAAAATTGGTTTTTACTTTCCACAAAAGACAAAGTTGGTCCATTCCATAAATCAGAAGATCTACCACCAGGAATTGTAATTGTAAATTCTGTGAGGCAAAAACTGTAGGAAGTGTCCTACATTCCAGTTCCTCAGAGATACTGTATTAAGTAAATGGCAATGATTCTGCAGCATTATGAATGCTTGAGAAGCCATACTTCAGCTGAGGGAAAATAACTGTTACCTGGATATTTTTTGTCGCATTCCCTGCTCACTTCTGAATGAACAAAAGAGTTAGAATACATTACAAAGTATTGTTCTCTTCTGCAGATAGCACATGAGGCCTGCTATAACTGTGTCTGTGCTCGGCTGCTCACAGTTAAGACAGTTAAAACTGTCAGATCCTCACCAACCCACCTAGATTTGCCCAGATGTGCCCAAACCACTTAAAGGCATGCAGGAATGAGTTTATGTACACAGCTCTTTGGAGTCCTCCTGTGCTGGGATTTGCTTTTCTTTGAGCATGACAACCAGAAACTGTCTAGCACTTTTTTCCACATTTGGTCTGTACATCAGTCTTCTGTGAATCATTTTTCTCTGAGAGAAACGTTCAGCACTCAATCCTTTTTAATACAAAACCCCACCAGCTGGTGTAACACCAAGATGGTTTAATAGTAAACATCAATATACAATTGAAAAAGGGAACGTAATTGTATGCCAAATCATCTGTGCATACACTGCACAAATCTCCATCTTCTGATGGACTCATCAGACCATTTCACGTCCTTCATATTTATAAAAAAAAAAAATTCACACATTTATTTGCAGGATGGATTCATTAATCACAGATAAAAATATTTGGCAACTTGTAGGGTTTTGGCAGTGCAGCTGTTGCAGTTTCAGAACATTTGGACTCCATGAGTGCAGTGTGAAACCTTAATAACATCAGAGGGAGTCTATTTTAAACACTGCTCTGAAATAAATTCTATTACAGAATGTCTGGAAACTGTCAAAATGAGTATATTTCCTCATTTAAGAAAATAATGCTAGAGCTGGCTGCTCACTGAGTTCTGCAGCATCACAGTGCTCCCCGGTGTGGAAGATCACCTCTGTATGGAGAGGGGGTGCCATGTCCTAAAGCCTTTGCTGCTTATGCTGGCATTGTGGGACAAGCATTTCTTCCCTGGATGACTGTGCTTTCCTCTACCCTGTTTCTTCTAGACACAGTGCAATGGTGTGTGTTGCTGAGAAAAAAAAAAAAAAAAGAAAAGAAAAGAAAAAAGGGTTTTTTCACTTTATTTGCTCATTTTATCTTCTGCTTGAGGGATATCTGAAAGTGGGATTTCGGTCTCCAGCACGTAACTGTGGCAAACAGTTGTGAAATTCTGACTCTTCAGTGATTTGAAGTGAGAAATATTGGACTCCATACAATCATTTTATCCTTTTCATTTTGTAATTTGTAATTATAGTATTTGTCAGTGAAAGTAGTGTATTAGAAAATTGTTATGATAGATATTAGCCTAATGACTCAGACTAGCAAAAACCCAGCTTCATGTTGCAGCTTTTCAAAAATCTCTTCAGTTTTCTTCTCTAACAGAAAAGTATTAGCATTTTTTTACTTTTTACAAAGTTAATTTATTTTCAGGTGCTAAATGTAAATTCTGAATTGAATAAATGCACCTCTTCTATAACCCCTTCTCCTTTCTTTTATCTAGCTATTCAAATTAAAACTACAGAACGGCTAACTCCTTTTTTTAATTCAGACAAACCAGAAATTAAAAAACAAATTATAGATGAAGGAAAAATGTCTTAATCTGTGTTAAAATTATGTTATGCTTAATACATATTTTAATACATATTTTTTTAAACTTTTAAAGTTCATTTTGAAAGACATAATGATTTAGCTGTTGAAATTAAGAAACAAAATGCAAAACTGAGATGAAGTTTGCTTTAATGTTTTGACATTTAAAAACCTTTAAGAACATTATTATATGAATTTGGTGCAAAATTGTAGGTGTCTCAATCAAAGCATAATGAGTTTTCCCCTAAAAAAAACGAATAGTAAAGAAAAAATCAAGCTTGACATAGTTATCATCGTATCTATATATATGTGTGTGTGTGTTTTGGTTTTTTTTTTTCCCTCTAAGATACAGCCCTTTCTATTAATAAATTGTTCCCCAATAAATTAAGGGCAGTAGTAACTTTGAAATCTGCCAAGCTAATTATACTAATTAATCAATCTGTGGAATTAATCTGTTGATTTTTTTTTCTTTTTTCATCTGTATGGTTATATTTGCTCTGTAGGAGAAATAAATACATAAAACTATTATCAAGTAATATTTCTGGTGGTTTCACTGTTGTTTTTCCAAGCTTTTTAATACGGATGCCATGCTGATTTGTTTTTCCAAACAGGTAGGATTATGTAAACATAATGATGAGGACAATTATGAACAAAGCATAGCTGATACGTAGTATGAAATCTGCTCTGTTGCACTTATTTTTCATCTTCATATTTACCAGAAGAGCATATTACGTACCCTGATTTCTTCAGGTGTTTATTGAGAAACCCATATACCACCATCTCTTGTTGTCTTCCAGGGCTTAGTTATTGAACGTCTCGGACGCAGGCCTCTTCTCATCGGGGGTTTTGGGTTGATGATTGTCTTCTTTGCAGTCCTTACTGTGTCTCTGACTTTGCAGGTACAGTTTCTATGTATTTTTGCTCTCTCTTCTGTCTGTTTTAAACAGTATTCCTACATAAGCCAGTCTTTTCAATCATTTTGATGTAAGGATTTAATGGTCTGTCTTTTGCTTGGTTATAAATTTTGTGGTTTCAAAATGCTGTGGTTAGCTGCCTCAGCTTTTGCATTAAGAAGTCAGGGAGAGATTGTATCATTCATTTCATGGCATATCAGGAACTACTCTGAAGACAATTTTACCCATAGTTGGGAAAAGTTATAATATTATACTGAACATTAAAATATAACAGTTCTGTTACACTTTTATATTGTAAAACAGTCTTCTTCAAGTCTCTTTTGTACTGTGTATTTTTTTACCTTATTATTCTGCTTGTATGTTTTCTATTTCCAATTGTGAAATGTTTCCATATTTAATGTTTTTATCAAGTTACATTTCCAATATTTTCATTGAGAACATAAAAACTTAAGAGGTGAAAAGAGGTGAAAACTGCAAAGACAGTTTTCAGATTTTATTAGCAGCCATTTCCCTAAATATTTCAAAAGGTTGGAGGAATACAGGTAAACCAATCTAGAGTTGTTTTCCATTGTTTAGCTTCAATTTTCATTGTCATGCTGTTTCCCTCCGTTTTTGAGTGCTTTTGGGATATAGAAGTGACAGTCTGTGGAACAGCATGCTTTTGGGTGGTCTTTTATCAAGCTGTCCCTTGCCAGCTGTTGTTTCTGTGTCTTGCCATTAATCTGATTTCCAAATGTTACTTCTTGGTTGAGGAGAAGCAGATGCATGCAGAGACATGATAAAGTTTTATTTGACTTACCTGTACATGTAGCACAATAAAGTTTCACTTCATGTACCTGTCCTGACAATGATAAGAGAGCTCTCTAGAAGTGAGCTTTTATTGCAAAGCTTCTAAGCTGAGTAAGAAGTGCTCTGCCAAAGCCTTTAAGACACTGTTTGATGGACGAGGAGATTCAGCTACTAGAGATCTCTGAAGTTTGAATGCCTTCCTTTCTCACTTCTTTTCAGAAACACCTCTGTCTACTAAATATTAGAGATTGGGTATTGCTCTGAACAAAAGGCCCAGCGTTGATCACAGGGTAGTTTACATCTCCTCCGTATTTGCACCTTCGCACTCTCAGTGCCTTAAGAGATCTTGGTTGTGAGTTCAGATGGGAACTCCAGAATGTCTAATTTTGGCAGATCTACAAATCGTTTGCTCTATATTAATGCCCAGGAGACTGTAATCATGTTTTCCGCATAACTAAAGGAATAAGCCAGACTGTGAGAGAAAGCTGTCAAAAAATTAAAGTCATTATTTAATACTGAAATAAATAATAACCTATTTTAGCAAATGTATTTTACAGTGCCACTCAGGGTGATACTAAGTGAATGTCTTCTTCTTTTATCCTAGTAGCTGCTGCTTACACACCTGACCTTCCCTGTTGTCAAAAAACATTCATGACTAAAAATGACTTGACTGTGTTTTTCATGTGCTTTGTGAAGGCTCAGATAGAGCTGTCCTTCTCAGAGTCAGCCTGCTGTATCTAGACATCTGCCCAGTCTTTGATTGGAGAACTTGAAAGCTCTGTGGATCATCATAGCTGCTCTTTTTACACACCTGAAATATCTTAGGATAATAGAAGTGCAGAATCCATGCAACAGAAAGAAAAATATTTTCCAGGATGTCTTGAGCTTTAAAATAAGAAATAGAATTTAGAGTTGTGTCTTTCGTCATGCAGGAGATAGGCTGTGATTCTTTAAAATAGTCCTAGACTAAATCCTGAAATAGAAAAAGCATTCTGGAAAACGCTTTTGTTTGGTTTGTTTTGTATTAATGTTTTTTGATGAGTACAATACACTTAATATTAATGTCTTTTTCTCTACACAGAATAATGTGTCTTGGCTTCCTTACCTCAGTATATTTTGCATTCTTGCAATTATTGCATCGTTCTGCATTGGACCAGGTATGTCTATATTCTTTTGTATTAATGTGTACAGCAAAGCCCAGATATTCTTGCACTGGTAGTTATGTTTACAGATCGCTTTTCGGAAATAATATTTTATCCATGTCTAAAGACATCAAAGGTTGTAAGACAAGAAAAGTTAATAGCAATACAGGGTGATAGCAACATTCATATAAAAACCATGCACGCATATTTCTACTTAGTTGTCAGCTGTCAGAAATAATCTGTCAATTAGTCTGCAATTGGTACCAAATTAAAATGTTGGCTATTACTGGTCACTACTGTTTTTTCAAACTATAAAAAAGCACTCGAACTAGAAGTTAAGTGTTTTTTTCAATAATGCTTACATTAACAGGTCAGTGCCAGTAGGACATTGGGACACCAGAGGGGTTGAGGGAATAGTTGTATGTGGTTCCCTTCTTTTCTGCCTTTCCAAAGATGCGCACGTAGCCTCTTCATTAAGATGATGGAATAGCTTCTGATGTTGGAGCTGCTTCTTGTTTGGCAGTTCTCTGCTGATTACATGCATTTCAAATCTGAGGCCCTTAGATAACTGTTTCTAGAGGTTACAAGGAGTTTATCAAAGCTATTTCCCCAGTCCATTTTGATTTCATAGAACAGGTGGATAAAATGTATTTATTGACAGTCCAGTGTTTCCAGGCAGTACTATTTCTACTTTGTTTATATTAAAAATAACATATCTAAGGAATAAAAGAATAATAAAGGCAGACTCAGAAGTGACAAATGAAAGGACAAAAGCAGTAGTCACAAGTCTCATTTCTTATTGGATAGAAGATTAAAAAACTTACACTAAGTATGATCACTCTTGTCTAAGTGTAGTGTTGCCTTACACGATGTTGCTCTGGAATTAATTTACTTGATCAGATTCAGATCCTCCAATTAATTTAATCCAAATTCAGTTCACATACAGAATGTCAAAATGTGATTAAATTCTCAGAATTTCCCTTAAAACTGTTTTCCACAGAAAGGGATTAAATCACCCCTGTTCATGCAACTTTTTTCAAATCTTCTGCTGTAAACCTGAAAAACTTCTATTCTTCTGAGCTTTTGTTTTCTTGCTCTCTTGTTAGAATATCTGATACTTGCTTAGTAGCTTACATATTGTGTGGTCTCCTACTTTCAGAATAACATACAGATGAGTACCATCTGCTTCTTACAGCTAGAATCAGCTGTTACTATAAACCACATTTTTTATTTGTTTCAATTTTCTGAACTCAAGCGTTCAGCTTACAGATGTTTTCTAGGCATATTGCTTAGCAGTGAAACGTTAATGATAACAGCAGGTATGTTCAGGCACGTATGAGATTTGATATTTCATTGTTTTTATCAGAAGACAAATAACAGCAGGCAGTCTTTCATGGATTTGCTCAAAATTAAAGGGACTCTTGTGTTCAAAATCTATAATCTGAAAGGAAAACAAAAAAACCTTCAAAATTGTTTAGTTCTATAGATTAGGAAACCATGCTTTTTCACACATTTGGTTCATTGCTCACTTGGTTAATTACATACAAGTGAAGACACTTGGCTGAAGAGAAACATGTTTCTTTCCAATGATATTTTTGGTTTTGTTGGCAAAATTATAAAGTA
This sequence comes from Callipepla californica brunnescens, assembly GCA_023055505.1. Lineage (NCBI taxonomy): Eukaryota > Metazoa > Chordata > Aves > Galliformes > Odontophoridae > Callipepla > Callipepla californica. Next base: position 31,551,959 of record JALIRH010000005.1, read on the forward strand.
GTTTTATAGTTTTCACCTCAAAATATGGAGGCTTCATGGAAATGTTTTTCTTGGCCGCACATTTGATCTGAAATTAATATACCTTTCAAGTGAAGAAATGTCATCCAATGAAGAGTAAACAGAAAGGAACTGATGGGGTTATTATAGAATCAGAGAATCCTTAGAGCTGGAAGGGACCTCTGAAGACCATTTAGTCCAGCTCCCCTGCAATGAATAGGAACACCACAGCTAGATCAGGTTCCCCAGTGGCTGAGTCAGCCTTGCCTTGAGAGACTCCAGAGATGGAGCAGCCACCACCTCTCTGGGCAACCTGTTCCAGTGCCTCACCACCCTCACTGTAAAAGATTTTTTCCTCATATGTAATCTAATTCTCTGATTCCTATATATAACAAGAAAGAACAAATAAGCAAACAAAAATTCAAAACATAATTCAAAGACATTTAGTTAGAGTTTATTTTCATTATCTATACAAAGCATTCATGCCATTGCTCAGGTTCAGTGTTGATGTGAGATATTTTGACTGAGTGCAATTGTTAGAAATTTAGTTTGAGATGTATGGGCTTAGGTGTGTACAAAACATCTTCCTTCTATTACTTTGTCTTAGAACTAAAACCAATTATCCCCACATTCTCAATTAAATCTTCTTCTTCATAGTTACAGAATAGTAACATGTTGAACTATGTCTGCAGAATCTATGCATCTTTCAGGATAACCAAACTGAAATCTGACTTAAACAGGAAAAATGTAGGGTTATTCGTATCTGTTTTGGTGAATTCCCAATCCACTCACTGTGCCTGTGCAACAGTTGCTGTGCAAGCAAATGACTTTTTATTTTACTTAGTGAATTCAAATATTTTTGGTTGTACATGCAGTGGGGAATTTGAGGTAGTTTTATAAAGCTGATAAAAATAGAGTCCTTTTATCTCCTAGCCAAATAGATAGAAAATAAATAAATAAATAGACAAACAAATAAATCAATAAATAAGGCAAGAAACCCTACAAAAGAAACAAACAACAACAAATGGGGCATCCCTGGACACGTCCAATTCAGAGACAGTTTCCTGCAGAGCTGTAGCACCACCTGTCAGTGGAGCTATCAGGTACGCTGGGGGAAGAATGTTTCACTCCTTGTTTTTGATGCTGTTTCAGTTTGTATAAAACACTTAAATGTTCATTCTCTGAAGCCATGTGTCAAGAGACTTACCCCAGATGATGGGACATGTGGTGAAACAGAAGCCAAAAGATTAATTGATGGTTAGAGCGATGCTGGCATGGACTTCCAGGCAACTTTCCCAATAGAAATAAGCATGACAAAATACACAGTGAGAGCCTAATAACTTTGGTGTTAAGCACTTCCATACATCTTTCTGTGAAGAAATTTATTAATATTTTTTCTTTAAAATACTATTTTGAGTGTGGCATCCTTCTTTCTAGTTTTGAGAATTGGAGGATGCAATGCTGCACTGGGAGAGGTTCATTTTAAGACCCATATTTAAAAAATAAGGAAAAGAGTGGGAGGTGGATTGTTTTCAAAATATTCCTAGCTTTTAGGCAGTCCTTACTTCTTTCAAATCAAACCTTTGCAAATTCAGTGATATTGGAAGCACAATAGACTGAAGCACTGGATTTATTTAACCACTGGTAATAGGTATGAATAATCCAAGATAGTACTGTTTCTGCAAGACCTGTAAAAATGTGTTTGTGTTGTTCTTCCTTTCACATCCAGCTCGCAGGGAAGTTAGCCACCTATGTGCAGTACCATCTCTTCTTCCCTGGGACATTCCCCAAGAATTCTCTGAAGCACTCTGAAAGGAAAAAATAATCAGCTTTTTTTACTGCAAGCAGTAACACTAGGGGAAGGTTCCAAAATCTGAATTGTCTTTTCTATATCCATTGCTAATTAACTCAAGCTATCTTTGTGCAGAAAAATTATGTTGGTTTGGTAGTACTTCAAGTATACAGATATGCTTGAAGTCTCACTTCATCACCTTCATTCCACATAACAGGTGGAATGAAAAAGAGACTTAGAAACTAAGGAGCAGGGTGAGGATTTAAGGATATCTGAAAATGTCCATAAGAATGATATCTTAGTGTCACATGGAAAGCTTCTTGATGACTGATCCTATTTTATGCATGTCATTTAAAAAGCAGTATTATAATAAAACACTACAGGCATGTTCTTTTACATCTTTTCCTAGAGACCTAATGCATCATGATATTGCCACATATCATCTCTTTGTTTTGCAATGTGAAAAATACTCATTGTATTGTCAAGTGTGACATTAATATTTTTGTGATGAAGACTTAGAGTAGATTGTTAGGGTAAAACAGTGTTCATTCAGCATTTTGCACAGGAAGGCTGCAAAGAAGGGCTACTGAGAAAGTTCAGTTTTATGAGAAAAGATGTTGAGTATCTTCATAATGTCTAACAAAAGAGAAGATTAAGGGTATATTTTCTGTTTCTAAATACATGTGCAAAAGGGCAAATACCACTAAGAAGAGAGAATAAGTTGATGGCAAATGTTGCTGCAAAAAATAAACAACAAATCCCTAATCTAGGTGCTGAGTAGTCAGGAATAAATTTAGAGTGAAAACCAGAAGAAAACTTAATCACTGAAGGAGTTCAGTTCTGCATTAGCTTCTCAGAGGAAACAGTGAAAGGAGAAACTAAGCAAAGAGCTTTTATAAATTTATAAAAGAACTGTTTGAAATACAGCCTGAAAGAGCAGAGGATGGGGTTTGATCCAGATGCAGTCTAACCCTGTGTTCCCTTATTTGAAAGTCCTGTGATCTCCCTTTGTCTCCAAGTGAGATACTAGATCGAAAGGTTTTGTACAATCTTTGCTTTCATTTGTCAAAAAAGCTCATGTGCCTGAAAAGAGAGGATCTTCTTACTGTCATTATGTATAGCATGTAGCCCGTGACTTAAATTTAACTTAAATTTAACTTACAGCAATATAGTATATCTCACTTTATTGTCATATATTGTGTAACGTGTTCATCTGGCCCTAAATCATTTAGGTATTTCTGTGGGTGAGTAACATTTCCCTTGAGAAGAAATCCTGAATTTGGTTGTGTTTGCGTGAGGCTGAATTTTGTATGAATAGGATCAGAAGTTAATCAGTGTGAGTTTGCATCTACTCCTACTTTCAAAGTTAGTTCCTATTCAGTATGAATAAGGATGGCAAAATGAGACCAGTAGTATGTTTGCAGACACAAACTCATCACAGAAAATGGGAATAGAATTCACTCTGATGGAATTTGAAAAAAATAATCTTACGGATGGGAGATCTTCCTTTCCCAGTTGTTGCTTTTTATACTGATAGCATTTTCAGTATGGTTAAGAAACATGAGCAAACCAGAACATTTCAGAAAAATGTTCCACTTAATTTTTTTTCTCTGCTTTGAGGGTTTTGTCTTATAACTGAGTTTTATAATATATACTTGTCATGGTTTATTGAATGTCAATGAAGTCTTTCCTAACACAGCTGATTACAGATACAGTGGAAACACTGTAGTGGTATATTCAGCATATGTTAAATTGACGTTATGGAGTAAACAAAAGAAAATTTGGAGGAAATAATTGCTTTGCCCTGAGGTGTATCAAAGACATTTTGGTATTTAAAGTTTAAAACAGTCTGTGCTCTTATTCTGAATGCCAGCATACAGCTGAGCAGTTGTGATAGAAGGGTCACTGAGAAAGTCATGAGGTTTGTTCAGTCTGAAATGTCATCAGAGAAGAAAAAAAATCTTGGATGTGAAACACAAACAAAGGTGTGATAGCACACATGTAGGCATAAAAGAACTGAAATAAAATGCAGTGTCATTATTATCACCTGAAATAGGCATTTACTGAAGCTTTTTGTGTGATGTCTATAGGATCTCCACTTAGAATGGAATGTGACTTTCTAATGCTCATGGCTTCCCACCGAGCCATTCTTTCAGTACGGTTCAAGAAAGTGTTTGGAGCTTGCTCAGGTGGTAAAATATTCTCTTTTACTAGAAAAAATACACTGTGTTAAAAAGAAGCAAATAAATCAGTATTGCTGTGTATCTGATTAAAAACTGGTAGATTTGAAAGTTTAGGTTAATTCTCAAAGGATCTTTTATTCTGTAACTATTAGACCTTACAGTCATTCCAGCAGGTAAACATCCTTTGATAAAGCTGAATAGTTCCTGCATCAGATAAGACCGTTATTTGCACAGAAGAAACCTTTAGTTTTCATGGATGTTTAATAAAAGTTTTGGTTCCTTAACAGTTATAAGGCTTTTAGGGGCACAACAGTAGATTTAAAACTGCTGCCCTAAGATGAGCTAAATATTCCAAACATGAGTTGCAATTCCATTCAGGGATAACTCATCTCTGACCCACAGATATATAATTATAATGTAATATGTACCACAGATTGTCTCAGTTGAAGATTTTCTGAGCCATCTCTGACCCCATCCCCTGCTTGTCGTGCCACTCCTATTGCAGCAGACAGCTATCCAACCAACACAAGTTTCCCTATGGGTGCCATTTCAGCTTCCCAGCTGCCAGCAATCAGAGCCTGCCATATTAATGCAGTGCCATTTCTTTAATTTATTTGGGCTGCAAACCACAGCAGCAGGACATCTGATTTACCAATCCCTTTACATTTAGTAATGGCAAAAGCTACTGCCTACATTTGAGGAAGAAGAATTTTTAACTACTAAATCAAGCTACTAAATCAAGGGGATAAAAGAATGAGAAGTTGAAGGGCTTCACATAATAACTTCTATTTTGGTTGCCATTCAGCGATCAGTTTTTGAGCTGTTAAGGAAAAAAATAACAGAATTGCTTTCAATATGATTGCATCACCACTGAATTTTGGGGATGAGAAAATTATATGTCCCTTGATTATATTAAAGACAGTGTCATTCAACACGTATTTGGGATACCAGATTTGCTCAAATACGTCTTCCTTTAAAGATCCGTGTAAAGTAAGTGTGTAGCTTTCAACAGTTCAGTTACAGAAGTAATTTAAATGTTTATAATTAGTGGAAGTTCTGAAGAAAACTGATCTTCTAGTATTCTTAAGAAAACTATTTGTTGGATAAAGGAGTTGCTGGAGATGACACATGGAGTTCTTAGCAGCAGGCAAACTTATTAACTTCCTCCCTTTAACAATAGAATTTAGAAATTATATTAATTGAAGCCTTCAAAAAATGATCACTTTGACACTTGAGAGCACTCCTCTTACCTGAACTAGAAGGTTTGCCTGAATGATAGCTAATTACTTGCTGATGGCTCACTACTCCAAATCTTAAGAGGTTTACTGCTGAAAAAATACACCCATGTGCTTTAGGGCACCATAAAAAAAGCTGATTTATTCAAATATTGCATAAGTGATTTACGTACATGATTCAGATTAGTGGGGACTAGAAATTGAAAGCCTAGTAAAAAATACTGAAGGCTTTAAAATTCACAATTTTCAAGCTGTATAGGTACTTAATCAAAAAGCCTTTTTCTTCTGTGAATTAATATAAATTATTTATATTTACAAAAGTGAAAACTAATAAGTATGTAGATCAGTAGATGTAGAACTAATAAATTAGAGCTAATAAATGCAAGACAATAAAAATATTTTATTTTCCTTGTGAGCAGGTGCAGCACACACAGAAATTAAGTTCTAAGTTCATTTCATCTACTTTATGCCAAGCTCCGTGGCCAACATTTAAATGCAAATGTTTGCTAGTTTTGTATAACAATAGTAGGTTGCTCTAGGGACCAGACAGTGTGTCTTAATAGCCAGACTAAAATACTGAAGGTTACAGCAGTAGGAAAATTTCAAGGGAAAAGAATCGTTCAGAAGGTCAAATGCATGATCAAGGACTGTATCAAACATAGCTTGATGGTGTGTGTTTGACAAAGTAAGCAGTTTTTTCTTTGGAATCTCCAGATGCTATTAATCTGTCCTGCTCTGGAAACTTCACTTTTGTGGGGAACATTCATTTGTGCTGAAAACAGCTACCCTGGCTTTGACAACTGGGGGGTGTTTCCTGTCCAGTCACCAAACTGTCTGCTAAGTATTTGTCAAAGCTAGTGCTAAATGTACTGCATTATTCATCTCTTTGCTTCCCCTGCAATGTCTGCCTAAGGAAGGCCTGAATGAAAGGAAACTTCTAGTTCTGCTGATTTTCTTCCATTCTGCTGAAAATATAAATCATACTCTAATGTATGTATACAACTAAATTTTGGGGGTCATAGGAACACACAAACTGCTACACAATGTTAGACCACAGCCTTATCTGCATTGCTGCCTTGTAATGTCGGCTGCAGATGCTTAGAGGGAAATGGGAGAACAGGTCCCTTCTTTCTCCAGAATGCATCCAATGCAGCTGTAATTAACTGCTATGTAATTTCAGAAGAGTTTGAAATGTTCTAGGGCCATTATGCTTGGGTTAGCAACATGAGGCACTGGCTGAAAACGGTGAAGGTTTTGTTCGACCATTTATGTTTTGTCCAGATCTTTTCAGCTCTCAAGACTCTATTCTTTCTGAATCACTGTACTTCATCAGAAAGCTTTAAAACTCTCGCCGAGCAAAACTATTACTGTCATTTTTCAAGTCAGTACTTGTAAAGGAAGGACATCTTTAGGCTCTCTATTCCTTTGACTTTCTGTATGGTTGAAAAGAGATCCTGCTATTTGCTATTGGGCACAGTAACCGCATGTCTACTACTCTTCATAAACTTTATTCAGTCTGAAACAATAGCAGCTGTAGCAATAACTGAATTATATAATTGGTGGTGTTTGTGATTCCATATCCTAAAGACTTCACAAGTTCCCAGAACATCTGTACAGCGAAAACAGTCTGTTACCCATCTTTAACAGGAGGAACAAGGATGTATACTTCTGTCCCAGCTTCTCTGATTATGTACAGCATTCTAACTCTTGGGATCCTTCAGGACAAACACAGCTTTCAATTGCATAATTGTGTACAGCTATCATGATAAATTTGTTTGTCAAAACATTTCTTGAGAATAGCCTGACATGCCACACTGAGTTTTCAAGTTTGTTTTAGGTTGCATAGACTCACAACAACCAGCATTTTGTGCTAATGGGCCATCATCCTGAATTCATCACAGATAAATCATGCCTGATGTCTCTCTTATTTTTTCCCCAGTAAATTATTAAAGAAGTAAAAAGCCTCAGCTATATATAGGGTTTTCAAATTTCTTTCCTGTATTTAGAAATTACCATGCGTGTGAGTCTTTATTTCAGGCATTTCCATGATACTACTATCCTTACAGTGAACGAAGAAGTAATGGACAGTTCTCTGTATATATTAAAGTAAAATCCCCCTTTCTAAAGATAATTTATAAAAAAATAAATTTATATTAACAGAAGCAATTTTAATCAGGATCTGATTATCATTGTAATTATTCTGTGAATAATTATAGAATGAATAATATCATGAAGACACTTAGTCATAGCTCAGTAAAGAATTTTTTTCGTCATGTTCAAACAGAAGAATTGGAAGTCAAACTATAATTAAGATTTTGATATGATAAATGTGCCTGAAAATAAAACAGATGTTTAAAATACTATTTACAGGCAGAGAAAGTTGAGTGTATTTTTGAATTTTTTTTTTTTTTTTGTATTTATGGAGAATTATTACAGTGAAGGAAAAAGAAGTATTGCTAGTACTGCAATAGAAATATAATATTGATCTTCAGTTTCCAAGTGTTTCAAGATAGCTACTGCACTTCATTCTGGGCTGAAAAAATAACACAAGAAAAACAACATATGCATGCACAAATTACCCCAAACAAAATGAAAATGTTATCAACACACCAAAAAAATTATGTATTCTTTGGATTTGTGCATCAGCTGTGCATCTCATATCTGGACTGCTGGTTCCATAGCAAAAAAGCAAAGATTGGTTCTACAAAACCAACCAAACAAACAATACTAATTATTGCTTAATAGAAATTATGATCAAGAAGACTATTTGACTATCTAGTCTGTTTTCATGTATTTTACCACCCACTGCATTTCATTCAGTCTCCAAATCTCTTCCTGTAGAACAGGAACATCAAATTGCTAAAAGTGTCCAAGACCAAACTAACAAATAATTGATATGAAAGGTACTTTCACTAAAATATAAATCCACAAAAAGAGCAGAAAAGACCTTTACTCAGTGCTGAGAATGAGGCCATACAGGCAGATAGGGCCTCCTGACTGATAAGAAATGTTATATTTTACAGTTTTTCTCACCATGGGGCAATAATATGTGGTGAAAAATGCCTCATACTGAGCGCATATTCATATTTCTTCAGATTGGGAAGACCTGAATTTAATAATCCGGAACAGCAGACAAATTGTCTAGTTGAATCATTTCAATGAATGACTGCATGACAGAGCACTGGTTTTGGGTGTCTACTTGGTCTTGTGTAGTTCTGGGTTGCATTATTTACAGATCACTTTTCTTTAATTTTCACCAGATACTTGTATAAATTGGTGGGTGGTTTTTCAAGATGTGTTACTGTGCATCACTTTCAAATACAGTTCATCTTTGCAGACTGGAGACTTCATTTTGGATTGAACCACTGTTAGAAACAATGTGAGTAAGGGATGAGTGTAAAATGAAATAGATGATGAGAAGCCCTGGGAAAAGATTCTTAAAGCAAAATGCAGAAGTTAAGTTTTGATGCTGTGGGAAAGCTGGATGAGGTGGATTTTCCTAAAAAGGGGAGATAAAATTGACTGATTGACAAGGAAGATCATCACAGAAATGAACTTATGATAAAGTCACGATGTTGAATATAGCGGTAAGGCACACCAGGTAGAAATAACTTAGGATAATTGAAACTAGGTATGACATGTTGCATGTAACTGAAACACTTATGGATGAACTAATAGATAGTGGACATTGTGTGCTGGAAGAGGAAGCAGACTCAGAGGTGAATGTGAGGCATAAATGAGGTAGAGGTTAGAGTAAAAACTGCATCCTGCTCTTGGCTTTCAGGTCTAGGCTTCAGTGAAAAAGATCACACTGTCAGAACTGACTGAGCTTAGAAGATTTGGGAAACAGGGAAAAGGAAAAGCTGTGAAAAATTATTACTCAGGCTTTCATGAGCAGAGCTGCATTTAAAAGGAAATATAACTCAAGAAAAGGATATTATCTTAAAAAACAGAACTTACTGGGGCTCTTCAATTATGTAGTATGTATTTTGCCTTCATTAAACAAATTTATAGATAAAAATAATTCAGTCAGTAAATGGGTGCTCATAAAATTCTGCTTAAGAACAGTGCCTTACAGAACCAAAAAAAAAAAAAAAAAAGCATTGATTATTATTCATGAGGGGGAGAATTTCACTGAAGAAGAAGAAATTATCAGATGGTTCAGATAAGGGAATACTTAGGTCTTTTGAACTGAAAAATTACAGGGAGCATCTACTTTAAAAATAATTACGTAATTGAACATAGAGGAAATATTCTGTAGTTTCCTTGTTAGCCAATGGCCTTGCTGCTGTATGTCACACGTTTTAATGCAAATTATTGAGATCTCAGATTTTTTTTTTATTTTTATTTTTTAATCAATGATATTGCAACAGACATATCAATATGTACTTGTGTTGTACCCCATTGCTTTGTTACTTTAATTGCACTAAGTGATGCGGCTTACTTTGCAACAGCAAAGATCCAAATGCCTCCAGGACTGATTTTCTGTAGGCTGCTAGAATAGTAGCTTTTATAGATGCTAAACCAAATGTTAGTTACTACATGCAAAAGCCTTTTCCATACAGCATTATATTAAAAGCAAGAATGTTAATAACTGTGAGATACTTGTTACTATATTATTAGTTTTGCCAGAATCTGTACTTTATTTTGGCTCTACGGTTTGCACTGCTGGTTTGCCTTTGACTGATGAAGCTTTAAACACCCTTTCTTCAAGCGGCCTTTATTCTAAGGCAGAAGAGCTCCAGCTCTTTGGATGGTACAAATCAACGTTGTTAACTAACTACAGTTTTATACAAGCCAGGTGCCTGTTTTGCCCATCTCTGCAATAGACAAGATCAGTGTTTCTCCTGTGGAAAGCTAGAGACAGTTTAGAGACACTGCAGCATGAAGCAGTGACTCACCCCACCCCTATCACACATTCAGCTTCCAGTTTTCTAAACGGGATTAGCTAGCAAGACGGTTGTCCTGTCTGAAAACCTAACACAGAGACTGAAAACACTCACTGGTTGAGCTGGGCGCGTCACCAGCAGATTTCCTGCAGTATAATTTTCAGGTGCATCAATTTGTTTGGGCTTTTGTGTTTTGGGCTTTTCTTTTTTGGCAGCTAAGGCTTGATTACAAACTAACATTCTTCAGCTGTCTCTTTGAAGAATATCAGGTTTCTTTGCCAGCAGCTTTCTTCCAGGAGCTTTGTCTCACTTCCATTGCCTCCCCCACACCTGTCCTCAAGAGTTGTATTTTCCCAGTTGAACTGCACACGCTGAAGCCTTTCATTGAGCAAGTATTCTGTTTTCCAGCCCTATTAGGATATATCAGTCCTTGCCTTGTGGTGAAAAGCTGTTTCGCTTAATCTGATCTAGAGCTACACAGACATCTTTTAGCAAAACAGAGCTTTGTTACAAAGTGCTTGCCTGTTCTGTCAAAACATCTAATCTTGAAGATTCCTTCTCTCATAGCACATGGCTGGAAGATCTGTCAGATCTTGCCCTAATCAGGCCTTCCAGGATTTCCAAGCCCTCCTATTAGAAAGGTATTCAACTGCCTTGAGCTGTGGAGCTAGAAACCCCACAGTTTGCACTGAGCTGAGAACTGGAGCTGAACACACAAAGCCTGTGCTAAGAGATGAGAAGGGGACTTAGAGTTCCTTTATCTTTACTGCCCTATAGGATGCAGTTTCCATTGCCTCTAGAGGCAGTTTACCAATCTAATAAACTTCCCTGACCTGTATCAGGCATTTATTTTCTCAACAGTCTTATTTCATAAATCATGTATGTAACTGTTCCCAACTACCACTCAGGTACTGGATAGAAACAAAATTAGGATCTCTGTATTTCCTTCAATTTTCACATTTTCTGCATTCAGACTTCTGTGCTGAAACAAGTAACTTTTGCTAATCAGTATTTCTTTGTAGCTGCTTACTGAACAAAACAGTCAATATGTGTATTTAATATTTTGATAGGAAAACATATTGATACTTGTTCAAATATAAATATTTGAAAATCTCTAGCATGTACAGCAAGAATATTTTTTTCTGATCTATCATTCCAATTTCATATAAAAAAGACTATTGGATTGAGTCACTGGGTGTTTGCCACCAACTGACATTGAATCCATGTGTAACTGGATTAATTATGGAAGAAAATGAATAAAATGCACAGACATAAATGTTTCGCTGCAAATCAAATTCTGTTATAAAGGCTTAGTTTAGTTTCATTAAGCAGATCATTGATATACAAGGCCTGCAATAGCAGTGTGCAGTTTCCAGTAGAGGTACTATGTAGAACAATCTTTAGTGGTACTGTAATATATCAAGAGCTTCTTCTTCCATTATGTAATGACAAAAACAGTAATGTATTAGAAATGAATTGTTCTAAGTATTGTGGTCAATGCATTACCACTCTAAGTTAATGTTCAGAACCTATTTTGCTAACGTATTCTTGCAGGAATCATAAAATACATTTTAATTTTATAATCAGAACTAAAATAAAGCTGTTCCACTGAAAAATGCTTTCAAATTCTCCCGGTGGCTCATCCCCCATTAGGAAGAATACCAGTTAGCTTTATGGTGAAACCATTTTAGCCATGTTTAAACATGTAATGCTGCAAAACTCATGACAAAATGTTTAAAGACAGTTTCAAAAAGACAGTGGATTGGTTAGACTGCTTTTGCCTGTGGTTTCCAAGCAACCATTGAACAGCAGCCAGCATGGACCAATTAATTTACTGGGTACCTTACAACAACACTAACTGGAAGGAGTGGTTGGTAAGATGCCATATTGTTGTGATGACTCAACCACTCAAAAAAGCAGCGTGGAAAATCCTCAGATTTTGTAAAGATAGTGAATGAGGATCAAAACTGCATCTGCAGACAGTAGTCGCATATTCTACCACATGGACTGACCAATTCAAAGCATATTACAGCTTCCTTCCAACCCATGCACCTGACTTTTTTTTTCTGAAAGAGGCTGAGTTAAGGAGAAAAGAGATCTTGGAGTATATCTGCGCCTTGAAAGGGCTGGCAGTGGGTTGATGCCTGGGGTTAAGAGCTGAGCTGATTTCAGGTGCCTTCACTGTTAGTGTGTTAAGGGTTTACATTTTTTCTTCAGTTTGCCCTAATTTTTCTATTCATTTCATTTGGTTCTTGGTAGGCATTTGTATCACCTGCCCTGGATCCTAGTAAGGTCAAAATTCTGCTCTTCCTGGCATGTAGCAATATACTGCTATGATCTGCTTTCATTCATTTTTCATTTGCCTTTAGGCCTGACCTGTTTTGTAATTAATTCACCAATTACTTTTCAGGCTCCTTGGTTGTTCCATATAATATCTTTTAAGTCATCCTTCCATACAAAATGGCTTTCTCTTCTTTGTGATGCTGTGGAAATTCTTGTCTATGCCGTGAGGAGGACTGGGGGTCTTCTCTGTGTCTGTGTATCTTTTGTTTTCTATGCTGTAGATATTTCAGAGCTCCAGGGAGCTGCTAACTTTTTTTTAAGTCTTTTCAAAGTACTATTTTTACCATCACTACATTAATTGATTAATTTCCAAATTAGATTGCAGAACTTTTGTGATAAGTGTGACTAATAATAAGCTGTAGTGATTATTAATAAATATCTGGATACTACATCTGAATGTCAAGGAACCTTTTTTTTTTTTTTTACAAAAAATTCTTATGCATTTTTATTTCCATAACATTTATTCTTTCTGATATGTTTCTGTCCTTCTGAACTTTTTTTTTTTTTCATTTTTGCCTCTGGCTTTTTTCCTCTCTTGTACAATGTGTATTTTCTCAAATGGATCTAGAATAGCATTTTTATTATACTGACAAGAACAGTAACACCTCTGTAGATTGTCCTACAGCAAAGGCATGACAGAATAAATGATCATAAATAAATAACTTCGGTGGTTTCTATGTATCCAGTCATTCAGCTCTTCTCTGTGAGAGGCAGGTGCCCTGGCAAAGCACTGCCTTGTGTGACACCTGAGACCTAAAACATATACTGATGTATATACAGATGTGATTGTTATTTTGCCTGCCATAGTTTAGGATTTGAACCCCAATCACGAGTCCATGACAAAATAGGCACAGTAAACTACTGAGGATTGATAGATAAACATTACTTGAATTTCTGTGAATTTTACCTGTTTGGCTGTTTATTCTATGTGGTCAAAGTGCTATTGGCAGTGGTCACTTTTTTGGTCAAAGAATTTGAATACTACTTGTGACTTTAAAATGGGGCACAAATGGCCCAAACTCTCAGTATTTTTGTTTCCTGTGTATAAAATAGGAAGAAATATTTATTTACTCTGCACTTTTCTTATGTATAATTTATACTGGCAGTCCTTGGGACAGAAAGTTGAGTTTGCTACAGTTGTAAATGTATTCTCACGAAGTCATACTAGTTGATAATGGAGTTGATAATGCCTACTACTGTATAATCTAGCCTGTTTCTGCATCAGTTTGCATTTCTTTTACATACATGATTATGGTCGCTGCATCTGAAAGATCTGAAATGGAGGAATATCTGTCAATGTGTCAACTGCATATCTTCTTCTGTATTTACAAATCACTATCTCATACGTGATAGAACAGTTGCTAGTTGACGTGTTTAAGTGCAGTGCCTCTGAGCACAAGGGGCTGCATGACAATGCATTGCCATACAGCACTCACATATGTATTCACAGTGTCCTTTGGCAAGGGGATATGCAGTCTGTGGTGATAGAACAAGGTGAAAGGGGAGATTAAAGTTAGATATAAGGAAAAAATCTTTTACAGTGAGGGCAGTGAGACACTGGAACAAGTTGCCCAGTGACGTGGTTGATGCCCCAGTCCTGGAGACTTTCAAGGTGAGGCTGGATAAGGCCCTGGGTGACCTGATCTAGCTGTGGTGTACTTGCTCATTGCAGGAGAGTTGGATTAGATGGCCTTCAGAAGTCCCTTCCAAATCTAAGGATTCTACAATTTCATGATCTTACCTAATGAGCTAAGTGATAATACAGAAAATTAGGCATAATAACAAAGGCAGATGTGAGGTTCTCAAGTTAGAAATTGGTAGCAGCAGAATACTAAAAACATGACTGATGTCATGAGATTAACATTTTTCCAAACTGCAAAATAATTCTGCAAGTAAATATGTATGCGTCTAATTAACAAAAATAAGTAACCAATCAGCAATTACAGTTCATGTTTTTTTCTATGAAAACAGAGATATTTCTAATAGAAACACCCTACTGAAAATGAAGAAAGCCAAATTGAGACTTTCAGCATTAGACAGCTGTTCCCCGAGGGTTATTGTCAGGCCAACAACATGCCACTGCTGTCCAAAATATCCCAATGCCTGAGTGGAAGGAAACACGAGTGACAAATGTGGTATTCAACATAGCTTGGTATTATGGAGGGCAGAGTCCTTGGCTCATGGGAGGAATAGACCTTGCCAGCAGTGCCAGCTACTAAGGGAATGTGTTAAATAAATATCAATGAATAATGTGCTTACAGAGAAGCAAGTGCTTTGCTTTTTTTTTTTGGTTCTAAAATTAAAAAGGCAATAATTATCCAAAAATAATGTTTGATCTTTTCAGAGCCGTCTTTCCAGTTTTTAACAGCTAAAAGTATTTTGGAATTTTTCTCAATTTTCAGAATTTCAAGCATTTTAGTAGAAATTGGTGACTCTTATTTTAATAGCCAACTTGTCATGTGGCACTCCAGAAGATGTGTGAATTCTCTGTACATTTACTGGTTTCCTGTCACTGAGATGCAGCAGCATTAAACAGCAAAATGTCACATTCCTCTAAAGTATGGTTTTTGACAAATCATATTATCTGCTCAGAACCCCCTGCGTGCCCCTGAAAAGAGAGCTGCATGTGAACAATGCACGTTGCTGAAATGTTATTAAAGCAGCTATTGGCTGAGGAAGTTTACTAAAACTGTCGCCTTTTTGTACCTTGTTGTAGGTGGGATCCCGTTTGTCCTCACAGGAGAGTTTTTCCAGCAGTCTCAGAGACCGGCCGCGTTCATGGTAGCTGGGACTGTCAATTGGCTCTCCAACTTCGCAGTTGGACTGCTCTTCCCTTTCATTCAGGTACTCAACAAGCTCGATCCTTTTTGTGCTATAGGTGATGTGTTGTAGCATATTTTGTTTGAATACTATCTTTCAGGTAATGGTTAATGTTTTTTCCTTGAAGTGAATGAAATTCTTACTACATATATGATGCATTGTAATTGTGCTACCTACGTATCTCATTCAAAGGTCTCATGGAATTTTGTCCTGTGAAAAACTTAATAGATATTCTAGCAGTGAACTACCCTAAATGGTGCATTCCCAAAAGAAGCTCTATAGCAATGCAGTCTGATGGCTGTGTCCATAAGTCACAGTCACTGATGGCGATTGTCCTTGCTGTCTGCAGCCTTTATGCAATCTTCAGGTTTATCCTACAGTTTGAGAATCCTTGTTAGTCTCACTGGTGAATAAATACTTTCTGGTCTTCCACCTGTCTGAGCTTCCTTAGATGATTCCTTCTAACTGCACTTAGTTGCATCATGAATGAATTTTCTCCTGGCCCACGTTCCCCAAGCTCACATAAGCTTCACTTGCAGTGGATTGCTTCTTTATTTCCTCAACTAAACTGCTTGCATTGAGTCCAGTTTCATCAAAAGCTATCCAAAAACTAGCGTTTGTATTTTCAAAGCATACATTTATTATCCAAAAAAATAAAATGGAGAGTAAAATAAAATGCACATAAAATAGCATTTCTTCCCCCTGCTTCCTAAAAATGTCTCATTACAGTTGATGTACAGTTGAATGCCAAAGGAAGCTTCTAGCAGATTTGCATCCAAAACCACACTGATGGCTATTTCCTGACCATGAGCTTCTCTCTGGACTATCCACAGCCTCTGAAGATGACATGAGAACTGCTATCTTCAGAGCTGAAGGACAGCTGATCAGACCATTGAGAAACCATGCTCAAACTCTTTAAGGAGTTATCTTCAATGATAAAATTTTCAGTGTGAAGCTTAAAACTACAGGAGAAGTTAAGAATTCCTAATAGGTTGTTTAAAATGCAGAGGACAATGTAAGGTGCAGTGAAGGACATAAATGGGAAAGAGCCTTCCAGCAGATTTGCAGGTTCTCGGTAACAAGAGAGATTTTGGAACATCACAAATCTATTAATCTCTGATTAATGAGATTTGAATAGCGGGCAGGGAGGTGTTACCACTATTCGTGCCTTTGTAAAACTGAAAATTATGTGATGCATTGTTATATGCTGTACTGTACAGAATTATGCCTTACTTTAAGCCTGTATAAGTTAATTATCATTTGAGAGTGAAACAGCTTTTACTAAGTAGTTCTGTTGGAAGTTATCTGCCTGAGATAATTTATGGGAGAACTTGAAAGAGTTATAAAATCCGACCCTTGGTCTACATTTGGCACAATTTGAAATTACTTTCAAACAGAAAATGTCTCTAATCATTTTGATTACTTGGATCACCTTCAAATGTTAACATGAATATAAAGGCTGTCATCCTTCCAAACTCTGCTACTGATAACCTTAACTGCAATTCAACTGCTCAGAGCTGTATGTGTTAAGAGTTTATTTTAATGCTTAGTGAAATCTGTGAGTGTTCTTCACCAGTTTCATAGCTCAGATAAAAGACTTGCCAGTTTAGACTTTTCAAGTGAGATATTCAAAAGGAGGTAGACTTGATTTCATTAATTTCCCACTGAAGTCATTAGAACATCTACCAAATTCAGCAGAGAAACAATTTTTGAAAACTTGACCTTAGTCATCAGCATCAGCATGAATTTACTCAGCTCAGGACACTCCCATTAATGTAAACTTTTTGTTCTGCTAACCCCCTCAGTAGGTCATCTGTTTAAAAAGGTCCTCAGTAAATTCAAATATAAAAGCCAACTACATTTTCTATGTCTTTCACATGCATATTAATGCTTTTTGAGAGTCTTAGTATGCATCCATATGAAGTCTGCTATTGCCTTGGGAAATTTATGATTTTGAATCGTAAAAAAATTCCCTTTATGTGATTACATGATTACCTGTTTAGTTTTAATGAAGAAAATTATGTTTCCATATTACAGAGATTTTGGCTTTTAAAAAGTAATTTTAAAAAAGCACCTAAAGATGAAAGCACTGCTATTCAGACTATGATTTTAAAAACTTTCTCACAAGATCAAACTATAATGTCTCCTCGTTCCCTGACTTTCTCCTTTCTTTCCTTTTCGGTCAACCTTAGTCTCAAAATTCAGCTTGTAACTCACCTGTTCCTTTATAGAGCAGCAGTAGCCTCTCCTTAGCTCATTTTTGCAATTCTAAAACACAAAAGAATCTTTCAAATGTCTTCACATTTTATATAGAATAATCTTCTCTGAATATTTAAGCATTAATCTGATTGTTTGGTAGATGGTAGCTGTTTCTCTGATCACTGGTACACTTCTACAAATTTATCTCAAGCCCCTGAATATATGTTAATATTAGAGTTATTAAAAAATTCAAGTGGTAGTTAGTATTGCAAAGGCACCTATTAAGTAGTGTGTAAAGATTTTCTCCTCTCTGCAGAAATATGTAGTAGAATAAAACGCTGACTTGGGTCATACATGAAAATGTATGAGTAAGATTGAAAATCCACTATCCAAAAATTGTGACAGATTTAAAATGTAGCTACTATTCCAACCCTCATCACTGCCTATTTAGGGCATTGTTTGTGAAAACAATCAGAACTGAGCTTAAAATGACAACCAAAAGTGTAATGAATTTACAAGAACGTCTGATATTGTGTCATTAGTAGGTCTCAAATTCTGCATTTTATTGAATTGTTTTGTGTAAAATAAAATAATTGCAGAACCACTATTGGATGAGATACATGCAGAGAAATTAATAGAAGTTTGGTTTAGGTCCAAATGCATTTTAAACTTGTGTTCAACAGAAAGCTTGATCTTTTGAAGTATCAAATACATCATCTTGAGTGATACTCAGTAATATCTCTTTTTCCATGTCTTCACTTCAGAAAGTGCATTTAAGACCCTTAAGACCAAGTCCAACCACCTCCCAACACTAACCCCCCCACACTGAACAATGTCCTTAATGCTCCCACAGTGTCTGGTGGAAGTTTTTTTAAAATCCTGTAAGTTCTTAAAAAAGGCTGATCTGATTTTCTGCTGTGTTGGGGAGCCAGCAGAAATGCTCAGGGGTCAGCATTTCACAGAAAGCTTATAGTGGCTGAATGGATCAAGAACCAACTCAGACTCCCTTAAAAACATAATCTTTTTCCCCTGTTTGCTGTTTGTGATGGTTCAGCTGCTGTGGATACATCAGGGCAGCAACTGGGCTTGTCTCACAAGCATGATAGATAATATTTTTGATGTCCAAACTTAGAAATAATCCATGATTCCTTATGCAAATGATCCTATAAAAATGTTTTAAAGCACTTTATTACTTGGAAGCCTTACTTGGAAAGCATGTAAAAGTGCAACTGTACTTTTTCATTTGTTTTGTACAGCACAAAGTCCTCTGCATGAAGTAAGCATTGCAAAGGGGTTTGTTCAGCTAGCATTTCAAGCAAAGAGTTGTTTTGATCTTCAGCTTAGTTTAGAAATTTTGCAGGCATGCCAGACCCACCTGCAGATGCCTCTCCATCCTCTGTTCAGCTGAGTCCGGGTCCAATTGACACAGCATTGAGAATGCATGCTGTGTTTTCAGGTACTGCATCAAGAATTACATTATGCAAACCTCGAGTATTTGTAGTGCTGTGGGACAAAATTGCAGACTGTCCATCACTGGAGATCTGTAAGAGACATGGAGACAGGAGTCCATCAAGAACTGAGACTACCTTACTAATGGGAATGTGCTGCCTGGCATCTGTGTTTCTGGTTTCCCATGATTTTATTGACATTTGAAGCCTTCAGAACAGGCAGTGTCTCATTAAGCATTCAGAAAGCAAGCAGCTCAAAAGGCTCCTCGTAAACTTTTTGTTGCTCTTACATCAGTAGCAACTGCTGCAGTTTGTGGTGGCAGAATCCCAGCTCCAAAACAGTGATCTGACAGCTGCAATTTCTCTTTCCCTGCAAATCGTGGGGGAATTGTAAGAATAATGTAATGATGCCTTGATGTGCATAATCTTGAAAAAACACAGTGAATTAGAGAAGAAAACAGGAAAAATGGAAATGAAGTGAAAGAAAGAAAACCTAAAAATATTCCACCTGGAGAAAAAAATGTGAGATAGGAAAGGCTGACAGTGAACAAGTGAAGACAGAGAAAGGATCAGTTATTTTCTGTTGTTCAAAAGGAGCAGAAGGTGTTAAACTTCCCTGACTTACCAGAGGAAACCTTGTGAATTGCACAACTTGAGCAAGAATCAAGCATCCAAGGAAATATAAGGGATCTCTAACCTGAAGGCCTTCAAGGTTATATTAGTCATCCTTCTGTAAGCGTATTGCAGCTTAATATATTCTCTCTTTTATGGATAAAAAGAGGAAACAGATCATTTTCCCTATGGCAATAGTTTGCAATAGTCATTTCCCTATGGCAATGGCAATAGTCATTGCAAAACAACAACAACAAACCTAACCAGAGTAACTCATGTATTCTTATTTGTCTTAAGCTACCAGCCCTCAAATTGGTTGACTTCTGCATCTCTATTTTCTAATTGCACTGGTTTATGTTTTGTGTTTGCAATACTTAATTACCACTGAAGGTTTGCAGTAGCTTTCAAACTATGAATTTCAATGAATTACATGGTCATAAATTTAAAATTGCATCTATTTCTGTATTAAATTTAACTGCTTTCAGCCTTCACCTATCAGATGCTGAACAGAACAGAGTGAAGGTTTGGGTAGGTTTTTGATTGTTGTCTGAGCACAAATGAATATATTTCAGGTGTTGGCATTTCTCTAAGTTATTCACAAACCATAAGGAGCTCATCATTCTGTGTGGTATTTATTCCAGTCCTCGAGTTAATGAAGAACTTAAACAGAGGAGTGATGCATAGCTAAATGACATGTAATACAAACATGCTTGCTTGCCCATGAGCCTCCTGCTCTCTCTTTCTCTCAGGCACATCTATAAGCAAACTGTTTCCCAAACACTCTGATGAATAAAACCCAAATCTTGTACATACACAAGTGGATACAGGCACGTGTTTCTAATGTAGCCAGACTCAGAATTATTACTTGTGGGCATTCTTTGGCATCACCTCTCTAAATCTGCTGTTATATTTTACACTGGTGGATAGGAAATCTGAGACCTTTCCTGACTTTTCTGGAGTCCCTGGTTCAGGAATCTTGTAAAGAATTAGTAGAAATGGTTATGCTCACGAGATCTGAATTGCGAAGGACAGGACAATGTAGTAAATAAGAAATATGAGTGTTTACATGTGTGGAAATAGAGGCAATGTGTGAAGCTAGCAGATGGGACAACAAACTACAGCAGAAGAAAAATGCTTTAAAAGCTCTGGTAGTGTTCAGCAAGTGTTCAGCTGTTAATCTTAAAGAAGGATTGTGGTGACAGCCTTCTGTACCAAGATAGGTCAGCAGGGCATTAAAACACACATTATCTAGGTAAAGGTGTTGTTTTTCTAAAGAATTGGAAAAACAGTAAGAATTAATAAGATTTAATTTCAGGATATGACAAGTGACTATACTCTTTTCCAATGAACTCTTATTTAATTTTACTGTTTCTTCTCTTGGAATGTTAAGGGGAGCTTAAAGACTACATGGTAAAACAATATTCTGCTGCAGAAGTTTTCTGTCATAATAATTACCCATTCTAGAAGAAAGACTGCAGAATCTGTTTTTTAAGGTGCTAAGGTCATGCTGTGCATGGAGTGAATATTCAAAAAATACTCATTAAAATATCTCTGTGTATTTTATTGAAATTGGAATCTTTCAATGGATATACTAAATTACATTGTAGAATAACACACTTTCCTTTCCCAGTAGCACAGTGGAAACGGAAGTAAACCCGAGAGGAATGAAGGAAGGGAGTCATTTTCCTCTGTCATGAATGTACTTAGTGTTTAATACTTAATTCTGTTAATATCCTATGCTAACTGTTTTGTAATAAGTATGTTAAAGGAATAAAGATAAGGAGATGGGGGAAGAGAGGTTGCCAGGATCACCGAGGAGTATCCAGGTGCAATTACAGGTCCACTAAGTGCAAAGGTGACTCTGCTCCTCGGTGAAGTTTGGCTTTTGGCAACATCAGTGTACATAAATCCATGGACCCCAAGGGATGCATCCATGTGTGCTGAGGGAGCTAGCAGAGGTGACTGCTGAAACACTCGCTATTACCTTTGAGAGATCTTGCATTAAAAAAGCATGACCAGCAGGTCAAGGGAGGTGATCATCCCCCTCTACTCTTCCCTGGTAAGGCTTTATCTGGAGTACTGTGTCCAGTTCTGGGCTCCCCAGTACAAAAAGACAGGGATCTTCTCAAAAGAGCACAGTGGAAGGCCACAGAGATGATAAAGGGTGTGGAATACCTCTCGTATGAGGAAAGGCTGAGAGACCTGAGTCTGTTCAACCTTGGAAAAAGAAGACTCATGGGGAATCTGATCCATGTCTATAAGTATCTCAGGTGTGGGAGGCTTAGGGATGAGGCTGGACTCTTTTCAGCAGTGCATGCCAATAGGACAAGGGGAAATGGCCACAAACTGAAGCATAGGATGTTCCGCACAAATGTGCATGGGAACTTCTTCACAGTGAGGGTGATAGAGCACTGGCACAGGCTGCACAGAGAGGTGATAAAATCTCCTTCTCTGGAGACATTCAAGACCTGCCTGGACACCTACCTGTGCAACCTGGTGTAGGGAGCTGCTTTTGCAGAGGGTTGGACTCGATGATCTCTAGAGGTCCCTTCCAACTCCTATGATTCTATGAAATGTTAATTTGAAGTATTTACAAAGACCTGCCGGTATCCTACATAGTTGTGGCTGGGAAACATCTTTTCAGAAAAGAGTTCCTTGGCACTGAGTGCTCCTGCTTGTCTAACCTTCATGCAAAAGGACAACAAAATGAGGGTGTGGCTGTAGATGTGCAGCTTGTCGTGGTCGGATATGCCCTGCTCCTCATATAGTGAATGCAGTGCTGGTCTTCTGGTACAGGAAATCAGGGCTGGTGCTCCAGATGCTGATGCTGAAAGGGTGAGGCAACTACTGAGGTGACAGGAGAGTAAAGCAAATAGCTGGGTGGAAGGTCATGTCCCTGAAATAGTGTTTTTACTAGCTGGCTTTTGAAGCACAGAACTCAGAAACAATACTGTTTCAATTCTCATATGTATTCCTCATAAATAAGTTTTTACTTGCATTAGAATGGGGGAGATCTGAAAGAAGTAGAGTACTAATTATCAATAGCTGGAAATGGATTAAAATTTGAGTTTATTTTTATGCTGAATGCAGTGTCTTGAAAAAATATCATGCTTTGCTCTGTGATGCAAATGGGGCTCCATATAGCATGGAGTACAGGCATTACACAGCTTGTTCAGATTGCTTACTAATGTGACAAAAAGACCTATGTGTGTGCTTAGTTTACCCCTTTCAGAAGCTAATTTATTTCCCTTAATGAAGTACTATTTGTGAGTTCTTACTGGAGGCTCTTCTGAACTTCTGCTCTTTTTTTTCACACTTGAGATTTCTATTCATTTTTCTAGACAGATTTTCCTAACTGTGCAATAATTTGTGTTGATGTTTTCTGTTAAGTACAAAGATTTAAATAACAAATGTATGCATAGAAGTCTATATGCAGATTCTCTCTGTCAAGTTATTTTTAAGTTATTTTACATCAGATACTAGAACTACAGTTCATGCATCCATTGGGAAGTGACTGACATTTCTTACCTCGAAGGTAAGAAAATGAAATGTAGGCTATCATGAGGTTAAATGAGAAAAAAATGCTCTTAATTAGAAGCACCCTGATTCAAGTATACAATACAAGGATCTGTTAACTTTATGAGGAGGTAAGAAATGTATGAGGGTTTGGGATGAAACTGCAGTTAGAAAATGCCTTTGAAAATCACTCTATTTATATTTTAGTGAAAGACATTTCATGCAGTAGCTCATTCATTCTTCATTGTCCTGCACCTTCAGTGCAATCTTAAAATAAGTCTAAATCTCAAGGACAAGGGGTAAAGGGTACAAATTAGAAAATTTCTCATCCATTTGATTTAATTCAAACATGAATTGAACAAGAGCAAGTAAAGTCAAAACAAATGAATAATTGTTTTGCTGGTAACTTTTTGTAGTAAGACATCAAACCATTATTATTTAATACAATTACATCAAACATCCCATTTGGCTGTTACTGACTGATCTTCATAGTAACCCCCACATGCATGCATCCATTGTGAGTACCAAATGTGCAGTGATGTTTCAAACTGTGAATTTAGAGGGCTGAGAAGGTAAGGGGATAAATTTGTTTTGCACTTAAAGTTTTTATAGTACTAAAGTAATCTCTCCTGCTTTTTTCAGCCTTCCAGTTGAACTTTTAGAGCAGATATTGTATTTGTTCTCTTGCATTGCCCCCACTCCACTATATTGGAAATTATTATGTTATTGACTTCATGAATATCAGTTAAAAAAAGACAGCTCAGTCAGAAGGAATCACATTAGTATCACACTTGGAAAGAAAATATAATATTTGCTGGGAGTCAAAAGTTCTGTTTTAAAACTGTTTATTTGGTAAGCTTGCTAAATCTGATGCAGAATTCGTTCATATCTGCATTTTTTACTGTATATGCCCAGGAATATAAATTTTTCCATTTTCAGTATAGCATTCATGCCTAGAAATTAAGCTTTACCATAGAATGAATTAAATCAGTAAATAGCTATCTATTGCCTGAGTAGAAAATCTGGGGGAGTTTCTGTTGGGTCGATTGATGGTTTGTTTGTTTTATGAACCCTAGAGATCTCATCATTTTAATGCTAGGATTTCTATTTGCTTTTGTATACATCTTAGCTTGAAAAAAAAAATTAAAAAAGCTCTTTTTTTCATCCATTCTGAGCTTTTTAAGTCATAACGGCAAAAATTAAGTGTTATTTTGCATTTTTTTTTAAAGAAAGATTAGGGAAAAGCCTATACATTTTGCATAATGCCAATAACAGCCCTACACAATCTGAAAATATATTTGTTAAAATTTATGTTTAAAAAAATGTTGCTGTGCTGGACTTCCTTATTCGTACACCTCAATTACAGAGCTACAAGTCATTGTCTGAGTCAGGTTTGATTTGCCATGCTTGGGATCTGATTTGGCAGAATCTTCTAAGTGCTTTGACGTTAATTCCTTTTTGTGGTAATCAAGTGCATGTCTTAAATGAATCGTTTCCTGATTTTCCACTTTTCAGTGAATACAGAGCCTTGATCAGCTGCAGAAATATGAAAAGAGGATAAAAAAATGAGTAATTCCAAATTCAATTGGCAGGACATCCATAGAAACATTGGGTTTTAAATAGCCTCCTTAGCCAATATGAAA
This sequence comes from Callipepla californica brunnescens, assembly GCA_023055505.1. Lineage (NCBI taxonomy): Eukaryota > Metazoa > Chordata > Aves > Galliformes > Odontophoridae > Callipepla > Callipepla californica. Next base: position 31,576,636 of record JALIRH010000005.1, read on the forward strand.
ATAGAAGGTGATGAGTTTAAAAGTTTGTTCTTAACTTCAAAATATCCTGTCTATCCTTGAAAAATTCACTGCAAGTCTACTTTGAAGAAGATTTAGTAGCCTGCTGACTAATTAGGAACAAGCTGTAAACATCCAAGGTGCTCTCCTTGTGAGATGGGAGCAAAATTCATGTCTGCTCTTCCACACCTTCTGCTGGGAGCACAGGAAGGCAAGTAGCCTTCCATAATCCATGCAAATTGTGGTCCTTCAAGGACATTTGTGTATCTGATCTTGACTCTGAATGTAACTATGAGCCTATCGAGAGATGGAGCCCTGGTTATTCAGGAAACCACGTGAAACATTTAGCAACTTTGAACCTCAGATGTTCATGCAGTAGGACACACTGAGAAAATTATGGAAAACAGATAGATGCTTCTATCCCATATAATTAGTGAAATCATGTTTGTCAGTATAGAAAAATATTTAAATTTTCAAATGTGATCATGTGTATTATCGTTATTCTTATGTCATTGAGAATGCACATGTCAGTAAAGGATCTTGAGACCACACTCAGTGGGCCAAGTGCACAGAGTTGCTGAATATATGTACTCTGCATGGCCACCAAAGGCTTTCACTGAAATTCTTCCTCATTTCTTATTCCCACTCCAGCCCAACAGATCTCCCTCTCTGAGGGAGAGCTGACAGAGCGTGCAGTAACTCAGAGCTCACCCTCTTCCCAGCACACTGCCCTACCTTCAGCATCTGCTGACAGGCACATCAGATATACTCATCCATTCACTGATTCCTCCCTCTGGCACCAATCAATTCAGAATACATCAAAAAAAGATAAAAATGAATTAAAAATCTAGGCTGGACTGTATCCCTTTCATGCCCCATTGAAGGTTTCTTTTGAGTTAGGATTCAGGATTTGATATTTACCTTTTGCTTTATCCTGCACTTTTGTGTTACTTCCTTTATAAGTCTGCAGTGCAGGTAGAAGATTTCATGTTTATAATATGTAATGTAATTTACATTCTTCTGCAGCAGACACAGGTTCAGGAGACATTAGCTGAACTCTGAGGCTTATTAATACGTTTGTCCTTTCTCAGTGTATAAAATGATAACCTGTTTTAAAGAAATACTATGACTGAAGACAAGCTGATGAGAAAAGTTACAATCATTCTGTGATTGCCCTGTGGTGTTCCTCTCCAGGAATTAGGGCTCTATCATGCTGAACATGAGGAGTGCAAAGTCATGGTCTCTTCCCACAGAAGTCATTTGTAGGATTTATAAGAAAAAATAATTTTTGTCCTATTCTCTGTGGAATGTGTTCTAGAGGCCCCATTTCCCTAAAGGGAAACGCAGAATTTAAGGACAGCAAATTTATTACCAGTAATTGTAAATACATTATGTAAAGTAATTCCAAATAAACTGTGCACTTGTGACAGTATTCAGTGCAATTAGGAAAGGTTTCAGCACAAATCAAAGAAGTTAATTAACACTAGTTCAAATAATGGACAGCAAAGAAGTAATCAGGAATTAGAAAGTTGGTAGAAATCTGTAGCAGCATCACTGAGATGCACTGTGAACTGGTGGCCAGGCTAAGTAAGGGCATTAATGGCTTGTTTGCATCAAGGGGAAAGTCTAGTTCAGTGAACATTTTAAAATGGAAGAACGTAATTCTAGTTTGGAGCCCTACCATTGCAGTGAACAGTAATTTCACATGCAGAGAAGCCAGATGCAAAATTTGGATTTTTTTTTACACGACAGAATGATTTACGAGGCACTGGGAAGTTATTTTTTCCTGTCTACTAAATTCATTTGCTTCTGCCTCTATATAAGCTTGAAAGTCATATCAGTTTCCTTCCCAGAATATTTTTCCTCCTCATCAACTGTGCTCATTGGCTTGTGATTGTCAGGTTGTTCAGGAGTTTGTGCTTATAAGGTTTAACGAAAAATGTGTCAGTGATTTCAAGAGTCCACAGGCAGTATTTTGGAGGATGCACTTTCAAGCCTTTCCCATGACAGTCAGGAGCCAAAGGGCTGAACTAGGTAATGAATTATCCATGGAAAACATTGTGACCAGGCAGCCATAAAGCTGCAGAAGTTTACTTTTTTTTTCCTCATTCCCCATGTGAATTCATATTCTTCTTTCATGCTAGGTATTGTATATGCTGAGCAAGTGAAACATAAAAACAGTCCCAAAAATTGCATAAACCCTTAGCCTGCAAAGCAGAGACCTTAATCACACTACAGTGTAGAGCTGAGATAACTAATGATGGTGGATATATATTAGAAAATTTGCAGAAAGTTGTTCTTAAGTCACTGTCCAGTGTTGTCATGATTGTTTCAGATACACGCATTTAATAGCAATTGTAAATATGTATGTATAGGAGCTCACAGCCACAAGTTCTAACCAATGTTGACTATGAGCTTCTTGTGGTTTCCCATGGGGGTTTCAGATTTGCTTCAGCAGTGAGTAGAAGATAGAACCTTCCACTTCCTCCATTTAAACACCTCATATTGTGTCTGAGATACCCATTTCTCCCCATGCTCATTATTCATGACCTCACACAAGGCATTACAGAAAGACTGTCTTATTTGTGGATCTAGAGATACCACTTTTTGTTAATTTTACCCTTGTTAATTAAAGGAAGTAAAAAATGTTCTTTAGACATTTCTTTAAGAACCCAGATGAGATAAATTCATACAGAAAGAGATCACAAACAGCTACAGGGATTCTGCACCCTTTGACTTTCTTCAGGACTTAGAAAGTTCTTACACTCATTTCTAGCAAGAAAGAAGTGCATTTTATGTTTTTTTTTTCTTCTAGAAGTTCTTGTAACCTTGGAAATGATAGAAATGTCAGCCTTTTTTCCTCTTTGTTTATTTTGCAAATCTCAGAGCTGTAACATCTGTGATGCTGATGCCTTGGGCTATGACAGGTTTCTCGTGTGTCATGTACAGCTGCAAGATGTTGCAAAAGCGTGTCTCCTTTTCTGCATCTAGAAATCGAGAGGCAGCGTTCAGAGCAGCCTGGTGAAAAACCTGCTTTGTCTCTGGTAGTACTGCACAAGTGGGTCAGCTGGGTCAAGCTGTGCAGGCAGCAGAAGCCCTGCTTCCCCTTGTTCTGTGTGCACCCAGCCTGGTGCCTCCCAGAACCTCTTCCCACAGCCTGCTTCTCCATCTATGGGCCCCTGGTGCTGGAAAAGCTGCAGATTCATGTATTTTTATGAACTTCTAAGACACTCTGACTTGCAATGAATGCCAGCACTTACTGTGCCTGCTTAAAAAGTGCTCCACACTTGAACTTTCACTCCCTTCCTGATGTTGATTTTCTTTTTGACTTTTTTCCCCTTGGTGCATGCAGTGAACATATCTCCTTGTTTTCTGTTCACAGAGTGGTTTACAGACCTACTGCTTCCTTGTGTTTGCGGCCATCTGCTTTGCAGGAGCGACGTACCTGTTTTTTGTCCTGCCTGAAACAAAGAACAAGACACTGAGTGAGATCAGCCACGCATTTGCCAAAAGGAATAAGGTCTCCTTAGAAATGCAAGAAATTAACCACTACCCAGAAGAGAGGAAATCAAGTGCAGAGCAAGAATCAAACTTCACTTCTTCAGTGGACAATGGGGGAACAAAACAAGCAATTGTGTAAAGCAAGGACATTCTTTTGGGGAAGCTGGGGGAAAAATGTGTTCAATTTCCTCATTTAGTATGTTTATAGCAATTGTATTTTCAATGTGACAACATGAACTGCATCCTCCTCAGATATGTTTTTTAAGTGAGTATGTGTGATCTCGTTAGCAGCTAGGGTGATTTAGGAGGCAGACTAGCAGCAGCTGTTTAAATAAATGTGAGCCAGTTTTCTTGGACACCTGCAAAATAGTGGGGTAGAGGAATACAGACCTGGGGAAGCATATTGGCTGTGGGGAGTAGGATTTGGCCAGGCACATCTGTGCGCTGTTGGTGAGCTGTGTGTGCGCTTGGCAGGAGATGAATGGGAAGGAAAGCCAGCAGGGATAGGGCTGCTAGGAATCAGTGTGAGCCAACCTGAAATGGGACCAGTTTGCACTTCTCCCAGTTCCAGTGTGCCAGTAAACCTACATGTGAGGACTGAGGAGAAAGAAGACAGGTGACACTCCTCCAACCTTTCAGTCCTTTTCCAGCTATTTTGGCTTCTTGCTGCTTCTTATGAAGACCTCCCAGCCTTTCATAACTGGAGAGCTGCAGGGCCTGATGGGTTCCTTTATCTGTCCTGCAAATCCTGATCAATCATTTGCCTGTAGTTTCTGAGTTTGCTGGCACTGTATTTCTGTGGATACAGATACATATTTTTTAAAGAATATCTGTAGAATTTTTAACATGAAAGGAAATCTAGCGCTCGTATTGAAGGGAACGATTTGTTAAGGTAGTTGTAGGGTGTAGCATTGAAAAGAAAATCAAAGGCCAAGTTTCCCAAGGATGTTTTTTAATTGTTTTTTTTATTATTATTATTTTTACTTTTATTTTTTCTTACTATTTTATGTGTGTGTAAAATGATAACTAGTGCCTTTCTTTCAACTTCTTTTTAAAACAAATCTCAGGAGCCAAAATTTTCCATGAGACTCAATAAGCATTTCTTAACACTCAGATCTCCAAAGGAACTTGGGAACCTATTTCTTATTTGGACAGTAACTTTATTTGGGCTTAATTCTTAAGCTCTGGGCCTCTGTGTTTATAAGTTTCTAAGCTATTTAATGCTCTTTAAAACTGGCCTTGAGGTCTGCATAACTTCATGATAGCAAGATTCAGCAGGTTGTCAGGCGGTGGGTGATCCATTGCCTTTCATTTAGAATATTTTTAATGAACTTTTCTTTCTAATTTGTAATTTGTAATTATGATAATGGTTTTTCTTGACTCTTTGAGTAAGTTTGATGCAAAGGGAGTGGATAAGCACTTTTAACTTGTTTGATATGAAAAGTAAGTAAGTCTTTGCACTACTCTCAGTGAGAAGTAAGGCACAAGAAGCAAGTGCAGCTTTAGGTAGAGCTAGCTGCTTCCACATGTAGTTACTAATGCTAAGTTCACAAATTTGGGATATATATATATATATATATTCTATGATTCTATGGTATATGTATATACTCATATATATCAAAAATATAAATGTATATATGACTATACATATATTCATACATAGAGAGAGAAATAGAGAACTGCTTTCTAGTACTTGTTTTGTTCAGATGTCCCTGACTGATAAGCTGTTTATTGTTTTGTTTCCTACTGTAGATTAAGATCAGAGATCCTGATAACTATTACTTCTAAGTGATGTATAGGGTATCCTGTGATTTATTTATTTGTGATATATTTGCTGCACACATTGTAAGCTGACAGTGCAGATTAGCTAACAGGGCAATTTCACTACTGAGTAATAGAAGAAAATTGTTCTGAGATTTTATGCCTAGATTTATGCTATTTTATTGGGACAGAAATACAGCAACAAGTGAGATGAAAAAAAAAGAAAAGATACGTGATGGAAGAGAGTTAAGAATGAAGATTCAGATTTATGACACTGGTGCTACCCTTAAGAAAAACCGTGAATCAGGACTATATCAAGTCATGATGAGATATAGAAACTAATCAAATACTATGGAGAAAAATGAAGAAAGGTATCTTCAATAACCCCTTCTAAAGTTGTATACATAGCAAATGGATATGTCTTCTTTTGGTGGCTCTTGTTGCCTAACCCATGTATTATGTGAGGCCTGCTAAGTGGTGGCTAGGTAAAAAATGAACTTGAATACCACGCCTGCAGCTCATTTCCAGAATAAATTCTTCTTCTATTGCCTTTATGGCAAGACTGGCAAGTTCAGACCCTCTCATTAAGGTTCAAAATTACTTTGAAATTAGGCCACTGACATGAGTTGTTGTGATCTGACTGAGGCAAGGTGGCTGGACTAGAATCTACTATTAATATAACATTTAGAAAAAGGTAGCACTCAGTGCTATTCTTGATGGGCATTGCAGCATCGTTATCAGCAAGTAATGCCTGAATGCCTGTCAGATAACTTCCCTAAAATATCATGTTGGCCTGATAGAGCAGTTCAGCTGAACTTCTGCAACAGGATAAAATTATTCTACAATTGCTTACAACTGCATCTGGAGCCCAGCTATAAACATGTTGATAAAAGGATGTCCGATAAAATTTCATATCACAGCTCAGGGGATTGTGCAGTATTAACAATAGGGGTTGTGTCTGCCTTGCCTATCTCTTGCCATAGACCAGATAGGCACACACCAGATACACACTTTCCTGTAGACAGTGACTGCAGACAGGGACAACAGCTCTCTCTGCCCTTTGCTCCAGACCGTGGCTCAGGTTGAAAATAGTTCCAGCCTCCAGATGTGCCCTGGTGCAGGTGCTCTGCTTACTGGCTAGAGAAGTGGCTGCTGTCTCCCCTGCCCAGAGTTGTGGAAGTTTCTGAGGAAGCTGCAGATATGTGAGTACTGTGTAACTTCTCATCTCTGTCCCTGAAGACAGCTTTGTATTGTTAAAGTTGTTTGGTAATGTTTTTTTATTTCCATTGTGATGCTGCTATAGCTATAGCTTCTCCAGCAATGAGAGGACAACATGGAATAGATCACCAACATGTTGTTTGGTTTTCTCGTTGAATGCGTCAAACTGTCTGCAGCCATGTGTTCATCAGTGGTGCTGTGTGGGGCCAGGTTCAGTTTTCCTGTTTCAATGAGACACCATTACATGGTGTTCCTTTGTACAAGTATTGCTGTTGGGTTGTGTGTGCTTGATCAGCAGTGTCCACACACAGTGACTGCAAAATAAACCTTCAGAATTAAATATGTGATGGAAGTATTCTTCTGGCTAAATCTGAATCTCCACGGCTTTTCATGTTCAGCTCCCTGGACTTTCTGTATGTCCTAATACAAGTCATCCCTTCATATGGATGACACAACCAATTTGATAGCCACTGGCTATCTGGGGGGTGTTGGCCAGAAAATCAGCCCTGAAAGTGTATATTTAATGGACTATCATTTATATTCTGCTTTCCAAGACAGATTCCATACTTTATTGTTTCATATGTTTATATTAGGCTGTGGACATAAAAATACAGGCATAAGTGAGGGGAAAATGATTAAAAGTGCCTAGTGGTAGAAATAACAGTATGTAAAAGTTACTGAACCCAGCAGGCCTTTTTTGCAGAGTTGCCATTTGCTATCAGTGACTTTGAGTTGCTAGAGCTCTACTTTGTGATGTGAAATTCAGTCAAATGACTTTCTGCTACAGAGATATGAAAAACTTGAGATCCCAAATATGCATAAAACTTGAATTTCCTACTTTGGGTTCTGAAGCCAATTTTCACTCCACGAGGATCTGCTTCCTAGTGGGGGAAGATGTGAGTATCTCAGCCATATGGGATGATTTTCATCTTCAGAATAAGATGCAAAAAAAAAAAAAAAAAAAAAAAAAAATGGAAAAGAAAAAGAAAAAGGAACACCTACAACAACTCTGAAAATTTCTTTCTTCCTTTTGACTATTTTTATGTTCTTTTCCTTACAGAGATCACCATGCAAACTATTACAGCTCCCATCACCTCACACAGCAGGAAGAAGAAATCAGAGTAAAGCATGATTAGGAGGTACCTGCTGTGTTTTTCTTTCAGCCCAATTACAGAAAAAGCATCTTAAAAGCAATCTAAAAATCTGAACCCAAATGGTGAAGCGGGTTTGTGAATTCCAATATTCAAGCTGTTATGTTAACTGAGCTGTTAGTTCCATTCTGGGCCCATATTTAATCCTCTCTGCAAGCGATGTTATTACTGAGTGAACCCCGTGAAGAGGTGAATTTCATAGCAAAGACTTGGTGCTTGGGCTTGTAATCGAGTTATCACAGCTCAGTAAGCAATCAAGCATAACCTGAGTCACTACAACCATTTTCCTTGGTAAGCTAAGCTGCATTAACGTCACTTTTGCTGTGACCTAAGAGAAACACAGGGAGAGAATGATCAAGCTCCTTCTTGAAATGTTTCTGCTTCAATTCTGCTAAATTTCATCCTATTGCAGTTGGTACAATAAAGAACAGAGCAACGTGTGAGGTTGCTGGAGTTTGTGGTTGTCTTAAGATAATTCCCAAAAAGGAACAAGCAAAATATAACCCTGCCAGACCCCTCGAAATGCAACGCATTAAGGGCGTGATTAATAATGAATTTGTCTGCTGTTTTGTAAGCTGCCATACTGAGACAACATGATAGGATCTAAACGAAAAGTGGGGAGATTTAGATGAGATGTTAGGATGAAATTCTTTACTTATGAGGCACTGTCACAGCCTGCCCAAAGACGCTGTGGATGCCCCATCCCTGGAGGTGCTCAAGGCCAGGTTGGAGGGGGCCCTGGGCAGACTGAGCTGGTAGGGGGCAGCCCTACACATGGCGGGAGGTTGGAACTGGATGGGCTTTACAACCCCTTCCAACACAGTTTTCTATGATTTTATGTTCTATGATTCATGATTGTTACATTGATTATTGCTTTATATTCCTTTTTTTTTTCCTCACACTTAAATAATTAGTCACAGTGAATGCAATGCTCACCTCTTTAAACTTGTTCCACCATTTGTTCCTGATTTTTACCAATTAATTATAGACACAGTTTTTACTCTTCACATTTGAAAAAAAAGAAAGCATTGATTTATTAGGAAAAATACACACGCCAAAGATGGTACAATTTTCTCTAGAGGCTGACATTTGCAAAGATGAGACCAAAGAGTTAGTTAATCACTTAAATCCAAATTTCATATGGTTTCATCTCTCTGAATTAAACTTTGCTTTTGTTTTATACGCATATGCATACATAGTGAGACTAGTTTATGATATACCATCATAAAAGATAGGTGGTTTTAATTCTCATAGGTGAAAAAAATAAGCCATTTGGATATTATTCTTTGGAGGAAGAATGGAGGTTTTTCTTAATTCTATAGAACTATATATCTCTTAAACTAATGTGAAGTAAATACCAGTATAAGAAATTACATTTACTTTAAAACTACACCACAGTAAACCAAGGTTAGATAATTTATATTCTGTCGCTTACTTGCTGAAGCCTTATCTTCCTAACTGGCAATCTCTATGAGCCGTGATAGACCAATCATTTGGATAACTAACATTCAGGTCATTTAGTTCAAGACTTCTCCTGAACAGTGATGCTCAAATGACTGCTAACATGTAGTAAGAGAACCAATTTCCTTTTGTCAAATATGCTTTAAAATGATTGTATGAAAAGTTATACTTAATAGCAACTTTTGAGCTTTCTTTCAAGGCATTTAAAGAGCTCTTAAGACTCTTTTTTATCCAACTACAGAACAGGTTTGTATTTAAGCCCCTCAGGCGGCAGGATGTATTTGGATATGTTTAGTTCAGGTTAAACCAAATATGCTCTTCCAGTATCTAGCATAAAACATGCTGGAAAGAGTTTCAGGTGTCACTCTGAGCTGATGGTGAAACCACTGCTCAGTTTGCATCAGTAATCAAAGGGGGAAAAAAGGAATGGCAATAGGAAATCATGAGAAAATTGTAATTTTACATGTCTGGTCTCCCCTGTTTTAAAAGAGGAACAGAAGGAGGCAGGTGATTTTTTTTTTCATGTTTTGGGAAAGTTAAGGAAAGTTAAATTGGTTAAGAAGATGAAATATGGCTGAAGAAAAAAAGAATGCAAGATGACCAGTTTTTACAGGGAATAGCTCAGGACCTATTCAATGAGCAATTAAAAATAAATAAAAAACTAATAAAAAAATTTAAATGCATAACTAGAATTTTAGAATTCATAGGAACAAACTAGAGTTAATGAATTTTACTAGGATTAGATATTTAAATTTACGGTGACATTCTGATTTGAATCAGGCAAGAGAAAAAAGAAAAGCTACAGCTAACAGGAGATAAAATTCTCTAAGGCGATGAGTAGTCTGTAATTGGCTATTACATCCATCTTTCACCTTCTTTTGAGACGTACACATAATTTATGGATGTAAGATGATATTCCATGTGGATCGTTGTTCAGACACACTGTCATAATTTTACATGTTGCAGTGTGAGCTATGAGCTGACCCGAAATCCAATAGAACTGGGGAAATCCCAACACTACTAGGAAAAAAATAATCAGACATTCAGTCTTATACTTAATGTTTCAGAAAAATACTAAAAGCCTAAGTTTTCTCCACACAAGGGAACTTTTCAAATGCAAATTGGAACATTATGCCTAGTGATAATCATTGGGAAACTGTATTGAAGTTTCTTTCTTTGCTCTCTTTTAAGAGCTACTTTATTCAATTTTGCAAAGCTATTACATGATACAGCCTTTTTTTTTTTTTTTTGGTTGTTCACATTGGCTAACATATATTAGAAATAGAAATGAGTATTAGTAAGAAAGAAAAAGATGGAATGATACAGCATTAGTAGGAGGAGAATCATTATGTCTAGCAAATTTCTGTATTTTCTGTGACAGCTGGTATGGATCACTTAAAATTTAAAAAGCCTAATAGTTTTTTGTTGTTGTTGTTGTTGTTGTTTTTTAATATTCTCAAACTGTATTTGTAGGTGGGGTCAGCCTTGTGGTAACAAGCTAATGGGTTGAAGAAATGGAATCCAAATGGTGTGGGTGGTGTCAGCACACAGGATGTAGGAGGTGATGAAGAGATGATCACTCTGGAATGCAAAATTGTTCACAGTACTAAGAAAACTCTTTTTCAAATTTAGAAGTGACAGAAAATTGTAACACATCATACATGCTTTCTTTCACTGTCATTACGCTACTTGGAGCAACTTTAAAAATATAATTTGAAGGATAAGACATTTCTTTTGTCTTTCAAATGAAAGATCATAAAATCAGAATCATAGAACATCCCAAATTGGAAGGGACCTACAACGATCATCAAGTCCAACTCCCAGCTCCTCACAGTATTGCCCAAACCCCAAACCCTATGTCTGAGAGCAGTGTCCAAATGCTCCTTGAACTCTGGCATCTCAGGCTTGTGTCCACTGTCCTAGGCAACCTGTTTCATGCCCAGAGCTCTCTGGTGCAGAGCCTTTCCTATCCTCCACAAACCCTCCCCTGACACAGCTCCATGCCGTTCCCTCGGGCCATGTCACTGTCACACAGAGCAGAGCTCAGCACTGTCCCTCCACTCCCCATGAGGAGCGGCAGCCACCATGAGGCCTCTATGCAGCTCCTCTGCTCTGGGCTGTGCACACCGAGGAGCCTAGCTTCTGCTCATACTTCTTGAACTCTAGACCTTTCCCCATCTTTATCCCCCTCCTTCGGAAGCTCTGCAATAGTTTTACATCTTTCTTATTTTGTGGTGCCCCAGACTGCACAGAGTAGCTGGTGACTATACTTTCTCCTGTATCCAATATTAGATCATAAACTCCTTTTTGATGGTGACTTCTGATCAATTATACCATGAATAGTTCCATCAGTGCTACAGTAGATTTTTTTTTCCTCAGAGCCGCATTTAAAATGAGATATCTTCTAGGTTGCTCCTGCTTCATAATCAAAACCAAAATGAAAAAATAGCAAAGTATAAAACCAGTGCAGCTGTGGAGCTGCAGGCTATAGGTCCTGGAGAGGTTTTATCATAAATACTTCAGATGGGATCTGCAATACCTACTGGAGTAAACTGTAGACATTTTCCTGAGCAAAGCTAATGGACATTTTACCCTTTGCTTCCATTACAGATTGGGATTTCACTCAAAACCTTTATGCAGCACTGAAAATATGCTCGCAGCAGCGTAAAAGTGATTACCAGCATGAATGAGAGTCGAAACACGAAAAGGTTGCAGGACTGGCTCCTTGTCCAGTCAACAGTAGGCTGCACAGATGTTGCCAATCTTGCCTCCCTGTAGTTTATTATCCAGTTAATTAGAATACTACTGCTACTTAGGAGGAGTGAAATTTAAAAGAACTCCACAGTTTGCTTTGTACTTCACAAGCTGCTCTGTAAGAATTAGTACAATGAAGAGATTTGCCCTAGGCGTCTGTAATATTTGTCTGACCTACATACACAACTCAAACAATGTGGCCTCCTTACAAAGGGTAGAGTCAGGCTGAATTTCCACATATTGTCTCTGCTGACAGCAGAATTGCTCTTTAATTTAGCATTTGCTTAAAGAACAAGTCTTTATTACTTACTAGGATTATATTTGATATGCTTAATCTGCTCTATGGCCTTTTGCATTTCATATTTATGATTTTAGGAGTTGCTTCATTCTGTATTTTTTTATGGTCTCATAATTTGTAAATGCCTTTCATAGCAAAAGAATTCCAGCATTTGCCTGCATCTAAGCTGCAGACACTTAGGAGAGGAGATTCTCTAGCATTATAAAAAAAAAAAAAAAAAAAAAATAGTCCTGCATTGCATTTATCTAATTCCTCCTCATAGAACATCTTCACAATACCTGTCAAAGTCTACAATTGTGTTAGTTGCATTTACATGTAGGAGAGCAAGGACGACTCATAGAATCATCTGAGTTTGAAAGGACCATTAAAAGTAATCTAGTCCAAGACTCCTGCAATGAACAGGGACACCTACAGCTTGTAAGGTTGCTCAGAGGCCCATCCATCCTGACCTTGAATGTCTCCAAGGATGGGTTTCTACCACCTCTCTGATCAACTTGTTCCAGTGCCTCCACTGCTACTGAATAAAAGCATCACAGGTACAGAAGTCATAACAGTCCAAGGTGACGAGGCTGAAAGAGTCCCTCTTCTCCTAAGGACCCAGCTCTCCTCTCACCTGCACCACAGCTCTGGGCTCTCATCACATGTCAAGAAAAGGACCAGCACTACTCCACATGAGTGCATTTTTGCATGTTTACAACAGCCTCTCAAATAAAAACCAAACTGTGAAGGGAATGTGAGAAGCAGAAATAACAGACAAATGCCGAGCACTGACCAGCCTGGCTCTGCCAACTGACCTTTGACCTGAGATGCATCCTCAGCACATTCTACTTAACAAATAGCATAAACTCCCACAAACATTTCCACCTTGAGGGAAAATCATTGCTTAAAAATCAAGTGCAACTGTCAAAATTTTGCTTATCTTCAGGTGCAGTTGCCCGCTGACAATGACACTGCTGTTATGCACCAATTTGGTTCAACATTACTTTTATTTGATGGGTCAAATACAGTTCTGTCACAGTGGTGACTAATCACTCTGAATCAGATAATGTACTTCACTACAAAAAAAGAGAGTAAAACATAGGAGACAGCAAGCTATTAGATAGTTATTCCTCATATGCATTCAGTAAGGTATGAAGAATGCTCATCAATTTTAAAAGCCCTCTGTAGTTACGAAGATAGTCAGGGGAAAAAAGGTGGTGTTATTTTTGTTTTCTTATTTTCTTTAGGAGTTATTTTAGGATAATTGCTGCTTTCAGATGTTTTTTCTGCAATATAATCTAATAATACGCACAGAAAAATGTGCATCTCAAACTCGAGAAAATTCTTGCTGTAGGGTTAATAGTGCAGTTATGTGATTAATTTATAATGTAATTTACAAGTGTAGAGATTTTCTTATTCAAAATAGAGACCGTGTACAAAAATGATCTGCCATGGTAATAAATGCATTCTGTTATCAGAGCCATGACCGCAACTGTGGATACCATATGCATGCTAGGGAAAGAATTATATATGTATTTTCATGTGCAGAGCTTTTATAATACATATATACTTATATATATTCATGTATATATTTATGTATTAATGGGTATATAATAACTTTATGTGGCTTACAAGATTTCAGCAGAAGTTCCATATTCTAACAGCAGTAATCCATAAAATCCAGTACACTCTGTTTTCTTACAAATGTTGGATTAAGTATGACTTCATTAAATCACACAGATTGAAATACTTCTCTTGAACAGTTCACAGATACTTAAATCAAATTATTTATGTATCTGTGAAGAGTTCAGTGATTTACTTTCTTTAGTTAGAAAGAAGTTATGGAAATCATCACCAAGATAGCCCTATCCATTAGAATATATATGCAGCTGTGCACAACTAGCAAAGAGGAAACAGTTTTCTGCCAACTCGGATTTTCAGCTTTAATGTCCATTTGCTGATGCAAAGGTTGTATTGGCTATCAGTATACTTTCATGCAAGCTGTCTATGTAAATCTAGTGCTAAATAGCAGCACACTTCAAATCATAGTTGCTGAACTTAGAGAAGCTTAAAATATCACTGAAAATAAGTTTTCGTGAGTTATTTTTAGTTTTGGCCTATATAAAGCATATTCAGAAATTCTCATATGGCTTAACCAGCAACTTGAATGTCTCATGACTTTTTATGGTCTTCTTAATACTGAAATAGTGAAGTACTTTATGCATTCATTGCTCAGTTTATATTGGCAGTAGTGTGGAGAGTTGTGTTAATCCGTTGATGTATCTTTTTATATACTCTAGCATACTGTGTACAGAAAAAAAGAAAAGAGAGAGATTAAATAGGTTTGAACTCTTGGTGGTTTGAATGCTAAACCCTAGGTCATTAGAAGAATAGAATCATAGAATCACCAAGGTTGAAACAAACCTCTGAGATTATCTGGTCCAGCCCTCCATTTACTACCAATATTGTCTACTAAAGCATGTCCTGAAGTACCACATCTACACCTTTCTTGAACACCTCCAGGAACACTTACTCTATCACGTCCCTGGGCAGCCTGTGCCAGATCTTCTGACACTAGCAAGTTCAAACTTCTGGAACAAGACGTTGACAATATGGCACGATAAAGCCAACAGTATCACAACACAAGAGTGAACAGACAGAAGCAGTGTGGCAAGTAGGGATATAACAATTTCTCTGTCTGCTTTGAAATGCCTCTGAATCCCCACAACCCTGCTCTGGAAAGAACTGCAAATTGGAAACCCCCAAGCCCCAGATCAGGCACAGCTGTGTCCTTCTCTATATGGAATAACCTGCATTTCTGTGCCTTTAATCTTTCAGGATATTTTTTTTACACATTGCAATCAAATCTTGTCTGTTTAATTTTCTTAACTGACAGAGTATAAGAAACAATTGATTTAACATTAATTTAAACATTAAACATTTATTTTTTGAATGACTTCACCCAGAAAAGCCTTTCTTCCTTTTAACCAGTGTATTTTTTTGCTTTAACAAGCAAGCTAGAGTGATTGATCATTTTTTACATGATCAGAACTTATTTTACCCTTAAAGTGATCCACAACGCAGCAGAGGAGCCAACCATAGCCTTGCCATTTGTATTGTTCCTAGCTAACGCTCTTTAAAACATGGCAAACTGAGCTTGCCTGTACTTTTCACTCAGAGACAGGGTACAACACTGTTTCTCTTGACTGTGATGGAAAAAAGGAAAATAAATAAATAAAAAAGGAAATCAATGGGAATAGAAAAAATGCTTTAATTAGCATCTAGAATTCATAACACTGAATATATTGATCTGCACAGTCTCCTAGTAATTACAGCTGAAACCTCTGATATATAAATGACATGAACTACACTGTGCTTTAACACCATTTGGCAAAAAAGCAGCCAAACAAGAAATAAAACCCACACACCAAAAATCGGCACTGAAAAATTCTATTCTCTTGGCTTGAACTTAGTGGCAGCAGCAATTTTGTTTTATATTCTGGAGTGGGAGACTCCAGTTTGTGTCATCGGGGCTGGGTACTGTGAATGAGTGCCTCATTAAGGCAGTGCTGTATACAGGAGTCAACACCACCATTAACCACAGAAAACTTATAAAGCACCTTGCTGTGCAGTAGGAATATGGTAGGCACAACCCTAATCTTCAAATGACTCAAGCAATAAATACCACGCTGAAAATAAACAGAAAGCACTTTCTTCTCTATTTGTGCCAAAGCTCAACATCTGCTCCACAATAAACATATGACACAGAGTTGTAGAATATTAGTACTTTCACAGTAAAGGTAATTAACTTTTTGGATTAGTTCTCCATCTGTTTTTAGTAGTTACATAGTGCATGCATTTTGGGGAGAGAAACACTGTAAAATGCGCTCTAAGCATCAGCATGTTCACATAACTTAGTAACTTTCCTAGTGCACACACTAAGAGTGATCTATGGCACATTATCTGCATGGATTTCTCCCAGTATCTCAAACTTCAGTGCAGTGGTGGCTGAGACATGACAGGCAGTGGAGCTGCACTGATGTGAGAGCCATAGGCAAATAGCAGCATTTCCTACCTGCAGACCCCACTCATTCTTGTCTGAAAGCAGAGGCTATCAAGGAGGTACTCTGCTCATCATCTTCTCAAGGTCTTTACACTTTGGGGATTGCATATTTGGAGGTACAGGGGAGACCTGATGACTCTGCCTCAAAAAGATTTCCATATGAGACTGACTGGAGCCTGGGAAGCTGAGATTCCTATCAGAGTCAAAGCAAACCGCTGCAAAACCTGCTTCTGAGCAGCAGGATAAACTGGAATTCACTAGAGTTTGCTCTGTGCTGCCCATAGATGCCAGTGGCTGGAAGGAAAAATGACCTAAGGAAGAACAATGAACATCTTTGTCCCACTCCAGACAGTAATGCAGTACCTCATGGGACATATGAACAGAGAAAGAAACAGAGAACAGAGAAACAGCCCACCTTTGTTTGTCAGTTAAATCCCACCACAATTTGCTCTCAGGCTCTGGAAACGGCTAATGAGGATATATTACTATTTGCTCAACATGATGATGCTGTTCAGTGCCCGTTACCTTGGGGACAGAAGGGGCCTTCTCTCAAATTCATGTAATTTTTTTTTTTTAATAATGTTATAAAAGGCCATTTGCAGTGTGGATGTGGCCAATCCATACTTCATGGGCCATATCTTACTCTTGGGCAGACGAAACCTACCTCCTATACTTGGCCTATGTCAACTCACCAGCAGCAAGGCTCTTCTGGTTCGGGAGCATACATGTATGTGATCACTTGGCTGTGTGAGGAAACCATCCAGGCACATCTCATATGGGATGATCCTACCTGGCTCATCCTACAGCCAACTCTATCACACACCAAACTCGTCCACATCAGCTGCAGGAACCCTGGGCATCATCAAACATCATTAGGTTTCTTCTTCGTGGGCTACCTAATTCATACCCAGAGCCCTGGCCATTTACAAGTATTTACAATGTTGGTGAGTTAGTAGAATTTCTGATACCTGTCTCAAAGAATTTGACTGGGGTTTAGTCATTCAAAAGTACTTCTGAAAGGTCCTGGAAATACCAGTGAACACTGGGTATATCCAGGGTGGCCAGCTATCGCAGATACAGAAAATTCCACCTTCATGTTACAGCATTTCTCTTACTTAACAGTCTACTAGATAGTAAAGTTATCTTCATCTTGTCCATAGGATTTTTCTTTACCTACGGTAGGACTTTCAAATAGCCCTCATGCTGATGAATGTTGGTGGATAACTGGTGAATGTTAAGAATTATCTTCACTCACCAGTGTCACTTTGCTGCTGAAATAGCTAAACAATGAAAGAAGTTAGGAAAAATTTTTACAGGACTTTGCTGGTATAACAACAAAGAAGAATGAAACGTACTCCTAAAAATAATCCATCGCCATGAATTTTACTGCTCATAAAATCTAGAGCTTTCTCCTGCTGCAGTAAGAAAAAAATAAGGGCTAGTATTAAATTTGTTCCCACTTCTGCTGGACATACTTCTTGTGCTCGCTTCATTTGCTGCTCACAACTCAACACTAGAGAATGGCAGTGTTTAGTTTATAGAATTTTTCTTTTTGAAAACGCTAGCGGTAACAGGCAGTTCTTTTCAAAGGAGTTTGCAGTGAATCTGAGCACTAGCAGAAGTGACTAGATTTTGGAATGAAACGAGTACAACCATTTGGGCCATGAGCATCTTTGAAAAAAGGCTCTTTTGCCAACACCTGAGCACTGGGAAAAATTCAAGCCCCAGAGCTGCGTGCAGAGAGATTCCAAACTGTAGCTCTTCCAAATTATTCAAAATAATTTAAAGTGTCATTGTTTGAGCTGGTATTGAAGGAGCACAAGCAAAGTGCTTTTTGCAATGTGATTCGCACAGATAAAATCTACTTCAGTCAGATTTCTGTCCAACTGCTCAATATTCTAATGAACACCTTATTCTAGATGTTACAGAAATTAATTTTAAATGAAAGATATGACATACAGGGGTAGAAATTAACCTAAAAATTACCTGAATTATTCTTTTACTGTCTATCTTGACATTGCCTATTCATCAGAGCTATTAGGGTTGCTGGAGTCACTCTGCACCAGATATATGAGGTTGCACAGCTGAGAAATTGGGCATTTTGCACAAAGACAGGCAAATAAGTAATATCTGGATACCATGGTGATAAACGATTGACAGCACTGCATTGTATTGCTTCCCACCAAAGGTACTGCTGGATACAGGGCTTTGTTTCCAGGGTCACATAATTTAATTTTAAATCAATGAAGCTGAAAAAATAGTATTTTCCTAAAGCAAATATCATTCTCCAAGTTCTAGAGTGATTCTGGGTGTTGTTGTGCCAGCATAACATTGTACAAGTTAGTCCAGGGTTTATGTCACTGTAATGGTGATAAAACTCTGGCCATGTATGGAGAATAAAGATACTGTACCTCCAGTGCATTACCTAGCCTGCCTAAAGGCAGTGCACCTTCAGGCAGTGAACCTTATTCGCAAGCATACATAATGGTGTGAAAGGCTATGATTTAAAAATAAATAAATAAATAAGCCATTATTTCACGTTTCCTCTTTGCAATTTATTTTAATTAGTATTTTTTTTTCATGGTTGAAAATGCTGTGTAAATGCTGTGTAAATGCTATTACTGCTATTTATAGCACACAATCAGTCCACATATAAGGTTTCTTTTGATGACAATGTACAAATAGCATGTCTCATGTTTTGAAAATCACTTGACTTAATTTGCACAATGGTTTCAGATCCTTCCACTCAGAAAAGATGGTATAAATATAAAATATAGCTTCCATGTGTTGCTTCCTTCAAATAAGTACTGACTCCAATCTTTTTCTTCCTGGATCTTTCTGTTGATTCTCAGTACAAAGGCAGACAAAATGTAATTTTAATTAATTCCATTACAAACACAGTGTTCAGACTATTAAGTGCACAGCTTTTGTGCTTCATAAAGAAAACCATTCTTGTTATGAATTTATCTAAATGCAATTTTAAAACAATGTGTCAATGGAATAATTATTACTGTTAGCAGAATCTGTTTTCTATTATCAGTGAGAACAAACAAGTGAGAATAACATAATGTAAGTACATGAGTGCAGTACGTTAGAATATGTGGACATGCCTAGCAAATAGAGTTGAAATCTGTGGGACTGGTCCCTGTTTTTGTGGACAAGTGAGTGTTCTCAGTCCATTTTCCTTCCCTCTTGTACTTTCACAGGAAATAACTTTTAAGTTTTTTTCTCATAATCTCTTAAAAACTATGAAATCAAATATTTGTAATCTATTTTAAGACAATGAGTTGGTAACACAAAACAACATTTGTTCAGCCATTACAAAACTATCTTATTTGCAAGTGCTCTCAGCCACTGACCATGCTTTGGTCTCCAGCTGTGGAGGAATGGGTGCACTGTTTGTAAATAGTTCATTTGGAAAATGAGGATTCCCATACTTCTGAGAGTAAGTCAACCAAAATCCAGACTCCTGTTTATATCCACACAGCACTGCACTAAACTTGGGATACTAAACCAGGTCCCTTGTTCCTCTAAAACAGCCAGCGCCCAGGTATATCACAGCAAGAACCTCTTTATAAGTTAAGTGCTTCGTGTTCAAGAGCCAACACATATACACAGGCCGTGTATAACTCCATCTAAAATAAACTGACATCCATCCATGCCCAAGCTACTTCAGATATATCTGGAACTTATTTAATTGTTTAAAATATTACAGCTACCAGAGAAGAGCATAATTTTCTGTGAGCTTATAAGATTTTTTTTATATTAGGTGTTGTACGAGCATTAAGTTCCACAGTTTCTTACCTACAAAGGTTTGAATTCAGCTCTCAAAGCTCACCCTATTACTATGGGAAGTGCCAAGTCATTTCTGGAATTGATCTTCCTTTAGCATTATATTCAACCTTAGTACATTCCTCACATACTTAAAATTAAAAAAAAAATAAATGTAAAAGATGGTGAATGCTGCAGTTAAGCTCAAGACAACTATTAAAATAACAAGCAAAGACAAATTTTATTGTTATTATCATTAAAAACTCCCTATCAGATCACTCTAAGAGAGGCTATGGTCTATTGTAGCAGAAAAGGAGATAAATACCTTTCATCAGTCTCCCAAAAAGTTCCCAGGCAGAGTCCAGGAGCTGGGACAAGAGAATAATAAGCAGCTTCTCATTTCTGTCAGACTGTGATAAGTTGGTTTATCTTGATAATAGGACCTATTTCCTCACTTTTTTTTTTTTTTTTTTTTTTTTTTTTTAAGTCAGTGCTCATGCAAATCATCATCATGCCTCAGTAAATGTTACGTAAAACTTTCTGGATATGTTCTTTTTTCAAATGAGAGGCACGAAAAGAGATAAAATCTTCCAGTTTCACATTTGTCAGTGTTTTCCTTTGCTGGCCCCTAAAAAATTTTCACTGGACACACAGACTTTTTTCAAGGAAGAGCCTATTGACAAACAAGTTACTGTACCTGGACTCTTCCATGTACCTTCTGAAACAATTTACAACAGCCAGTGATCAGACAGAGGCCAAAGACTACCAACTACAGCACTGCACTTTCAGGCTGAGGAGAGCCATCCTTCGGTTTGCCATGTTTTCCATCCTGAACTCTCTGAAAAGAACTACCTAAAAGCAAATATCTTTCCTTATTCACTGTGATTGTCAAGTGGTAAGGTTTCAGGAGATGACTCATTTTGAACCAGGAAAAAAAAAAAAAAAAAAGAGTAAGAAAACGCTTAAGTTCCCAAGTTCAGCACTCCAAAAATGTCTTTCAATTTGACAAGCATGGGTGGAAAGAGCGAAAGAGCTCTGAACTGCAGATTTGCTTAGCTCAGGAGCTGCAAAGCACAGGTCAGGTCAGAGAGATACACAATGGGGAGCAAAACAGAGAATGATGACAAATCATTTGACTCAACAGAAGAAAAAGAGTGGAATCGTTCTGACATAAATCTTAAAAGCTTGATGAGCATTTTATTCTGAACTGGAATAAAAGATATAAAAGAGGGTGCAGAGCCCCAGGAGGAATCTGGAAGATTCTTAGAGGATCTATACACGAAAAACATAGAACACTAAAACAACTACGCTATTATTAAAGAACTTCCCTGGAGATCTCACAAATACACAATCCTCCCTATGAACAGAGCTGTTCATAGAGTTACATGGAATCACCAGTGCGGCATAAATAAAAAGCCTGAAAACTGAAAGAGACAATTAATCTCATAAACAGGTATCTGTCAAGCCTAGAATGACTTCGAATAACTGGTTAGACCCCTGAAGAAAGTGATCAGAGAAAACTGTGATTTCTAAGTAACCTATCACCAGATAAAGGCACTGTCTTGTAACACAAACAGTCTTTATGTGTTGCAAGATGCAGCATATGTTCAAGTCCTTAATCAAAGTATTACATATTTCTGAAAATTGTGACACTGTCACACTTTTTTAGACAAAGGAATATAATGTTTATTTTCAATTACTCAATTGATTCACTTCTTTCTTAGTTTCTTAGCTCCTGCATGCAACCATCCTTATGCATGTCTACCCTCACCTTCTCCTTACTTTTTCTTGCCTGCATACAAGGCCCCACTCACAAGACTGCCCTTCAGAGAGTCCTACAACTGAGGGCCATGCTCAGCTTTAATTCCAATCCTAACTCCTTCCTTGGACCATGTCTCTCACTGCCTGTGAACACACCACTAAGTCACACAGAAGAAATGTCAGAAAAAAAAATCATGCTGATCCCCAAAGCAATAAGCAGCCTCAAACACCCCTTGTGCCTGCAGCCAAAGGACCGAGGTCAATGTGGTGGCATTTGTGTAAAAGGACCAACATTTTCAACCTTGGAGCATTTTCAACCTTGAAGTTTAGGCCAACGTCCTGCAGCCACCACCATTTTTCAGAATTTCCTGGCATGGAATATGACCCTTTTATTTTCCCCCATAGAATCCTGAAAAAATTGACATGAGTGAAAAATGAATGAGTTTTTCTATTTCAGCCTCTCCTTCTTGGGGCCATATCTATGCAGAACTATCTACTATCTATGTAGAAACTACCTCATCTACTGTTCCATAAAACCATCTACAGCAATGGCTTCAGAGTGACCAACAGCCAGGGGAAAAAACAGGCATATAACCAGGGATTAGTTAAAGCAGAATGACAATCAGTAACTGAAAATCTGTCTGCTTCTGTCAGTTTGAATCAATTTTAGTTGAACTGGGAAAAAAAAAAAAAGTTGAAAGAACTTTTGGCTTGGATTGAAAATGGGTATCTGAAAATTAGCTTCTAAATGAGAACAAATGAAGCTTAATGGAGTGGTGAGTCAAGTTGTTAGAAGAAAAAAAGATTTCTTTTTATAGCGGTAATGATAATTCCACAAGTGTAAGTATCTTTGAATGCATGATTGAAGGTAATGCTCAAACAGACAAACGTCTGCATCAGTAGAGACATAATAATCACCCATACATTTGGGACGTATTCAAAAAATTGAATTTCATCAGATCATCCACGCAAACAGAAAATTCCTCAAATCAGCCTGCCTTCATCTGACTCTCTATCCACTTAGAGAGCTGCCTGTTGCCTTCTGTAAATTCTCATTAACCATGCTGTGGTAGAAAGGTGAGAGTGGTGGGGTCATTACAGCCCACAAAGAAGCAGCCATATATGATAAGAGCCCCTGTGCCTTGCCTGCCCCCTACCCAGCCAGTGCCTAGAGCTTGGGGGGAATGGTCTGCAGTCCCAGCCAATATCAGCTCCCTGGACACATGACTATCCTGCCCAGCTGCAGTTGCAGCTTCAACCCAGTTTTACCAGGTTTTCTTTCATCTTTCTTTGGTTTACAAAGGAAAGGCAGTGCCTGTGTGCAATGTCATACTTTAATTGTCCTCTGTTATTATTGATTCTGTTGTAACTTTTTCTGTTTTACAGACACTTTGCTAGGGTAATCCTTTTTATTAAAAAGTATCTGCAGTGCAGTGGTGACTCTGTCCAGCAAAGTAAAATAAGAAGGTCTGTGAGCAAGGTGTTGCTGACAGTCCATGAGTCTCCTGGTGACCTTATACTGAAATGAACACTAGAGTGTTTTCATATCTACTGGTCACATGGTGAAGTACACACAAAACAGATCTGAAATTGCTGCTGAGGAGAGATAAACAGGAAAAACTAGAAACAAGGACCAAAATGGCACTGTTATCTTGAAAAGCGTTGCCTTGAAGTGAATTTGGGAATCTATGAAAAAAAGATTGACAGAACAAATAAAGCAAGGGGTCTTCCTTCCCTGATAAAACATTTAATAAATGTTATCAAGAAAACAAAACTAAGAAAGCTGACAAAAGAAACATAATATATGCAATTGTTATTTTCCATTGAAAGTAATACGTAATTAACGGAGTGGCGAGAGGATCAGATATCTTTGCAGTTTTGGTTTAGTGTCAGCTTCTTTCTAAAAAGCAACAAAATTGGCTGTAAAACTCACACAGGTTTCTAAGGAAAATGAATGATATGTTCAATAAAACCTTCCCTTTCTCTGATCCATGCATTCTCCAAAACTTGCAAAATGTTTAAGAAACACAAAGTAAATTTTGAAAAACTGAGTAGTACTTTTTCAGATAAAAGTTAACGCATTCAGTTAAATTGCAGCTTTGTGTTTATTCAGATTCCTCTTCTGCTCTCCTTCCTTTTTTCTGGAAAGGAGGAGTGACAGCTCAAGGCCATCTCCATAACCTTAGATGACCAGAATGATGTTAAAACTGCATTTTGGTCCTCCCCAGCTTCACCCCTGTGGCTACACCCAAGCTCAGGCCCTCGCCTTGCTCCTCGACTGAGCTATGCTACATGTATGCTGGTACACTCATGTACCTCCCAGAACCTGACCCCAACCTGCTGAACTCACTTCCCAGCTGAATCTGATTACAGTCACCAGACCAGTTCTGTTCTTGTTGGGGTATAGAGAGACCGTGCCCTTGCTAGCTGCCACTTTTGGCTCCCACACAGAGCAGCCTGCCATTTGCAGCTTCCCTGTGCAGCAGCAGTTGCACTCTGTTCAATAGTGTACCAGCCACCGAAAGGATATTTTTGGTTTAAGTTTGCTGAATTTATTTATTGACCTTTTCTAGTCCACCCTACCACTCAAAGTGGGGCTAATTTCAATACTTTATAGGGTTGTTCAGGGCGTCATTCAGTTGAATTTTGATATTTCTGAGGAGGGAAATTCCAGTCTCTCTCAGCAACCCAGCCCAGTGCTTAATCATCCTCATGGGGATTTTTTTTCTTTATACCCAGCCAGAATTTCTCTTGTTAAAGCTTCTGACTTGCCTTTTGTACTCTCTGTGCATCATTCCATAAGATTCTGGTTCCATCTCCTTTATAACTCCTTTCCCAGCTACTCCCACTCTGTGGTATCATTAACTGACTCACCTTCATCTAAGGGTCAGCATGAGTTGGCTGCTCATTTCTTAGATCTCTGCTGATCTCAGTGCAGAAGAATGCTATATTATTTTTTCTATACAGGCCCCCTCCACACCACACACATTTCAGAATACATCAGATACTCCTGTATGAAAAATGTCCTATCATAAGAACTCTTTTTCCCTTCTGCCACAAGATTTCAAACTTTGTCTTCTGTAATACTAAGATAATTGGTTAACAGTAATTGTTCATGCCTTGTATGTATAGTAGAGAGAGGAGACCAACTTCCTTTGACATGGGGCTGAATTCAAAAGTATAATTACACTAGGTAAAGGTCCTACTGGTTGCTGACAAGTGGAGACAAGAATTGATTACGCTGGATATTACAATTATCTGTACTATATTCATCTTTTTTTTTTCCTTTGGTTAAGAAATTCAGCATTACAAGACGTCATCCTACACTTACAGTAGTAAACAGTGTTTCTTAGGAGCACAATACTAGTTTTGATGTCAGAATTGTTTATAGAGCATAAACTGGAGTTTTCATTTGAATGTGGGTTTGCTTGCTTTTTACAGAGAAATACTTTCCTTAAATTGCACCTATCAACCTTAACTTTAGTGTAAATTTTGTGGGGGAGAAAAAGAGCTGGGGGAATAAAATATTGCTGATAGAATTTCCTAGCAATTTTGCAATCAACTGGGGAAACACAAATTACTTTAAATGCATCTGAGTGAAATATTTTGACTTGAATTCACATTTCAACTTCTTACTGGGAGTCTGAATTACCACGTCTTAGGTTGGAAAGGGAAAGAATCAACCTTAGTGTACTTCTAGACTATAAGACTGTGTACTGTCAGCTGCACCTTGAAAGGTGGTATCTGATGCATAACATATGTAATTTCATTATATGTCATTAGATATGGAATCATATTTGGCCTCTGAAAGATATAATGACAAACCCACTCATCCACAAACCTACTCCATTACTCCTAGTAGTAAAGACTGCTGATGTTACCTTTTTTTTTTTTTTTTTTTTTAAGTTCCCTCCAAATTTTAACACTGAAATAGATATGCTTGTGTATTTTAATTGTGGGAAGGAAAACAACAGTTAGCCTCTACATGCAGACCAAGTCCTTCACTGCTGTCATTTGCATATGGCTCCCGCCATCCCATCACGCACACTCCCATAAATGCAGGACTGGGTCTCCCACGGTCCACAACCTGTTCTGTCACTGAAGTACATTTGATTTGCTCACTCAGCCTCATACATATACTTTTTTTGTACTAAATCCTATGAAAATAGCAAATGTTTGAAGATAGATATATCCTCCAGGCAAAGAAAGAGCATCGGCTGAATGAGACTTTTAACGCCATGTTAACTGCACAGCAGTTAAAATGGTTAATGATGTATGGCAAGAGTTAAGTAAAACTTGATTCATTTTCTTCTATCCATCCAGTCACATCTTGGATAAATAATTTAATAAATAACTTCAATGTTTTCTCAGATTTACATAGGGCAAGACAGCTGGTCTCAAAACTTTTCTGTAATAGACTGAATAAAAAGAAAGTACACAAAAATGAAAGATGTGCCATTCTCTAGTTGCTGTTTGGTTGTATGTTTTCTTGGGGTGTTTTCTGTTTGTTTGTTTTTGTTTTTTCTTCCTGCTGCTCTGTTCAAATAACAATTCCTATTCCATTTTTACAACACTGGGCAGTTATTGAGACAATGTATTAAACAAGGGTAAAACCATCATAATTCCATCCTGAATTAAGCCAACAGTTAGAGGATGTTTCAACTAAATTAAACAGAACTGTAGCCGGCAGGGGCTTAGCACAAGAACTACGAAGGGCATAACTCCTCTGTAAAGTGCAATTAGAAACTCTGGACCTATTTGCCTTAAAGCATATAAGCTCACCAATAAACTAAAGCGGGAGTTGCCATTCTCTTTGACATGTGTTACAAGAAATAAGGGCCATCAGATGAATCAGAGAGGCAGCAAGCCAAAAGTTGCTCATAGGAGCCATTTTTTCAACCCTGTTTGATGTGCTAATATTTTAAAGTGAAATGGTTGCTTCAAAGAGCAAGCTGGTTATTTGCACAATCTTCAGAAACATCTAAAGTAAAAAAAAATTGTAGAGGAATCACAGTTTATCAAGGCTAGAAGAACAGCACTGCTTGCAGCAGGTAGTAATAACTTTTACTACCCTGAATGATAAACAAGCAGACTTTCAGTCACACACACTTTGCTTCCTAAGATAAAGAGGCACGCTACTTCAGACCTGAGAAAGTCCTACAAAAGTTCAACCATTTGTTTGTATCCATTAGATATAAGATATTATAGCTTTCTCAGGATTTATTATAGTCAATTACAACAGTAAGAAAAAAGGAAGGGATGTAAAACATTCCTCAGACACTGATATTTCAAGCATAATTTAACAAGGAACAGACATAGAAATAGCAATACCTTCATTTTGAGCTGCAATTTTTAGAAATTCAGATTGTACACACATCTTACCTGTTCTGACCATTTCTTTCTCCTGTGATTTCAGTGAAAGATCTTCTTCAAGACCTCAGCAATCTCCCTCGCTTTTCCAGGAAAGTTATTGGCTCATTTTTAAGTAACTTCAATGCTAGACTGGTAAATAGGACATGAGCTTTCTTAACTGTGGAAGAAGTTAAAACTAACACTTTGTCAAACCCACACCAGAACTTATTAAAACTTGGCAAGAATTTCAGAGCTTTTCCTTCATTGCTTCCCACAGAAGAAGCCATACTGCTCATGTTGTAGGAGTAAAACCTATCTTATATAGGTCATTGATCCTGTCATTACTAACCAGTTCTGAATTTCAACCAGAAAGCAAATACAGAGATACTTTGCATAACTCACCTTCCTGGAGCGTATCATCTTGTATCAAATATTTGCTAAGAGGTGGAAGTGGGAGGAAGCCATTGAGACAGAAAAGAAGCCAGTTACTGCTTCCTGGCCCTAAAAAATTTCTTTTCTATTTTTTTTTTCTTTAACCTTGCTGAGCCTTGAGTTTGGAGGCTCAACATCTCATCTTTGCCTCTAAATAAATTCAGGGGTTTACCTTACTAACTCAGCCAGCGGTGTGGCAAAACATAAACTATATAGCAAAAAAGCCAAGGGATTGGAGTCATAGAGTCACAGAATTGTAGGGGTTGGAAGGGACCTCTAGATATCATCAAGTCCAACCTCCCTGCCAAAGCAGCTCACTAGACCAGGCTGCACAAGTAGGCATCCAGGAGGGTCTTGAAATATCTCCTTTTATTCTTACTTTTGGAAAAATCTAAAACAAGTGATAACTACAGGATAAGAACACCAAGTAACTAGTTTTACAAAGACTTCTGATTAGCACTGGACCTTTAAATAGATGGGAACTATATCCAGTCTAAGCTTCTAAATCACATTCCTTACGCATGGGTCAGGTCTTCTGAGCTCTGCCCACTGGAAGAGGAGAATCAGGTTGAGAAATACTGCCAGTATGAACCTGGGTGTGAGCTGCCTTCAAATCTGTTCTTGCTGGAGGAAGAAAATACACAGCTGTAGCCAATTCATGAAAACTCAGCCTTGCATGGGGTGCTGGGGCTGTAAGCAGTAGGTCTTTGCTGCTCATCTGTACTTGATCCTTCTTTCTTATCTTTTGTGTGTGCATATTCTAACTCAGTGATGGGAACTGGTCACTGTATGTAGCTCATCCTGTAGAGAAATCAAGAAGGAACAAGGGAAGACCCCACTGGTCAAACTAAAGAGAAAAGCGAGAGCCAACAATTAGGAGTCTGCTCACAAAAACTGTTTCTGCACATAAGAGTGTGTGGTGTCCAGGAAAGCAAGGTTTGCCAGAAAGAAGTGGTCATCCTGGAAGTTAAAGTGATGATCTTGTCTAGATGAAAGATCTGTAAGGTTGGTGTCCTGCTATTAATTAGTAACTTCCTATGGAAATTATCAGAAACTTTGAGGCCAATTTACTGTATCTAGTCAATGTGAATATGTTTTTTTCCTGTACAAAATAATTTTCTCTAGTGCTCCCACAAATATGCTAGGAAGTGAAGAAGGAGAGATGAGACAACAGAAACAAAAACAATTTTAGAATGGCAAAGTCATCTCTTTATATTGCCTTCTCCACTGAATGAACTGTCCTAGCAGATTAAAGTTATGAAGTTTGTATTACTGACATCACTGAATTCATCACATTTGCTTTTATGCACAAGGCACTGAAGCATACCGTCTTTGTAAGTAGAAGGTGGACTATGCCTATTTGAGCCACAAGAGAAAGCTTTCAGCTGAATTCAGTAGGTGAAGTTCAGGGCAGCTTTAAAGCCTCCCTGAGGCTGCCCAAATCTGCAAACAGGCATATATGTAGTGCAAGCAGTACTCTGTCCAGATTGAGCTGCTTGTGGGGACACATCATATAGGATTGTCCTCATTGCACACTGATTGATCCTCATGTTGAAAAAACCTGCTCCAGGGTGTATTAGCAGCTCCTGTGTATGAATGGGCACTCCATGGTGCTAGAGCTTTGCTTCAGCTCTCAGTGAGGGAAGAGATAGCGCTGCTGTGGTGCTGAAGGACTTCTCTGTCACAGGGCTGATGCTCAGTACTTTCAAGATAGTAGGGGGATGAGCTCATGCTCCTGGTTAATCTATACGTGCAAAGTCATCCAGTTTACACAGATTTGTGCTGCATTTCAAAGCCTGTCCAGCTGGCATCCAGTTTCATTTGCAGCATTACAAGGTGTACATGAAATAAATACAAGTAACCATAGGAGATCAGCTTTTCACAGTGAATATATGCAAACAGTGTAGAGCATTAGATTTGGGCTATGTTCAATACTTTATTTGCACAGATAAAAGAAATCATAGTGCTGACATTCTGAGGGCCATTCTACTAGAGATTTCAAAAGGAATTAGGAACCTTCAGGAAGTTTCTGGAAGATACACTTGGTTCTAACAAGCCAGTGGAACTGGAAGAGACCTTTAAAATGTCCTACCATTGCACAGCAAAAAAAGCACCACCCAGTGCAGTGGAAAGATGGTTTCAAAGTGCTCTTTGCCTTCCACTCCTTGACCTAATATTCCTTACAAGATGATGCAGGTTGTTGCCAAGGAAGTGATTGTTAACATTCAGCATATGTTAGAAGTACAACAGCTGTTTATCGGCTGCTCAGGTGGACTGATACTTGAGTAGTACTTGTTTAATAACTTACTCACTCACTCAACTCTGATATCAGGCCTGTCTCAGTAACTTGGGAACTTGGAGATTCCTCCTGATCCCTCACCTTCTTCAACCAAATTTCTAGCTTCCTGTCTCCCATAGCAGAGTCCCTCAGATAATTTCCCTCTTTCCTCCCAAATATTCTCCCCTGTCCTCCTACCCAATTTTCTTCCCTGTCCTCAGACACAGCTCTGCTATCGACAGGACATTCAATTTCCTCTATTTTATTCAGTGTTGCTGAGTTGGTCCTTCAGTTTGCACTTCTCTATCCTATTTGGCCTATGAAATACTGACTGTCTGCAAGTATAACTTTTAAGAAGAAGGTATTACTTGAATTATCAAGGTAGAAGCTGTTTAATACAGATAAGACGTCTACCTAAGTCGCCATTTAAATTTTTTGACACTGTGTTACCTGAACTAGATGTTTTCAAAAATCATGCATATACATTTTGCACTCTGTCAAAAAGCTTTCACCAATGTTTCACCCTATCAGATGGACACTGACACTGATACCTGTTGTTGAAAGACATCCAAAAGGTGCTTCTAAATCATTTCCTTTGCTGTCTGTCTCAAAATGCTTACAGACAAGGATCAATTAGCAAATCATGATAGAAATTGTCTAAGCATAAAATAATCAGGGGAAAAAAAATTGCATGCTTCTCTTCATTACATAATTCAAGTCTAGACTTTCAAAGATTCTCAACTCTAAGCAGCCAAAATGTCATTTCAAAATGTGAGAAGACTGTGTACTTGTATCTAATTGTTGTGACATAACTGTAACAGAACTTTAAGATCTGACTTGCTTCTTCTGTATGAATTTGCGCATTTTATTTAGAAATATATTTCTTTACCGTACAAATGTGATTAAATGTATTCGTATATAAAGAATATAAGCATATTCATATATAAAGAATATAAGCATGTATGTATGTAAGTATATATAAGCAAATCTATATACTGATCATGGTAAAAACATTCTGCCTTTATTAAAAGCCAAACTGGACTTCTTGTAGATACAAACATGATTCTGCCAAGTGTCCAACCTTTTGTATTGCCTGTGATGCACTAAGTGAAGAGGAATTGTCTAGGGCCGCATATACGTTTGTCACTTCAAAAGAAATGCCTCCAATTTATTTCCACAGAAACTACAATGGGTTCAAAGAGCACAATAACACTACTTGATAGTGCAAAGTCTCAGCTACAAAACATGGTCTCAACCTTGAGCCAAGCATTTTCACCTGTGATGAACAACAGCCTGCGTGCCATGCTTGTAACAACCTGCACCATCAGAGGTGACCCTTTGTCACCACTGCTGAAATGCATCATCCACCACCTCACTGTGCTCACGTTCATTCCTTGGTCTCCACAGTTCAGCAAGCATCAGTGAATGTCAATGTGTGCCACTTTTTCTACATGGAGGAATTCGGTGACACATCTTTGCTTCATACACACTTCCATGGCAGACACCATTTTGTCAGAGTGCCCCTCTGCTTCTATCTATCTCATGGCAACAAAATGTAATGGAATATCAGCAGCAAGGTTCAACCTCTTCTGCTATACCACCACCATCTACCTCTGATGTCATGGGCCAGCATCATAAAATAGGAGGCATTACTTCCAGAGCAGCACTCATTAAATATATACTACTGATAATGGATATAAATAACAAGCCTTATTTTAATTGTTGATGTCTTTTTAAAATTATTATTAATAAAACTCTACCAGGGCAGATGGTGCGGGGCAGGGTGTAGTCACACAGTGGGCTGTGCTGGGTTGCATGTAGCCCTCGGGCTCAAGATGGTCATGCCTGGTTTATTCCTAATACCAATTCATTTTCACTTTCTGTAATCAAACACAATTCTTAAGAGCTTTTTAAGAAGCCTATTTATGTTTTTCCTCTAAATTATGTTTCTGGTGAATAATCTTGTGTTGAAGAAGGAAATAATGTTGCTTGGGAAAATAAAAGAGAAAAAAATCTAAAAGATTTCCTTTGGGCTAGAGACATAATGTAATTTAAATACAGCTTGAGGTTGTTCCAGATTTGGTGATGATGAGGTACTCAAGCAGCTAACCATGCCAGGAGCTTCTGTTTACTGAAGGAGACTAATTATATGAAGTTAACAGAAAAAAAGCAAAAGGTCCAGGCCAAAGGCTAAAAATGTAGATTTTTAATTTTACTAGAAACCTTTCCAACTGGAAAAATGAGGTCAAAGGGTAAAAGAGGGCACTCTGAACTTCCTTGTTAATATTTCACTCATGAGACATTTCTGAAAGTGTAGCAGATGAACTGCAGACAAGATTTCTCCAATGTCTGTGGGAAGAACCGTACTTTGACTGTGGTTGATGCTGACCTCTGCCCTAGTATGACTAGGTTTTGTTTTGCAGAGCATTCATGGAAAACTGTATGAATTTAGGACTTCTTCTGCTCAACATTAGACCTCTAAACTGGGATTTCTACGTAGTTCAGTCATCTAAACTCAAGAAGCTATTGTAGCCACATCAGATGAAGCATTAGCCTGGCAGCTGCTAAATCTCATAGGCCTCTCTCTTCCATGAAGGCCTCAGTTAAGTGGATAAACTCCAAGCGAGTCTAAGCCATACTACTTGCAACCCCTTATTTAAGAGCATTGATTTGAATAAGAATAGTATTATTTGTCTCTTTTTTTATGGTAAACAATTGTCAGAGCATATGTCAAAATTCACATATCCTGAGAATTATGCACATACCTGGGATTGCCCTGACCTAAGTGCAACACCTCGCACGTGGTATAGTTGAACCTCATCAGGTATTCATGGGCCCACTTTTCAATCTTTCAAGAAAGGATGGCATCACTTCTTTCTCTTTTATCATCTGTACCCCTCAGCTTGGTATCAGCAGCAAACTTGCTGAGGGTGCACTTGACCCCACTATCGATGTTGTTGATAAAGATGTTGAAAAGCACCAACCTCAAAACAGTTGCCAAGAGGACACCAGGCTTCACCGGCCTCCACCTGAACATCGAGACGTTGACCCGAATGTCTCAATGGTTGCAACAACCCAACCAATTATTTCTTCAGTCTGCATTTGTGGTTGAAGACTTGTGTGACAGAGAGAATAGCTCAGTGCAGTGCCATCACAGGTATACACTAGTTTGCTTTCAAGCAAAGTGATTAAACTGCTGTCCATTTCCTTATTTTTCAGATCTTTCTCCTAATGTGTAACAGAAGATCGCAAGCAGCACATGCAGAGCATTCCAGACTATCCTAGTAGCAATGAGAGTGCAGCATAAGATACAAATAATTGTTGTTAGAGGTGGGGAATAATTCATAGGAAGACATGTTTTTCATGGATTGGAAATTTTTACTTTTGTGGTCAGGTTTTTTTTCTGATTGCTGCATTGCATTTCGCTAATTTCACAAATATGACCATGACTGTGATACAAATGATTAAGTTAATAAAAATGCCTGTCCTTCTTAAACAGCTATCTTTCCACAATATGTCATATAGAATGTTATCTCCAGTCACAGCTGAGAACAGACTTAGACATAGAAGAAGATAAAATCATCGTGTAAATTTTCTATTAAGCTAAACTATCCTGGGAGGGCTGGCAGAATTCCCAAAATGAGCAATCCATCATCTGCTTCAAATGATATTATTATTTGTATTTCCAGTCTTTACTCCCCTAATCCCATTATTTTTCACTGCAATCTTCTCACTTTTTCACTGCTAAAATAATAATAATTAAAAAGAAAGATGAAGGAAGTGGCATGTTTTCTGCACTATTAATAATGGAAATGGTCTTCATTCATAGGTATTTTTGTGCACATCAGTGCTTTTAGACCAAAACTATATCTTTATCTTTATAAACATAAGCATTTCTTTAACAGATTCACAATTCACAATTCTGAGGCATGAATCTGTAAAAAAAAAAAAAAAAAAAGCATTATGTACCATATGGTTTCCAGTATACCAAAAATGGATCCAGCCATTGCTGATCTGAGACACAATCAAAGTGGAGATACCCTGTGTTGACACTGTGCAGCTCCTAGAAACTCTGACAAGTCTTATACAGTTTGAAAACAAATAAATTATGAATACAAGAAATATTTCCACACAGTCTGGCAAAAATACTTTGTTCAGCATGCTAACTTTAACATACATCCACTAGCAGAGAATACCAGCAGTAGTATTCATAAGAAGCCAAGATAAATAATTCCATTGCTCTCTGACCCAAGCCCACATCCATCACTGAGGTCTTAGTCTGATTTAAATAGGCACTGAATCATTCTAAAGATCTGATGCATCTAATTAAACAGTAGCAAAAATGGCCTCAGAGGAAATAAAAAAATCTCTGCACTATTATTACCACCAACACAGGTGTAGACAGTGGGGACAGTGTGACAGTGTGACAAGACCTCGAATACCCTCTTTGTCAAGAGTAGCAATTTTGGCACTCACAAACAGCCCAAGGACATATGACCTCTCATACCTGAAGTTTGATGCACAGTCTTAATACTGTCTTGTCAGCCCCTTGAATGCTGGGTTTATACAATTGACTTCTGAATGTTGTAAGATTGGGCTTAGTTTTATTTCTATCAGAAACCCTCCTAATTTTGAAGAGGTTTTTTAGTTATGCATTACAAAAAATGCAAGAGTTCTTATCCCTGCAAAAACATATTGCATTTGGCTGGCACAATGAAAGCAAAAGGATAAAGTACCAAACACAACAAACACACACACAAAAAAGGAGTACTTTCTTCTCCCTTTGAGAAGTGTTTTGTTTGCGTTCACCTCTGAGAAAGTCATCATTTCTTTTGCTTGCGGAAAAAACAAACAAACAAACCACAAAGCACAAAACTGAACCAGCTATAAAAGCCTGTGCTATTAAAAGCTCTACAGAGGTCTGAATAGTGAAAGAATCTTTAGGATGTCTGCAGCATTTCAGATAAAACATTGTACTTCCATGTCTTTCGTGTCCCAGCTTCCTCAAAATGAACTGAAATAGCTTCAGATATTTTTGGGCTGGGTTTCTTTTTTGTTTGTTTGATTGTTTGTAAGTAAAACAAACTCCTCTGCTATTAACTTAAACAGAAAGCACAAAGGCTACTGATAAACCGACCTCCCTTTGGAATGGGGTTTTCCAGGACTAACAGAACATGTCATTTCCGAAGATCTGACCGGCTCAGGGGTAATTTAACAGTGTCAAGTATTACAACCTATGATCTATAAGCAATAACACAAAGTAGAAACTGCGAATAGTTATGGATCCTAAAGGTTAGCCATCACTCAGAACTAGACTAATGCGGCCTCAAAGATAAGCTGCACTGTGTGTTCAAACTAGTAAAGTGCAAAGGACAAAAAAGAAAAATCCCCCAAAACTGGGCCAGCAGTAAGTGGTCATGCTTAACTACAGAATAAAATGCATGACAGAAAAGAAGATGTTGATGGGAGGTACAAAACCATTCAAAGATGTGAGTTCCAGACTGACACCATAAGGCTGTGATCGTTATAAACACCTAATTGCGGTTTCAATGAACTCCACTCACTTGACAGGCAAATGCATTAGACCTTAAGGAAATCATTACAAAAACAGAGCAGACATTTCATCTGAAATAAATCAGTTAAAAAAAATAATTTTGAGTCTGCCCTTTATATACTTCAAGGCAATAAATGTATTTATTTAAAATTTTTATCTGAGTACTCTAGCTTTGTCAGTGATAAAAAATTAACACATATTAAGAAGCAAGAAACTGTCCCTGTGTTACAAGCCAAAGTCAAGAAAAAGTCTTTCCTTCAGATCTTCAAGGTCAATCTGTGCTTCTAGCAAAAAAGAGTAAAGAAAAAAAGAAAAGAAAAAGAAAAGGAGTAGCTCCTCTCTGCCTTCTGAAGCAGAAATGTTCCCTTTATGATGCTTCTGGGTTCCCAGGGATGAAGCCAGGGATACGCACCTACTCCATGGAGAGAAATCACCTCATAGAGCAGCCATCAGAAATCATTTTCCAGACGAAGTCGCAAACTACAAATCAGTAATGAAAAGTGGCAATGTGGTTTTCTGCACTGTCCTAATTATGTTCCCAAAGTCTGGTGGCAGGCAGAAATTACCTTCCTTCAGACCTGAGTCGAGATAAAATGCAGTGTTTCTAATATACCATGAACAGCTGTTATCTTACGAACTCACTGATGGATATGTCATCTTCTTTATCAACCACAGACTGCTGGCACACAGGTGCCCTGGAAGAGGTCTTTTCCTTTCCCCATTTCCTTGGGCTGTTTCTGATTTAAAATTGGGTAAAATACAGACACTGCCCTGGGAGGTGGAACCAACAACAGGTACTTGCACCTCTTGCACTACTTACAGAGTTTTGCATGGACCCAGAAAGTTCAATTTGCAGTATGGCCACAAAACTTGAACAGTAACTAGAAAATCATAGGATCATAGAATTGTTTCAAGTTGGAAGGGACCCTATAAGGTCATCTAGTCCAACTCCCCTGCAATGAACAGGGGCAAAATGCAGAAGTCTGATCAGAATAATTTATCACAAGAAGCGATTTCCCTCATTTTTACTTGGGGAAATGGTTTTTATTCCAGGCAAGTACTACCCAACCAGAAAGGACAGAACTGTAGTTAACTCCTGGCAATACATGACAGTATTAACAGAGAAACGACAACCTACTCACCCAAAACATCAAGCCATTAGTAGGCTAAAGCTGGATATAGGCATAGGATTTCTGCTCTTCAAGTGCTCCTAAGCCACAAGCACAATACCCTTTTCTGAGGACAGCTGTGAGAGGATATTACACTGAGACAGTGGATGCAACCACAAAGGGACTTCAGTTAGGTACCTCACAGACCTTTTCCATCCCATATCCCAAGCAGAAATACGACAACCCCTTATTGCCCATTGTAAGAGGCTTAGCTTCTGAAGAGGTTCGATCCTAAGTGCGTAACATTCACAAATGCCACTTACAGTTCTTCCCCTTAAGCATGCTGACTGGTGTAAATCCTGCTTTTCCCCCATACATCGCACAGGGACCTTCAGTTCCCAATTCGGTGGGATGGGGCCAATAGGGTCAGGGTGTCCCTCCAGGAGTACTATCAAACCAGGATAAAAAGCTCAACGTAAATCTGTACAGCTCATGGCATGAAGATTCCTAAAGGGTGAATTAATTCTCATCTTATGAATAAATAACTTGCTTTTGCTACCTTTGATCATTTGTTTTGTAAACTGCATTGCTTCTGACTTCTGAGCTGAAAGCGTGCAAACATTTCTAAGTAGTCCATCTCCTCTATGTAAATGTTCCAACAGATACAGAGTTTAAAATATTCTTTCACAACTTTTAAGACTGTTTTAAGACATTTTGTAGAGTCAAAGCACTACAAGGACATTTCACACATTTGAAAAACTTCCAGTGACAAAGAAAATCACTAAAAAAATGTTTTTCTTCTCTTAGCTTCGGTGACTTCTCCAACGTACTAAGTCTACAGTGGGAGCTGCCAATTACTAACATCATTTTCAAGCATAATTAATGTTTTTAGATACATCCAGCTGCTAATTCTACCACCAAATTCTTCTCATTAACAGCATCTATAAAAGTAATTTCAAAAATAGAATTAAGTGGAAGGTCTTAACAGCTTATAAGTGTGTGTGCTTGATATTCTTAGCTGCAGAAAGGAAATCACTGATAAGAACAACATCAGTTATACTGGAAAAAAAATCACCTAACTAGCTGTAAGCAGAGCCACATACAAAAGCTCCTTAGAGTCAACAGTCCCTATGATATTTCCTTTCACTGAAAAATTGTATTTTTGTGCAGACTGTTTTGCTTTTACAATAACAGGGTTTAGCAATTAGTCATGTAATCTTTCAAATAAGAATGCCAAAGTTTGAATACTGGTTGTAAACCTTTCTGAGTGATAAATGAAAGATAATAACCCTTTGATCAATGTAACATTTATTTATTCATCCGGGAACACGGCGAGGATACCACAGGCAACAATGCCGCCTGGAGAACATGGATTTCACATAAACTGTTCTGGCAGAAACACGCATTTAAATAATCAACTGAATCACCACCTCGCTATTTCTATCTTAAGAGAAAAACAATGAACCAACAAAAAGAGAAGTGAAACGTAAGACCTGAACAAACGAACAGTCCAGAAGTTAATCTATTGGATGTCTATGCCAGCCTCAACATCTGTCCCTGTTTGCAAAAGTAGCAACACTCAGCACTGACAATGACACGTCCATCTACAAATGGACTGATGATATTTGCACCATGAGACCTCCCCATGGCTGTAGTCAGTTTGTCCCATCAGTGCCAGTGTGACGTCCTGCAAAGTGTTAAACAGAGAGGTGAAGTTAGCATGAAGTGACTGACCAAACTACAGCAGAAATCAAGCAGGTTTTTCAATTTAGTGATAATATTCTGGTGTATAATCCAAGCAGAAGTGACTGGGGCATGAGGCAGTTTAATGTAAACCATTTGGTGTGAAAGGTGTGATTTTGCCTAGTGAGATCTCCCCCTCGCAGTCCAGCTCACAGACAGAGTCAGTGGCAACCTCGGGGTCAGGGGAGATCTGGGACATCCTATCAAAAGGGTCCTCCCGGTTCTCCTCACAGTCAACCACGTTTGGGATCATGTTCACATAAGCAGTTACTATCTCCTTATGGAAAAGGGTGTCCTGATTGTACGAGATGAGCTCATTGCTTATATTAACGGTCTCCACTGGAGTGCTCGAGCAAAAGTGGCCGCATCCCAGGAGGTTGGAGAAGACCTTCCTGAAGTCAGCATTGAAGGCATAAATGATGGGGTTGAGGGAGGAGTTGGCCCATCCAAACCATACAAAGATGTTGAAGGTGGTCTCGCTGACGCAGGGGAGCCCAGCCTGGGGGTTACTGGGTGGGCTCTCACAGAAGGGCACCATGCAGTTCAGGATGAAGAAGGGCAGCCAGCAACAGACAAAGACACCCATGATGATGGAGAGAGTCTTCAGCACTTTGGTTTCTTTCCTGATGGAGGACTTGAGGCTGGTGTGATGGTGGCAGTCAACGTGGTTGCTGCGGCAGCTCTGCGCATGCTCAGCCGCCCGCTCCAGCGAGGAGATGCGACGGATCTGCACCTGGGCAATGCGGTAGATCCGCGTGTAGGTGACTATCATGATAGCCACCGGGATGTAAAAACTGATCAGGGAGGAGGAAATAGCGTAAGTCCTGTTGAGGCTGGAATCGCAGCTCTCTGATGCCCCAGGGATGGTGTTGTTGCTGCCATAGGAGGGCGTCATTGCTGCCAGTGCCACCCATGTGGTGCTCATGTCCTCCGCCCAGGTGGTGAAAGCACCCTCTGGCTCCCAGCCCGTACCGAACCCATCCTCAATGTCCCCAGTGGCAGCGGCGGTGGCAGCATCCCCACCTCTGTGCCAGTTGAGCTGGACCGGGATGAAGGAGATAAGCACGGACAGCGCCCAGGCCACTCCGATCATCACTAGCGCCAGCCGCTGGGTCATCTTCCTCTCGTAGCGGAAAGGGCTGGAAATAGCCCAGTACCTGTCCACGCTAATCACGCACAGGTTAAGGATGGAGGCCGTGGAGCACATGATATCGAAGGCCACCCAGACGTTGCAGAAAGCCCCGAAGGGCCAGTAGCCGGCCACCTCAGCCACCGCCTTCCAGGGCATGACCAGCAGAGCCACCAGCAGGTCCGAGACGGCCAGAGACACGATGAAGATGTTGGTCACCTTGTTCCGCAGGTGCCGGTAGCGGACGATGGCCGCGCACACCAGCACGTTCCCAAAGAGCGTCCAGAGGATGAGGACGGCGAGCAGGCTGCCCGCCGCCACCTGCGCAGCCCCGGGGGCTCCCGCCTGCCCCCTCGCCCCGCCGGGGGGTCCCGCCGGGGGCGGCGGAGGGCTGCGGCCGCCCCGCAGCATGGCTGGCGGTTCCCGGCGGCGGCGGGGCGGCGGCGGCAGGGGAGCGCCGAGCATCCAGCGCCCGCCCCACCGCCCGGCCCCATGGGGCCGTCGCCCCCCCGCCCCGCCGCCACCCCAGCCCGGCTCGCTGCCCCCCTCCCCGGGCGCTCCGCAGCCGCCTTGCCCGCGCTCACCGCTCTGCTCGCCCCTTCCCGGCTGCTCCGCTCCGCTCAGCGCTGCTCGACGTGGCCGCTTCGACGCCGGCTCCGCCCGCCCCGCGCTCGGCGGAGCTCCCCTCTCCCCACTCTCCTCTCGCCCCGCTCCTCTCACCTCGCTCCCCGCTCCCCCCGCCGCCCTCTGAGCATGCTCGCAGCGGGGGATGCCCCGTCCGGTCCGGCGGAGGACGGAGCGGCGATGCGAGTGCAGGGTCGCGTACGGGTCGTCCGTGAAGGCGTCGCGTCGCTGAGCGCGGTGCCACGGAAGGGAACGGGGAGATGTGCCCCAGCCCCGGGGACGGCAGGGCTGGAAGGGGCCGTGGAGAGAGGGGCGGGCGGGTTTCTCCTGCACAGGGAAAGATGCCGGCAAAGGACTCCCGAGCGCACCTCGTCGCAGCTCTTCCGTGGGACGTGTATTTCGTCTCCGTAGGGCTCGGCGCAGCCAGCACACGAAGCCTCAGCGGGGAAGGAGCCGACGCGGTGCGACTGGAGTCACTGTGAGCTGGTATAATGCCCGTGTTTCAAACATGCTGCAGCGACTTTTACTGAAAAATACCTTCATTTTCTTTCGTTTTTGAACCCTTTGACAGGATCGGATCCGTCCCTGACTGAGCACCCGTTCGGGATGCACGGGGTGGGTGTAACTGCACCTCCGCCGCGGGTGGGGCCGGGCAGGACCCGCGGAGACCTCCTGGATCCGGAGTGACACGAGCGAGGATGCAGCGTCAGTGTTGCTAAATGCTGAGACAACAGAAACTCGGCAACCTTGTAGGCAGTTTTCTAAAACTGTCACAAGAAAAACTAGAGCTCCACTTCGGCTCTGGATGAGGAAATTGGCACTGCTTTTGTATGTTTAAGCCGAGTTATATTTAGTGTTGGAGGGAGCCTGTGGCTTTTGTCACCGAGCTCTAAGCAGCATGACCACAGTGGGGATGCTGAGGGGATCCTGCGATGGATGTAAGAAAGGATCAAGTCCTCTAGGGACTTCTGCACATGGCTCCTGCAGCTGCTGGTCCAGAAACGTGGATATTTTGTACAATAAAAGCTAACGATCTGATTTGTTTGTTTAGCACGTGTGCATTGCTCCGGTGGTGCAGAGGTGTGCATAGTCATGAATATGCGTTTCTGTGCAATAGTGACAATAAGCATTGCATTTCCATGCATGCAGTCACTGCGTGTTAGCTGTTTGAACACGCGCACACCTAGCTTGCATGCATGACAACAGCAGTATCCTGATGATTACACAACGGCACTGAGCTCGGTGGATAGGCACAAAGCAGTGTCTGCAGAGAGCAGCGGGCTGGCTGCTCTCCTCCGGGGGTTCAGGAAAGGTGCTCTGACCCATCAGAACAAAATGGTCTGAGCTCTGAGTGGTCAGCATCTAAAGAATGGAGTTGTGTTCTGCTTTCTGCAGGACCACTAGAAAGTGACCCAAAGTGGAGAGGAATTTTTGAGGTGTATCTGCGTGGCCACATCTGGATGTGTCTGGCTCCTGCGTAGCTGGGAATTCATGTGATCTAATCCTCCCTCACATATTGTGTTTTTAGCAAATGCTACTGAGTTCCAAGCTACTGTGAGCTGAAGTGAGACACCAAGGTCAGGTGATCAAAAATTGATCAGCTGCTGGTGTCCCTGCTCAGAATTGGACCAGATGGCTGTTAATGGTCCCTTCCAACTCAAACGATTCCATGATGATCCTATGATATTGCCATCAGAGATCCTTACAGAAGAAGTTGGCTCACTTGGATCCATGTGTGCATGGGAAGTGCAGTGTGCAGTGGTGACCGAACGCTTTATGCACTCTGAGCTCATTCCAAGCCACAGCAATGCACCAGGCATTCAGAATACCTTCAGTGCAGCAGACAAAGC
The DNA here is from genome assembly GCA_023055505.1 of Callipepla californica brunnescens. Lineage (NCBI taxonomy): Eukaryota > Metazoa > Chordata > Aves > Galliformes > Odontophoridae > Callipepla > Callipepla californica. The sequence goes on from JALIRH010000005.1 coordinate 31,618,422, forward strand.
AGCTGCTCTGTGGGCCATGGCAATGGGTTTGGTAGAGGGAGCAAGGGGAGAAAAGACAGCAGTTGTACCACATGTGGTGCATCATTGGAAGCAGAGCTGGGCCTGGAGCCATGGCGTAATGGAGACAGTTACAGATGTTGTAGTATCTCACCCATTTCATCAATATCTTTTAAGCCTGTGATAAAACCTTTAACATTTATAGGTTATAAGCATCCTTTTTTTTTTTTTTTTTTGTACTTTCTGTAGGCAGTTTGCATACAAATCTCATTTTAAGAGTGTCCATTAAAACCACAGCTGTCACTTGCTGAGAGATTTGGGGTGTTTTTTTTCATCCTGATATCATCTCTGTAATGGCTTTGTGCTTTTCCTACAGAGCTTCGTCTCGTTTCTCTCTCTTTTTTTATTTTATTCACCTGTTAGAATCCTCTCACAGCTGGCAGATTGGAAGTAATGGAATTTAACTGCTATTGCAATGCTTCTGAGGGAAAAAATAGTTTGCATTTCCTGATTCTTGAGATATGTGTTTTACTGTCTCTCTTTCTTTCCTTGCATCTCAGTCTACTTCCATGTCAAAATACACAAGCCCACTGTTCTGAAGAAAGAAATTCATTTAAAAGCAGGTCATGTTTCCAAATTAGCATGTTCTCACCCAAGAGATACTTAGTGCAAAGAGATAAAAAATAATTGATTCCAGAAGGAAGGTCAAACCTATAGACGTAGACAAGCTTCTTAGAGCTGGGCTACAAAAGCTCCTCACCAGACAGCTGTGATCAATTAGGTTCAAATTCGGGTAGAACCATAGAACAATTAAGGTTGGAAAAGACCTCTAAGACAAAGAAGTAGAAGTCTATCGATGAAGATGTTGAACAGGACCAGACCCAGCACTGATCCCCGAAGAGCACCACTAAGTACAGGCCTCCAACAGGGCTCTGCACCACTGAGCATAACCCTCTGAGCTGTCCCAGTCAGCCACTTCTCAACCCACCTCACCATCCACTCATCTATTCCACACTTCCTCAACTTTGTTATAAGGTTGCTGTGGGAGGCAGTGTCAAATGCCTTTGATGATGTCTCCACCTCTCTCTGGGCAGCCCATTCCAGTGCTATCACTTTCAGAGATTAAATTTTTCCTGACATCCGACCTGAAGTCACTGCATATGAAGCCATATTTGTGAGGTGGCTGCACAGCTATTAGCTTTGAAGATAAGCTCAAGCAGAGCTCTGTTTAATGGAGTGGTTGGGCTCATGCTTAAGCTTTATCAGTTTCATTCACTGAAGCTGAAATGCTGCAGAGGGATGGACAAAGGCATGTTATATATAGAAAGAGAAAATGTTGAAGAAATATTGAAGGAAGGAAGAGGTGAGGACTGGTGTCATCATATTTAACAAATAGCACAGAAAAATCCTTTAGACTTTGTCCTGTTTTGATGTATATATATATACCTATATATAGGCAAACAGGTTGTAGAAATTGTCTGGGAAACTTTCTGAGCTGAGCAGAGAGCACCAGAAGGGTTCAAAAGAGCTGAAAATATCTGACGGGGGAGGATGTTTCCTGGTAACTGGGGAGTTTTCATCTTTCAGGTAAGGTTTTAAAACTACAATGGCTAGAAACTAAATTGATGGGAAATCGGGACATAGATAAGGTGCATGGTTTGAACAGCAAGGACAATTAGTGGCTGATGCAATTGATCTAAGATTGTAATGGATTTGCCATGTTTGAGGTCTGAAAGTCAAGGCTGAGTGCATCTCTTAATGGTAGCGCCTCCACTCCCCAGCAGCTCATCCTGGCACCAGGCAGGGGTCTGGAGGCTGTGCAGGGAGGAAAGCAATTGCAGATGATTACAGTTATCCCTTCCAGCTTTAAAACCCATCAGTGTTTTTGTTGACTCGAGACTGTGATGGATAGTGTTAATTAGCCAGGTAAGAGAATAAATAGCCCTCCCAATACTTCTGTTGATTCTTTATTTTTATTTTTTGGTGGTGAGTGTGATACAGTTCCCACACAAGCTGTTGATTGTTCTTGCTTTCAAGTCATGAAGTAATTGATGCTACCAAAAGAAATTTCCACAGATGTCCTTTTCCTGTTGTTCATACTGACCCTGACAACTTGAAATCATGGTAAAAGACAAAAGATGAACCAAAAGAAAAGGAAATAGAACTTTTCTAAATACGTTTTCCTGGTCAACTTAGTTCATTTTGTAATTTATATTGCATAAAATATTATCTTTTTTTTTTTATATCCATAACTATATTCTAAAAAATAGTATTGATATTTTTCAGGAGCTACAGAAAGTGCAGATAATACAGCAAGAGATCGTATGATGAACTACTAAAGATCAAAGAGTTTTAAAGCAAGATGAATAAAAAAAAAGATATATTGATTTCTGCAACAGTAAAATGGGTATTCTCATTGCATGCACAGCCACATCCTATGTGAGTGTCTGTTCTCAGAAAATTATCAAGATGAAAAAAGCTGTTTTGATTACCAAATACTGATCATTTCAAGATATTTTTTGTCAACTGAGTTGTCAGACTGCTAATAAAAATCAGGTGGGCTTAATCCCTGAATTAAGTGTAACTTGATCTTAACACTTTGTCCTCTGGAGTAGTTTGGGCAGATGCTGTTTTTTTGTTTTGTTTTTCTATTGGTCTGATTTCTCTGTTCCTTAACCCACAGTGTAATATCTGGACCTTTGAATATTGAATGGCATGTGTAAATTATAGGCTTTTCTTGTTAGTTGCTTTTACTGGAATGTTTGCTGCCAATGTCTTTGGGTGATACCCTGCCCATTTACTCTGAGATGATCTTGCACAAAATGAGCAGCAAAACCCAGTCCTTTTTGAGTAGCATGGATTAGTAACAATGACAGCAATTTCAGTGGTGAAAATGGGCTCTATCCATAAAAATACTGGTAGAAAACAAGGAGTCGGAGGTCAAAGGAGCAGTCACTCTGTGTGCTTTTATCACAGAATCACAGCGTTGCAGGGGTTTGAACGGGCCTCAAGAGATACCAAGTCCAACTCCACTGCTAAAGCAGGTTCCCTACAATAGATCACAAAGGTAGGCATCCAGACAGGTCTTGAATAGCTCTATTATCTTTCTCTTACAAGTCAACACAAATGTATTAGCACCTTAGGGCAGACCTGACTGGGCTGTTAATGTGTGAATATGAGCATCACCACAGCCAGAGAGAATGTGAGGACAGGGGAAGTCAGTAGTTGGGTCTTAGCCACCCAAGGAACTCAAGTGGCATCTCCTACGGCTGGATGAGGAACAAATGAGGAACATATTGCTGGGCTTTCCTTCTCAAGGTAGGCAAACGTGGGACAGAATGGAGCAGCAGCAGGGAACAGGACCCCACGCCATGACGGGACAGTGGTGTTCCTGCAGCACTGCTAACGCTCAGCAGAAAACTCTGCTGTGAGGTGGATTTACAGGTGGGCCAACAGTTGAAGGTGCTGTACTTCTTAAGAGCCATATAGGACCAGGACTAAACTTTGTAGTTCATGATTTATTTCAGGGAAGAATTCAAGTTTCAAATTTTCAAACACAAGGGGTAAGAACGAGCAATTTTGTCACTTTGGGATAATAGCAGCAAATGACTGCTTTTACTTAGTCCTGCTTACTCATTCATTCATTCATTCATTCATTCATTCATTCATTCATTCATTCATTCATTCATTCATTCCATCAATTAAAATAAACAGGTCTAATTGATCTCAACAGCAGAATATCAGCAACATCAGCAAACCTATTGCAAAGAGTCTAAGGACTACTATACATGTACATGCTACTGCAGAGCGCAGTGCAACTGCTGACAAAGACATCAGTCTGCCAGCACAGGACAGAGTTGTACTGGGACTAACAAAGTCAAACCAAAGTTTATTCTTCTGTCCTTACACAAGACAGCAAAGCTCTTTATTCTGAACTGTAAATGGCCATCGGGGTGATGAACACAGGCATTTCAACCTACAGTGTATCTAGAATTGCCATCCTATTGGCTTCTCCTTCTCCAATACATGTAAGGAAGTGAAAGCAGAAACACTTCTTCAAGTGCAGAGAGCTCCTCTTTAGCACCACTGTGACCCCTGTTTTCGATAACATCACTACAAATTAGAGGGAGGAATGTAGGGGTCACAGAAGATATGCTCCAATAATTCAAGGGAAATACCTCAAATTCTGCAAGTCACAGCCACAGTGGATTGGCACAGTGTGCAGCTTTGGAATGAAAAGAAGCTTGGGTACATGTAGAAAAAAACGATGAGGAAGAGGACAGCACTGTGTAGAGCTGACCTGGACTGACATCAGTTGTGGCAACTGGTCTGTTGAGGATTCATTCTGGGAATGGCTTTGCCCTCCTCTCAGGAAAGGCTCCTGTTTGAAGGTGCCAGTGAGATCTGAGCTGTGGAAGCCAACAGTTCATCCCCATCAACCTTATGTTAGTAAAGCAGTGACTGAACACCCAGTGAGATTTTGTTCATGGTATTTTGCCAGGGTTGGCCAATCAGAAATCTCATATTGACTTGCAAGACATGCTAAAGGACTACTTTTGCCTTGGGCATTCAGCACGAGTAACTGTACATAGACTGGTCTTCATCAAACATAAAATGTGCATTGATCTGAGAAAAGAGTGGCTGTAGGGAAGAGTGGATTCCAAAATGTCAGGGCACTGAATGAAAACAAGGGCAGGAGCAGTCCATTGAAATATTGTCTACATGCCTTCAAAAAGACAAAACAAAACAAAACAAAAAACAAACAAAAAAAAACCTGATATTTGGGAATTGTTTGTTGCACATTAGCTGTATTGTTTGCTGTAATTACCTAGAATAACCAGCTCTGGATCTGAATTTAAATTTCAGAACAATTTACGTTACTTACTTTTGCTGTCATGACCCTTCTAGTTAAAAATAACTAGCTAATGCAATTTATTTTAGTACTATTGGCAGAGATTTGTGACCTGAAAAGTAACAGTTTACCTTAGGCAGAGCTGCAGCTCTACCTAAAAATAAGTTAGTCAAGAAAATTGTAGTAGCACGGAAGTTTAACATCTTTGACAGAACAACACAGAGGTCTGTGAGGTTGTTTCCTTCTTGGAGTAATTTAATCTCTTACTGATGCCTCACTAATGCACTTAGTTTCAGTGTCCGATCTCCATCTAGTGGCACACAGATCATGTTGGTGTCTGGTTAACCTGTACTTGTAATTGCGTGCCACAGGATCAGTCTCGGTGCCATACCCAATGTCAGATGCAAGCTCTGCCATCTCAGAAAGAATGGCCAGGAGCTGGAATGGGCTGCCCAAGCAGGTGATGGTGTCACCATCCCCAGAGTTGCTCAAGAAACACAGAGATGTGTCACTGAGGGACATGGGTTAGTGGGTATTGTGTTGGCAAGTCAATGGTTGGATGAAATGATCTTAGTGGTCTTTTCCAGTCTCTAATGACTCTGATTCTATTATATTTTCCTGATATGGTTCTTGATTGTTATTGCACTGGACAGGTTTCCAAACAGGATAAACAAAGAAAAGAAAATAAAAGGTATGGAGAAAAGAAAGACACTCTGGAGGTTGGGAAAGGATTGAAGAACATTCTCAAAAGTAGGTTTGATTATTGTCATGTCTTATTGAAATATTTCCTGGTAATTAAGCTGATTGATTCAAGGAGGCCATGGTGGAAAATTGCACTTGGGGAGAACTGCTGGCTACAGGAGCACTCCGCTAACCCCAGAGGAGTTGTGTTTGTTACAAGTGAATGGGAGGATGGCAATTGGTTTTCCTGCTACCACTGCTCTTTTTAAAACTTTCACCTACTGTATCTATCTTTATGTGATAATATGTTCTTAGGTCTGAACAGTCCTTTAGTTTCTGTCGAGAAATAGGAAATACGTTGGTAAAGACTTTACAAAGGACATATTTACTGGAATGGAACTCCTTTCTTGGGTGTGTGTAATAGCAGGTGAAGGCAGGAAATAGGCTATACAGAACTGCAAGATTTGCTTTAAATATCAGCCAAACAAATGTTAGGGGACATAGCACATTAACACACATTAAAGGAAAAAAAAAAAAAAAAGAGAGAGAGAGCAAAAAAAAAAAAAAAGAAAAAAAGAAAAAAAGGACTCTCAGCATCGCCTGTTGACATTAAAGTGAGATTTTCCAGATGAAAATTAATTCTATAACTACTTCCAGATGAAATTCATCCCATAAAGTTGATAAAGCCAATCCTATTATCCAAGGCTCCTATTAACAATTGCAGCTACTTTCATTCTGTTTCAATCCAGGTCTCGTGTGATTCAGGTATTCACAGACTGAGGCCAAACCCTTGAGGACTAGAGTTCCCAGGGAATAAACAATCCAAAGAGCCAGCTGTATGTACACCATCTCTATTGTGACAGAGCAAGATAGATAAATTGACTGCACATTTAGATTCAGCAATATACTTGCTAACTGATTTAACTCATAGGTATAAATTTACTGTTATCTCTTTTATTACATCATTAGTTCTTTAAACAGTATGAATATATTAGATGCCAGTATTGTTTACTGACAGAGGAAAAACACAGAAAATGAAGTCTTATCCTTTCTTTAATGGAAATCAGAAAAGGCAATTTTAAATAAGTGCTTGTATGAAAACTGTGGATGAACAGAGCCATGACAAGTCTAGCTGGGCACAGTTACAGTACTGGCTGTAAATCCACAACCTAGAAGTGTCCAGAAATCTCATTTTCAATACAGGTCTGAAGGACTAACCTTTCCCTATTTACCCTTGCAAATATTATATCTAAGTATTCCTTAATCTCATTAAGTCATAAATTAAATTAAAACTTGTATTGGCTACATAAAACATCATCATTAGATCTACAGATAAATTGCCTGGCTTGTATTATTTTTGTGATTCGATTTTGCACTCATTTTCATTTGGAAACAACAAGCAAACAACAATGCTCAAAACTTAACAGACTCAACACACCTTTAATTTTCTTTTTGATCAACAGGTATGCTCATCATTACCTTCCCCAGTAGTATGACAACTATTTCAACACCACAAGAGGATATTTCACTTTGAAAAGCAAATTCCTTAGGCCAAAAATTGCCACAAATTAGTTGAACACAAATCTTAGAACCCAGCTAAAGTGCACCACTTTTAGCTGAAGAATGACATGCAACTCATCCCATAGACAGAGCAGAAGCCAAAGCAATCCTTCTTTAACCAACTTTTGTTACTGTTTAAAGGTTTAAATGAAATCTGTGGGGCTACCTAGCAAAATGAGTTTTCTCCAATAGTAGAAGTAGCTGGCAAGTTGGTCCAACCATTGGTTTGGAAGGAAGATGAAAGCTTTATTTGACGTTCCATCTTGCTCTATTCATTCTGCTTGAAATGAAACCAGTCTGGGAGAACCAAGTGGTGAGAGGTTCATGAAAGGAAGGTGAAAGAAGGTGAGATGAGGCTACTGTGTTCCAGGAGAAAGATAGAAAAAGCTGTGAGAGAGAATGAGGGAGGGAGCCAATAGTGATGTGACAAATGTGCACAACAAGCAGTTCCAGAGAAAAACAGAGGTTACAGTGATGTAATCAGGGGGTGGCTTCAAGAGACCACTCCAAGTCTAAGGAGCTGAAATTGCTCTGCAGGTGTTCTCATACTCATCCTCAGTGGTGGTGAACCTAATTCAGACTTCAGGTGGCTTTACCTGGTACTGGTTTTGCATAAGGTAAAGCAGGTAACAAAAACTCCTAGGTATGTTAGGGCTGTATTTGCCACATAATAGATCTGAAATTTAATTACTATGTGAAAAAATTCCTAGAAGGCATCAAGCAATGCATCTGATGGTCTGTGTTTGCCATCTAGTGGTACAAAGACAAAATTCGTGTTCTGATCCATGATTGCAAACAAAGCAGCTGAAAGTTGTATTCTACAGGACCTCTGTAGGAGTATGTACAGTCACCTTCTAACCAAGAGAACGAAATACAAAGACATTAGTGGCTCCTAAGAGAAACTATACATGAAATTTAAAGCGCTATGGCAAAAGAACGTATGTACTTAAAACTAATCTACAAGACTAGATTTTTCTCTTTCAAAACATTTCAAGGACGTGTGAATAAAGAAGAAATAACTTTATTTCACAGTTATGTCATAGAGTAATTACAAGACAAGAGAGATGCATTAGTAGAAATATATTTTATCAGAAGTTCTATACAACATGGTATCTAACCTACGTGTTAGTTATTTGGATTTCATGTCATACAGCAAGAAAAACAACAATTAAATATTGATTTTCCACCAATATTCTCAAACCTTAATATAATTCCCATAACCCAACAAAACAGAAAATATTTTTATGTTTTACTATGAAAATGTGTCTAGGAATTAAAAGTTGGGGTTCTCAGAGTGTCTGTGATTCAGGAGCAACAGCTGGTTTAGCAGTCCTTGGGACTTTTCCTCATAAGTTGAGCAGTTGTTTTTTCTTTTTTTTTTAAATAACTTTCACAGCTCACAATGAATGAAAATTGAGCAATACAAACTACTGAGAGGACAAACTGCTGATGACCAAAACAAAGATAACAGAGGTTAAATTAACTGTACTATGTACAGTTAACACTATATGATTTTGAAAAGTCTAAACAGTAACACTATATATTCAACAAAATGCACAGAAAAAAATATGATATGCTATTACTTATGATCCCTTCTTTTAGAAATATTTATTGAATCTTTTATCTATTGAGCAGCTGTTTCTATGCTCACTCAATTATTCATCCACTCCTTCATCTGTTATTTGTTTAATTAATTATTCAATCAATTATTCACTGAGGGACCGTGTATGATCTATGTTTTGCAATTGACTTCAAAGAGTGAGGCAGCTGAATGCATCCGATAGAAAATAGAAAAAGGCATCGCAAGGTTCACAACAATTATCCAAGGTTCAAAGCCAAAAACGATTTCTTCCAGCCCATTGTCGTATTCTGGGCGACACCCAAATGCCGGCGGGATCCAAAGCTGCAAAAGGGAAGAAGGCAATGCCATATTAATTATAAATGATGAAGGACCAGCCCATAATGACTGTGCTCCCATTGGCCTGCAATTTAGTTTTGGAAATCTCTGAGCCCTCCCTGTTACCAAGGCACAACAATGGCAGAGATTTCAGCTTTCACTGCTGACATTTTTTTACATTATCTTCATGGTGACTAAAAAAGTTAGATTCCTTGTTTAAGTAAACTCTGTTCCTCAAAGGCATATCCACTTATTCTTCCAGAAGAACCAAAATTCACTTGCTGCAAACTATAGAACCATGTAATTTTAACATACTTATCAGGCTAGAAGGGCTAGGAAGCTTTTGGGTATCAACTTGTGAATTACATTCAAAATGCCTTACCGAAAGATTACAGAGGAATAAAAATGCAGCAATGTTCTTGAGAATTCTCCTCTTGTTGTCAGCCACTGAGCTCCTGCTGCAGAGGGAGAACTCAGAGGCAGAATGCATGCCTGAGCCATCTCCCTGACTTTTCCCTTCACTGTCACCACTGCTCCCATCATATTCTCTGGTACAGATGCTACCACGGAACAGGCATGGCAACTCCCCAGCATCCTGAGTAGTGTGGCCATTGTAAATCTCCTTGTACGAGGGGGTAAGTGTCAAAGTGCTCCCTCGAGACACCGTCACTATTCGCAAGGTTTTAACATCGTCATTCACTTTTTCCTGCTCACGATGTATGGATTCAATGATAAAGAGGTTCTGAATGTATTTCTCAATGATGACTAGGATGGAATAGGGCAGGTTATACCAGGTGTATTTGGGGTGAGCCTGGGCACAGATAATTGCTAGGATGGAGCCCCATGAGAGGAGCCAGGACCCAGCAGCTGTGCCAACCAGCAGCTCTGCATCCAGTTTTCGAGCAGGATTTTTGGAGTTGTCCAATGATCTATCCTCCAGTCTGTAGATCAGCAGGGCGATGACTCCAGCTGTGCACATGAGAACCAGCACAAAGATAGCATGGAGGTAAAACATGGTCAGTGCTAATTCGCTTTTGATTTTCGAACGTCCAATCTGAATTAAATATACTACAACAATTGCTATTGTGCTAGTTAACACAATTAGTCCAAAAATCATCCCAACGGTTATGCCATGAAATTTGAATGGAGTTTTCTGTTGCTGATGGTGTTCTACTTTGCGTCCAATATTCTTCCACAGGACATAGAGCATTGTGGATGCTAGAATGTGGTATTCTATATTAAAGGGGTACAGGTAATATATTCCTTGAGAAAATATCGAACAGAGAGTTGTTGTTGTGCAATTGCATTGAGGTGCATGGTCATCTAAAACTAAAGGAGAGGGAAAGAGATTAGATGTGTGACATATACGGAATTATTGCTTAAAGTGAATAAATAAAACATAAATAAAACAGTAAAACATAAGGGTAAGATTTCAGTGAGACAACACATCATACTGTCCACTTAACCATTTAAAATGGGTTCAAGTTGTTTAAGTCATTAGTATAACAAAGCTTGCATGGTTCCCAAAGTATGATCTCTAGCATCTTAGCAATAGCATAGCATGAAGAAATGCTGCAGCAAAGTGCAGCAGAGCCATTGTAGAAATTCTGTTCCATTATACAAAATCCAGGGGAATCAGTCCTCAATCATTTGGTGTAAGTGGCTTTTATAGAAGCCACCTGTGAATCAGATGAATAGCACAAATTTAATGAGAAAAGGGCTCCTCTAATTTTTATCAGTTACTGACACTAGTTTCTAATAACTACAGCACTTCGTTAAAATTGTATTTATGTCTAGGAAAAAGATAAAATAAACCACAGACACTTGTGATGCCCCAATATAGTTTGAAGGTAAAATAACTATGAATCTTTCTACTCCTTTGAAACCTATGAAATGGTTCTCTCTCTGCTGTGCAATAACCTGCATTGTAAACTCAGAGAACAAATTGCACGTATTTGTAAAATAAGTGAATTAATGCGTATTTATAACCCAATCAAATAGCACCAGAAAGCATACATTTCCACAGTGGCAGAAGATACTATTTTTATAATGTGTTTATTCAAAAACACTCCGAACATTCCACTAAATTCTGTGGGTCTGCATACCATGTGTTACCGCTCTTCTGGGAAAGATTTGCAGGATTACCAGTTCTTGTTTCTCCACCAGTAGTTTAGAAAACAGCTAATTCAATTTTAAATAGCTGTATTCCATTTACTGCTTTGATTTAGTTATAGAGGGTTCCTCAGTGATGTTATTCCTCAAAAGAATTATTTTTTAAGATCCACTTTTCTCTCAATTGTTTTTATTCTGGACCTCTACCAATGGGTAGATAAACTGACAGAAAACCACAGCCTGAGTGGCATATATGATCTTTTTAGTTACTGTATAAACTGATTGTATATTGCTCATGAACAACTATACAGCAAACACCCAGCTCTATCCTGCAGAAGTGTAGCATTTTGTACGGGAGCAGGAATTCCAAAATGTACAACCCTTCATCTTACCTATTGTTATGTTCCCAAAACCAAGTGTGATTAGTCTTTCCTTGTGTTCATTCAGTTGATGCTTTGACTCTGTTAGCACTCCATTTGTCCATAACAGTAAATTTGTGAACACAGAATGGATAACCCCAAATCTACAAAACAAGGTAATTACTGAAAGAATCTGTACAGCAGATGTCTATATATATAACACGTATATTAAATACAATGGATTAATAGTACCCCACCCATCACTATTTAGTTAGTGCAGGAAAAAGTAAATCATAACTGTTCTCTATAAGCATGTTCCACAGCATAGCACAATGAATGTTTAACTTTGAAATTACCACAGAAACAATGGATTAATATATTAAAACACAGATGGGATGCTTTTATGCTCTCTTTTTTTGATGGTCTTTTTCTTTGGGTTGGACATGATTCCTGTTTCCTGGGCATAGTCCTTCCATTCACCATTCTGCCAAGCATTATTCTCTTGCACCCAAGGCTCATGATGTTCCTTCACCAAGAAATAGTTATTTATTATTGAACTGATTGCAGTGAATGATTTCCAATTAGATGTTTTGGAAATTCTACAAATAAACAGAGCTTGTTTCACCATGTGACACTGCAAGCCTTCTGCAATCACTCTGTTTTTTCGTATGAGGCTGAAATGTTTACCAAGAGAACAGAAAAAAAGGAGAGCCATCATCATAGCTGGTGCTCCTGAGTAAGTTTCTTTTACTTCTTGTAAGAACTGGTCAGCTTATTGACAATTTCAGAATAAAGTTTTAGACATTACTATGTTTATTTCACTTCTGTGTCAAGAAATTCATAATCACCAGTTTACATTTTTACAAAACCAAAAATACATCAGAGCTAGCTCTTCTGTTTCAAAGAGCAGCCCTCAGTTCCATACCAAATGTATGCACTCAGCTGTTTCAGAGGAAATGCCAGTTACACCATGAGAACTGAGATCTGGTGTCAGAAATATGCAGAGCCCTTACTGAGCTGGGTGCACAGGATCCTGCTGGGGAGGCTGTGTTTCTCAGTGTATTTGCATGCCTGCACCTAGCTCAAAAATGTGAGTTCCTAAAAGATGAATATAAAATATCCCAGATACACTGCACTGACTGAGATTCCATCTCAGCAATAGAAAGCAGGGTAGTGCATAGTTCCCAGAAATAAATCTGGTACTTCCTTCCTCTGACAAACATACATTATTTTGGACATGTCATACACTACTCTTTCCCATTCGTGATAAACATATACTTATTCTGTGTCTGTTGTATACGATGAAACATAAACACTTTTAAAAAAGAAAAAAAAAATTCAGATTATTATCTTCCAATTTGGGTGCATGGAGTTACTCTTTATTTACAATAACACAATTAAGATGAAAATCAAGGTGCGAAAACACTGTGCAGATGTACACTTATTTGCATTCCAGATGAGGATCAGATCTACTTTACCTTTCAAGTGTTTTGAAAGACTGGATAATATCCTTTGCATGACACCAAAGAAAGTATACCTGAATGATTGAAATAAAGAGAAATGTCATTATACTAATGCATATGTATGAAACTCATAAAGGAAAGCATATCTGAAGACAGAAACATTGACAATTAAATCCAGTAAAGACTTAAACTAACGTGGCTCCATCTCCACACCTACGAAATTACTCCTGATCCTTTTTGACGATCAGCCATAACCTTTCTGGAATGAGGAACCTAGGACTTCAAGCCAGCAGCTCAAGAGTAGAAAGTTTCAAAATGGCTCACCATAACATACCATGGTTCTGTATCTGGAGAGGCTTTTATTTCAATGACAAAGGAAATAAAATAAACAATGCTATGATTACTGCAGGGCGTAATGATGCTATGTGTGAATAATTTACTAAATACATGAAGTTCTATGAAGGGAAAGAGAGAAGTAAAAGGGTAGACTTGACTGATGAAGCAAACAATAGATGTCCAGGAATCAAGATAAAAGGTTGTTCTATCAGTCTGGGGGATGACTGCATTAGGAAGAACAAATGCAGTTGCACTCAAGGGTAGTGCAGAAAACTCAAGCTGTAGAACAAAAGAGAGAGAATGGTATTGAGTTAATCACTTACAATACTTCTTTCACCTACATTTTCTTTGTTTGTGGAAACCTCAGGATATATACTGTTTCTTTTACAAAACTATTCCAAAATCTGGTAGGGGCAAGCTGAATGATATTGGTATACGTTGGCAATGTTAGTCTGAAACTGGGATTCCAAAGAACGTTGGGTTCTTCTGCAGCAGCTACAGTGACTGGAAATCCATTTTCTCACTGATGTAGGGTACCTCCACACCTGGTGCTGCCTGTGACATTCAGCATCTGATCTGAGAAAATGGTAGGATTGTGCAGTTCTCTGTGGCTCCTACTAGAAGTCCAGGGCACAGAAGACACTACTGGACATTTGGAATTGAGTTTGCCCAAATCCAAGCATCCAGCCACGTGTTCTTTCAATTAAGCATTTATCACACAGAAGTATAAACACTGCAAAACTCCAGATGTGAAGACTACAAGATGCCATGGAAACTGAAATCAGTAATTATCACCTTAGCCTTATTTCTATCATAAGATAGATGTAGTAAAATCTAACAGCAGATGTGAAAACATTCTTCAGAACTAAAAAAAAAAAAAAAACACTGGAAAATCAAGAAAGTGGAAGAAAAATAGAAATAGAAAAATCACTAAGGTAAAGAAATTACATAAAATCTACTTTTTGCTCCCAGAGCACATGTTGCCTCAAAGGAACAAAGGGTTCTGTCTGTAAAAGAGCTTAATGTAAAGGCTGCCTTGGAACAGCGGAGATCAGAGGCAGGCTGGTGCTAGTTCATTGTTTGCACAGTTGTAGGATATATTTGTTCATTTACTGGCAAGTAATAGGATGTCTCATTAGTGTAAAATACAACAGCATCTAACAAATGTTCTGTGGAGAATGAATCCCTAGGCTTTCACAGGACACATAATTAGGAATCCTCTCTGGTGTAATTTCAGCCTGCATTTCAAGGACATGAGATTTTTCTTAAGTAAGAGGTAGGTGGTAAATTACACATTTTACCTTTTCTTTGAGTGCTTGTACTAACATTCAAGATTTCATTATTTTAAGCTAAGCAAATGATAAAATCAACAACATGAGTGATGTAATACTAAATCAAACAACATTAATGTTCTCTTTGTTCCACTCCATCTATTCCACACTGTAGGTCACAGTAGCTGGAATCATCACCGAGTAGGGTTTACTGGATGTAATAAAGAATGCTGCTTGCAGTTTAGTGGGAAAAAATCTCAATTTCTTAGGTTTGTTTCTCAGAAGTAAAGCAAAGAAATTGTTAGTCGTGGAGTGTGAATAGTACAAGAATGTAGAAGTATAACTACTTCCATCAAATCTGAATATCGCTCTCAGATTAAAATAGAGAACTCCTGCTTAGATTTCAATGGGTTTTGTTTTGTTTTGTTTTGTTTTCTGTTACAGAAAAGAGTAGAACGTAGGTGTGTTTTACTGCTCATTTTCATGCAACCACAATCACTAGAAAAAACATTCTTTTCTTTCTGTTCTAATCCTCATCAGTGTGTTGCATTCTTTGTGCTGGCTGCAACTGATTATCATTCTTTAGTGTCTCTTCCTTTCCTTCTTCACCACTAATCTTTTCATAGAGGCCTACAGAAATTCCAATTTCAGACTGCCCTGACAAGAAAGAGGATAACAATCTCAATCTTTACCATGAAATGTACCTGGCTTCCGCAGATACCAACAGTTTTTACAATCTGTGCTTTCACACAGACTCCAAGACAAGCTGCAACAGAACTAGGAGGTGTTCATGATTCAGGCATTCAAAATAAGGAAAGCTATTAAGAAAACTGGCCAGCACCTTTTTGCTCCATCATATAATTAAGAAATGGGCAACATTTATTCATTCAATAACCCATCAGCTTTGGAATGTCACACTGTGATAGAGACAAAGTCTGAAAGTAAACCAGCGGATGGAGTATTTTACAGGAGACACTGACCATATTTGGTACTGCACAGCCACTGAGACGCAGAATCAAATGCTTCTGCAAGGAAAATCTATGTTTGTTTGTTACAGGAGGAGAGATGTGCAAGTATTTTATCACCCACAAGAAAGGGTTTACTTCCATTTGAAAAATCAAGCATATACTCCTATCAGGGATATCAGGACAGATAGAATGATAATTGAGTGGAAAGTTGTACATACAAAAACAAGCTGCTCACTTCTGCTAAAAGGAATCCTGAAAGCTTTATATGTAACAAACTAAAAAACATATAACTTCAACTACAGGAGGATGTTTTTTGCTTATTTCTTTTTTGAACCCATAGGAGTTTTCCAGCTGAAATGTCAGGATGCTGAGTCTGGATTTCCACATAAAAAGGGTATGCATGCATTAAAACTTTGTCCTCAAAATTATCTTGTTAAATACTTAGAAATTAGATACTGTAAAATCCACTGGTGATGAGAAGAAAAAAAAAGAATTTTTTAGTAAGAAATAAAATATAAAATGTCAGCCAGTGACTTTTACCTGTAAGATGGTGTGCGCTGCATGTGTAACAGGAAAGATGCCTTCAGTTGGTGACAAACAGTTTGAAAAATCAATATAGTATCCAATTTTAAAGGAGTCCAGAATCAAAGTAATCACTGCAAATAATGTAATTCCACCTGCAAATGAAAAGAGATTAGAAAATGTCATTGTACGTTGTCTAGAGACAATCTGTACCCCATGCCAAAGTCTTAAATTCATAGATTCATAGATCATAGATCATGTCCTTGCAAGATCAGCCTCACAAATTGTAGCACTGAAGTGGCCGTAATGCTTTATACAATCACAAAGCAAACTACATAAGTAAGGGGAGCTGAACAGTAATGTTACAGTCCCTGAGCCCAAGAGCTCTACAGTGGGCAGTAACACAATCACTTGGTATGCCATCTCCATTGTTTGTGAGGTTAAACTTCAAGTCAGAGACCAAAACTGCAACAAGCTGTGTGGTTTGGTTCCCTAGAAAGGATCCAAAAATGAAAGCTTCAGTATTACAAATTCATCCTAATTATTTATATATACTGTTATTAGAAATGATGAAGATGATTCCACTATTTTGATATTTCTAAGTTAAAGAAATAAAAAATAATTTCTGTTGAGCATCGGACTAAGAAAATCAGATTTTTTTTTTTTTTAATGTTCATTGAAATTTTTGTATTTTGGAAGATCAAGTACAGGATTTTCAGTATCACAAAGTGTTGACTTAATTCATTATATTAATCATCAAGAAGGAGAAAGCCATAATGATACAGTTGTGAAAATGTCACTCTAAAAATAGAGTTTGGGTTTAAAGGATAATTTTAAAGCAAGTAAGAAAAAGGTATAAGTCTGCCAAGAGCTGACTAAGGTGACCAGCCACCTATGCTTTAAAAAGAAGCTGTGCTGCTGGAGAACACAATAAAAGAAAACCATTTGTGAAGCCAATTGATTTTCCCTTTGAGTTCTTTGTCTCAGCAGATTGAACTTCAAAATAATGGTTACAGAGCTTTTCACTACAAGAGAGTCTCCTCTGGGGTATAAAATTAGAGTAAGTAAGGGAAATGAGTCCCTTTATACAAGCCTTCCTCAGTTTCCCTGGGATTATTTGGGTCAGAACAACTGGACTTTGTTAAAGACAAAGTCCTCATGGGAACTTTTGTCACAGTTAGTCTGTAGAAGAGGTTGGTCTCCCATGCAAGCTGGAAGGGAACTGCTCTAGTTCATACAGTTCACATTTAGGCACAAAAAAGCTTCAGAAAACCTTTCTGTAAGCAATTCTTATAATTGGCCATTTCTACTTCTAGCTTTGTTAACTGAGTGCAACAACTCTGCTACAAGACGTCCTTGTTAAGTCATTCTCTTCCAATATTTGCCACAGCCACCTACTGCCACCTTTACCAAAAAAGATAATCGTGGTTTGAAGGGAATCATGAAAATATGTGGAGCCTGTTTTACATGTTATTCTGGTTGATTTGTGAACGTTTTCTCCAATGATGAAAGCAAGGACACATTCTTCCAAAGCAGCTGATAAAGCTAGTCAAGAATTGCCAAGATCATTCTGTGCAAAGACTTGATGAAAATGTGTCCTTTCCCCTCATTTTTTTATTTGTCTGACAGATAAAAGATTTCTATGACAAAACCATTGATACAGGGAAGGACAAGAGGAATCTTGGCAGAGGAACTGCCGCCTTAGCTCAGCTAAGTTTTCTCTTACCATACAGGATAAAGGAGCTTTAGAAGCTTGATGTAACTACAAGAAAGTCTTAAGAATAGGAAAGTGTAGGACTTTCCCTAAGGACGAATTTACTGAATTGCAGCATAGACATCCAAGAGAAGCCATAGAAGCCGCCACAGCTAAGAACGTATTACAAAGAGCAATCCTGTGCTGGTAAAAGAAATGGATAAAGTAACCAAGTAGTGCATTCCAGGATCTTATTTCTCAATGTCTGTAACTCCTTATATCCTGTAGGACAAATGAAATGCTGTGAATGCTATGCCAAAAGAAGAAAGGGCAGGGGGTTCTGTTGTACTCACCCATGCTAAGCAGTATTTACTCCATACTTAAGGAGGAGAAAGTTATTCTCTGTAAGAAAAGCATGGCTTGGTCCAAAATAGTATCAAATTAAACCTTTCAATAATGGCTTTTGGTAGGATTTAAGTCACAAAAGGGAATAAATGCGAAAAAAAAAAAAAAAAAAGCCTGAGAACTGAGTGTTATTTTGGAAAACAGTGAATAATCAAAAGGAACAGTCAGAATATAAGCCAGTACATTTCAGGAAAGAGTATACAGACCATGACTATATATTGTATTAAAAAAATAATAATACTGCATTTAAAAAATAATAATAATTAATAAAAATCCCCTAAAAATCCCCAGAGTAATTTTTATAGCATAGTTGCTAACAGGTACAAAGAAAAATGAAAGACACAGACACTGAGACTAAGACTGAACCAGACTTTCACTACACAGCCTTACTTCTCAAACTCATCAAATTTTAGATGTTCTTGGGATTTTCGTCTAAATTTTTCATTGTCTAATTCTGTGATGATAACTGATTACTGTATCTTTGCTAGCAGCAAGAAAATATTTAATACTTAAGTCGTTTTATAGCACTCAACATACCTATTTTCCAACATACTATTTGCAGTACCAAGACAGGAAAAGCAGTTAGTAAAGCTGGGCTTGCTAATTCCTGTGTAATGCTGAGTTGGGTTTCCTTTTCCTGCAAGCCAGAAATACGGCATTTGGTATGACTGCAATGTGCTCCCCCAGTCAGTAGCCATTGATATAATATGTGTCCCTACAATAGGCACCTGAACTGCAAGTTAGGGCCATTACTAGCCCATCACTATCCTTGCAGAGTTCTATACTTTTCCTACAATATAATGCTAGCTTTACATTTCATGCTCATATACTTTACCTCCTAAACTATACTCCAGTCTGGACAAGCATCCTCTTCTAACTCTAGGCTATTCTAAAGTTTGATGGTTGAATCTGGTGATCTTGAAGGTCTTTTCCAACCTCTGGATGGGCCCTGGGGCAGCCCGACCTGGTGGCTGGCAACTCTGCTCATGGCACAGGGACTGGAGCTTGACAATCTTTAAGGCCCCTTCCAACCTAAGTCATTCTATGATTCTGTGAAATGATTCTAAGGCACCACTGAATAGGTGCAAATAGGAATATTTGGAATACATGAGTAATGAGAGCCTTGACATTTCTCACTGGTGCTAGCACAAGGACTATTTCATGGCCTGGAAAAGTGATAAATCCTGTGGGAATATTGCATGACACAGTCCTCCAAAATCTGTGTTTTGTTTCCTATGTGCTGCCAAAGCAACCTGGTACATAGAGGAAAGGGGAAACAAGCTTTCAGTGCTGTGCATAGTATGTTGAGAAGTGGGTATGTTTAGAGTCAGTTTTCCCACGCGATCCCACATTGTGTTGGACTTCTGAATACATTTAATTAGTGCTTGCTATGTGTGCACAGAATCCCCAACACCAGGATGCTCCCTGATAAGAGATTCGGTACCGGGGTGGGCGATGGCACACATGTCCTGTGCCCAGTGCCACCTGCGTGCCACATACTTACACTTCAGCCAGCGGGCTCCAGCATGAGTGTCCTTGTCCCGGATCAGCCTCCTCTGCGTGCAGCTCCTGAACAGGTACCACAGCATCCACAGCAGCTGAACGAGCATCAGCGTGATGAGGTAGGAGAGCAGGTGGCTCTTGCTGATACCCACGGCGTGCACAGCCCAGGCGAAGGTGAGCAGCAGCCCGGCCAGGAACAGGTTGATGCCGTACTGGCTGCTGAGGATCTCGGCGTTTTTCTGCGGGTAGCTGCCGCCCGCCGAGAGCGAACCGCCGGCTTTGTCCATCTCGCAGCCGGTCGCCGCGGGCGGCCGATCCGCTCCCCCGGGCAGCCCCGAGGCGGCCGCAGGCCCGGCCCCCAGCGGCCCCGGGGGCGGAGCGGGACCGCTGGCTGTCGCCGTGCCTCCCCACCGCTGCGGGGCTGCTGAGGGGCGGCGGGCACCGTGCCCCACGCTCGCCCAATAGCTGGGGCCGGCAGTAGGGCTCGCTGAGATGTTCTGGTCCTTATTCTGGCCGGGCGGGTCTCACATTTTTACCCTAAACCTGCAGCTATCACTGGTGTTTGGCTTCTTTTCACACTCTGAGACCTACGTCTCACATGAAATTAAACCAGTAGCTCAGCTACTTAAACACTTGGAAGAGAAGACAGCACCTATTTTACTCCCACTGGAAAAACTTAACGTGGTTTAAAGCTTCTCCTCTTCCCAAGCACAGAAGTATTGAAGGACATTTCTGGTAACAGACAAACGCTTCAGCCTTCCATCACCTCCAGCTCAGAACTACACTCATCCTATTCAGAAGCTTGTAGAAACGCTGTGTCCTACTTTGTATCTCATGCAATCGTCACCTCTAAAGAAAAGGAAGGTGCTTTCATTTCAAAGAGCTCCAATGTGTAACTGCCTGGGCTATTTTATTTCCATTTCTTTTAAGGGGATTCTAGAGCATCCCTCTTTATCTGTGAAGAAGACACACATTCTTATTCTCAAATGAAATGGATGGAAATGGATGGAAAAATCTCTCATGTTAGGAAGCCAGCAAACATATTCAAGCTTTAGTACAGGTAAGGCTTTTGACAACCTAAGAATTATTTTCAGGAAACTATTAAGATATCTCTTTCTGATCTCTTTCCCTGAGTCCTTGATTTGGTAGAAGGAGCAGTGAGATTTTGTCAGGTTGTTAATTACAGCAAACATTGTTTAATACTCTTACCAGATTCACCACTACTTGCTTTCAAACATACAGGGATACGAACATTGCATGATACTCAAAACTGTTACCAAAAGACTTTGCAAAGCTTTCGTGCAGCGAGCTTCTCTCTCTCTACCTGGGACTTTCAGAAAAAGACAATGTAGTCAGAGGGCAAGTACCTCTACCAAGTCATACAGACTGGTATTACACAATCAATTAACCCAGCTGAGAGGTCATGGAATACAAACACGGGCAAAATGATGGGCTGACAGACCCAAGAACAGTGGAATCAGATGGTTAAACAAGTAAGTACTGACCAATAAATTATCACTTTTATACAAAGTTTATTAAGATGTCCAGAAGAATACACTTAAAACAAACATGTAGCAAATATTAATTCAAGAGGACAAAGCAACTTAAAGCCCCCAGAGCATTTATACAGTTGATAAATAAAAATACGACTATTACCATCCCTGAGCAACAGTGCATTTAAATATCACAATGAACAAAGTAACTCAGTGCACATGTCTGTGCAGGCATAAAATTGTTGGAATTTGTTAAAATACGAAGATTTTAAGATCTTTTTTCAAAGACAGTTGTTCTTAACTCAGATATTTAAAAAAAGAAATCAAGCTGTTGACTCCACAAGCTACTTAGCAGTAGTGTAAGATATATTTTGTTTTGATTTGACTGATTCTTTACATTGCAGCAACATTGTTCTTCAATGAAACAGCAGTAACTTCAGAAGCCTACATTTTTCGTTACTAAACTTTTCACATATTGTGTTTTCAGCAATGGTGTGAATCCAAAAGTCAGAGTAAAGAACACAGGCTCTTCTAACAGTCCAGACTTCAAGCAGAAGAGTAAATGTAAGCAAGTTTCAATACCCAGCTTTAACATTCTCCTATCTTCCACAAAACATATTTAACACAATGACTTATATAAAACAGTCTGAAAACGAGATGGTGCCCAGATACTTAAGTATCACAGCCAATGTGAACAAACTGACAATGTCATTTTATTTTCCCAGGTGTGTATGGCTAATGGCTTTTAACTTAATATTGACCTCTATAGCAGAGGAAGGAAAAATGGTGATTTTATTAACAGGCACTTTAATGAATGAAAAGTTACTTTTTGAATAAAAACATCCTGAATACTAAAACATACTGCATACATCAAAATAATTTTCTTTGTTCTCTTAATTTCTTGTGTAATGTTCCTATTGTTCACTGCATTGCTGGTTACTCACAGCTTGATAACCTGCCTTTGGCTGTAGACAAAGTATGTCAGTACAAGTGCAATCCATAATCAGATTATAGATGATGTACACTTCAACCAGCTTTCTAGATTCTTACTCAGGTCCATATATATTTTTTTCCCCCAAATACTATCAGATTTTAAGTCAAAGGGTTAGATTGAATAAATATTTCCTAACACACATAACATTATAAATTTAGTGGATCAATAAATGTCTCCTCTGTTGTCATTTATACGCAAGTTCATAAGCACAAACAGAATCCAAATATTAGTATTTTAGCTATCAATTCAAATGTAAAAATAGCATATTAAAAACCCGTAACACATAAACTTAAGAATCACTTCAACCAATCAACCTGCTTCAAGCACAAAGTTGGACTAAGCGACCTCTGGAGTCCCCAGACGGGATTTAAGACAAGGTGAATGACTGATAAGTCAGTTTTATAATGTTACAAAGAAAGCATGAAGTGCATTATGTTACTAAGATAAAATCTATCTGTCTTTCAATTATTCACTGATCATATGCCTTCTTGCAGCCATTGGTTGAAACATGGGCTAATATTAATTTCATTTATAAAATCAGGTAGCACAGTAATCAGAAGTCTGGAATGTAACAAAAGTAACACCCACTTCATAGGATAATTGTTACTTGAATCCTCCACATGATGCTGAAAGAAAGGAAAAAAACAAGTCAAATGTTATATATATACATATACACACACACACATACATACACACACACTATAAGGCTGTACATACTGCACAAGCTGTATCCCATACTAATCTGAAATTCTTTAGTTGGATGATTTTACATCATCAAGTAATAAAATACTGTACAAAATAATCTACCTGACTGTTCATAGAGAAAACCAGGATGTTTTCCTAAGATTCATCTTTTCAGAATATCTGCAGTCCACTTGTACTCAGAGGTTGAAAGTAAGAAGTACATTTTAAAGCAGTATGGTTGTTTTAGTCTATAAAAAAGAACACAGCTCTAACAGCTCACAGTGCACTCTTTCTCCACATTTCCAGTGCTTAAACAGAACACTGCTGATGGCAGAAGGAACAAACATGAGTTGAAGAATTATGCATTTTCAAATGTGACTCAAGCTCCCACAACAAATTAAAGCAGTTCTGAAGGAGTCACCTCACAGGATGATGCAGCTGTGATTTGGTGAACAGCTCTCACCTACTTACTAAGCTGTCTTTAATGTCTTCATTAAGTTCTTTTTTCAATTTTGTGGAGTTCATTTAAATAGAATATCATCAACAACAACAACAAAACCTGATAAGGCCTTTTCAACATGACTGTTGTTGAGAAAGAATTTTCCAAGTCAAAAAATTATCTGTATTTGCTGTAAAAAGGATGTTTTGAGGAAGACCCAAGAACCAGATCATTCGCCACAAAAGTCATAGCAGCACACTCAGAGATAAAGACAATCTGAGTTTAAAAAGAGAAGGAGAAAAACAATTGCATTTGGATAGCTTCTTCTCTTTATTATCATGTCAAGCAACTTCCCTAAAAAGTTTTCCCAGCCTGGATAGAAGCTGCAAGTATTTGGCCTATACTCCCCAAAACCATACACTCTCACTCGTCTCTTCTTTTCATTGTCTATGAAAGAATCTTTCAGAAGAAGAAAAGGGTATTCTTCCCTTAAAGACACTTGCATATTCTCAGGTAACTCAATTTGCCATAAAATTTCAGCATTCAAAAACCGTACATAAAACATAAAGAAAGAATCCTTAAATGGTTTGTATAACAAAGCAACTCATGCAACAAGATAAACACTTATCAGTACTTAAATAGTTCAATTATTTACCTGAAAGATTTATCCTAGGAGCGACACAAGCATCACAACACCCATAAACTGAATGAACAACACCACAGGTGTGATAAATGACCAGACTGGCCACAAGGCAACGTTAAAACTGGGAATAAAAGAAGAAAGCTTTAGATAAATTCAACTGTCACGTTGCGGAAAAACCAGGCACAGAAGTAAATCACAGCACAAGAAGAAATGAAATCCTATCAACTTAACCTGAAGAACAGTTACTTCTTTACAACTTCAGAGTTTAAAAAAAAGGGCAAAGAGAACTATCAGTTTTAAAAGTATGTGCTAAGTTCACTGCTTATTGACTGACACCTCATCCTGTAACTTCAGTAACTCCTGCAGATTTGTTTTACACTGAATAAAACCACTCAGACCCATCAAGAGTAAAGATGCACAGAAATTATGAAAGTAAAAGTTATGAGAAATATTCTCGATTTTTCCACGGGCGAGAACAGTATCTGAGAAAGACAAACAAACAAACCATAATTTATATTTACAGCCTAGTAGATCTGAGAATGAATTAAAAGAAAGGGATAGCAAGAAAATGTATTTTACAAATGACTTGCAAGGATTATGGATTTGATTAATTCTAAACTATTTCTTCAATCAGAAAAGATCCAGTATATCTAAACTCAAGCTGTTTAATAACAGCTTCAACTACTACAAATCTTGCCTCATGGATGAATGCTAAAAACAGAAGGAATCATGCTATACTATCACCAGCACACTCAGTGGAATTAGAGAAATGATACTTCTGATAAAACGAGCCCATTAATACAGTCTGAACAGCACAGGTTCAGCAAAGGCCTGTTCACACGTGTTTCAACTTACCAAACTGCTGCTGCAATAAAAGTGACAGTTGTGACAGGTATCAGTACAGGATACTGCACATCGTAGTCCTCAATTCCATGATACCACTCAAGGTATATGATACAGTAAAAGGCAACTGATAAACATGCAGCCAATAAACAACTGCCAGAGGCAAACCACCAACTGTAGTAGAAGGGAAAAATATGTTTAGTAACATTTCAGTTCATGTATTACTTTTCACATCCTATTCCAAAAACAGAACAGACGATACCTGTTAAATTTATAGATTAGCCTAAAACTCCTAAAATATTTTTCTTAGATTACTTTTACAAAACACTTGCATAGCTACTAGAGTTTAATTTCACAGTACACCACTCCTGTTCAACAAGCACCTCCAGGTGAAGCTATATCTATCAATCCCACTGAGAATTAACTTCATGAAAAAGATATAACTCCGTGAAATGATTTCTACTCTATTTCAAAGCAATTATTTCTCTATTCCCAGCCTACTCAACAGACAGCTAAATGAGAGAGGAGAAAAAAAATCATTCCTTTTGATGTTTAGAGATTATTTTCAGCTTTTATTTTTTACTAGAACACATTGTACATGTACACAAATGGTTCAGTCAAGCCTGAAAAAAAAAAAAAAAAAGATTCAGATGGTCATCTGTCCCAGCCCACATGCTCAAGCATGGCTACCTAGAGGTCGTTGCCCAGGACTAAGTCCAGGTGGCTTTTCTGCAGTATTACTGAGGACAGACTTCACAGCCTTTCTGGGCAGCCTGTTCCAGTGCACAATTAAGAAGTGCTTCCTGATGCTCAGATGGAACCTTTTGTGTCTCAATCTGTGTTCAGTGGGAATCACTGAAAACATTTGGCTCCACCTTTTTTGCATTCTGCCTTCAGGTATTTGTATACATTGATGAGATTGCCCCCTCCTTGCCTTTCCCTCTCTAGGCTGAGCAGACCCAGCTCTCTTTGTTCCCACTGGGGATCTTATTTATCCAGCATTGAAAAGAGAGTTTAGATGTAACAATCTGAATGTAATTCGAAGATGAAAACGCAACTTCCCTTTGTAACAAATCTTTGCCAAGGTATCTTACCTATCTGCTTGAATCGTCTCTTTAACAGATTTAAAAAAATCAAAGTAATACGTCACAGCAATGGAAGCCAAAATCCAGAACGCAGAATGAACGTTCAGTCTGGGAGAGGGCTTCTTTTTCTTGTCCACAACTGTAGTCTCTTCTGCAAACGTGAGACCAACAAAGCCAGTCATTAAGTGCAGTGCCCTTACGGATTCATGAGTTAGAAGAGACCTTCAAAAGTCATCTAGTCCAACTCCCTTGCAGCGAACAGGGACACGCACAGCTAAATTAGGCTGACCGAGCTGGGTGGAGCGGTGAGGCAGAGGTACCTGATGAGGTATAGGTGTATGTGGTGTACGCACTTAGCATCATTAGCAGAGCGTGTGCACGCTAACCCCGCACCCCGACAGCAGAACTGCCACCAGCTGAGCGCCCTACAAGCGCTCAGCCCTCTGCTGGGCTCACTTCAGCATCAGCAGCTCTGCGGACACAACTATAGTACAGCCGAGGACGAGCGGGAGAGCATCCCTGAGCGTACCCATCCTCCCCCCCGCTCCGCTGCCAGCCCCACAGCGCAGCACAGCACCCGCAGCCCCATCCCCTCCCGGCGGCACCACCGCCCCATCCGCGCTCCGCTCGGCGGGGCGGGCGCGGCACCACCCACCGGCCGTCCTGCCGCCCCGGAGCGGCGGCTGCAGCGGCGGGGCTGGGGGCTCTGCCCCTTGTTGCAAATGGCGCCTGAGCCTGGGGAGCGGCTCCGCTCCCAGCACCCTGCCCGCCATCTTGGGCCGCTCCGGCAGTGACGCGGGCGGGGCGGGGAGGGCGGAAGGGCGCGTAGAGCCGCGGCGGCGGCCTTACCTTGAGGGATGTGGGGCTGCAGCAAAAGCTGACTGATAACGGTACTGGAACCGCCTGAGCGGAGGCTGTGGCGAGGTGGGGGTCAGCCTCTTCTCCCAGATTACAATAGGATGAGACGGAATGGCTTTACGTTGTGCCACGGGAGGTTCATGTTGGATATTTGGAAAAAATTGTTCTCCAAAAGGGCGATGAGGCGCTGGAATGGGCTGCCCGGGGAGCTGGAGGAGTCACCGTGCTGGAGGCGTTCAGTAAATGTGTCATGTGGCACTGAGGGCATGGGTTACTGGGGATGGGCTGATGATTGGACAAGGTGACCTTAGAGGTCTTTTCCAGCCTTAATGGTTCCATGATTTGAGTAGCACAGGACTCAAATAAAAAGCTCAGAGAGCTATTCTGCAAAGGCTGAGATTCTTAGGAGTTAGATTGAAGAAAAAATAATTCTAGTACATATTCTAGTTAACAAAAGCAGATTTACTGTCCTAGCTCTATATAAATTGAAATTCAGAACATAAACGTCTCGTTATCTGATTTTACTTTCCCTTTAAGAAGGTAAACAGTATTTTGCATGAACGTGAGTGTGAAAATAAGTCAAATTTTCAAAATACCACATGCATTCTTCAGCAGAAATGTTTTGCAGATATCTTCTCTGTAGTTTCACGTTCAGAAAACAGGAAAAGCAGGAAGAATGGCATGTAGGCTGTGATTAATAGTTGCATGAGTTGCTTTAAAAACTTCAGGACATTGGTAAGGGTGGAAACTAGCAGATAAACTCATTAGGATAGAAGCTAGATGTGTTCTGATCTGCACAGAGCACTGTTTTTAAGCACTTCTAAACTTCTTGGTTAGTTAATGACCTTATCAAATGCCTTTTGAACTGGAAAAAAAAATTGAAATAAATCTTTGAGGAATAATAGGTCTTCTGCAGATATAGCCTAATTCAGTACGGTGGTAGAGCAGCTAAACAGCTCAGTAGACTTGCACTGATCGAAGTCCTGTAATGATAAGCCTAGTTATGACCAAGTTTTTCGTACATTTGTCTTATATTAGGTTTGAGTTGTAGATGCTTAAGCATTGGAGAATTTGGCTCACTCTGCATTTTGCAAGTGGAAGAAAAATAACTCCCTCTTCATTTATGTGACTCCTTGGGTGAAATAGCATGTTTCTGCCAGCTCATCAGCATGTACCTGTCTTCTATGCATTCTACGTCCTGCCCATTGTAAGGGCAAAGCAAGGAACAGGAGTCATGATGAGGGATTTGGAGTGACGCACCTGTACTGACATAATAGATCGTGGGCTGTACCTACAGGGCATTAGGAGCAGAGATGGAGTTGTAGTCATCCCACTCAGTGCTTATCAGTCTGCATCTGGGGTCCAGTTCTAGTTCCCCAGTTTAATAAGGATGTGGGCAGACTGGAGAGGGTCCAGAGGAGGGCCACGAAGGGCTGGAACACCTGGCAGTGAGGAAAGGCTGAAGTAGTTAGGTCTTTTCAACCTGGAGAAGTAAAGGCTTAAGGGAAACTTCATTACAGTATTTAAGTACTTAAAGAGTGGCTACAGAGAGGATGGAGGCACTTCCTTCACAAGGGGTCAATGTGGAGAAAACAAGGGGTAATGGGTACAGGCTGCACTGGGAGAGGCTTTGTCTTGATATAAGACAGATTTTTTTTTTATGGTGATAACAATCAGTCACCAAAACAACCTCCCCAGGGATGTGACAGAGTTCCCATCGCTGGAGACTTTCGAGATGCAATTGTGTAAGATGCTGGATAATCTCATCTAGGCTCCCTTTTCCCACAAAGAATTGGACCTAATGATCTCTTGAGGTCCATTCCATCCTAGGTTGTTCTGTAATTCTGTTTGCCATGTAACCTGGTATGCAGATATACTGCATTGAATCATCTACCAGGAGATGTTATCTAATCAGCCAAGGGGCTGCTAACAGTGATTCACACAGTATGTCCCATCATCCTTTTTATAGGGGTTTCTCATGTTGAATGAAGCAAATGTTCTGATTATTCTTTATTACTTTGCATTGGCTTTTGAGTAAATTCAGAGTAAAAAAATCAAGGATTTATTTGTTCATTTATTTGCTTGCTTCATTTGCTGTGGAGCACGTTGAACGTAAGGGTGGACCACATCAGACCTTAATGACTACAGTGAATATTTTTTTGTTTAGTTCAGCTGAATATTTTGAAGTTAACAGCTTGTAGGAGTCTCTGATCTCAGCTCTCTTAGCAATGAAATAGAGGATTCTTTGTTTTACTTTCTTTGAGTGAATTGGTTACCTCAGCCTTCACTTTCATGCTGGTAACTCAAATAGGAAACAAAGGAAATCATGCGCTCTCTTTGCTAAAGCCATTCATAGGAAATATCTTTGATTTAAATGTAGTAATTAAATAAATATGTATGCTTGAAAAGGTTAAGATCTGTTAGTGTTGTTAAACTGAAGACTCCTGTTTACCTACA
Source organism: Callipepla californica brunnescens (assembly GCA_023055505.1). Lineage (NCBI taxonomy): Eukaryota > Metazoa > Chordata > Aves > Galliformes > Odontophoridae > Callipepla > Callipepla californica. The sequence goes on from JALIRH010000005.1 coordinate 31,647,537, forward strand.
GAGTAGGCATTGTGCAGAGAGCTGAAATAAGAGCTTCCCTTCCCTGACTCACTTTTGACCTTAACCTAGACCACTCATGTTCAGTGTTTGTAGAGCCGAGATGTTTTCTGTGATCTTTTCACAGAGCTTCTCTGATTCAGTCATTATTAATCTGTTAAAGGATAATGATCAGGAGCCGAGCTGAGGCTGTTACAAGATCAACAACATAATCAACAAAGCATCTGAACTGTGGGTGTGTTATAGGTAAACAGTTCTTGCAAGTAAAAGTTTCAGAAAGCTGCATTCAACACCTTCAAGTTATTTTCTTTTAAAGAGAAAAGAATACTTTGTGAGTTATTTCAATGTTTTTAAACATTCCAGTTTTTGCAGTTATAAAGGAGAACTGAATTTTACTGTCTTGCATGTGCTTAAATTTGTTTTTTTGGTGCTCACTTGAATATTTCACACTTACTGACTGTTGTTTTAGTGATGATTTACAAGTAACTCTTAATGCAGAAATGTTATCTGTTTATATTCCTTGTCTATGTTTATGTGTATTTTAGAATTAGTTTTTTAATTTCATTTTTATAAAGTTAAATGTGTTTTACAAATCTTTGCTAGAATACTAGAAGATTTTCCCCATTACAAAAGTTAGTAGCTATTTGAGGCCAAAAGCTATTTGTTCACAAGAAGCTTGCCTGGCATTGTCATCATTACTTATCTAGGTAGGGCATTTTTAGTTGAAGAAGGTTGTTTTTAATGTCAGTGTATTCTTCATCTTGAGGAATAATTGTTCAGTTCAGTACAGTGGGAAAAAAATACAATCTGAAAGCACTTGGTGTTAGTACCTTAGTACAAACATGAATAACAACCAGAGGTTAAAACTTAAATTGATCTGAATGTTGTACATATACAAACTACAAACTAAAGTTGAGTATTAAATGTCAGTGCAGCCTTAAACTGGCCCTTAAGTGAGGAAACAATAGACATAACAGCGTGTTTGATGCAGCAGGCATGCAAACATTTGAACTTTATGAAGGAAAAGAAGGCAGAAAAGATCAAAGCAGTTAAAAACAAGAGAAATGGAAAGGGATCAACCACATAATGTGATCTGATTTATCTAGTTGTCTTATTCTTCATCTTGAAAGTTGTCAGTGCAAAATACAAAAACGTGGCTGGCCCAGGATATCACTTCAATCTGAAATCTCTCTTTAATTAAAGATCATTTCAACACCTTCGATTATCCTGTTTAGAAGTCTTACGTAGCTTCGGTGTTTGACTCTTGCCTTTTGCTGCAGTTGGTATTAAGAATATATAATAAGACAACTTTGTTCATTCCAGCTTAAATCTTCAAATGTGTAGAAGAAAGCATGAAATAAATCTGGACAAACCATTCTCCTAGAAGCTGGTAAGTAAATCTTCCTACTCTGCCTCCTAAATCATTTCTTGAATTTAGTTTCACTTAACTATGCTTACTTTCTTAGGGAGTACAATGGCTCTCAAAATGTTTTCCCAAGACTACAGTTTAAAGATACAAAGCATTTGGCAGCAGTACTCCAGCTATAATTGTTCTTGACTACTCAGTCCGCAGTAGTGCTATATAATACCTCTTGATTTGAGGATTTGATCTGGTTTTAAAAGCCTTAAAAAAAAAAAAAAAGAAAAGAAAAAAGAAAAATGCAGGGGAATGGTAAAGAGGCAAAAGGAAATGGCCAGATGTGAGAGGGTGGGAAAGGGAACACTGGTGAATTAGTGAAACTGATGTCCTCACTGAGGAAAATGCCTGTGCAGCCATGCACTTCTGTAACACTATGACAAGAATTGCATACTTACTGTACTTAGGAACATCCTAAAGTATCATTTTTTTGGAAATAATCAAGGCAGGTCTAATTAATGTTGGAAAGACAATGTATCACTTGGGGGGATGACTATTCAGGTTTATTGTTTCTGGTACTTTTTTCTCTATTTAGACTTGACATGGCTTACTTTAGGATTATTGCTTTATTCAGACTTGGCATTCTATAGAGGTTAGCATTTATTTATTTATTTTTTTAAGGCTGCTGGTAGTATGTTAACTATTTTTTCAGAACTAGTCTGGTTCCCTAACTGCCAGAGGCAGTGAAACAAAATTTCGCAGGAACTTGGACATCACTGCTACAAGATTGCAAAATACAGCAAAGTTTCCTACAGTGTACATTATGGGAGCTTCTCACTGATGTGTATACAATAGAATTCAGCCTATGCTCTTTGCTTGCAGAAATTTTTCTGAGGAGTCCTGCAAGAGTAAACACGAAACAAAGTTCTTATAAAATTAATTTAGGTTTCTAAGGAGGTGTTTTTTATTTGTTTATTATCCTTCACAGTCCATTACTACTTATTTCTTCAGTAAGATCTGTTTTTATACATACTTTAATTTGGTAACTTGATTGGACAGTTGAGTTAGAGAGAGCCAACAGAGTGCTACGCTGTCAAAGGGAGAAAGAATGATGCTTGCTAGTATGAGAATTAAATTCAGCAATATCTCAATTTGAAGTTTTAGCTGGAAGATGTTGTGCAACTCCTGTTATTACTTTGACAAATCTGCTTAATATTATCAGGTTTTTAAAAGCATGCAGCTAAGACAGAGTTAATATTTTTTTTCTTCTCATTGAGAACTTGCCCAGTGCTAACCCCTGAAATCACTTAGTGCTCACAAAAAAGCTGAATTTTCACAGAACAGGTGGGTGAGATGTGTTGCAGTGAGAAAGGAAGAGGAAACAGATTTCATGGTGTAGAAAAGGAAAATTGTAGGAACAAAGAGTCCATAAAAATATAGTAAATGGTAGAGTAGATAGATGGAAAAAAGAATCAATAAAAAAACCTGTGTGCATAAGAAATGTCTATAAATTCAGTAAAAGCTTTTACACTAGCAGTTGATTGAGAAGTCCAAGACAAAAATGCTAGTACAATATATTGAATTCAGTCAGTGAAGCACTTGCTTTAATCATTAAAAAAGAAAAAAAGAAAAAAAAATCCAAAAACAAAGTCTAGGAGAACGTTCTGGCCCTGTCTCACTCACAAAAAACATCAGCTTTTGTCATGCATGGGTACTGTATAGTGTCAACGGCTGAATATTCCTCCTTGAATTCCTTCTCATCATCAAGAATCAAAGGCCATCAAAAGGCAGAAAATCAAGCGCATAAAAGTGCACTTCATGCTTCCTATTTATAACTCGGAGTCTGAATCTTAAGAGTTCATTACATGGCTACTGCAAAGAACAGATCAAAGGAGTAAAATTCACTTATCTTGAACCATTTATAATGCAGGCAAGTTTCTGGTGTTATTTCTCATTGTTTGTCATCTAAATGAGATGTAGAGATTTCAATGCTTTCACATGGATTGAGTGCCTCGTGTGTTTTAGTGGAAAAGAGGAGACTGTTAGGCTAAAGTTCTGATATCCAGCAGAAGAAAGAGGTGATAAAATTTGAAGGCAAAAAATGAAATGTTGAGGCTTAAGTGTAGATCTCTTCTGATTTTTCAGAAGAGGGAAACCAATACTGAAAGATGGACCAATGAAATGATCGTTTACATGATAAATTGTGATGGCATTATGAGTTCTTTATAAAAGGTTTTTGTATTTAGTTTTATTGGCTAAAAGAGAACATGAGATCTAAGTTTCCCTTTATTTCTTGCTGGTCATGTTAATCTGCACATCCTATCAGATACCAATACACGCGCATTCTCTTTTCTTTGTATTCATGCTGCCTTAGAGCAGTATCTCAGTATATTTAAAAGCCCCTCCTTTCTAATAGAACAAATACAAGTGAGAGCTGAGATTGATTTTGTGGTCAGGCCTCACTTAGGATTTCAGTGCTGTTTAGTGATAACACATTCCACTTGATAGTGGGTAGGCATACAGAGACACAATTTCTGTTACCCTGTTGCTTTCAAGACATTTCAGAAACTATAAAACAAATTCTGTATGAAGTGAGTTGTTTTGCTTCTGATGTAAACTCAGAGGAGGAGGATTGAGGGAAGTTTCTTTTTAAAATCTCAAATCAGAAGATCAAAGTATGCAGTCTATTTGAAGACATGGCAGTTCCACGTCTTCTAGAAGAAACTGGAGAGAGAAATGAAACAAAATATGTTCTTTGAGTTGTTTCAGCCTGTGAGAATATAAAAGCATGAGAATACAGGTGCAAGAGGAATTATGTCTCAGCAGGTACAAAGAAAAGCAGTAAGTTACAGGTGCAAAAGGAACTGTATCTCATCAAGTGCAAAGAACAGTTACCACTGAAACTTCCTCTGCTCCAAGTGAAATTTAGTATTAAATATAAAATAACACTTCCTGAAAAAAGAACTAGTGGGAAACACAATATGCTGCTTTTCTTGGCTGACAGAGCAGAAAAGAAACTTAGAGAGCTTATTCTTGTTGTTTTTTCTTTTTTTTTCTTGAAAGCTAAACCAGAAGAAAAGGATGAATGTTGAATATATTGATTGAGATATCTTCTAACCTGTGAATACAGCCCAAGTTATAGAACAATTATACCTTTTTTTTGCTTATCTTACACAAAAAGTTGAATATTTGCTCTCTGATTTCCTTAATAACGGCGAGTGTTACAGCTTTAAAAGTCTCCAAATAGAGTAATGTATTGGGACTCCGTATCATGTGGTCATCAGTTATAAGCCAGTACTCATGTTGGCCTCTGCCTGCATTGTACTGATGCAATCAGATTAGAGCACCAGGTGGGAGGATCTTTTTTCACTGGCAGAAAGGAGAATGGGCTACTCTAATGCACCCGAATGGTGGAGTGCTGAGTACAACAGACAAGTAAACGTCCTTTGAAGCTTTCTTTTTTTTCAGTGATTAAAATCCCTGCTTAAATTCTGATGCTGTACTTAGCAAGAAAGCCACCAACTTTAAACAGTTCATTTTCTGGTCTATGATACTTCCATCTTTCCCACTCATCCAAAGACACTCAGTTTCCAATACAATATTTTAGAAAGGAATATTTCAGTGGTAAAGCATTTTTTCTTATGGGAGTAACACAATGCTGCTTAGAAAATCAACAAACGGGACATTCTTGAATGATTTGTAATGCTATGTTACTGATATCCAATGGCTTCTCATCAGTTTATTGTGACTGCTAACATTACCAACTGATGTATATTAGTGAGCATATAATTTGGGGAGAAGAAAGTTTAAAAAAAAAAAAAAGTTACAAGAGGAGAGGTGAATACAGTAGTTTAGTAGTTAAAGTTCTCCATGGCATCACAAACCTAATACACTGGTTTGTTGTTTAAAGAGACTTCAGTACCATATCAATTCTGTCAGATAAAAGGTTAAAATAGAAGGCCACTTACTTTACTGTCATGATGTTCTTTAACTTATTCTGTACTTCTTTGTATACTTTTTGTATACTATACTTTGTATAGTTCAGTAGTGTGCTTGATGAATGCACCCACAACTTTCCTGTCCATGCCAAACCATAATAATTGTTACTGCTATGAAACTAGGTCAGGGATGACGAGCTTTCTGGTTCATCATGTATCTGTTACCAACTGTATTAAAATGTTAGTTGTAGGTCATGTCAGCTAAATTTCCTTGTATCAATAGCAATAGCATGCTGCAATTGACCTGGATGGTCAAAGATAGAGCACAGTGGAAGGATGGCAGTTGTGATCAGCACGCACAGAACCACTGCAGTTATGCTGTTAGGTCTTCCTTCCACAAATGGAAGGACATGAACCAGCAATGTGCTCATGCAGCACAGGAGGCCAACTGTATCCTGGGCTGCATCAAGCGAAGCACAGCCAGCAGGGCAAGGGAGGTGATCCTGCTCCTCAACTTCTTGCAGGTGAGACCTCACCTGGAGTACTGTGTCCAGATGTGGAGTCCTCAGTACAGGAGAGACACAGACCTGTTGGACTGTGTCCAGAAGAGGGCCACAGAAATGATCCAAGGGATGGAGCAGCTCCCCTACAAGGCCAGGCTGAGAGCTGGGGTGATTCAGCCTGGAGAAGGCTTCAGGGTGACCCGATAGCAGCCTTTCAGAGAGTTAAAGGGGAGTTTAAGGGAAAGAAGGGGACAGACTCTTTAGCAGGGTCTGTTGTGACAGAAGGGGACATGGTTTCAAACTAACAGAGGAGAGATTTAGATTGGACAAAAGAAGAAGTTTTTTACAATAAGGCTGGTGAGGCACTGGAACATGTTGCCCATAAATGTGGTGGAAGCCTTGTCACTGGAGATGTTTAGGGCCAGGTTGGATGGGGCTTTGAGCAACCTCATCTAGCTGCAGATGTGATTGTTCATTGCAGAGGAGTTGGACTACATGGCCTTTAAAGGTCTCTTCCAACTCTAGGATTCTAGGATTCTATGAAATACATGCACGTGTAGATGACTGCCAAGCTTGTCATTAGTTCCTGGAGATGAAAAACCTCAGTCATTCAAAATTTTAAGAGCTGTTCAATAAAATTAATTATCTGATCCAGAAGCTGGAATCAGATAATGCTTAATGAACATACTTATTAAACTCCAAGCAGCAAGTTTCCAAATTACCGCTGTGGGTTGTACTCTGCTGCACTATTATACTGCCTGCAGTAATCCTTTTAAAATGTTGCATGCTGTCTGAATGCAATCAGAGAACTCCAGATAAGCCTGTGCTGTTGCCCCCTTGGATTTGCTAAACCCTTCATGTAAGAACAAAAGAGCATCCAAGGTATGTAACTTCCTTGCAACAGACCCGTGGGATTAAAAAATAAAAAAAGCAAAATTAGTAATATATCGATTAATCACGTTTGAGATAAAAGTGGGAAGGTCTTACTGTTTTTGTCTCGGTGAAATATTCTGAGAGGTCTGCAAAGGGGGAATGCCCCCTCTGAAATGCTGATCGATAAGCTTGTAATTATTAAGAGGGTAACTTCAATTGGATGGACATTGTTAGCTGCAAGCAGTAAACTGAATCTTGAATGTGTTTTAAGTGGAAAAGCCAAGTTCAGACCTCTGAATCTCTTGGTTGTCTAATGAAAAAACAGTTTTCCTTTTTTATTATTTTTTTACTGAAGAGCTATGTGTCAGTAATGCTACTGTGCGTGGACTTAAGGAGTATCTGAAGTGATCTATAGAGGCATAGACACATCTACCAAACTGTAGCACTTCCAGCAATATCAATAAGGAAAAACATACAAGCTTGCAAAGCCTATTCTTCCTCCCTCCCCTTCTTTCTGCCAACAGACTAGGAAAAGGTAATATTGCTATTAAGATACATAATGAAGAAATACTAATGTAACAGATCACAGTAAACTCCGCACTAGTGACCATCAATGTGGAGGCATTATTTTCCTCCATGTCTGCCAATAAATATGATTAAAAGAAGAAAAAGCTTGTGCTGCTTTGCACTTCGGAGGAAGAAAGAATCAGATGCAAGACAGATTTACAGTCCCATAGGCAATACTAACACAACCATGCCAGTGCCCATTAAGAATCACAAGTTACTGCAGGAAAATGGGCAAATCCTGCTCAGCTGGTGTGTACTGTCATCTTGATACAATATTCCATAGTTTCAGTTTTATAGAAAGGTCTGTCATTTTTATATGCTTCTCAAATATTTGTTATGGTCAGCAACATGGTTAACACCATCACCATCATATAGTCAACATTTGTATGGTCAACAAAACAACTTTTTATCTTTGGAAGATTAAAAAGTAAGAAAATGGCATAACTTGGAATGAATTTTAATCAAAAATTAAAACCTCTAACAATTACTCTACCAAAACTACTTATTATCTCTATGTAATGTTAATGTTTGCTGTAAAATAAACAGTGAAATGATTAATGGCAGTATGCATTCACTTTAGTTTTATGTCCTTTGCTAAATGTTAAAAAAAAGCTTCTGAAATTTATTGAAAGAACCCCTCCAAGACTTCCCAGAGCTGTAAATAGTTTTTATTCAGATATGTCCAAAGCCATTTTAATGAACTGACAAACAAGCATTTTTCATGAACTGCTATTGTATTTTTTTTCCTTATGAACAAGACAAATGTATACTCAGAGAAACTGGACCCGGACATTTAACATTTTCATACTTCTAGTTTTGCAAATTCAGGTATTTTAATAAAGATTTCTGACCTTTTAAAATTCTTTCGGTGATTTCAATACAAAAAAATTATGTACAGTTTGTGGATTTCATACCCAGATCTTTTCTGAGTTGTTTTTTTTATTTGGTACAATCATAAGCTGACAAGACATTGTATTTCAGGTGGTGTTTTACAGTCATTTATTTCACTGGGCAACTTTATAAGTGATGTCACTTAGACTAATTGAGTCAGTTGCAGTACTTAGTTGTAGTAATACTAAGTAGCTATGCACGTACAGGTAACAGTCTTCAGATTTTCACTGAATATGCAATATTAGATACATAAACTTCACAGACATTGTAATTATGCGCTTCACAACATGAAATTAAGAGGTTATTAAAGCCTGTGTATACAAGCTACAGTGCATAAAGGAGTTATCAGTCATACCATTTTTAAGTGTATCCTAACAAAACATTTTTCCACGGTGAGATTTTGAATATGAAAATCCTATTGCTCTTACAATAGTTTCTACAAAAAGCCACGCAGTCCTGGTCCTGATGAACATTCACACCTATAAATTAAATCCATGACTGGAAGAATTTTAGTATAGCCGTTGTCTACTATTTTCAATGCCTCTTAAAATGTGTACAAAAAATATACATTTTCCTTAAAAATTAAAAAAATATCTGAAAACAGATATGCAGCACTCCCAAAGTATTCTGCGATAAATCTAGAGAAAGAAGAGAAATTTTGTCTTAAATTCTGCTCTCCCATATGTCATTTAAATTGAGACCAATACATTTTGTCTGTCCACTTGACAGCAGAATTTGACTCAGTCTGCAATGCAAACATTATGGAAAGTTTTATGAACTTATTTCACAAGTTTCACTTTGTCCTTTAAAACTTTAAATTTGGGATTGTTGTTCACTTTCTTATTAAACGTGACTAGAATATCCTCTTCTGATTTGTGATGTTCACCAGCTACCGCATAGTACTGAGCTATAACCTGCACAAAGAAAGAGGAACAGCTTTGAGTTAGTGAAGATCCAGTTAAAGCAGTAATGCATTCATGTTACTGTATAAAAAGTAGCACAGAATCTATTATGCTGTGCCTTAGTAGAATACAGAGGCAAGTTCTGCAAAGTTCTAAAGAATGCATCTAGTTCTACTCATTCTGTCAACTGATGTTCTCCTAGGTAACGTCAAACATTTCTGACAGAAATGGGATTTTACAAGCTTCAGCATTACAGGAAAAAACAAGTCAAGACCAAAGAAGACTTAAAAACTAAAAAAAGATGGTGAACTGTACCTTTTTTCTTAGTTTTTTAATCGAAATTTCATTGTCTGGAGCCTGTTTCAGAACAGCTTTGATGGTTCCTTTCCAGTTGAATTTACCTAGAAAATAATTAAGCATATAACACATGTAAGTGTACCAGATCTTCTTGTGGTAGGAACCTTCAACATAACTACTTTTAGAAGCAGTGTAGCCACCATCCCAGCTCACTGTTATCCTACTGACCATGCAACATCAAGGTGTCATAAACATGAAGTGAGGTAGGCTGTTTCTAAACATTTTAATCAGCTGTGCATGAAGAACCATCGTACAATGTGAGCAGCTACAGGGTCAAGACTGCCTTTACTTAGCTTCTGCATTTCAGTTACAAACCAGTAACCTTTACATAACACGCAATCTGCATGTTCAAGGACAGGTGTTCCCCAAAGATAATGAAGTACCTTGGCTTAGTTAAGCATAAACCAAGTCAAACAGAGATAAACTCCAAATTATGATTCAATTAGAAAAAAATGTTCATATATGGGGACTGCTGGGTCACGGCCTGAACCACTGATTGAGCACCTGAAGAAAAGACCAGGTCAGCCCTAGAAGCACAGGTGAAGGCAATTCACCTGTGCGACCAGAAGTGGTGGAGCCAGGCTCAACCCTAATTAGACCTCATTTAAGGGTTGACTGACACTGAAGAAGGATCTCTTGTTGGAGACCTTTCCTTTGGAGTTCTTTTTCTGCAAGCCTAGATCCTTGGAGATGGGTGAGTATTCATTTTTCCTTCCTTTTGTAATGTCTCTTTGTTTTTGCTGGTCCCGTTGCCACTACAAGTGATGTAAAAGATAAAACATAGAAAGGTGCTATCGTTTTTCCTCTGTGTTAGCTAAGGTGTGTGACAGCAGAGAAGAAACCTAATGTGGTGAAAGAAATATGCCAAAATCCTAACTGTCCAGTGAAATTGTGTAGCTAGAGGCTGCCAGCACAGAAGTAACATAAGAATTCAGATTTAGGTGTAAAGTGTAGCACAGGCTTCTTCCTCTGGAACAGACAGGTGAATACTATGACCGAGGCACAACTTACTTCGTGGCTTATTGCAAAAGCCTCATATTCTGCAGGAGGTCTTTTGAAGCACAGTTGTGTAGCCATCTAAACTTCCCGTTTCAGAACACCTTTACCTTTTCCAAGAGTTTCTTCATTGCCATCGGTGTTTTCTGTTTCCACATCTTCTGACAAGCTTTCAGTTCTCATTTTCTTTTTTGTGATACAGGGTTCCTCTAGAGATGAAATACACAGAAAATGTGACAAAACCAGAAGAAAAGTTCCGTAATGACTACATTTCTATTCTTGTAACATAAGCTTGTTTGCTTTTTGTATTCACGTTCTGTAAAAGGATTGCAACCAGTATGTTTAAAAAATAAAACAAATTTGTACATCTGACATTAATTACTTTTTAAAAACTCTACTGAGGCAGATTATTGATATTTCAGGCACTGACAGAAGCCTGGGGACAATACACTTAAGTAGGCCAGATACCTTCTACGTGTTTATGTTTGCGTTTCCTGACATTTGTTTCCTCTTCTATTTCATTCTGATGGCCATTTCCATTTATTTCAAATTCATTCTCCAAGCTCTCTTTCTCTTTCTTGGACTTTTTATTCTTCTTTGTTTCTGAGCTCACAGGCTGATTTTCTAATTTCAAATCTTTTTTCTCCTTCTTATTGTTCTTTTGTCTCTCTTCTTTTCGTTCTCTTTTACTCTTTTTCCGCTCCATTTTACCATCTGTAACTCCATTTTCTTCAGCCACTGTTTTTTCCCCGCTTTCTGCAGACTGCACCACATCCTTCTGTTGTGGTCTGTCACATTCTTTTTCACTTTTCACCTTTTTTGAAAGACAATTTTGACACGCCTTTATTGATCATTCAACTTTTCTGCACTGTATCATTCCAGATATACACCAATATCCTGAATTCACTACACAGTACTAAACACTACGGCTTGACTCTTCTGTTAACAGCCTGAACACTAATAACCTCACCATCACAGAAGAAATGTTATTTTGCAACAAAACCTTTAGCTTGGCTTAATTTTCTTTTCCTATATTTTATGGTATGTGATCCACTATGTTTACATAGTGGATATGTGTCTGAATACTCCATTCTCAAATCATTTAGAATGCAGTACCAGAATTTCTAAGGGCACGCGACTGATGTGAATGCCGGAAAGCATAAGTGTGATGACACAAAACGTTATGTACTTACTAAATTAAAACACTGTGCTTAGCAGGCAAAGACACCATTCTGAAACACCACTATTAACAATTAGTCACAGTATTGGAACACAAGGAAGAAAGAATGTACAGATTAAAGATGCATCCGTATATATTTTTTTAAGATATATTTGCTAAAATTAATCAAGTTACAGGTGACGCGAAGCTTTGATTTCTGCAGCTAATCATTTCTTGACTGCATTCCTGTTGTACAATGTTGTACCTCTAACTTAACTTACATCTCCAGTTGTTTCAGAGAAAATATCCCACACCTGGTCTTGCAAATTGCTGTCAGTAACTTTCAAACTGTTCTTCAACCAGTTCTGTGCAGGAAAGAAAAAGAACACACCACCAGCAACTTGAAAAAGTGCATTTTTTTTTCCTGATTACCATATATTTAGTTCTTGTTTTTCTAGATTTAAGAACTGTTATTTTGCGTGATGAAGATCAGGTTCAACACTTACTCTCTGTGAATCCCTTAAAAATCATTGCTAAACTGTTTTGTGTAGCACATTGTTAGAAATCTATGCCATGCCTGTCAGTTGCCTCACCAACTGTAATCCAGATGAGATCAGTATATAGAAAATGATATCCTCAAGCTTTTGAACAGAGCTGGTTGTATGTATGTCCTACTTAACCTTTTGATTGTATGAGCTAAAATATTAAAGGTCTGTTCTTGTTTGTTTCACTAGAAGCAACTGATCCTTTAGGGATACCTGGGAAGGCTGCACTGGTAAACTGGAATCATGAACTGCAGAAACTTTTTGCAATGCAATGTCTTACCACAGTGAAAAAGGCTTCTTGAAAATAGACTTTCCTTGCTTAGAACATTTTTCTCAAACTAGTCTAACCTTCTAGCTAGCTCTCTGGCAGCAATTTCACCCCAGTTCTATTACATCTTGTCTGAATCACCTAAAAGCAATTGTGATTTTCTCTCAGCTTTACAAATTGAGACACAAAATGAAGTGGAGGAGGGCCCAACTTGTAATTATTTACAGATACCACATTAAGCATTTGGAGCCTGCTATGGTTGGGAAACAACAGAAACGAGGATTCTTTAAAAATATGCCTAAGAATATGGACATTCAAAAGCAATTGCAATAAGAAAAAAGTATTTAGAAAGAACAAGCCTACACATCCAACCTTAATCCCTAAGTCTGGGAAACAACATTATGAGTCTCTGACCTAATGTCTAAATGCAATTTTAATTAGTTAAATTGCACTTAAGACACACTTTATGGAAGGAGAAATAATTTACAAGCATCTCTTATTTGAAACTTGGCCTTTACATCATCCACTTCCTGATGCTCAAAATGAAACAATTTGTCCCACCTTTCTTAAAAGAGAGTGATACCATGAAAGTCTATTTTTAAGTTCACTTCACGAATTACTACAAAGCTCTTAAAACATACCTGAAATTTTACTTTTTTTCTTGGAATATTTCCAAAGGAACGCATTTGCTCCAGAATGTTCCGCACTTTAGGATTTATATTGGGTTTCTTCATCACTTCGTGAATTTTCTGAACGAAGAAAAGCAGAATGAAATCAGCGAAGAACTGTAATGATCACATGATGCACGTGAAGTATGAAAGCTGGAAGCACAGCGGTCAGAAATCACCCACAGGCTGTATAGGCTACTGAAATAATTCCATAAGCTTGAGAATGAACACTAACCTGTAATTTTATCACGAGCATCAGTTACCTGTATAAATACTTTGGTACTTAGCAGAGGCCAGCAGGACTGCTCACTGATGCTTTCTGCTGTACAAGTTATGCTTTAAATTAAAGTACCATATCAAAAAGGGGAGCCCTGCACTCTGAGAAGTGTTTGTATTAAGAAAGCAAACTCTCAACTGACTGTTTTTTGCAAACACTTTAACTTCTGGAATTAACTGTGAAAAGCAAGCCATCTTTGAGGTTGTATGCATCTGACATGCATTTCTTCCAGCAGCAGTGCCTGCTTCAGTAATCCACAGACAGTTCAACAGCTGTGTATAGTATAAGCCTTACCTGAAGCCACTCCTGTTGTTTAGCATCTCCTTTACTAGTTTTGGCTTCAAAGTCTTTTCCACCATACTTCTGGTCTTCGGTTACGCACTTCACGTGGTCCTTATAGTCATCACCCCTGAACACAGATTTTTTTCAGCTGAAGGTTCACTAAAGCATTCAGTCCTCCCAACACTCAGTAATCAATGCACTGAAGTAACAGCATCTGTTGTCTATGCCTTGATACTCTCAGTGTTTATATTTCAGAAGTTCAATGTGGTTTATGTACTTGCTTATAAGACTGTTCGTATCAATGTGGATACATTAATGTAGTGATTCTAATCAGTGTGTGGGCCCTCAAAAAGAAATGAGTGACAACAATCTTAATCTTTTGTTCACGAAGTACTGAGAGATAAAAACATTATCCTGTGGCCCAGAGAAGCTGTGGATGCTCCATCCCTGAGGTGTTCAAGGCCAGGTTGGATGGGGAGTCCTGAGCAACTCGATGTGGTGCCTGATGTAGTGGCAGGCAACTGTGCCTGTGGCAGGGGGGCTAGAACTGGATGATCCTTAAGGTCCCTTCCAACCCAGGCCATTCTGTAACTCTGTGATTATTTGAGGAGGGGCTTACTTTGATATGCAAATTCATATTCATAATTAAAAAGCAGGCAGTCGCACTGCTGCCTTCTAAGTTATGAGAAGTGGCAAATTCACAATTCTGGATGTTACTGCCAACCTCACATAGCAACGCCCAGAAGTGGTATCTAATCTGCTGAACGGGTCTTAACGTATATGCTTGGTATCGATGACAGCTTCATCTACTGCTGATGGTGTTCCCACCACCAACATCAATTGTATCTGACCCTTGTCAGTCTGACACTAATTCCAGGTGAGGGCAAGACAGGTGCACAAAGATACTCTTGAAAAGTGAGTGCAGGGCCACACATCTTCCTGCCAGTGCAGAACCTCTGAGCCCTTGTTCACACATGGGTGCTTGAGCCTGAAACAAACCTGCATGCTTTTTAAGCAGAAACGTGAATTATTCAGCAACTGTCGACCGCTGAGGAGTGAACGAGGCCGCCTGCCATCATTTACCTACCAGAAATCCTTGCCACAATCCATGCAAGAGAGACACTCGCAGTGTCTGCAGATATTCACGTGTTTTTCAACTTGTGCCTTCTTCACGGATTCCCCGCACGCGTTGCACGTGAAGACGACCATCGCGGTGTGGGTCAGCAGCTGCCACGAGGCGGGGCCAATCTCTTCCCCCCCACGCGAGCACAGCCCTGCAGAGACACGGAGGTCCCCGCCGTCACTATAGGAAAGAAGCGTTCTAGTCCTTACCTCCCCCGTTTAACAACCTCGCAGTTCGGCTCTGTCTTTCCTGATGCAGCACCCCAAGCGCCTGCCCACTCAGGGATGCCCTCAGCGCCTCCGGGCCCTTTCCTCCCCCCATAACCACCGCTCCGCTCCCTCTCACCGCAGCCGCCGCCACACGTGCGCCCCGCGGCCGCCGCTCTGCGCCTGCGCCAACTCCCCCAGCCCGGAGCAGGAAGTGGGGGAGCGGAAGCGGAAGGAGCGGCGCCGGAAGTGGAGGCCGAGCGTGGGGTTGGCGCTGGGATGGAGCTGGGAGGTGACCGCTGCCGGTAAGCGCCGGACTGAGCGGGGCCGATTCCTTCCCTCGGTGGTCTGTGAGGCCGTGCCGCGCTCCGCTGTCCCCTCAGCCCCGCTCCCCTCGGTGCCTGCCTCGTTCCTCGCTCTACCTCCCCCGCCGTCGCTTTTCCCCTGCACCGCGCTGAGGGGTCCTGAGGGTCTGAGAGGATCCTGAGGCCTCGGTTTGCGTGTGAATAGCGGCTGTGGGGCTGGGGCTGCTCTTATTTGGGGGTAGCTCGGCGTGGGAGGCCTTCTTCAGGGGGATCGAGGCATGTGGCTGCTGAGGAAGCCTGAATTCGTGGGTTGTTAAAGCCCTTGTCGAGCCCCCGGGGGGAGGCTGGCAAAAGGTGTGGCTTCTTTATTTTAAAGCCTGGTAAAAGACAAGATTAAGTAGGGGAGTAAAAAAGTACAATGCGGTATCTTGAATTAGGAAAGGAAACACGTAATAACAATACATTAAAATGGGAATCTGTAATCCTTCTTCAGGGTTGAAAACGGGGATAATTGCACAATGCAGTTAAGCATTGTGATTTTTCTGCTTCGTTTGTTAATTAGAAGGCCAGAACTTGGCACTGTCCTGATATTTTAAATTTTCCTTTTGTATTTAGGTATGTAGGACAGGAGTTTCATCCTTTTTCCAGAAAATAAAAATTAAAAAAAGGAGCTCCATGTGGATGTATTGTGTGGGATTAATATTGCTTTCTCTTGGCTGTGTTCGAAAGATGAGTTTTATGAGGCTTTACATTTTATTGAATAAAAGAATTATCATTCTAGCTTATCCAATGAACCAGATCTGTGAGAAACGTGCTTAACTGCAACAGCTGTGAATGTGATACAGACAGTGCTGCTCCAGAGTTCTCCCTGCCCAGTGCAGAGGATGAAGCAAATGAGGTTGTCCTCTAAAAGTATTACTGTTTTTATAGGTCTGATATGTTTTTCTCATATTATCTTATTGAAGTTGTCTCTATTGCATTTCCTGTGGTTTTAGAGTTCAGTATGTTTCCATAACCATTTGCACATTTGTGCAGAAGCTTTTTGCTATACGAAAAATTTCATTAAAATCAATATTTTCTGTAACTGCTGCTGTATTTCTACTGGTGAGTGATATTGTGATTGATTTTTACAGAGAGAAATCTGTCTTTAAAGCTCACGTGACAAGTCTAAACTGGTGTTTCCTTTAGGAGATAAAAAATGATAAAGCTCTTCTTTGTGTTCTGAATTCATTTTGTGAGTTGATATTTAAAATTCATTGTAGCATTTTATTTCCTTGTAGGTAATGTGACTTTCTAGCATGGACACTGTTGCTAGCCATAGTTGTCATCTACTGCAGCAGCTACATGAGCAGCGCATTCAGGGTCTTCTCTGTGACTGCATGTTGGTGGTGAAAGGCGTCTGCTTCAAAGCACACAAAAATGTCTTAGCTGCCTTTAGTCAGTATTTCAGGTACGTGGCAGAAATTTCTTCTGTTAAAAAAAAAAAAAGGGAACTAAATTGTCGTGTGAGGTTTTACCTGAGAAGTGGTTTAATTTTTATTTGGTAGTTGCACACAAAGTAACTATTAGAGTGGAAGGTAAACAGGTAAACTATTTGTCCAGAGATGAACCTACATCAAGTATTATACCTGATGAAAAACAGAGGCCATCCTCATGTAATTTCTGGATATGCATCTTTAACTGCTACAGTGCTGGAGTTTGGAATTCTTTTGTTCTTACAGTGCTTGATACAATGGATTCTGGCATGAAATACTGCAGTCAGTATTTCAGTATGCAAAGATAACTGCTTACATGAAGCATAGCGCTGAATGTGAGCTGAGCCAGGCAGAAACAGTTCGTGTTATCCATTTCTGTTTGTCCAAAATGAAATTTGATTACGTAGGTAATATTGAACCTCTGCATGGAAGAAATTGTCAGAGACAATCTGTGTTTTAAAGTGTACAGTAGCTCATGAAGCAGCATCGTTGTTTTTCTCAGCCCGCTATAGCCCACCCACCGCTGATCTCCCAGAGATCTTTTCAGAGGATTCTGGATCACTGATTGTAGTCTTTACCTTAGTTTATGAGTAAGCTGTTGGTAGATGTGGCAGCTTTTTTTTACCTTGCTTCTTGAAGCATTTCCAAAGCTTGACTACCAATCTGTATGTAAAATATTATTTTTATACTACAACCAGGGAGAAAATCAGCTTTTTTACTTTTCTCCTGTAAAGTTGTAATCCTAATGATGAATGGAATTATGCTCAAAGATTGGGTCCTTAAAGTTGTTAAAAGGAGCTAAGTGCTCAATTCTTGCTCAAATTCCTTAGGAGGAAGTTGGCACTGAGTTGGCAGGGGGGTTGGACACGATGATCTCTTGAGGTCCCTTCCAACCCCTATGATTCTATGATTGCCAGAAGAGAGTAATTTTGCTGACTTTGGGGACTGTTTTCTTTTTACCAGCAAATTTCTCTTGTCCTAATCCCTGTGATGGAAGGGGAAACACCAGTCTGGGTCCATTGGCTATTGCAAGCAGCCCATAAATACATCAAATATTTAAAGAGCATTGGATAAGAAACTGCAAGGATAGGATGTGGTTTCAAAATAGTTTTTTTGTTTGTTTGTTCATTTGTTTTTAAGTGAAGATTAATTTCAGCTTTTTAGTGTAGGGGTAATGGTACGAAACAAATATTTGAGCAGCTTTGAGAAGTTCATCTGCAAAACCACAACAAATCAGGTAAGATCATATAGCACGGGTTTTTTCTTCCTACCAGGCAGTCTGTTTGAGGTGTTTGTGTATATGTAATTTTTTTTCCTGCAAAAGTGTTTTTATAAGCGAAATTCTTGTGTGCTTGAACATTTGTCTTATTTTATCAGGACCCTTTTTCAGAATTCTTCAGGCCAGAAGAATGATGTCTTTCATTTGGACATTAAAAATGTCGGCGGGATAGGCCAGATCTTGGACTTTATGTACACCTCCCATCTGGATCTCAGTCAGGACAATGTACAAGCTATGTTGGATATTGCACAATGTCTTCAAGTGCAAAATGTGCTGAACATTTGCCACACCTTCTTAAAATCTTCGACAGGCATAGAGCAGACAACCAGCATGCCTTGTAATAGTGTGTTTTCCCTGCAGAATAGTTTGACTGCGGACACTGGTTGTGCCAACGACAGTTATGGAGCAAACTTATTACAGGAGTGTTCATCTGACACGCAAGCTAACAAAGTCTTGGCCGACCACCATTCTCATGCCTCACAGTCTGTTAACCTTCACACGCCCTCAGGTGATTTACAGAAGCAGTCACACAACTCCTTAGATGGCAGCTGCACAGAACTTCCTTTCAAACAGCCAAATTACTATTACAAACTGCGCAACTTTTACAGCAAGCAGTTCTATAAGCAAAATGCTTGCTCTAATAATGAGAGGGTAGCAGAACAGTCCTTTTCTTACAATACATCTACAGAAATAAACGCAGTGCAGAGTAATTCTTGTCCTGTCAGTCAACCTGAATGTATTCTGGAAACCTCTGAACATTTACCATCAAATTTTCTGGTTCAGTCCTTGAATGAAGCCGCTCCAGATCAAGATGCAGAAAGCATGCTTTTGCAGCCCACCAAACAGATGAGGCTGAAAAAGGCAGTGCACCTCAAAAAGTTGAATTTTCTAAGATCTCAGAAATCTGCAGAGCAGCCCTCTGAGCCTAAAACAGATGACAGTAGAATAACAAGAGTGAATGAATCTGTAAATGAAAGTACCATAGGTGTGACAGATGTCAGAGTTGCTGAAGAAAAAGAAGCTGAAGACTTGGGGAATTCTGAGAGTTTTGAACAAACTGCTGAAATTGAAAGATCTCAGGGTCCTTTGGAACAAGAAGGACAGTCACAGGCTCTTCAGTCACAGAGGCAATATACCTGTGAATTATGTGGGAAGGCTTTCAAACATCCAAGCAATTTGGAGCTCCATAAAAGGTCCCATACAGGTACAGTTACCAATAACTTGGTTGCAGATCAGATATTTGGATTGAAGAGAATATGTTGTACCTCTTGATTCAGAAATGTTGGTTAAGGGAATGCTTTCAAAGGATTTTTGTGGGTTGTTTTTAATATTATTTTTAATGAATAATCATGTAGGAATAATGACTGTATGACTGATTCTAGTTTAGTCTAGAGTTTCAATTGTATTAAAGATTCCTACCTTGTATTTGTTTCTGGAGTTCTTTTTCAAGGAATGTTATGTGTTATTTCAATGAAAATATATTTTTTTTCCATGCATTAAGAGAGTCAGGTTATCCAAAAATCACAAAGCAGATAAAAACAGAAGTGCAAATGAGTAGAAAATATTTTAAGAGTTCTAGGCAACTGCAGTTCTTTATAATTATATATTCGTTGTAAAATAGAACTGATCAGAACTTGGTATCGTTGCTTTTAACCTGTAAAATATATTCTTTCATGATATTTATGCAGAAAATAATACTCCTGTAAACAAGTAAGCTACAGAACGAATGGAAATTCTGAACTTGCTTTGTTTTAAATACTTACGGGTAATATTATTTTTAAACCTAACATAGATTTAAGTACCTTTTTATTTTAGTGGATAAACAAGACTGTCTAATTTTGAATTAACTAGTTTGTCAGTTCAGTTCAATTAGCATATTGTATTTTATTTCTACAACTATGAATGCTTTTTAAGAGTGATTTTGAAAGCTAGTCAAATAACACCATTGATTCCACGTCCTTGAGCAGCACTGTAGAATACTTTTTACATTTCTCTTTCCCTGTATTAAAGACACAAATGCATCTCTCTAGGTCTTGTCAGATAAACATCTCTTTGCAAATGAGCATGGAAGGTATTGCTACCTTGATAGTAAAGTGAGTCCCACTTAGCTGACACTAATTGCTTTCATTAATTGTTCCTGAGTATTAAGAATTTGTTTATCCATGTGATTGGTAGGAAAAAAAAAAGACCCTGAAAATATGAAAAATTACCATTGGTCTTTTGAAGTTTTTACTCAGTGTCATTGAATCCTTCTGTATGTGTTTATTACTCGTAACGTTTCTTTAATTCGGTCTCTTGTGAGACAGTTGCATGTCTTTTACCTCCAGCCTCTCTGTCTTGTGTTGTTTTGAATCTGTTGTTGAATTTAAACTGATTACCAAGTATATTTTAAAATCTTATAGATTGCAGGAGAATAGGTGGTCAGATAGAAGATAAAACATCTAGAGAAGTACCAACTGAGGGAGAGACTCTGAAGTTGGTAAAATGTGAGTTATTGCTAGAGAATAAATGTGGGAGAGAGACTGCAACTGTGAAAAACCCATTATAATTTGCCCTTAGGTATCTTAATCATTGGGAGGAATCCAGACTTCATGAATTCTGGTGCCCATTAGGCTTCTTGTTAGTTTTAAGAGTGCATTGCTTGTATAATAGCCTTTTGTTATCATATGCTTCTGAGTCTGATAAACCATATGAAGTTGTTTAGAAGGGGTAAGGTTAACGTTGAATCTTGTGAAATGCATTATAACTTTAAGGTTAAAGGAATGGACTGGGTACTAGACTTTATGTAGGAATCACTTTAAGGTGCCTGACAGAAGTGTTGTAAAAATTTTATTTCTGTAGATACAGCTGCATATCATTGAAGGAGATGGAAAAAAGAAGAAAAGGGTTGCAGTATTTTGCAAGGCTGTTTTGTTGTTGTTCATTTCTTCTTTTTTGGCCTTTGTGTTTGCATGTGCTTCCACGTCACTTGAACTGTAGATCTTTTGTGTTCCACAAATCATCAAATGAAACATTATACACCATATAAGAAAAGTGATCCTAGACTTGGTTTTGTTGTTGCTATCCTCTCTTCTAGTCTGGGTTCATGCCAGATTCAGGAATTCCATGCTGGTTTCCATATACTCTATGCCTCCAATAGCCTTCCAAGAGTTTCAAACTTGACTGCCACTTAACGTGGCATTGACATTCTTCTGTACGTGTGATAAACTCCTCGAGTTTGAGAACATAAATTGAATAAATAAAAGTCACATCAAAGAAGGATGAGAAAATCATTGCAAGTATAGGACTGGATATGCCTGTTTGCTTGCCTGTACGTTTTTGATCACATTAGTTTGTTTTTAAATACCAACTAGTGTGAAAAGAGTATTTGGAAAATGGAGGTGCAGTATTGGAAGTCCTTCAGATGTGGCTTTGGTGAGCAGATAGTGGAAGCAGGTTACTAAAAATGACCTTTCACATCAGGAAACCAGGTTTTAACTTGTAAGTGACAGTTATTCCAATGTAAGTGACAGGCTGTGGTGGCCTAGTTACCAAGAAAGCACATGAAATTCTCTGTCCAGGCATACTAGAATTACTAAAGAATTCACAGGTTAATGTGGTTCCATTGATGAGCTGTCTTTGTGAAGCACATAATTTGTTTCCATTAGAGTGAGTTATGTTGCTGTGTAGCTGTTTTAAATATATTGCTGACATTCAAAGGAATCTCTTAAATAGAGTTTATTGAAGTTGATTTGAGTCTCGTGTTTTAATTAGTATGACTTCTGTAGTAGAACCTGTCTGGTTCTCTTACACGTTCCTTAACTGCCTAGTAAAAACATAGTTGTTATTTAAAAATAGACATTTTCAGACAATATCTCATTTTTAAAAAGTGGAAAGAACAAACTCATGGTGGCATTGTAAAAAACAAAACAAAAAAAACCCACACAGGACCAGTTATCCTGTCATGAGGATCAATACTGTATCCCAACCTTTTCATTCTGAGCTTTGCCTGAGCAAGTTGCCAGTATTCCATGCCTGGTGGGTTATGCTCCTCACCTTTATGTATATTCTGTTCAGGAACACTGCTTCTACCTTCCTCCTCTGGAGCTCTGGTCTCACTGTTGTGCACTTTATCATTATTTCTTCTTGTGGTGTTGAACAGCAAGGATATAAAGGAAGATTAAAAAAACCAGAAAGCAGTCCAAGGGTTAAGAAGTCTCCTGGATGTTTGTGTAAGCATTGTCATGGTTGTAAGTTCAGTCACTTTTCTCCCTCTCTCCAAATTTCTTTACTGCTGTCAATCATCAGTGGCCTTTGAGGAGATGAGTGTCGATCTCAGATAAGGTTTTCAGTTTGGAATTTAACAACAGACATAGAATTGTAGAATAGTTTAAGTTAGGAGAATCTTCCTGTCATCTAGTCCAAATGCTCTGCTCAAAGCAGGTGAAACTAGATTAGGTTGTTTTCCTCAAGACCTTGTCTAGTCAAGTTTAGTATCTTCAGGAGCAGAGATTCCACGGCCTCCCCAGAAAAGCATTGCCACAGTTCACCTCTGCATGGAGTAATGAGTTTTTTCCTGTATCTGATAATCTAACATGTCTCTCTTGCCCTGTGTCTTATCACTTCAAGTATCTGGTTTCATCAGTACTCCTGTTAGATTGTAGACAGCAGTAAGATTTCCTGTTTGCCTTCTTCAGGCTCCAGGTATGGTCTCAGCAGTGACAAGCAGAGGAGAATCATCTTCAGTTTACTAGCTGCACTCTTTGTAACACAGCCTAGGAAGCAGTTATTCACGCCTTAATTGAGGGATGCTGTAGTGCTCAGTAAAAGATAGTGTGTATCAGTAAAGTCCTACTGCATACAGACTGCAACAATAGTTTTGAGGAATTTGAGCTTTTGACTTCTGTCTTTTCCCTTTCAGTTCTTCAGGGTGGATTTCTGTTCAGATAATAATGTTTGATTCAGCGGTAACTTTTTCTTTTTTTATAGGTCATTTCTGCAGGATATTGCCACTTAATGTTTTTTGAGTTCCATTCCAAATTACCTCAGTGCTTTCATGGCTGTCAAGAGCCTTCCAAGTTGCCAGAGTTCTGACTCCCTTTTGGTTTCTTCTATACTTCTGTCAGTATCAGAATTGTTAGTGTTTTGCATATTTAGACCCATAACAAATCAAGCCTCTCTGCAACTTATAGTTGAATTATTGGTGTATTTTTATCTTAACTTTGGGTAAAAGCTCTCTTGAAACTTTTTCCATTCCAGTAAGTAGAAAAGATAGATTTAGGCTTAAGTTTTTTGAGTAACTAGGAGATTGCTGCCTCTCTGTGAGGCCGTATAACTATGTTCACTCTGAGACAATTGCATTGATGCTGAAATGGTATCACATGTATTTGTGGCAGTGATGGAAAATAGAACCTCAACACCTGGATATTGCAGATGGTACTCGTAACACTTCTGAGGAGGGAGGAGGAATCACTGTTCAGAGAATACTTGCTGGAAAATAAGGCTGTGAGTGGCCAAGAGGTGTTCTGGAAAATCTGGAGGATGCATGTTGAAGTACATAATTTTTAGACTGATCTTTGATTCATCAGCAGGATGAAAGTTTTGTACAGTGGAACATCGAGTTATTTTCAAGTACTGGAGTGGGCAGTTTCAAGAATACAAGTTTTAGATGCACAAATTCAGAAATGTTAGAGTATCTGATAATTAACTGTTACACAGGCTGAAAGGCAAATATACATTTGAGGTCAGTGAATGTCTCTGTGCTGATCAGAGATTTGTGGTACTTACTGAGCAGAGAAAAATCCTCCAAGTTAACTTCTCTGTGTTTCATATTCTTTCTTAAGAGGGAGCCTTTGTGTGTATGAATGGAAGGAGTGGTGCACTTTCCATAGGTTTTGTTGTAGTAGTAGAAACCTGTCATCTCTTCTGTTCCTGACGGTATGGTACTCCTTCCATCTGGAAAAAAAGAAATTAAAAAACAAATAACAAAGCACTCCTATTCATAGCAAAACTCTTCTATTTATTTCGAAATATAAGTTCTGTTTTCTGAGAAGCCTGCCTTAAAAAGCTTCACGGTAAATGCTGTACTTCCTTCTTAAATTTCCCCTCAAACATGCGGGTAAGTGTCCTTTGGGGGATATTTTTATTTTTACATTAAACGCTTTAAAAGGGAGTGTACAAATTTGAAGCATTTGTATTCTGCTGCAGCTATTAGAAGTTCTATGTTCTGTTTCTTCTTTTAGGTGAAAAACCTTTTGAATGTAACATTTGTGGGAAACACTTCTCACAGGTGGGAATATTTTATATTTTAGTACTTACACTTGAAAATTAAATGCGTCCGTGTACTGATTCTAAAAATAAACTTGGTTTTGTGTCTGTAGATTAGATACTTTTTGCTCACGCAGAGTTGACTTTAGAGAGAAAATATTTTAAATATCATACCTGAAAGTAACATGTTAAGTGCTTTAGATGTCTTTGACACGTTTTGTACCTTTGATTCTGCCTGCTCTCAGTAGATGCCTGTTGTGTATTCTATCTTCAAATGAATATTTATCTGTATGGAGCCACAGCCCATTTAAAAGAGAACTTTCATTCTTAGATTGTGCTGATTTATGCTGAACTAGGAGAGACAGTATATTTTTATACTAAGATTGCATCATAGTTACCAAATAACACCGATCTTTCCTATGGGTCTTGATTTAAGGATTAGACTTACAGGGTCTTGGCCACCCACCCACTCATGCTTTGCTTCTCTGGCCCCAGTTCTGCAGCTGACCAGGGGGCTCCTTTGATCCATGTATCTGATGCAGTTGCACAATCTGGTCTAGAACTAAATATATACTGCATCCAGTGAGGAAGCTGTTATCAAGCTATTTTGAGCAAATCTGAGTCTGCTTGTTAGCCAGGAAAAACCTAGCTTTTCATTCGTTTTGATGGCTGAGCAGCCACTCGTTAGAAGGAAAAAGTGGGTACTCACAAATTCCTTTAAAAGCACTTGTGGCAAACGCAGTGGTTTCCTGTACTGTAGATCTTGACCATGGGGGAAGAGGGGATAAAAAAAGCTTCACATATGCAGTACATAACAGACTCTAATGCAATGTGCATTTTTCCTCTTTAATTAAAAATGAAAAAAAGACAGAAATTTCTGCCTGTAATTAAAACACCCGTATAGAGCTCCCCTCCTCTTTCTGTAATCATGCTTGTCTGAAGGTACGCTCTGGATTCTGTAAACTTCCAGATTATGAACCAGCATTATGAACCGTAGCATTCAGTCTGTGCATTACACTTCTTGTCATAAATAGGAACTTGCATACTTCTGAGGTGCTTCTGAATCATGCAAATAAGCAAGACCAAAATAAGCTTTGAGGATAATTACAGTGTATTTTTCGCTGAAAAGTCCATCTCTGGCCTTGTTCTCTGTTAAACTTCTCAGCCTGCAGACATAGAAATAATAATGCTTTCCTTATTTAAGCTTTCACGTTCTGGGCTTTGGAGAGAATGCTGTAGTTGCAGTTAGTATGCCAGCTGCTGTTTAATTAAGCTGGAACCATGTTCCATGTGGTGGAATGTGAAACAGAAGCTGAAGAAAGCAGGGGCAGCAACTCATAGCCTGAGAAAAATAACAGTACATGGATTTTTTTTGGGAAAGAGTTCTTCTGAACCTCCAAGTCTGCATCTTTCCCTACTAGTGAGCAATGTGATGTGATGTGGTCCTTCTCCTCCTTGTGATCCAGGATAGGATATCCATCCTGCCTTACTTCCTCACTGCCTTCTGCAGAGCTCCTTTTGGGGGCTGATAGGCATTAGTTCCTTTTCTTTAAAAGCATGCCACTTGCAAATAGAGCAAGTCTAGTGTGTCTGCAGTCTCTGAACTTGTGAGGAACTTGTATGCAACCAAGATTGGTAAGGTGATTATTCTAAACATTTTCTTTTGGTGAAATCCTTGCCAAAGTTCCCTTACACTTTTTCATTTGGATAGCATGTTGTGCTTTAGCCAAGGTTGTGCGCAGTCTTACAGGTTTAGGAAGGAGACAAGGTACTCAATTTTTTTTACTTTTTGTATTGTTTTGGAGCAGCTTGTAACAAACTTGTGCCCTCAAGCACAATTAAGAAATAGATCTGCTTGCTGCTGTCTGCTAAATGCTTTTATTGTGGACAAAAACTGTACTGGGAGCATTTCAGAATAATTGCTGCACTTCATATTCTGACTCTCCTATTCCAGAATGTTGTTCTTGAAGTGTTAAAGAAAGTTCTGTCAGGGTGCACACTTAGCCTTTTAAAAATTGTCCTGCCTGTATGTCTGCAGTATTTGTTTTGTATATCATAAGCTGTGATTACAGTGATTGATTGTTAATTTATGTCTAAAGGAGTGGGAAGAAATTGCTGGCGTTCACATTTTTGTTGACTTGCTGTGACTGAGGAGGATGTGTTAATCTTTGCACTCCCATTTTTCTTTCTGATAAGAAATATCCCTTTAACACACTTGGATAAAACTAAGCTATTATCCATCAAAGAGAAGTGTTAGAAACCAACCCTGGAAATATGCACAAATTTTTTTGAAACATCTGCAGCTCTCCTCTAGAGTCTGGCTGTGTCTTGTTCTTTGAGTACTGGACTCTTGATGGATTAAGCACTCAAGCACTGAAAAATAAGTTGGCATTAGTGACGTGGTTTTGTCTAATTGTCATTAGCTGCCTTGCCAGCAGCTGAGGATTGGGAGAGTAAAGATGCGTAATAACTAGTTGCCAGTAATCCTATTTGTTCATTTCTATACATCCTATCCCATTTTCTTCTAATGTGGGTAAATATTTACGGCTTTGGAGCACTTAGCTCTAAGACTTTCATGGATAGAAAAGTGTTTACTCTTCTCTCTTTTACCTCCTGCTATAGGTGAATTCAGGCATCCTGTTGTAACAGTATTTTGTCTGTAGATCAGGAAAAATGAGACAAACATAAGCCACATTACTGGTAAATTTTCTTCGTGATTGCAACCTAGTTAGCATCATTTTTATTGCTAGTTGGATCTGTTTTCCTGAATGTTAGATTCCAGACTCTCTCTGTTCATGTCAGTATATCATTGCATCCATAAGCAATTTGGGCTGGAAGTACATGAAAATCTTAATTCACTGCTGGAATTTCTACATGCCTCGTTGTCATATCTGCCTCAGAGTTAGAAATAAAAAGCTTGTCTCATAGTTAACTGTCTTTTTATCTGAATACACCAACACGATAGCTGAATTTAAATGTTCAAATTACTGTCCCTTCAGGCAGGTAATCTCCAGACGCATTTACGTCGGCATTCTGGTGAGAAGCCTTACATTTGTGAGATC
Source organism: Callipepla californica brunnescens (assembly GCA_023055505.1). NCBI lineage: Eukaryota > Metazoa > Chordata > Aves > Galliformes > Odontophoridae > Callipepla > Callipepla californica. Next base: position 31,674,813 of record JALIRH010000005.1, read on the forward strand.
TGTGGGAAAAGGTGAGGGGAATTACTCATTCCACTAAAGTTACCGTGTTAAAACTTGTTTGTGTTGTCTTTAGTCATCATGATAAAGTAAGGGCCAAGAGCTACGGCAGCGTGCTGCTAAACTTTGTTTACAAAACACTGGGTTTAATGCTAAAATGTATAAGCCCATTGTTGCTGGTCTCATTAGTAAGATAAACGTGTCACTACATGTGTGGCCTTATATAATTTTTAATGTTGGCATCTTTAGTTGAGGATATATGTACTGTTGTGTGTGTATATACGTATATGAGGCACAATAAATCATGCCTTTCTGTACCTTAACCTCAAATTCTGTTTTTGTTACTTGACCATTTCCCTTTTTGTTCCATTGTATGAGACTTACACAGTATGGGACCTTGATGGATTTAAGCAAAGTGTTAAATATTTCTTCCTTCCATATGAAGCTCAGTTTAGGAGAATAAAGGATCTTGTAAACCCAGCTATGTAATCTGTATATTCTGTTGCAGATTTGCTGCTTCTGGTGATGTTCAGCGTCACATTATCATTCATTCTGGAGAAAAGCCTCATCTGTGTGATATCTGTGGCAGAGGTAGGTAAGAACCAAAGCTTCTGCCTCTTTAAGATCTTTTGACTGAAATGTGAGAAGTTATTTCAGTGTCATATTTTTCTAGGATTCAGCAACTTCAGTAATTTGAAGGAGCACAAAAAGACTCATACAGCAGATAAAGTGTTCACCTGTGATGAGTGTGGGAAGTCATTCAACATGCAACGGAAGTTAGTAAAGCACAGAATTAGACATACTGGAGAGAGACCATACAGCTGTTCAGCATGTGGTAAGATTTACTGTGCATGGGCTTGGTATATCTTAGTTTTTTAAATAAGTAACATTTACAGTGTCAGCAGAACAACAGCTAAAATGACTTTAAATTGAAATAGCGTGTTGCAAAAATTTCTAATAAAATCTGTCTTGGGTCTGTCGTAGTATATCTTCTGATTAATGGAACCGTTGCAACTACCATAAGTTCAAAAGGGAATTTCAGTTGAAGAAAACAGAAAAGAAATAGGGAATCAACATGTATATGTTTGCCACAGAAATACTGATTCTGCCTGCTTCAAATATGTATTCCTTTCTTAACTGAAAGCTTGGTCTGGCATCAATTGGCTATCAGTGGAATCTTCCTTCCTTTTTTCTTTTTTTTTGCCAGTTGAATGCTGTTGAGATTTTACTGTCAACTCTTATGTTTGACTCCAGTTAAATTTTGCTACTTTGCTTCAACTTGTGGAATAAAATCAAAACTTGATCAAAGCCTCATACCACGGAACATCCATTTTCAAAATCTGCTGGGTAGATTATGCTTCCAAATGGTTTGAAAATGACTCTTTAATAGGTGATTCATCCTAGTATAACACGCTTCTGAGAAACTGCAGTCTATCCCTATCTAATATGTTACTTAATGTCCTGCAGGCTACTTACTTTTCTTCCCCTAAGCCTATATTGATACAATTTCTTTCATGTTCTGAGGAATGAGCTTTGGAGGAAGGTACTTACCATGCACTAATGTGTAACTGTGGTATTTTTTATTGTTAATGTCCTGAGGCAGCAACAAAAGCTATACAATTATTAGATCTTGCATCAGTGGGAGGAAATACTGACGTACAGGATGTGAAAGAATCAACAAACCTTTCCTTTGCTGTTATTTAAGTAGATTTATTTTCCTCTTGTCTTCTACCGGTCTCTTGATTGTTTTCTGTTTTACTCAAGTAATCTTTGGAGAGCAAGAAATACGCAAAGAACGTCTGATCAAGTGTTATGAAATCATTCACGTAAACAAAAAGTCCACATAATACTATGCCAGTAATTTGCAGTCTTAACTTCTACTATATAATGGCTTTTCTGAAAGGAAAAAAAAAAAAAAAAGCAGTAGAGTGAAAAGCATGCCAAAAACAGACTGCAGTTTCCCTGGGCTTTCATATATTATAACTGATTTTAGTTGGTATCTATCTATACCAAACAAAATAATCTTTAACCTAGGTAAAATGAGAAAATCACAAAGTACCACCAAGTTATTTTTATTCTTCCAGAGAACATGAGATGTCTGAATCATGTTCTGGAAATTAATGATTCCTCGTTCTGTGTGCTTCTACATTTTGCCTTAGTTCACCCTTGGTCTTTTTTATTTATTTATTTTTTTTAATTTCAACATGGTAATTGAGTTACTTGAGCCTGTGGTCCTTAAATCAGGCAAAGTGTTGACTGTTTTATTGTACTTTAATATTTGCAGCAATTAAAAAGTAGTTTTGATGCATTCTTTGTGTACAAAATAAACTGCTGCATTATGTTAGCTCACCGTTAACGAAAAAGCACATTGAGAATAGTTCTCTCTAATGAACAAATCATTACTTTCTATGATGCAGTTCTAACTGGAAGAGTACAATTAGTATATATATAACTTACCGGGCAGAGGAATTCTATTGGTCTTCATTTTATGCTTTTTTTCTCACCACAAAGATTGAAACACATTGACAGTGCTTCCAGTTTTCAAATATTACTGGATTTTTTTTTTTCTGGAGACAAAACCGAAAGCACTGGAAACACAAGACAGAAAATCAGTTCAAGGAGAAGAAAGAAGGAATTGTTTTGTGGAAACGGAAGAAACCCTAAATGAAAGTACCGCAACCTGGATGTGTTGTAGCTCAACGCTTTTTGTTTTCTCTAATTAGAGCTTGTTTATGTGGTTGTATTAAGAACAGAAACATAATGTTATCACTTCTGTCTTGTAGGGAAATGTTTTGCAGGCTCTGGTGACCTGCGTAGACACGTGCGGACGCACACGGGAGAAAAGCCCTATACCTGTGAAACTTGTAACAAATGTTTCACTCGCTCTGCTGTTCTACGGCGGCACAAGAAAATGCATTGCAAAGCCACTGATGAAGGTCCAAACACACTAGATGAATTTCCTCAAGGGGTTGAAACTTCTGATCTTGACAAATCTCAGAGCTCTGACTCTTTTGGCCAAGAGATGTCTGTCACGCTGTTGCCAGCGTCAGTTAAATTTCCCATTCGACCAACTGAGAATTCAACTGAATTTGGCAATTCTGCAGATTCTTACTGTAAGCTGCGATCAATGATTCAACACCATGACTCAGCAAACCAACAGAAGTTGAATGTGGATTCAGCTAAACTCCCAAAAGCTCAGACGCAGCAAACTACGCCCCCACCATATCCTTATGCAGATGTAGATGGATCTTCTGCAGAAGAAACATTAGAGTCTGATAATATTTCCATGATTCGTTCCTCTATGGTTAGTTTGGACAGTCACTGTAATGATCCACTAGGGAGTCGAGCATCATCTGTTGGGTACAAGAATACTGAAGGACCATTCTTCTCTAGCATGACCCTCTGGGGTTTAGCTATGAAGACTCTGCAGAATGAAGGTGAACTGGAACAGTGAAGGCTCAAGTAACTAAATCAAAATTTCTTAGGGGCATTTCATGCAATAGATATGTCTTTTTTGTGATTACACTGCGGTGTAAAGAGATCTAAGCTAGTTTTTAAACCCACTAGCTTGAGTACTGGTAGAAATCAAGGTACGTGCCTGGAATCCAACATAGGCTGCCTTTACACTGCTGCTCAGCAAAGTTCAATTCTAGTTTTGAGGACCTTTGTTCTTCTGTGACTACACTGTGTAGCTGATGTACTAAAATTCACCATTTAAATATTTCTTTAAATCTGATAATAGAGGAAAGGAGGGGCCAGTGTTCAATTTCATTGTATGAGTGCAGTTCAACTGTGAGCCATTAGAATGATGTGAGGATATACGTTTGTTGCTCCCAAAGTAATGCCTTCTTGTTACCATGGAAACAGATGCCAAGAACACTGTATGACAGAGCGAGCAAGTTCTCAAGCTACAAAAGGCTTTTTTTTTTTTTTTTTTTTTAATTTTTTTTTTTTAGTATTAGCTTTGCAGTTTTGCAGGCAATGAACAGAACCTGCATGCCACACACTCAAAAATAGTCCGTGTGGATGTCTGGAACACGTCCTGCCTTTCAAATCACTGTTGCCGCTGCTGAAATGCAACACCTGCTGCTTCACTGTGCTCACATCCACTGTTTGGTCTCCACGTGTATTCAGCAAGTTTAGATGAATGCAATTGGGCTTAATTTTTTCCACACGGAGGAAGTCACTGGCACACCTTCACTTCATATTTACTTTCATGTCAGGCACTATTTTGTCAGACCATCCCTCTGCTGCCGTCAGTCATATGGCAACAAAATGTAATGGATTTCTGGTTGGAAGTTTCAAACTCTACTGCCATACCACCGTGTGACATCATAGGCTGATATCATTAAATAGGAGTCATTACTTTCGGAGCAACCCCCGTATGTGTGACAAGTGGAGAAAATATTGAACAAATCCCCTGTGAACCTGGGTTTGAAAGGTGATTTTCTTACCAGTAGGACCATTGGTTTACATGACTTGAGTATTGTGATATTAAAATATGTTAAATACTGGATAATATTTGTGATAGTGCAAAGTAACTGTACATCTAGAAACTTTATTTTTTTTACAATAAAATCTTTTTTAGTATTTTATAAACTATTTTGCATAGAAGATTATTTGTACGATGAAGATCAAGGCCGGGAAATGCTAACTTAATTTGAATAAAGAAAGATGTTTTACGTTGTATCTTAGTTGCTCAGCGTGTTTCATCTTCTTCTGAAAGCTTTTCAGTAAGGTAATGCCATTTATTCGAAGTATCTTTGCAGTGCCAATGGAACATAAAATAAGTGCAGTCAGTGCACCACTAAATTGCCTTGCATTTCAGTGAATTTGTGTGAAACATCTGCTAATTAACGGAAGGAATAGATGAATGAAAGATAAAAACTTTGCCTACAGGCCTTTTCTGCTTTGGTGCTTTGAATGGTTGTATTCACAGATCTGCTTCTGCATTTTTTGACTGCTTGTCACTGCAAGTCTTAACTTCTTCCAACCTGTCAAAAAGTTTTAGCGTCGTGCTGTCAGGCTTTACAGTAAAACATTATTTAGATACTGCAGTTTCTGAGAAGAAAATGCCACTGTACTAACGTTGTATTTTCTGGAGTTCATTCCTAGGCTGGAAAGTCTGGAGTACATACCTGTCATTTCCTGCCAGGAGTCTCAGTGTTTGCCACTAGCAAGACAGCTGTAAGTACCGCATCTCTAGTATTACGTGGTAGCACTGCAAGGCTTTGTAGTTGCACTTGCTTGAAAAATAGTTCAACATTTCTTGGAACTACACAATCACACAAATCCCAAGCAGCTGGTTACGAGTTTGGCTTGTGAAAGGACGGGAAGCAGTTTGTAGGCTGAAAAGGAGATTTCAGTGTTTTTGCAGCAGCTAAAAAAATCTGATACTGCCTCTAATTTAATAACATCACAGTTCCTCTGTTGGAAAAAGAAGTTTTACAAAAGCTAGCAGCTGGAACATTCTAGTAGTTAATATGTAATGTCTCCTTTTTCTGCTGTTAGGATGTTGTTAATGGTCTGCCAGTAAAGCATAAAGAGTCAGTCTATTATAATAGGATACTTCTGGGTAGAGCAAAAATTCTTTTTGCTAGAACAGGAATGTCAGCCATAGGTGGCTTACGGTCTGCTGCATTTATTTGTGGAAGTTTAGAGCCTGGTGAATACAATGTTTTTAAAAATGTTAAAGATCTTGCTGCTGTTTGTTCAGGAGTACAGTACTGCAGTTCAATTTCCTCTTAACTCTATGCATTATGATTTATGCCTTCACTTCCTTTACTTATACTCCCCTTTTTTACATGTGGTTTCAACCCGAGTTGAAGGAAGGAAGGTAATATTGTTGGCCAAAAATAGCAACCTTGAAAAGGAACAGAACATTATACTTTGTGTGCACATCTTGAAAAATAGTAGTTTATTTCAATAATCATATCATGTTCTGAAAAAACCTTTAACTGCATTAACAGACCAGTTAAGTTACACACAGAGGCACTGGAGAGCATCTTAGGGATTCTTGGTTTACTTTTCTTTACCTGTAGTGCATGTATACTGAAATACCTACATCTTTGCAGCCAGTGCAGTCAAAACAGAGAGGCATTTTCAGTGCCAAATTTTAAAAATAGCAGGCTAACAGAATACAGTCCTGCACAGGATTAGGGGATGCATTTATCTGAAGCTTTAATTTTTCTCTCATTCCTTTTCTTTTACACTGTTTCCTAGTGAACACTGTGGATCTTTGTGGAAATTTTTAGCGTGCTGCTCAGAAATCCTTGTATTATGATGACCAAATGTGCTCACGCATGCTCTCATTCTTTTCCTTGCACTAGTGCCAGAGGCAAAATGTGGATATCTGCCAATCACTAGACCTGTAGTTCTCCCCTTGTCAGAAATTGTTTTTACATTTACGTATCCCAAGAGAAATTAGAAATTTGATTCTGTTCCCAGTGGGTTCTGTTGCTTGGCAAGGACTGATCTAGAATCTGTGAACCTTTTAACCTTTCCGTAGCCCCTCGTTCTGAAACCCTTGCTTTCTCTGTTGGATTTTGGTGGACTCAATACAGAAAAAGGGATTTCAGAAGAGGCTGTGTCACAGCCTTTGAGCTCTTCTAGCAGGGTTCTACTGCGTGTCTGCACACTTTGCTTTTGGAGAAACATTATTGCTGAAGACTGAACGTCTTAAAGTGAAAATGGCATCTACAGTGCTGCTGTAAACGTTTAGGTTAGACTGTAGCTATCAAGTGCTTACAGCTGGAAGGACAGTCATGCATGGAGGATAATCTGTTTTGCTCAGCAGCATTTCTTTCTGTGAGTGCTTCACACCAAAACTACGAGTGTTCTCAAACCTTCACACCAAAAAGATTGTGGATACTGTTTGCACTTTGGGGTTGTTTGACAAAACACCATTTGGCAATGTGCCATACCTACCTGAGAAGGAAGTAGAGAAAACACTGGTAGGAGAAAGCAGCCTGTGTGAAGTCCTCACAGCTGGGACTGGAAAAAGCAGGAGTTGCAGTGACAGACAGGAGGTAATGCAGGAGCAATTTGTAGCACTTAGCTATTGCTGGTTGGCTTGCAGGAAAGGCTATGCAAGAGAGATTTCTAGAGATGATTAGTAGATGGGATCAGAAGGAGGAGAATGAGGTTTTTACCTATGTAGTAAGATGTTTGGGATTAAGAAGACCCGTCCCTGCAGCTGCTTTGCTGTGAGATCATCACTGCTTGACATGTAAGAGGTATTTTGTATCCACAATCAGGTATAGAAGCACATCATGGCAATTTAGTGCTTTCTCTCAGTGAAACTCTGTAGAAGGTCACCTTGAAAGAGGAGCTGCTGCTGTATCCTAACAATTTTCCTGCCAGCCTGAAGGTCAACAATGAAGAGGATGTTTTGGGAATAGCAAATGTGGAGTGATAGGCCTGATGCTGTCATAAAAGTGGCTCAGCTGGAAAACAGCAGCTACCCCGTGACTTTGAAGAACAGGTGGAAACTGTGACACAGTTAGTGAGCCCGTAGTTTTCTATCAGCAGATGCTCAGCCATAGCTATTGCTCATAAATATCTATAGCCACCATGCTGAGGGGTATGAATAAGCATCACTCAGTTGGCTAGTTGCAGGCATGGCTGAAGTGCCATTATTAGCAAAGTAAAAGACATCCTACTAATAAGAAAATGTTTTTTTTGAAAGAGGATGTTAACCATCGTGGTGTAGGATAATTGAACAACCACTAGTTATTTACTAGAGGAGCCATCCTGCAGTTTAGAGCTGCCAACCAAGTCATCTTGTGAATTAGAATCTTGGTGTTGGTGTGCTTGCATTACTGCTGTTGTTTTTGTAGTTTGGGTTTGTTCAGTGCAGAACTCTCTGTCATTTGACACCTGCACAGTATTAGAACAAATAATAATAGTAATGTTTAGATTTTAAAGATTAGATTTAAAATCTAAAGATTTAGATTTTTTTTATTGTGTTCTTCAGACAATTTAATTACATTCAAATCACTTTAAAGCTTAACCTGTTTTTTATATGTGGGTATATTTTCAGTATGTACTTAGGAAAATGTTACATCATATAACCAGATGCAAGTTGAAATAACTCCCCCTCCAAAAAAAAAAAGAAAAAGAAAAAAACCCATCCCCTACTGCTTATCTTATCATCTAGTTTACCTAGAACTGAAAATAAGAAATTGGATAAGAAAGGAGGACAAAACAGACAGGGAACTCCTCGAAAGAGTCCAGCGGAGGGTGACAAAGATGATAAAGGGCATGGAACACCTCCCTTGTGAGAGAAGGCTGAGAGACCTGGGGCTGTTCAGCCTTGAGAAAAGAAGGCTCAGAGGGGATCTGATCCATGTCTATAAATATCTAAAGAGTTGGGAGGCAAAGGGATGAGGCTGGACTCTTCTCTGCACTGTGTGGTGATAGGATGAGGGGAAATGGCCACAAACTGATGCATAGGAAGTTCTGCACGAATGTGTGTGGGAACTTCTTCACAGTGCAGTGATGGAGCACTGGCACAGGCTGCACAGAGAGGTGGTGGAGTCTCCTTCTCTGGAGATGTTCAAGGCCCACCTGGGCACCTACCTGTGCAACCTGGGCTGGGGAGCTGCTTTGGCAGGGGGATGGACTCGATGATCTCTGGATGTCCCTTCCAACCCCTGCAGTTCTGTGATTCTGTGACTTCACCAGGAAGGTCTTAGCATTTGTTTATGACCTGTTGCCACTGACCACAGGTAATGTTCCTGGTCTGAGACTTTACCTTCATTGTCTCATACTCCTTTAAATCTGGCCTTCCTGGGTCTGTTTTCAAACTGTAAGGCTGTTAGTTTCCTGAATTCAGGCAGAGCTTTAGAACTGAGCACTTGTGCTTTGTTTCCATGGCTTCTTCAGCAAGTCCAAATGGGCTTAAACTCCTGTTGATAATTTTATAGGTAAGTAATTGCTACACATGAAGTCTTCCCCAAACAGCCAAGTGGCATATACAAGAGCAAGCCAAATTCAAGACAAAATAAGTGTGAAGCAAGGGGAACTGGCCTCATAGGCCATTTACTTCTGGAATCCACATTTTTCTTTGCTTTCATTGTGTTCCCCACCGTGGGTAGCTTCATTCGTATGTGGACAGCTGCATTCAATTCCTGCTGCTCACTTCATGCCCACTTACCCACCCCTCGTAATCCAGAGCAGAGGTCAATATATTCAAGCTCAGTGAGGAAAAATGTAGAAGTGTATAGGTAAGCAGAGTCCCACGTAGTTGCAAAAAACTAAAAAGAAATCTCCATTGCCTGTGTTCTGGAGTGTGTGCTAGAATTTTGGATACTTGGCTTTCTTACTATAGGACTCTGTTAGCAGAGAATCTGCTGTAGAGGTGAAACAAACACAACAAGATGGTCCTGCTTGTATGGCAGCCTTGATACAGTTTGAGCACAAGTGAACTTTACAGGCAGATCTGAAGGAGGGAAACGTGGTAGCATGGGAAGTGTGCTAGTGGCAACTAAAAGGTCTTAGATGCAGCTGTTTTGTAACATGGTATGCTAACGGGTTCAGAGTGACCTGTGTTCCACTGCACTGCGAATAGATGGCTTTGTATTGGTACACTTGGGCTTGTGCTTTCTGGTCCATAGCCTTATTCATTAATCCTTACTGACATCTGTTATTGAATTTGCCTTCTCTGAACAGTTGGTTTCAATCTCTTGTTATTAGATATCCATCCTTGCAAATAGATAAAAATTATCTTTAAAATGCAGCCTAGTGAAAACGCAAGCTATTGACAACTCAGGCATTCTTTTCTGCAAAGACACTGCCTCTACTGTTTAAATATAGATTTAATTTTTTTTTTGGTAGTTGATATTCACATGTGTGTCCAGATCTAACAACAGTTTTGTTCTCTTGGTGAGGGAATTTTTCCTGGAAGGTTACAAAAGCCCATTAATACAAGCACACAATGCAGTGCTGAGGAGCGTGCATGCATGAACTACAAGTCTGCCAGCTTTTTGTTAGGCTCTGCAGGGGGCAGTATAGTGAAATAAAGCCTTTCAGGCCCCTTTAATGTAGTTCTGACCTTCCACGCTATAATAAACAGATGACTGGAACCAGAAAGATGGGTCATTGTGATCGCTGTTAATATTTGTAAGGACCAAAGCAGCTCTCAGCCTTTGAGGTAGAAGGGAATCATCTTAAGTGTGAAAATGTATCATCACAAGAATGGAGAGGATCAAAGGAAGGCCAGCTGGTGCTCGGACATCTTTTCATAACGTTTATTACAATGCTAGAATACACTAACCTCAATGGGAAGTCCATTCAGTTCATGTATTTTAAATAGATAATCTGTATTCTGGTGAAACAAAGGAAGCTAGAAAAAAAGCCCCTTCTCAAAAGGGGGTGGTCGACACAAATTTGCCTATGATTTAATCATACTGGTTTTCTAAACTCAGCTTAGCTTTTTCAGTGCATGCCTATGAATGTATGACGTGCTTCTTTTAGAAGTGGCTGAAAATGTTGTCAATTTCGGACCAGAATTTTAGCTGATTTTACTGTGTTTAACTTCCACTTCAGAATGAAGGTTCTTTGGGAACTCAGTTGCCACATACAAAACTAATATGCAGTAATTCAGGGAAGAACTGTGCAGAACAGTAATTAGGATTATATCAGCCAGGAGACGTGTACATGTTGAGTCCTGGCAAGGCCAAGATTGAGACTGGCTGCTTTTGGAAAAATAAGTTCAGGCCTGCAGAGAACATCAAAGTACTGTAAGCATATAAGAAATCAGCAATGTCAAAGTGGAAAATCAATGAAGATTGCTGTTTAGAGTTAGACTTTACAGTGGGTTGTTCATCATCTGGGGCTGAGCTACCAGGTCTGTGCTAACTGGACAGGGAAAAGCAGCAGGTCTGGAGGTGAGCACTTCAGCCACAATATTTTTTCAGATATGGAACAGTGGAGATCACTGGAACATTAAGGTTCAAACTTGAGTTTTAAGTGATTTTGTCACTACTTTGAGATTGGGATTTCAGTCACTTTCTGAATTTGTTCCATTGATCCAGAATGAGGAAAGGATCCCTTCTTTTCGAGCAGGGATGTGCTTCAAACCAACTTTAACGTTTTGTCTCAAGATTGACACTTGTGTAAGAGCTGCATTATTTATGAAGCGAAAGCCTTTGACGAGAATTTCAACAGTCAGTCTCTTAATGTTGCAAAACAGAAAATGGACAAAAGAATATTGCCTTTTCCTACCCAGAAGAAAGACAATTGTAGACAGTCACCACATCAGCTGAGTAATGACTGAAGTGTGAAAGGGGTCTGAGGGGTGCTACGGTTCTGACAGTTTCAGGAGATGCAATAACTTAGCTTCAATTCAGAAGTCATTAAAATCATTCCGAAATTCTAAAGCTCAGGAAAAAAAAAGCATTTCATTTCTTTTCCTCTAAGTAATTTGCATGTCAAATCTCTCTCTCTCCTCTCCCTCTCTTGCACACCCTCTCGCTCCTGTCAGTGATGTCTCTCTCAGCAGCTGTCTCGTAATGAATCACTCCTGTCATCTGAAGCATATTTTTAACACTTGTGAACGTGCTCCAAAAGCAAATGCTGTTAAGCAGACAATTTGCACTGTGTCTCTGTACTCTCCTCTCATCCCCAAACCTTTCTTAATCATGATTTTCGAAGCTGGGTCACAGGGGAATTACGTACTGGCAAATACAACCTTTTGTATTTGTGATTTGTAATGTTACATCAAGTTCTCGTGTAACGCAGATCTGTCTGACACGCGGAAGAAGTGGAGTTGCCTGGAGCTGGAGACCTTCCCTTCATTAAGATTCATGAGTGTTGCCTTTGGTTTCACTCATTGTAGTCTGCACCCTCTCAAGATCAAACTTCAGTTTGAGTTTAGCAATAGAGCATGCGAAATTAAAATCATCGTCAAACCTCAGTCTGGCTGCTGTTGCTGTAAAGTGGATTACGTTATGCCATGTTTGTTTCAGAGCAGTTATTTTACAGTCTGAAATGGGGAACATAATCACGGAACCTTTTGATAAATTGTCTTGTCATTACGATGTTCAGAGTTAACAAAAAACAGGACATTGACTAAAAGCTTTTGCTTTTCTCATGTCTACTTTGGGAAGGCTTCTCACCGGGCCTTTAGGGCACTGAGGATCTTCACCAGGTGTCTGGTGGGACTTGGATTCATCCAGTTACAGACAAACTGGATCAAAACTGTAATTTTTCTCCTGATGGACAGTAAGTGACTAGTCTGATAATTCTAATACTTATTAGGAATACAAGGTTTTAATCTCTGGATGCAAATGGTAATTACATCAGCACACGAAGAAAATAGGAATCCTTATAACTTGGCAGTGGAAAGAACTTTATCTGTGCAGTTTTTAAGTACCTAAGGCCAAGTTAGCTTTGATTTTTCTAAAACTAGAGGCAGTAACCCTGCAGAATGCTTTTGACTGAAGTCCTTGTGCAAGCCTCATACAGACAGTGTTTATAAGCCATGCGCTTCCACTTTGTCTTCTCATCTGGAATATATTTTTCTTTCTTGTTGCTTTATGTCACATTTATTTTTTTTTTTAAGTTCTTAGAAGAACTCCATTAAGAAAAAGCATTAAATAATCTTGAAGTCTAGGGCTGTGCTGTGTAATGTACTTCTGATGAGGAGGACTCTTGATGTGGTCTGCAGTATGGATGAGCATCTTGAGTATTCTGACTTTAGTAGTAACCCGGTTGTAGTGTTATCACTTCTGAAGCTTTGTTTTAAACAAGTTCCGTCAACCAGTGTTAACATTGGCACCATTCAGCAGCTGAATTGTAAGATTTTTGCTGTTGGCAAAGTTCTCCCCTCTGATAAGGTGATTAGGTAAAACTGCTAATAAAAAGAGTACTGCAGGAAAGGCCTGAAATGCTTAGAAATCAGAACATAAAAAGCATTTGGAAGTGTTTGTATCCATGACTTGAAAGGCACGTTTTTGATACTTTCAGGTAAGCTCATTTGTTTTTTGACTGTGTGGTTTGTATGAAGTATTGGAGTGCTGTCGCTCTCCCTTCTTTCCCCATGATCTTAGGTTAAGCAGTTTATTTTCTCCTCTGGGCCAAATTCCAAATCAAACTAGTGAAATCTGATAGAGATTGAATCGAAGGTGTAAGTCAGTTTGACCACACGGTGGCAGTGAGAGCCCGAGTTAACAAAGGTGAGGGAGCCCCGTGCTCCGTTGGGCTGGCGCAGCTCTTGCCTGGTGAGCATTGAATGCATTGCCTTCTCAATACACATCGTAGGTGCTCGCGCTGTGGCTTTATCAGTTGTGGTAGAACTCCTTTCTCTATTAGGATCACGGGGACCATTCCAAGAGTAAACAGTAAGTTGTCTGTGTTCAGAATCATTAAAGTGTTTGGAAAATGCAAGATTGGAGTTTCTTATCTACGGTGTCCCGAAAACAAGAGAGAGATGTGACAAAAATCAAGGACTTTTCAGGCACTTCTGTGTCTGAAAATGGTTCCTTTCAGATTTAGCAAATCGTACCTTGAAAAAAAAATGAACAAAACATAAAATCTAATACTAACATGAAAACAAAGGACCTGGATCCTCACGTGTCATTTTCATGCCTTGAAAATGTGGAGTTTCAGCACAGTTTCGGCTGTGTGATTTTGGCTTTGCAGGTTACTACTAGGTGCAGATGAAACATTACAATGGGTTTTAAACCTATTCACAGCTCTGGCAGCTGTAAAGGTATCTATAAAGTGTTATGAGTGGAACAGTGTACAACCTGGCTTTACCATTCTAAGGGCTGTTATCTCTATAGTAGGTGTTAGTTTGCTGTTACTCCCAGTGTCACTGCCAGAAAAGCAGCAGACTGCACAAGCTGAAATAGGATGTGCATTTCCCTCTTGCTTCAATCACGCTTTTACTGCTGTAGCATTTTCAACTCTGTTCAGTAGAATTCTTCCCACTGAGTCTTAAGTGACTGCAAAAGTATTTAGATGTAATTATTGAAAAACATATTGTTTTTTCTGTTTGCTGAGTGCACATCATCTGATAAGCACGAGTACTGTGTGTAATTTTTCCCAAATAGTATACTTCATGAGGATGAGATGTCTTTAATACAACTGCCATTGCCCTGTTGTGTTCCGTGTGCTTCATGAGATTTCTTTGGGGAAAAAGAATCGTGTCCAAACAGCTGTAGTTGTAGCCTGAGCAAAAATCACATCTCAAGGCGTATAAGCTTTTTCTGACATCCCATGAAACAGTATGCAGATCCCTTAGAACAATGCCTCAAGTAAGAAAATAATCAAAAGCCTCTATAAATCAAGATCATAACTGTTCCCCAGAAACAGTGTGTTACAGATGCACTGAAGCTGGTTATCATCTAATCATCTAATCTAATCTAAAGTCTATATATGGATTACAGGTTGTCCCTGTGCAGTGGAGAAGGAGCACCCAGTCCCTGCTGCTGCTGTTTCTGCAATGTTTTTATGATCTCCGGAGCTGTACATGATGGCAGAATGGGCAGGTTAGCTCTTTAATGGCTGATATCCTTTGTTGGTAGGATACAAACATTTCCTCATGCAGCTTTTAGTGGTTAACTTCCTTATGTGATAACTGGAGATAGAAGAAAAGAGGAACAGACTTCTGGAAAACTATAAAAAATGTCCATCTGCTCCTCCCTTCATCCTCTGTGCTTTATGCTCTTACAATTATCCACAAATTCTTCTGTTGTTAAGAGGCAATTGGCTGGAGTTCAGCTGAGCAAGATGCGTGTAGGCAATTCAGGAAGTATTCAAGTACACCACTTTGGACTTCTGTGTAGAGTTTATAACCTGGTGATTGTCAGTGAACTACTACAGCTGGTTAGCTTGGCCATCTAAAGAAAAACCAAAAAAACTGTCCTTTTCTGTCTCTCAAACCTCAGAACTGGTTTGTTTTTCTTTTGGAATTCAGCATTATCTATAATGGGAGATGGGGCAGGAAGTTGTTAGTTCATCTTTGCCCACTGCTTTGTAAACGTAAAGTATTTTTGGAAGCCGCTCGGTGCAATTGCTCATACTCTCCTTGGGCAAAGGAATCTTAACATTTGTTCTCCACAGTCTGCCCATAGCCTAGCATTCAAGGAGCTCTTGCTCCCCTTCTGTTCTCACAAGGCAACTGGATGCCTTTACTGCCAGTTCTGATTGAAGGTACTGATTCAAGGACTCCATTTATGGAGAGCTCTGAACGTGTTTGGCAGAGTTGCCGTACTTTAATGCACAGTAGGAACCCTGTGTGGAATTGTTCCTTGGTTGTCATGTTCATTTCCTATTTTTCACTCTTTGACTTGTTCTTTTTTTAACCTGCACCACTTCTAGAGATTTGATAGATGTAAAATTCCTAAGATTAGAATTTTTAGCATCTAAGATGCTTAGTGCCTTAGGTTGCCATTAGCTGGGATAACATGAAATAACTGAAGTATGGCGATAACTTCACAGCATACTTTACAGACTACAAGTAGGATTTGGTTGGTTTTTAAGCTCTTAGATCTCTTGCTGTGCAATATCAGTAATCTTTACTGGTCAGCACCCATGCAGTCTGGATGGAGCTGGTCTTGGTTTTCTATTTTTTAAGCTAGTAGAGCAGGAATTATTTATGTGGCAAACAGATCCAGAAGAGTTAATACTACTTCCCAGAAACTTCTGCTGATGTTGCTTGCTATATCTTTTTGTTGTGATTTTTCAAAGTATCTTCTCTGATGTGGATTGTCACTGTAAAGGAATGCAAAATGGGTTACCAGGATCAGAAAAACTCACCTGTTCTAAGGCAGTGACAAAGCTCTAATCTTACAAATGAGTGTGATGTGCAGCGCTTCTATGCTACAAATGAGGTTTTGCTTTTATAGTTGTTAATACCTGGCCAGATTTACACATGTAAAACTCTGTCTGCCCAGAATATAAAACTGGAATATTGTGTGTTAGCAGAAGTACATCTTAAGCTAAGGCAGTTTCACTTCAGTCTTTGAATTGCTCCACTTCATTTCATTCTCTCCACTCTGAAAAATACTGATATAAAGTGCCGTGCCTTTCTGTTCTGTAACATCTGTCTGTAGTTCTCTTTTTCAGTGCTGTATTTAAAGCTTTACGATGGAAAAGTTTATTTACAGTGGAGAGCTGCTGCAGTCTAGGCACCTAACTCTAATAATTCATTACATCCAAAAAGGAACAGCTCATCCTTTCAGCAAAGGCAGCTGGCTCATTCACTACTTGTTCTGCAGGCGCTCTCGTATTTTTCTTCATAATTTCAATTGTGAAGAATTGAGTTCTTCAGAATTTCAATTGTTATTTGACATGAGGAGATATTTTCTATCTCTTCTGTCTGTAGTCATGTAAACATCTTTGTGCATAAGAAACACATTTAGGAGCTGCAAAACAAGATGTGTGGAAACTGCCACACGCAGTGATCGAAGTTGTCATGAATTTAGGCTCCTCTGTTATTTGGCTGTTCTTGAAAACTCTGCCCATTTTCCTGCATCCTTTTCCATTCATTTTGGAATTTCTTCTCATCCATTTAAATATCGAACAACTCTCCTGAAGTGCTGATTTAAGTCATTGAAAGTGAGCTTCAATTTCCCATGCCTGAGATTCGAAGTGTTCAAATTCAGAGATGATCTTGCTAAGCTGGCTCCCTTCCCTAAGCCTTCTTGAAGCCTTTTGGTTTCCCTTGTAAAGACCAAAATACCCCAGAACCATTTGCTGCATTTGGAAATGCCAGTTGATGGTGGTAGAGGTGAAAATCCTTTTAGAATTCTATCACAACTACAAATTGCGTGACAGAGCATAGACACAGACATCTGAATTTTCATGCACATTCCAAAATGCCTGATGGCCTTTTTTTGTTTGGTTTTGTCCTGGACAAGTTCTGTTTGCAAACTGAAATACAGCAATATCAATGCCATAGGCAAAAACTTAAATGGCAGCTTTTGAAAAGTTGCCCCATTAACCTGATGAGTTTCTAATTGCAGTAAGATGTAAAAGCTTTTTTTTTTTTTTCCTGCACTGTGTAGAATTTTGTCCTAACAGTTTTTTTTTTAAAGGTATCCTGCTGTTAAAATAATTTAACTGCAGTGCTGGAGTATAATTTGTCCTATATTTCTTTCGCTTTCTCTGAGGAGTTACGTAACTTTTTCATTTCTAATGACTTTTCCTAAATATAAACTGTGATGTTATATTACGCACCTCCTTTGGCTCCAAACCAATTAATATGAAGTGGTTCAAGGCCAAAGAGAAGTCTAGGATGGCACTGTGGCATTGCCGGTGAAAGCTTTGTTTATGCGCCTTTTGTTTTTAAATTAATGGTTCAGTGGTTAAGTCAATCTTCTGTTGAAACGGATCTTATCTTTTAAATTCATGTAATACCCTAAATTAATAGAGGATCGTTTGGGTATCTGCGTGGCCGTGCGTAACTTAGACGCTGTTTAAAATCCATTTGTATAATAGCCAAAACATCATTCTGCTTTCCGAAATCAGATAATTTTAGCCATTTAAATAACTGCTTCGGTCGTAAGCGGGATCAACCCAGGAAGAGATCAATCTCACCTTACCCACAGCAAAGCTTCCTGCCTCTAAGCACTGCCCGTCACTGCTGCCTCTCCAAATTCCTCCAGCAAAGCTTTTCCTCCTCATCATCCAACTGTCACCCTTGTGCCCCAGCTCAGCAGGGTGGTGGGGCTGGTAGCTGCCAATAGCCAGAGGCCTGGAGATCTGTTCATCTCACAGCACTCCTCTCTCCTGCTGCATTTTTGACACTCCACTAAGAGATGAATCTTTAGGCCTGCACACAGAGTGAGGAGGTACAGGTACAGGATCTGCCTTGCACTGTTTCTCCTTCCTGCTGCTTTTGCAAGCTCAGAGCGCTGACTCTTAGAGCAGTGCTTCTGGCCTTATTATTACTTTGTATTTTATGTGGATATGTCACTCTTTGCTTCACAGTTTGAAAAACACTTGTCTTGAGAATGCTGTTTAGAACTGCCTTGTCTCAGTGTTACTACGTTGTGTGGACTATTTTCTTCTTCACAGTGCAGTGATGGAGCACTGGCACAGGCTGCACAGAGAGGTGGCAGAGTCTCCTTCTCTGGAGACATTCAGGACCCACCTGGACACCTACCTGTGCAACCTGGGCTAGGGAGCTGCTTTGGCAGGGAGTTGGACTCAGTGATCTCTAGAGGCCTCTTCCAACCCCTGCAGTTCTGTGATCATGGGATTTTCCGTCTGAGAAATCTCATTTAGATGTTTACGTTTGAATTTAGGATGAGCAACCCAGGCCTGAAGAACTGTTTCAGAATTCTAAAATGTTAATGTTTTCATAATTCTGAAGTGACCATTTCTCCCTTTCCCCAGTCCTTTGTTCATGCACACGTTCACTACACATTCTCAAATCCCTTTCAGCATGAATTGAACCCTTCTGGAGTGGTTTGCACGTAGGCCTATCACATATACAAATCAAAGAACAAAATGCTAACGAAGAGGGGCATATGTGTAAGAAGTTAAGTCTTAGCTTTGTTGCTGTCCAGGTGTGGATTTACTGGGCAGGGAGAGGGACTGAAGGGGCCGTAAGATTTTCCAGTGCTTGAAGTTGCATATAACCTTTGAAGACTATGCTTTGTTAAAGCGAAGGAATGGTTTGTCAGCTTGTAAATACCAAGGGAAGAATAACATTGTCATACACAGGTAACCTCAGACCACTGAGGGATGAGGGGATGGACCACTTGATGCTTCAAGGTAAACGAAGTGGTGGGACACCAGACAAACAACAATAGGTAGCACTTCTTTCTTCCAGCAGAGTTGGTCCCTTCTCATGAATGCTTATGTTGCACAAGCAACTGCTGCATTGCACCGCATCAGCACTGTTCCTAATCCTGATTTGGAAACGTTAACTGATAAGTTGACAAAGCGTGACACATGCTACGCTGAAGTGTTTTCAGCTGCGCTAACACAATGAATTGTAATAGCTCCAAAAGAGCCATTTCAGTTGATTGTGTCAATAAAGTACAGCCCACAGGAAATAAAAAGAAAAAGACCTGTGGCCAACCTGAATAAAGTACCACCAAATCACAAAGAATAGCTCAGCGGTCAGAGGGTGCTTTTTTTTTTTTTTTTTTTACCCTTTCTTTGAAAAAAATACTTTGCAGAAAAAGCCCCGTAATTTCAGGAGCTTTTTCCTCTGATGAATCACAGGTCCGCTCCTGTGGCACTTAGCAATCTACATTTCCTTCATTTCCGTATGTGTAAAACTCTTTGCTTCGTAGTCCTGCTGCTGAAGGAAGGCTTGGCATGTCTTTCAGTGTGGGTCAATACACAGGCTGTCCCGTGCACTTCATCTTTCTCCCGCCTTTCTGGGACACACGCCTGCTGTTTATGAAGAAGACCTATGCATCATTTCCTGGAGCGGGTGCAGCAGACACAAGGTTAGCGTTACTTCCTGATTTTATTCCGTATTTTTTCACTAGGAAGAACTACATCTGCTTGATGGTAATGCAAAAAACCTGCTTTCTTCGGAGGGCTGCTGATAACACACTGAATTCTTACCTCACTGAGCCCTTTAAGGTCTCAGGCTAAGTAAATCAGGGTACAGCTGGACTTGATGAGACTAGCCCCTAGGTCATCCATTCTGTGCGCTGGCTGCTTTTTCCACTGCCTATATACCAGTCAAAACCCATGTGGTGCCATGTGTATCCTCAGAGATCACTAACACAGATAAAGATTGCACTCCGTATGACTCTTGTGTGCCTCAGCAAGGATGTGCTTTATTTGGTAAGCACCTGGAACTTCCTGAGTTACCCTTAAAGCAGAGACAGGAGGACAGTTCTTCCCCAGAATTTACAGCTCACTGACTAACCGTAGCAAGAAGACCCATGGCAGGAGCCCTGCAGGAAACAGTTGCACTAATTTTGAAGATACATCATTTTTTTTAACACATATATATATATATTTACATTAATATTTAGTTTTCTGCATCCTTAAGGCAGTAACTTCTGTCTAGGAAACAAGGTAGTTTTCCTAGAAGAAAAGAAATAAGAACTTACTGAAACATCAGTAGCAAACCCAACAATTGGTTATTTGCTATCTGAAATGGAATCTTCTTGACTGCTTTTTTTGCTTACCTGGCAAGTGGAGATGCTAACCACAGATCTTTGTGTGGCACACGTGACCTCTGCCTTATTCTCGTATAGAGGGAGGACTGCACTTAAAAGGCAGCAAGCTCCTCCATTCATCTTAACCCGACACTGATACTTTCTCAGGCACACACTCAATGCCCAGTGGCCCATTGCTTCTGATGGTCTTCAGCCAACAGAAATGCCCAGCAACGCAATCACGACAGCTGAAGATGAAAGGACCCGGTGAGCCAACTTGCTGAAACGTTGGCTGTGTTAGTTCTACTCCCCGTGGTACGCTGTCAAACGCGCTTCTGATCACCATCTGAACTTCTGGAGTCATTTGGATTCCGAATGGCTTTGGCTTCGCACACAGATGAATAGATTACACTCAGCCATCCGTTGGTTATTCATCTGATCGCTTCAAGAACATTTATTCGTAAGACAAGGGTGCTGCCAAAATTAAATGAATTGCTTCTTGTTTTTGAGAAACCCCTTCGTTTCCACTTAAAGGTGTAATTTGCTATATAAAACAAGTAACATTTTTTTTTTATGTAACATATCCTAGGCTGATTTATGAATTGTTCCTCAAGTAAGACGAGCTTGTTTTACACTTTATTTACTCAGAATGGAACACTGATGGGAGAAATAAATGAGACGGACAAGAAGGTCCATAGTCAGAGACACGACTTGCTCTATTCCCCTGCTAGCAACAGAATCTGGGCCTCTTGCATCACAGACTACTGACCTCAGGGTGAAAAAAGAGGAAAAAAAATTAAAAGATGGAATGCAATTTTGATGCAGTAACTGGAACAAACATAGGAAATTGGTATGTATCAACTAAACACAACTAAATGCTGGACGTATCTTCTAGACACGTGGGTCAAGGTGCTCTGAACAATCCAGACTACAAAAACAAGGCACTGAGGGGGAGATAGAACTATTCCTACTCTCATCATGTTTGGGTAAATGCAGTATTTCAGAATCCTCAACAAGAAAACAGTACTGCTTGCTCATTAATTAAAGAGGCAAAACAATCCGTTTCTAGCTTCAGAATGTTCTGTGTGGGTTTGGTAGTATTCAGTTATACATTTGAAGTATGGTATTCCATTCAGAACATTCTGTTATTTTTCTCATCTTCCAATAGCTTTATTTCTCTGCTGCAAAGGCATTTCTGCAGCCAGCAGGTTAATGAATGAGATGTACTCGCCAGACCTGTGCTGATGACACTGGTATTATCCGTGATGTCTATGACAAAAAAACAAAAAACACCCAAATAAATCCAGTGAAGAAAAAGCCATTTGTTTTGTGCCCTCTGAGAAAGAAAGGAGAAAAAAAAAATCAATTATTTGACAAATAGAAAAAAGGAAAAAGATATTATGGGAACCAGAGAGAGAAAAAAGAAAATTCAGATGTTGAAATTAAGATTTATTTTGGTAGGCTGCTGGAAGATGTTTTTTGCATTCTCTCTACACCATGTTCACTGAAAGTGAGCTCATGTTCCACGTGTGCGCTTAATAGGCGCTGAGGAGTCTGCGAGAGCCAGAACAGGGTGGGGTGAGGTGACAAAATACAGTTCTCACGTTAAAAACAGCACTCCTAAAACAATACGTTTGGTTTTTTTTAAAGCAAACAATAGAACAGCTTTGCTATGCTCTGCATAGAATTCCCATTAAAGACGCGAAATGCTGACGCTAGGCACCTGTTGCACTGCCCGCAGCCCTTCGTGTGCTGAAGGGATGCACCCGGAGCCGCCAGGCTCCGGCGCTGAGAAGCAGGAGAGCGGGAATCGCTTTCCGTTTACTTCATCTCAACAGCTCGTAAGATGTCCTCCTCGCCGGGGCTGAAAGCCACTGCAGTACGCCCTCAGGCCAACGTCCGTTCTCCCGTTAGAATTTTTCCCCCTCCTTCGGAGAGACGAAAAACCCCGTCTCCCCCTCCCGAAAAGCACGGCCTGCGAGCCTTGCTGAAGAGCGAGGAATAAAAGGCGACCGCTCCGCCACAAAGCCGCACCCAACGGCCGCCGCACCGCGCGGCTCCGCCGGGGGAGGGGCGCTGAGGGCGGTGCAGTGCCGTCCCCCCCCCCCCCCCCGCCCGCCCGCTCCACCTGCTGCCGCTGCGCCAGTAGCCGGCTGGGGGCAGCGCCCGCCCCGTGCCCGCGGGGCTCCTTTGTGCTGCTCCAGAGCTGCCCTGAGCCACGCGGCGGCTGCGTCACGGCGCTCAGCCTCTCTGCCCGCACCGCCATTGCTGCGCGGGCCGCGGCGGATCGACGCCTCGCCGCCCGCCGAGGAAGGGCCGGGAGCCGCGGCGGTGAGCGGCGGGGCGCTGCGGGAGCGCTGCGCCGTGTGGGGGGCGGCGGGCGGGAACGCGGCTGAGGGCGGTGCCGCACCGCGGGCGCGCGGATCGCGGTGACGCGCGGCGGTGGCTGTGCGCCGTTTTAATTCGTTTATGTAGTGCTGCGTTCAGCGGTGGTCGTGGTCGCCGCTCCCTGAGGCGCGTTCAGGTCGCAGAGACCGACGCCTGCGGGCTGTGCGAGGGGCTGGTGCGTCCCGGCTGGCTGACTCTGCCCTTTTTATTCTGGGTGTGCTTGCGTCTGCTTGCAGGAAACCGCTCTTTCCTGGAAGAATGGTGAAACTGGGGAATAATTTCAGCGAGAAGAGCACAAAGCAGCCCCTTCTGGAGGATGGCTTCGACACCATCCCCCTGATCACACCCCTGGACGTCAATCAGCTCCAGTTCCCTCCTCCTGACAAGGTACGGTGCCTTCCAGCCCCGAGAATCGCACCCGAACAACAAAGGACGGTTCCGTGTGGCGAGCGGCTCGGAACGGCGGGCAGAGCCGAGTGCCACCAGCAGCCGTGATTTGCGTTGAAAAGTAGTGGGGAACGCGAGCGTCTGTGAGGTATTTGGGTTCGTGTATGAAATGCAGGAGCAGACAAACGCAAGGTGCTCGCTGCTGTGTTGTCACAGCCCTTCTGTCTGCCTGCTTCGCGTCTGGAAGGAGCTGTGCGCTCTGTGCATGAAGGGAATTTTCTCTTCCCTGCTGGGCTGTGAGCACGGCTTTGTCTCTGTGCAGGGTGTGTGTAGGCAGATTGGCCACAGAGAACTTAACACGTCCCTTGGTGGCCCTTCCACCAGCCCCACGCAGCCTGAGGCACCGGGATGAGAGCAGATCATGGAGCTTCCCATCAGAACCAGAGGATGGCTGGGGTTGGGAGGGACCTGAGATTGTCTGGCTCCCATCTCTCCACTTTGGGCAGGGTTGCCTGTGGCTGGGCACTGGAATGGCCTGCCTAGGGAGGTGGTTGAGGCACCGTCCCTAGCGCTGTTCAAGAAGCGTTTAGATGAGGTGCTAAGGGATTTGATTTAGTAGCTTGGTGGGTAGGGATGGTGGTGTGAGGATGGTTGGACTAGATGATCTTGTAGATCCTTTCCAACCTAATGAATCTATGAATCTAGATCAAGTACTAGATAGATAGCAACTTCCCTGGCCCCAAACCTCTAAATGGAGGTGATGTAGGTGCTCTGTGGCTGGGAAGGACAGCTCCAGGTGCTGCTTACAGGTTGGAAGGGAAGCATGTATCTGCATTTCTCTTCTCATGGTATGAGTGCAAGGGTGAAATTCAGGAAGATGACAGATCCATAAATATATTCACTTCACTCAGTTGTTTCAGTATGGGTTGGTATGGGTGGGGCACGCAGTGGTAGGGTACTTTTTTCAGATATTTCAGTATCCTATTTCAAGAAGATACTTACTGGGCTGTTTTTCACATGCATCTGGCAAAAAAAGCTTTCCTTTTTTTTTTTTAAATCCAGGATTTAACTGGAAAATGGTTGGTAATATGTTCCTCCTTATTTTTGGTTTTGGCATCATGTCTTCTAAGAGTGCAGTTTTCCTTTTAGATGAACTGATGGATACATGTTCCTCATAGTTAAAAATAAAGAACTCACGTAATCCTACCTCTGGGTAAGCATTTCAGCTTTTTGAGTCTGCCTTGGTAGATGGTGCTTGTAGGCAACACAAACACATTTATGACCTCCATTTTAATTCCTATCTGCATCGTGGTGCTGTGTGTGGTGACCAGTTGGCAGGCATAAATACAATAAGCCATAACAGCTGTTACAGAGCCTTAGGGCCCATTTTCTGTCCTTGGTTACATGGGTGTAAATCTTGTAACCGAGGACAAAATTGCACCCTGAGGCTTTCAAACAAGTTAAGTCTGACTGTGTCTGATGTGCCTGCCAACTGGTGACTGTGTGGAACTGATTACTGAGAGCAGCATCCAGAGGAATCTGTTGTGTTACCGTGCTGTTAAGCAGGAGGCTGCACTGGGGCCTCGTGGGATGATAGTTTACCTTGAGTGGAGCTGTGGCAAACCTGAGAGGCTCTGTGCCTCCCAACTGCACCTGCTGGGAGCAGGCAGAGCTCTTCCCACCTCCACGAGATTTGCCTATGACATCAGCAGATGTACACCTCAGCTTGAAACTTTATAAATAAAGGAATATTCTGCGTGCTTTCCACTGTCTATTGGTATAGTAGCTTTCATTTTGCAAACAGTGAGGAAAAAAACAGAAGCATGCATTCGTTGGTCTTGCTGGCTTCCTTCTGTGCCATGGTTAGTCGTGTCAGCACGTCCTTCCCAGTTGCTACAGACACAAAGGCAGTAGTAGAGCAGCTGATGTGGAAAACAGCAAAAGTGTTGTCAGGATTGACAAGTGGATCAAATTTCCAAGTATGAAGACTCTCATGTATAACAAATAGGAGTACGTCCTTGATATATCTGTGCTTATTATTCACTTAGAAGGCTCTGGTGTGGCAGCGAAGCGTAACTTCTTGGGTAGTAGTGACTGTAGTGCCAAGGATTTGATGGTTTTGACAGCTTCTAAATTAAACGGGTGAACTGATTTAAATTCATATTTAGGTATGTTAAACAAAAGAGGACATTACATAACCAAGCACATAGAACTCTGTGTTCAGTGTCAGCTGAAAGTGATTTGAGTTGCCTGAGAATTATGCAACATAAAGGGGGAAGAAGTGTAATGTTAAAGAGACGTTCCAGACCATTCGCTTCTATGAAGCTGTTGGGTAATTGAAAAGTAACATAGTTATAATTATCTTATTAATTATAGCACAAAATAGACTTAGAAACTACTTTCTTTGTCTTCTCTGTCTGTGTGCTGTTATAAAAGTGTCTGATAGGCTTTGTGCTACAGTCACGTGTTGTAGACACCATCTCAGAGAACTGGAGAACCCAAAGGTTTAATTTCAGTAGCTGGCTACCTGTAAGTGTACCTCAAGTTATCACAATTTACTGCAGTCTTAATGTATGAGTAATGCAGTTGCCACTGCTGCCATGGGCTGCTCCAAAGACTGCATCTGGCTCTAAAAATCTGAAGTGTGAAGTCTCGATATTTATTCTTTGGAACAACAAGGAAAATTGGCCAAGCCTTAATAGCACCGCCAGTTCAATCATTGCACCCTGTTTTGTCTGAGATGCTTTGGAAAATGCATCCTGAAAAGTTGTAGAAGGAAAAAAAATAAGGCAAATCGTTCAGGTATGTGAGGTTCTGTACGATGGGATTGCCTAGGAGAGTATTTGAGGTATGACTGACACCGTGAGTATTTTTGGAATACAGGTAAGATGCTCCATGGTAGTTTTGGGAAATAGCTCGTAACTGAAGAGCCTTGGGTGCTGGGAGAGATCTCACTACCACATGAGGATGTGTGTGTACCTTGCTGCTAGTAACTCAGAAGTTATCTGGGATGTTAAAAATGACAGTGCCAAAAGCTTTTGCCTGGCACGTACCAAATTGCGTCTAGCTTCTCCGATTGCATCCACTTCTCTCAAGTTCAGAATCGTGCTGTTGGAAAACATGGCTGTGAAACATTAAACAAATGGAGATGGCTGTTTCCTACCTTGGGCAGTCTGAAGGTTTTGTGATTTGGATTTGAACTGGGGTGCTTGCAGCCCAATCACAGAACAGCTGAAAGAAACAAATGTTCCTGGAAGTGTTGCATAGCAAGTCTCCCTTTAGGTCCATCAGAAACTCCTTGAGAGAACGTTGTTGATTGGTGTGGAGAAAGCAGGCAGAAATAACTAACAGCCTCAAGCCTGCACAGGAGAACTGCACAAAATGGGGGAGGAAAAAAAGAAAACAGCATTGTGCTAACTGTGCTTGTTAAGCACATGAAAGAGTAAAATAAGGTTCCCATGCCTTGTTTCGTGCTATTCCGAACATAGCAGGTGCACCTGAGGATGTGCTCCCACTGTACTGACGGCTTCATGATTTTATTTTTTCAACTTGTTTTAAAGGTTGTGGTCAAAACGAAAACAGAGTATGAACCTGATCGCAAGAAAGGAAAATTCCGTACTCCAAAAATAGCTGAATTCACAATCAGCATCACCGAAGGGGTTTCAGAAAGATTTAAGGTAAGTTAATGATGTCTGTGACTCAGTTCTGCTCCAAGAAATGCTTGAAATCAGTTGCTGATGGTAACAAAGACTGGTTGTAAGGGGGTGGTGGTATGGGGCACAACTGGAAAAGAGAAAAAGGAGTTCGGTGTTCAAATAGTTATATATTGTTATATATACCTATACCCAGTGAGTATTTAACATTTGGAAGCAGGACTCCATGAGGTGTTGTAGCCCTTCCTGGCAGATGGTCGTGGGGGCAGTGCTGTCAGTGTGTGTGTTACACCGCAGGGCTGACTGCGGTCTGATTGGGGGTGCATAGGTACGGCTTATGGTGTGGATGAAGCTCCTGTTGAGGGGTAAGAACCACAAGAGTGTATGTTCTCTTGCTGGCTTGCTATTTTTCTCTGTAGCCAAACCATTCTCTTAAAAGCACTGTCACTGTCCATTAGGTATTTTTTCGTAGTGAGATAGATGACTTGGCAACCTAAGGATGCACACAGAGCTCTTTGCTATCGATGTGGTCCGGTTATATCATGCAGGTTGGTGATGACTGTTACTGGGAGGTGGTGGAGCAGTGAGAATCTGACTCATACTTGTCTGTGTCCATACCCTTTTCATTCCCTTGAGTAGTTCCAGAGGAAAGCTGAGAGCTTAACTGGTGCAAGAACTGTCAGTCCTGGTTCCCACTGGCGGTCAGGCTTCCTCGTGCTGTACAAGTTAAACAAAGCAGGAAAGTTAGCCTTCAGCTCACGCTTCCCTGTCAATTTTCTTAATGAAAGAAGACTAGTTTTCCAGAGCTGTTAATTTGGCATGATACCCAAGGACACCAAAGCCTTTTCCAACAGCAGGCAGCCACGCAGGTACGGATGTGCTTGGAAAGCCTTAAGTTTAGTCTGAGGAAAAATTGAAGGTTTCAGTAAAGATGTCAGTTCTCTTGATGTTTCTAGAATGGTGTGGATTGGAAGAGACCTTAAAGGTTATCTAGTTCCAGCCCACGCTGCTGCAGGCAGGGCTGCCCCCCACTGGGTCGGGCTGCCCAGGGTCCCATCCAACCTCGGCTTGAACATCTCCCACAGCTTCTCCGGGCAGCATGTGCCAGGGCCTCACCACCAGTCACTGAGAGCAGTCCCTGTCCTGGTGGGGGTGATGCATGTGGTACGGCTGGGTAAGGTGCAGATGGGCGGCTCAGAAGAAACGGGACGTGTTTGGCTGTCTTTTGCATGTATCCTGGTCGGACTAAATGCATACCACTTTGTAGCAGTGGAGAGGGGAACGTGCTGGATTTTAGTGTCCTGCAGGTACTTCAGTTCCAAGCAACCGAGCAGAACCACTGTCTGCAGAATTCTTCACTTCTCTGCTAGCTGCAGGGACTGAGGGTTTTCATCTCTCGAGCATTAAATTGTAGATAAGGGAGGCTTTTGAGATCTGAGCTGCACCTGAACGTTGTATGTGTTTCTCTGTAGATCTGGGTTCTTTCCATCTTCATTGAGAGTGCTGAGCAAGAAAGACCTCACTGAGCAACAAATAAATAGCTTGTCGTGCTGTTGGGTAGTCGTTCCTAATTTGTATATCTGAAGAGTCAGAACCCTGAGCGTTTTTATGTTGCGTTTTTATATACCTTTGGATGGCATACTTAAAGGAAAATGTCTTTTAGATATTACTTTCTGATGATCGCTCTGGGATTAATCTCATACTACAGGGTTGCTAGGCTTTGCTGCTAGGTAACTACTGCATCAGAGAGGTTTCAGTAAGATTCTGTATCTCTTGGGAATTGCAGGATGATTCACGCTGGCTGTAAGTCAGCTTCTAAAGGAGGGTGTGGGGGCTGATCGATTAGGAAAATTGAGGCTCAGGTAGATGAAAACAGTGGTTTCATGCAGAGCATCCAGGACCTAAAAGCGTCCCTCAATCTCTACAAAATGTTTTTAGAACTGAATTGTGCTGCCTGCGTTGTTTTAAAGGGGACTGGCTAGTTCTCCTCCAGGGGCAGTTGTCACATCCCCCACTCCCAGTAGTAAATAGTTCATCAATAATTGATGCAGTTTTATAAATATGTAGATGGAAAGTACCGACGGTGCGAGGTTTTTCTCTCCTGGGTCCTTGTTAATCGTGAGCCGTCGTGTTAACTGCTGCTGCTGATTCCGAGAGAGCAAAAGGATATTTGTTTGAAAATTAAATATTTGCTATCATTATGAAATGCATTATTTAACTGGTAGGATATTGACTTTGGCTTGTGCTCGTGAAAAAAGCTTCAGATGCTGTTTTAATGGCTTTAATATCGTGCATCGCTGATGCACGTTTGCCACGAGACGCAGCACAAATGTGCTAAAAGAAAGCCAGGCAGTCGTCTTTGCTGATATGTCATGTGTGCATTCCAAGATGAAGTCGTTAAGTAAGGACAAAGCAGATTGTGTTTTTGGGATTCAGCAGTGCAGATCTTCTAAAGCTGTGCTTCTTGAGAAATTACACATTGTAACAAATGAAGCCCCTCCAGCGTGTAGGTATGTCACGTAGATTGTCTGTTGTCTTAGCAGCTGGGTGAACGTGCAATTATAAAATGTATTTTTTTGCATTCAATGCACATTACCACAGTTATTACAACAGAGCTGAGAATGTTTACAAAGAAAACTGCAAGTATAATTTTCCTGTACGAAGCCACGTCCTGAATATCAAATCAGAATCTGCCGTAAGAATGCGAAGGATTCCTCATTCTGGGGTTGCAGTAATTCAGTTTTATGGCAGTACCCACGCCAAGGGGGACGGCTCTTCTTGCTGGAGATTTTATTTTTCGTAGAGAAACAGAAGTCCCTCTCCTGTTCCTTTCCCCAGTGAGAGTAATGGGGGAGCTGCTCCTCTGAACAAAGCGGATTTTCCTCTCCTGTAAATTGCTGTGCGGAACTGAGCAGCGTGGCTGGAAATGTCATTTCAAAGGAGCCTTCTGAATCAGCACGTAGGACGAAGCTGTTGCAGGCACGAATGGGTGCTGTCAGTCAGCTAGGGCCAAGCCTGGGCCTCCATTGATGGAGCCGTGCTCTTCCAAACTCCACTTGAGTTGTGCAGAGAGATGTGTTCTGTTGTTGGCAGCTGCACAAGAGCACGCCAGTTTCAAAAATTGTCTGTGTATTCTAGAATGAGATGGGTTTTTTTCTTTGGGGAAGCCTGAATAAAGAACACTCAGAAGTATTTTGAAAGCAGGCACTTCTGTTTCCCAGTAAATTTAAAGCCCTTAAATAAAGGCAGGCTGTGGTATGCTTTAAGCCATTTGATGTGTACAAAGGCAGATCAGTTCTTCAGGCTTTATTACTGACACTGCATGTATATGGAGCTGCAGAGCCAATGCCTGCAGCTTGTGTCTGAGGTAACACTACATGGGGCACAGATACACACTGCCAGGGAGCAAGCACGAGGTTATGGAGGAGGAATTCACACATTACAAAATCAGTGTTCTCAGTTTTACCTGGTTATTTTAATTAGAAAAAGAATGTACGTGACATGAAGTTAAATTCTCCATGATCGATCTTTCTCAAAGGGGCATCTTTTAAAACACATTTCCACCTCTAGATGTTCTGTCTTGTTTTTCTTAGTCATTATTCTTACTGCAGAAATAATTGGACGCGTAGAGAATACGTCTGTGTGAGGCTGTGTGCTTTTGTGTTGAGTGCCACTTTGCTTCCATTCAGAATGTGTGCAGTGCACGCGATGTCGTCCGGCTCCTGTTTCTTCGTTCAGTGTAACTGCTATATTTCTTTAAATGAGATAAATAAAGGCAGTGTATTGCAACTGTCTTTATTCTATTCTTATGCTTTCTGATTATGGTTGGTTGGATATTGGCAGTGCTGATAACTATTGGCTTGAAGGGTTTTACAGTCAGAGCTGGCAGACTTAAGTGAAGTGGGTAATGCCCAACAGCAGCTCCCCTGCTCTGAGCCAGGTGTCCTGTGTCATTGTATCCCATTAGAAATCCTTTTATTGGAGCAAAACCAAGTGACTGAGACTCTGGTGACAGAAGATCCTTTGGGTCTGTCTAGATGTCAACACCTACTGCATGTTAGGAAAGGCTGTGTAACCTTTTCCAGCCTTTCTCTTGGCTTTGGTGATCCGTTGCAGGTCCGTACAGGAGGGCAACAAGGCTCTCACTTCAGGGAGTCAGGATGTCTTGGACTGCTTCCTCAGGTCTCCCTGGTTACCAGACTAATAGACGGTGTATGTGTGCTGGAGGATGATGGGATGTTGCCATCAGCAGTCATGTTAAGCCACAGTGTTGCTTAAGACTCTGGAGGCCACTGCTTTGTTATCTGGCTCTGTGTACCAGCATCTCCCTCAGGTTTCATTAGTCAGCTCCCTTGCACGTTGCCTTGGCTGTGTTGCACAGTCACTGCTAAGAAGCACTGGGTTGGAATTGGGTGATCTTTCAGATCCCTTCCAACCCAAGCCATTCTTTGTTTCTATGTGTCTAGCTTCTTTTCCTTTCATCCTTTCATCAGTCTTGCTGCCTCTCCAGTTAAACATCCATGCCACTTCTCTTCCTCCTTGAGGAGTCTTTTGATTTCTCCTTTTTCTGTTGCAGCCCCTCCCAAGGCTGTCATCCTTTTTGAGATGGATCCAAGTCATGCAGCTAAACGTGACCTGTTGTGTTAGAAACGTCCCTTTGAAGAGGGCACCTGGCTGCCTCTTGTGTCACTAGCCATACTGTGTATGAATGCATGGTACTGTGGTGGGAATGAAGTTGTACCAAATTGTTCTGTACAATCTGGGCTGCTTTGTAAATGAATGTGAATCAGTGGCTTTTTTTTCATATCGCCATTTTCCTCAAATTTAATGATTCTTATTCCTTAGGTGTATTATTTCAGATGTTTTTCATGTAGACTTCTAAGGACAGGTCCGGGTCATAGCAAAGAAGATCATTCTGGAAAAGCAAAAATGTTGGGGGAAATGGAGGGCTGCCTTCAACATTGTCTTGCGTGGTGGTAGAGAGCATAGCGTGCTGGAGAGGCAGGATTTTAGTGGACAGAGGTGAAATGGAGGTCACGGCCATTTGCAGGGAAGTAAGCACGATGTTTTACGAATTTGAGGCTGTGGGATGTAGTCAGACATAATCTGCAGTAATTACTGTCTGCCTACCTAAAATTCTTTTGTAGTTTAAATTGGATAGCAGTAGTCTAAATTTCCTGCCCTAAACGGCTGCACCACGTTGCTGTACTTCATCCCAGAGGATTCTGTGTCTCACTGGTGTGCAGAGCCTGAATTGGTTCTAAATCAGTCGAGATGAAAGGTGCTCTGTCCATGCATGTCCTCGCTCACTGTGCTTGGTGCCAGCACCAAGTGCGTGCCTGCGGACAAACCAGCAATGGACGTTTACTCCCAGGAGGCTGCAAGTGGAATAGGCAACGTAGAGAGTAGAACAGAGATGAGAGGTGACTGAGTGCCAGAGACTGAGCACTGCAAACGACTGCACATGTGGTTAGCTCCACTTCAGTTCCACTGCTGGTAATAATGGCAGTGCTCCTCGCTGGGTTTGTGTGCCCTCTGAACGGTGCGTGGTGGAAACGAAAGCGGTGCGGGTGAGCACAGTGAGAACGAGTTAATGACAAACATTCAAGCAAGAAGAGAAGTGTGGAGGTTGTGGGACAGGATAAGAGTTGGCATCAGGAGGGGATAGTGGGGTACAGGCAGAACAGAATGAGAGAGAGCTAAAAGGGGCAAAGCAGGTGGAGTTGTACATGCCTTGAAGCTTGGAATTTGTTCAGAAAGGGACAGGAGTCAGGAAGGTCAGAAGCAAACCAGCACAGGTGGTGCAGCTGATGCATTTTTTGCTGTAACGTTCTGACTCGATTAAAAAGGGAGACCAATAAGTGCTGGTGGAATGAGGGGAGGAGATTGCAGCAGCCAAGCAAAGAGGGAAATGCAGCTTGCAGTGTTACACAGCTGCAGCAGAGTAGGATGGACTAATTGGGAAGATCTAGCAGCCCCTGATGGTAGTAAGGCCACCAGGAGCTGGGTGCACGTTGGTGTACTTGTCAGATCTGGTGAACTCCATTTGTTGGGCTAAATGCTCACAGAGTCAGAAGGCAGGGAGTTCTGGTGTTGGTTTTTTGTTGCTGTAGGTCTGCTTAGTTCATTCATTAGTCATCTCTCATTTTGATTACGGTAATGGCTGCTGGCTAGACGTTGTCCTTCTTCTGCTCTTCACTTACAATCTATTCAAAAATCTGCCACGTACACAATATCTTGTCATCTGTTGTGCTCACTTAGTTCTGCTGCCAGATCCCCTCAAAACTAACCTTAAAGGGCACTCTGAGATGAAAACAGACTACACTTCGCATTACTGCTTGAAAGAAACACTTGTTTCTGCTCCCTTCTAGTTATTTTAAAAGCCTGTCACCTGTGTAGTGGGGCAGAGACCTTGGTGTTGTGCAGGGTGTATGTGGCAGTGAAGGATCGCAGTAATTTGGAGGACTTGTGCTCTCACTGTATGGGTCCTGCTGTCTGCCAGCTCGCTGCCACAGGCAGAAGGGATGCAGTGTTCCCCTGTGAGCAGCTCAGAGAGCAGTGCTGTGTGTGGATGGCATCCTCTCCTCCCTGGAGCAGAAGGTGAGGGTGGGTTGCTACTAGTGCCCTGCAGGAGGAGGGAATAATCGTGCATTAGGTTGTGACAACTACACAGATTTGCTGTGGAAGGAAGCAGTCAGATCTGGTCAGGCTTGTGGTCTGAAGAGCAGCCTGTGGCCTTCTCTCTGTGCTTTCACTTGTGAAAGGGAACTGCAAGGTGAGGCTCTGCTGGGTGACTGGCAGGAGAAAGCAGCAGCCTGGCTGGGGTGTGGACCATCCGCTGTGGGCAGTGAGAGTGAAGGCAAACAGCTAGCAGGAGGAAGGGAGGGATTTTGTAGGAGAGAAGTGAACTGGATAAATGGGTGATAGGGATCACCTTGGAGAATCCAGTGATGGATTTCTTTCCGTATCATTGGCACGTGAAGTACATGTTACTTGTATCCTGAAGGGTGGTTGGAGAGGAGAGCTTCTGTTAGGAAGGAGATGAGCTTACTTGATTAGGGATTTGCAAATGGAGTGTGATTGAAAATTATTGGGGATAATGAGGGCAAAGTTTTACGTGCTAATACCCAAATTAATAACATTAGGAAACTGTTTACTCCCGTTTGTGCAGGAGATGGGTGTGAGCTGGGCCAGTCTGTACCACAGCAATCGTGTCTGTGTTTCGTGTCACAGAGGTGTTCTCCTGCAGAGCAGGCTTTCTTCAAGGCCCTGTGCAATACGTGTTGGAGGGCATGGTGAAACACGAGAAGGGCCAACACAGGGCAGGGCTGGCAGGTACAGGGGGAGAGGGGATGTTGAGTGTTACTGAACTGGGGCGGTGGAAGGTGACTTCAGTGGAAGATGTGCTTCGTTTGGATCCACCCATGACACCGTGAGCCATGGCTGGAGCACGAGCTTGGCAAGGCAGCGCTGTGTGTCCGTAAGTGACAGACTTGGAGAAGGGCTAATTGGATTGGAAAACTGCTGTCAGTTTGCGGCTTTCAAAGGGTGATTAAGAATATGATTTTTCTTCTAATCCAGCGTCTGTTCTGAGAAACTGAAGATGCTGTTATTAACCAGAAAGGTCATTTGCTCTCTGTCTCATTTAGATTGGCATTGTTACATTAATATTTACATTTATTCTGCTAATTTACTTTCTGATCTGTGGTTCTCCCTGCCCTCTCCTCTGGCCTTCCTTTTATTACATTTTTTTACTTTACTTTCTCTCAAAAATCCTTAGCTTCAGCAGCACGCTACTTCCCAGCCTTGTTTCAGCCAGGGAATGTTGCTCTCCCTGCTGTCTGTCTGTGGTGGAGTTACCTTTTTGAGCATGACAAGCCCCTAAAAGTCCATCTCAGTCCTTCAGTACCCCGGAGCCACCACCACACACAGTTTGTGGTGCTGTGAATCTTCCTAGTTCTGGAATGGGAAGCTGTGGTTGGTTTGTATTTTCATTTTTTGCCAAAGCTGCTATTTTTTGGTGGTTTTCTGAAGCAGCAGGTTATTACTTTTGTTATTTAGATTACACTGCACTTTGTTTCGATTCGTTCATCTCTTAAGTTTGTTTCTGTTTATTATTTCTTAATGGTGTGGCACATGCTGGCTTCTTTCTGCTTTGCAAAAAAAAAAAAAAGGAACAACCAACCAAACACTCACCACCCACTCTCCTGTTCCGCTCTTCCCATGATTTCCAGAAGTCACTCATTTCTGTGTCAGTAGAAGTTTTAGAGTAATAAAGACAGACATCTGGGCCGTTCCCCCAGGTAACCAGTGCTCTTTGCTCAGCGCACGCACCTCACCTTGTGTCTCCCGTCTCACCTGCCAGGCTGCCTGGTCTCCAGCTTAATCCTGGGAAATGTCAGCTTGGCACTGATGCTGCTTCAGATTCAGTTTCAGGTATCTCCTGTTTTTTCTCCAGCTCAGATTCAGGACAAGAGAGGTACTTAAGGACACGGTGAAGTCAGTGCCACACACACAATGCAATCTGCGATGCATCGATTTGTACAACAGTTCCTGAGCTTGTCAAGGCAAACCCGTGCTGAACATGGTGTATTCCTTACGGGTCTGGCAGTGGCTCCTGTGCAGTCACTGTGTGGTGGAGCAGTACGGGTTCAAACAAGATGTCTGAGGGAGTATTGATTGGCTTACAGGTGGACTGCTGGTGGATCCATGCATTCACAGCAGGTGCAGCAAACTTACCTAACAGCAGCAGGCAGACACTGCTTTCTCCTTGCCTCACTAGAGCCATCTTCGTATTATTTAGATGCCTCCTGTTCACTTTTTGGCATTTGAGTCCATTCTCAGCCAGGTACAAGCAAAGCCAATGCGCTCATCAGCTGACATATACTAGAGTTACGCTTCCAACATCCGAATACTGAAAGACCAGCACACCCAAACCACCTCCGTGTGTCTTTCTGACCTCTGGTGTGCCCTGAAAAGAAAAGCATCCAGGGAAGCCTGGCAGCACAGAGGCAGTGGGCCACTGACAGTGTATCATCTGCCTTCATCTGCGAGGAGCAGGTGGTGAAGGCACTCGTACTCTGTTCTCCCTCGTGATTAAGTAGCCATTTTTTGCCTTTGCTTGATGTTCCTGTAAAGTGGCTTCTGCTGCCTGCAGTAGCAGCAATATAATAAGCAGTGCATTACTAACGTGAGCGTGTTGTATTTCTTCTCTTCGCAGGTAACTGTGCTGGTCCTTTTCGCCCTTGCGTTCTTAACATGTGTTGTATTTCTGGTAGTCTACAAGGTTTACAAGTACGATCATACCTGTCCGGAAGGATTTGTTTTCAAGGTAAATTGTGCACGCGTTGTAGAAAAATGGGAGAGTGTGTAATGTTGTCTGTGCTGTTCTCTGTTTTCTGCCTTTATGAAGTCATGCTGTATTGCATGGAAATCCATGCTTGTTTTCAAAGGTTAGAGTGCTTTCAGATATGTCTCCTCCTGCTTAATTTGTAACGGAGGTTGTGACTACCACCCAAATTTCACACTCTTGTTATTTTTGCTGGTGTAAACAGTGCAGAAACATCAACACTGATGTCCTTCAGACCTCCTTCATCTGCAGCTGTTTGAGCAAAGCACTCATTTATTGCATCCCACAATTAGATGTTGCGTGTTTCTCCAAATTCACGTGTCAAAGGAGAGTGATAAATCTAAAGACCTGGAGGAAAAGACTCTGGAATATATATCAAAGGAAGACTGAAGCGATGGTCTCATTAAGAGTAGCAGTTACCTTAATTTTATAGAAAGAACTCCTTGTTCTAGAACAGTGACCTCTGAGCCCTGCTGCCACAGGCCAGAAGGGATGCCAAAAAAGGAAAAACGCTTTTATTGGGGAAAAATGCTTCTGCTAAGTGAAAGGGAGGCTGGGGCTCACTTAATTCTTACAAGGTGGTAGTGCTGGCTTCGGAGCTGTGACCTGAGCTGGAAGTCCAAGAGGTAGTATTGATTTTCTCCGTTGAGAGATCTATCAGGGTTGAACTCAAGTGTCATGCTTTAAGGAAAGCTGCAGTCATTATGGTGCTCTTCCCTCTAATTAAGATTATTTAGTCACCTAATGAATAAGATAGGTACCTGGAATGGTGATGAAAGGAAGAATGGCTGCTTCTTCCTCACAGTTCTGTCTTAGGAGTTGTGATTCAGTTTTCCCTTGGCTTAAAGATGAGATATGGTGGTTAGAACATCTGGCTGTAACTTGGGACACACAGTTCTCGGTTCTGCCTTGTTTTTTGTGTTGTCTCACACAAGTTCTGAAGCATTTCTTTGCTCCTGTCTCAAGGGATGACAGCCTTTTGCTCTAAGCTTTCTCTTTGAGCTACTTGGAATATGGACTCCGTTTGCAGGTGCACTGTTACTCTCTGGCCTGGCATCACCAGGCTTTTGATGCTGATGTGATTTGCTTGTGAAGGGCAGATGTGTCCTGCCTCAGGAAGCCCGGCACTGTGGGAGTCTCTGAATACAGGCTGAGCTACTGCAGCTGTGAGTCAAGTTTGTGCTTCTCTGCCTTGATGTTGTCATAAACACAGCAGTTCCAAACGTTTCAGTGTCTTCAACCTTTTTGCTACACATCCAGAGCTTGTGAGTGTGATTACAGAGGTGCTCATTTTCCTCTGTATAACAAACTGCCTGAGCAACAAGTCTGTGCGTGCTGAAGTTGACGCAGACGTAGTACAGTCATGGTGTGGATTCCTCTGCAGCACTCTTTCTGGCTCAGAGTGAGACTCGCTGGAACTGTCCTCAAGGATCTGAGCACATTCAGATCCTGGAGCAACTCCTTTCTATCTTCAGAGTGCCCCATGCTGCATCTGTTGCTCTTCTTCGCTGCAGAGGCACTTGTCTTCTGTCAGACCCACGGATGGTACAACAGAGTCACTTCTGAGCAACAGAGGTAACACCATCATCTGTTAAGTTTGGAATTACTGACACAGCAAGTAGAAGATCCTGTTGTGACACATTGGTAGCACTGGGCTCTTCATGGCAGGGGAGACAGACGGAATCATCTTAACACAGCCAAATACAGAATGACAACCAGGACTTTCTTCGGCATCAGAGGCCTTACCCACAACTAACTTCTGATTTAGAAGGGCCAGGAAAGGAACAGGAGATTGACAACTCCCTCTGGAGCATCCCAGTTTCTTCTTGTGGTCTTTGTTATTGCTTCTCACGCTTGGAAACCAGTGGTGAAAAAATTTTTTCCTGCTTAAGCTGAGGTTAGAGTGCTTAAGGTTGGAGTTGAGAATCAGCACCACTTCTTGCAGCTTAGTAACTCCTGAGCGATGCATTGCTTGCCTTGATCAGACACTACGCAAAGGAGTTGTCCTTTTGCAGCACAGAAGGAGCAGAGAGTGAAAGGGGAGGCTTTCCCTGTCCTTTCTAGAAGCATGATGTCCTGAGAGCAGAAAATTCAGTCAGGATGGGAACTCTGCTGTGTATTTCTTTAGGTTCTTCTGTCAGCTGCTGTGGGGTTTCTGACTACAAAAAATAACATTACTGAGTCACTTTGCCTGTTCAAAAGCAAATTGCTCCTTTTAAGCAACAAAAGATTGTGCCATTTTTTCTTTTTTAGACTGGCAGTAATCTTGGCTTGCCTTCAGCACTAATAATTATATTCCATTTGCTTGAATTTTCTTGGCAGGTTTAATTAGATCAATGGATTGTGTTCCTTCTCCCATTTTAAATATTTAGAGTTGTGACTACATCCTCTGACTGGGTGAAATAATCACTACAGAGGTCTCCATCTGAGCACTTCTTAGTCATCCTATCACATCAGCCATGTCAGTTATCCCAGATAAAGCACGGATAACGCCCACAGGGCACGGCGTGGTGGTGGAGGTGAACG
This sequence comes from Callipepla californica brunnescens, assembly GCA_023055505.1. Lineage (NCBI taxonomy): Eukaryota > Metazoa > Chordata > Aves > Galliformes > Odontophoridae > Callipepla > Callipepla californica. The sequence goes on from JALIRH010000005.1 coordinate 31,713,194, forward strand.
TGCACACCACACAGCTCTGTGCCACAGTTGTCCTCTGCGTTCTTGAAACTCAGGTCCCAGGCTTGCACTGACACACGTGGAGTGATGGATGATTGTGGGGAAACCTCTGTGCCTCACAGAGCGTGGAACGGCCACAAATCTTTGCTTCTCCGGGGTTAAACCCTGCCTGCTCTGTAATTCTAGCTCAGGTAGATCTTGGAGGCAAGTTTTGCCCTGACTGCTGTGTTAGAAAAAAGATGATAAGCTGACCCTGGCTGGAAGTGGGAACTTCAGCTGCGGGTGTGAGTGACTCACACGTAAGCTGCACGAAGCAGGCCAGCACTGAGGAGCTGGTGACTCCTGGGTGCACTGTTCATCTCGTGACCATCAGCTCCCTAGGTTTGCCCTAACACTGCACTGTATTCATCAGGTAAGCAGGTTTGTAAGACTGCCCGCAGTCAGCAGTGTTCTTTCATGCTGTTACCTTCAGCGTTTTTAGGATGCAGAATTTGTTTTACCTAAGACTGTCTGCTGGATCTTTCGCCCGGTCATTTTTGCTAGATGATGTGCAACAGTTCTTACTGGTGTACGTTTCATAGCAAATGTGTCCACGTAAGAGTCAGACAGATGCTATCATCTGGTCATAAAACCATGACCATTTTAAGTGGTTTTGAGCTCAGTTTTCCAACATTAAGACTGTGTCGCTCCATGAGCAGCAGCACTGCTGTGCTGCAGTATTAACAAATTTTAGTCTTTGGTGTTGGACACAGAAGATCATTTCTTCTGAAATGAATCAGCGAGGAAACGGTTAGAGTCGTTCCTTTTCCTTGAGCTGCCGTGAGATGCAGGTGCTCAGCGTGGACCTTCAGAGTGAGGTGTCAGGCAGGAGTGTTCGGCCTGGCAGATGTGGCAGAAGAGCTGTGGAGAGTGCTGTGTCCTTCTGGAGCAGAACCGGGGGGGTCTGCAGGATCTGTCCAAGTCGGTATTGCCTTCAGTGTGTTTTGCTGCTGCGTGTCATCATCACAGGAAGGGCTCAGTGCTGCCCACTGTACGGACACGTTGGCTTCATTTTCAGGATGACATCAAAGTCTGGCTCCTACTTAGTACTTAACTGTCTAAATCAGGTAGTTCATTTTCAAAGGCTCTGAGCACGGAGGAGTTTCTGTGTAGTGCTCTTCAGCTTCTGGGAAGTTAAATAATGTAGTACAGCAGCTAAAGATAGATTATTTTTTTTTAAAAGCCTGATACTGACTTCATCTTTCTGAAATCAACAGTGAAGTACTGTGCTCGTGTGGGTGTGCATGCACATCAGCTGGGCTGCCCACAATGTTTTCCTTCTCTATCTATCTTATTTATTAGGCTGTAAAACTGACCCTACCTTGGCACCAGTGTATTCATGTTAATTTCTACCCAAGGACCGAAAACACTGTATTAGATTGCACGAAGCTGATCTAGTGCTACAATGCAGAATCTGGAAAAGCTGGAACGAGAGACTGAGTACTTATATAAAATAATCTGGGGGCACTCAAGTTTCTCGTCCACTAATTATTCTGGAGTACAGACACAGATCGGCTTTTCTGACACGTGAGGTGTAAGTGCTACAGGGAAGAACAGTCTGAGCACGTCAGGACAGCACTGTAGTAACTGCTGTGTGCTGCATCCCGAGTCACAAAGTGACTGCCTGCTCAGACTCAGAGGAAAAGAGAAAACGCACGCTTCATGATTGGGACTGTATTGTAATCTGAGTGATGGATTTTCTTTTCAGAATAATCAATGCATTCCAGCTGGGTTGGAAAACTACTACTCTGAACAAGACTCCAATGCTCGAGGGAAGTTCTACACAGTCATAAACCACTACAATCTGGCCAAGCAAACCATCACGCGCTCAGTGTCCCCGTGGATGACAGTACTGTCAGAAGAGAAACTGTCCGAGCAGGAGACTGAAGCTGCTGAGAAATCAGCTTAGTATGATAAGCTAATTATTAACACTATGTCATTGGAAGGTAACTAAGGGACTTTAAGAAACTTTTCATTACATATAATTACGGATAATTTAGAGGTTACTCATGTTTATGGTGCAACTGCTTCTGTTTGCTGATACTGCTTTGCAAAAAGAAAACAAAACCATGCTGCAGAACATTCATGGGCATCAAACAAGATGCGGATCAGCATTGCTTTAGAGCTTTGACACCGTTTTCAATGTTAAAAAAAACAAACAAAAAACCAGATGTTCTTGCAGTTTATTGGATACTGACAGATTTCTTCTCTGGATTTTCAGGGCTTAGACCTTAAAACGTGTTCTGTTGTCTGAACTGATATTTTATTTATTAATTTTTTTATCGTTGGTCATTTTGCAAACTGAAACACCACAGCCATAACTAGAGTGATCTCTTGTTTAGCTGAGAGCTGTATTTAGTATATAGTTTTGGCTCGAGCAGCAATGATAATCAGCACTGATGTCAAGGGCAAAACGTAACGACTTGTATGGAGAAAGGAGGAAAAAAAAAAGTTTCAGGTAGCATTTTTCTTCCAGTTTTCTTTACTGTTATTTATTTGTAAGTGATAATGAAGTTCTCTGCAAGAAGGCATGCTCAATGTTTTATTAGTGCTGTCAACAGGATTTAACTGCATTTCCACTGTGGCTTTAGCATCGCGGTAAGGATGTGCACCAAAACACAAACTAGATAGACACTATGGAAAAACACAGGCAAGTCGAGTCATGGTTGTTGAGGATAGCATAAGAATATACAGTTAAGGATGTCTGAAAGAGAAATGACATCTTTGGATTGTGCTTGAGAGGCAGAACGCCTGTTCACAGTAGATGTAGCCCGCTGTGTAATCTGTTGGATACAGCAGAGGGAGTGATGTATCTGAATTTTCTCTTTTATTACATTGCCATTTACCCTTTTTATAAATTAGAGCTTTCAGTTTGTGTATGGTTTGCAGTTTGGTACTTTTTAAACACAAAGCATCAGAACATTAGCATCTTAGTAACACAAGTGGCTGTTGGAAAGCTCCATGTGAAACCGAGTGAAGAGTAGAACTGTCGATGTATGGCTTGGGATGGGAAAAGATGTAGAAGAACATAGTATTGTGGATGCACGTTAAAGTTCCATTGTAATTACAAACTTACCTATTCTTTGTGTGAAACCATGTTTTCATTTTTATTATAAACCTTAAATGCATTACAAAAAGAAGGCATCATTAATTTAACAGAGAAGGGCGTGAAGCATCCGGGTAAGCACCTACCCTTTCTTTTTCATCATATATAAATGCAACAACTTCCAGAGGACGTGGCAAAAGTTCCCTTGTTACAGAAACTGCACAAAACCAAAGGAAAAACACGAGGATGTGTAGGAGGACAAACACTGTACTTTTCTCCAGTAGAACCGTATCATCAACAGCTTTTCCTTTACCAGAACAGTAAAAATAACCACCAGTACTTAATTCTCCAGGTCTGAAACGAAGTGTGCATTACACAGCAATATCCGTACGAGGACTTTTAAAGTCACTGGAGGTGGAACGCCTAACAAGTGTTGTTATGTGCCAGATTTTACTCTGCAGTTTTTAAGTCCACACTTTCAAAATTAGTGTGTTTTCTAGCAGGCTTACACTTTACTGAATGTAACTTTTGACATGTTCACTCTGTAAAGAATGATTTGCTGTTGCATATAACTTCCAGGCATCCACGTGCTGGGAGGCAGATAAAACATCTCCTATCACCACAGTTACAGAAGCCTTTTGATGCCACAAGGGTGAAAGTTCTCTCCCCCAGGACTGCCCTGCATAGATGTGATCCACAGCACATCCTCTTCCCTTTCAATTTAGCACACAAAGAACAGCTTTAACGGAGAAGTAAATACTGATGAGAAACCTTACTTCACATCACAAACATGGAGCTGTGCAATCTGGGAGCCACCCACTGCTCTGCACTCATGAGCCAGAGGAGTTTTTCCTCTGATCTAACAGGATGAAGCTTCCTGGTTCTTACCTACAGTTGGTTTTGGGACTTGCTATAGCTAACACACTGCTCCCCACTTCAGTACTTTGAAGGGTTTGGCTCTGATGCTGTCTGTCCTTTGGCTCTGTTGCAGCACCTCAGACCATCTGTCCCTGCAGGCTGGTTGGCTGCACTGCGTTATCTCTTTGCACCCCGAAGTAAAGCTCTGTAGCTGACTTCTTCAATTATTATTAACACCGTGAGATAGTTTGCAGGGATTAGGAGTAGAGGTCATCGTACATCTGCAAAATGATCACTGTGTGCTGAAAAAATTAAAGCCCGAGACAGCGCAGATGCTTTTGCACACAGCAGAAATTCTCTTGCTCTGTTCTGTGCGCTGGGAGTTGGACTTCAGGCGTCAGAGATGTGGGCGATGTGGGACTCTGACAATGGTAAGGCTTTTATTTTCCTTTTCCCTTCAGCTGTGCTCCAGCTTGCAGCTTTCTTAGGAACTCTTTCAGAGGTTTAAGTGCAGGATTAAGTGTGGTTTCAGATCTGATAAAGGGATTTGAAGTGAATGCTACCATCCCTCTCCGCCCTAAGGGACATATGGATGTGCTTAGCTGTTGGAAAATATTTCCATCATAGCACTATGAAAAATGCATAAAGATACAGGTATACCATATACCCCATTAAATGAAGGAAAAAAGCCATAAGATTTTAGCAAGCATGTGTACAACACGGTCTTTTTAATTAATTATCATACCAGTCCAGGAAAAGCAGGGAGAAAGAACACATCACCAGGAAGAAAAGGATCCATACTCTAAATCCAGCGTTGTTCTTGATTGCCTGCAGAAAAAAGGTTATCTTGGTTACCAACAGTACACATTCCCACAAGGACAACTCACAGTGACTGTAAGTGCACAGTTTCAGTGTGTACTTCAAGAGCAAAGCTAATTGTTAAAAGTTAATTTCAGGTGGTTGACAGTCAGGTTTGTTATACTTCTCTACATTTATCACACTTGTTTCTCTCGGTCTTAAAGGTGATGATTTAAAAAGAAAACAAACGCCATGCAGATTGCACACAGCAGAAGTACAGCCAGTCAAAACGTACATCCTTAAAGGACCATTTTAAGTTCTGAAAGGGAAATGCTGTGTGATGAGCAGTAATCAGTCTTCCTTCTGCACAGTACAGAACTTTTCATGTGTTCTGGGTATGACCTTTACTGTCTCTCAGTGTGGTTCTACCTACAAAAGTAAGCTGATGCCATGCTGTGAATACCAATCTCTGCCCATAAACACTGGGACAGTTCATTGCCATCTCTGTGCCCTATCTAAACTCAAGTACTTCAGAACCACGACTTAATGGCACAGTAACTGTATGCTAAGTATTACTAAACCTATTGATTTAAGTCTTAAAAAGGAAAATAAACCACCACCACAACTGAAAAGCCCCTCCCATCTTTCCCACCACTCAGAGAAATCACCTCTCGTATGTCCTCGTTGCCTTCCTTGATGTTCTCTGTTGCACCCACAACCAGCTGATGGATATTGTCAATATCAGTTTCCTGTTAAAAAATAATGAAAATAAGAAACACTGGCGAAGCTTAGGGAAAAGAAAAACACTACCTAAGGAAAGAAGAACTCCAAAGTAACATACAATCTCATCTTATTAACTTCACAGCTTCATTTGTGCTGCCTTCAATGATGCAAAGGCACAGAACTAATTAAGCTGTAATTTTTTAATCATCCGTGTTTTTATGAGCCTGAACTGAGGCCACCAAGAACAGCAGAAAGTGCCTTGCTTACCTGGAATGGAATCTAAGCTGTGTGGTTTTTGATGGCTCTTCGGGAACTGTCACAGATCTGCTGTTCTATGACACTCAGCTTTAATTTGCAGACAGAGCCATCAGCCTTGCACGGTGCGTTTTCCATTCCCACAGTGGTAGCAGTCACCATTCCGGGTTTTGGTTTAAAAAAACCCTAAGAAAACTCTCCCTTCACATTTATGCCAAAAAAAAATCATTAATCTTGTGTTTAAATCCTGCACAGAACCAAAGACCAAAATACGCCCAGGAAAAACTTTAAGCAGTATCTGCTGCAGCGCCGTTAGATTTTACTAACCTGTTGCAAGACTTTCTCAGTGAAGATCTCTTGTAATCTGGAAATTTCTACCACTTTTCCTTCAATTTGTCTTGGCAAAGAAAAGAAACACTCCGTTAGAGGCCCCCAGCAGCACCTCTCACTGCAGCACTGCCCAGCTGGATGAGCACTGTGTGCAGCAGACAGCTCACCGGAATGGAACACTTCTACAGCTTAACTGAGACAGTGTAAACCTTCCACATGTAACCCGTGCTATTTTGGATAACTTTAATGTATATTTAGGAAGGTGCCTTGATGCTGTGAGAGAGCACGGCGTGTAAAGCCATACGTGTGCAGACTGCACAGAGGCAGACGTTCCCGTTTCGCCCCTCCCTGTGCTCCAACCCCGCAGCACCGCACCCACAGTGTGTGCACGTTGCCCTGGTTACAGCAGCGATCTGTCCAGGAGCCAGAAAACCATACCTGACTTCATCAAACAGATTATTCATTTCACCGACCAGCCTCTGGTTCTCCTGCTCAAACTGGAAGAGAGGAAAAGCTCATCAGAGTTCACATGGCTGCACTCAGCCAAGTTTCTCCACCCCCACCCCACCCATCGCTCCCTTTCCTCACCACGCTCTGCCAGGTTTACCACCATCAGTGAGTGAACGGCAGGCAGACTTCTCCCTGTCCTCCTGTTGTGAAGCAGCCCCAGAGTTAACCTGCAGTTGGCTCAAGAGTTTCGCACTCAGGAAAATGGACTCGCTTAAATTTGTCCTTTTTTATTTTCGACATCTGAGTGGAGGAAGCTCTCCTTGTGTGTGTGTGTGTGTGTACACCGTACCCGTGTGCTACCCATGGCATGGAGGTACGGCTTGGAGATGCTGCTACACTGTGAAGCGTTTATCCATGTAGTACTTAAATGCACTGTGACTGACCTCACTTGAGGTCTCCCAGCCAGCCTCTCTCATTTAAAACTCCCAAGTAATCAGTGAAACTTGTAGATCCACTTCCAGCACGGCATCTTTCACACAAACATAAACAGACTTTGTGCAGGAAAACAAGCTTTGATTTTTTCCATGTACCTCAGTGTCAGAACAGCTGGGATTTATTGTGGAAAAGCAAGGACAGTGCTTTTAGGACAGGGCACAGTGAGGTGGGGCTCTCCAGGTGCCTGCGTGAGTTTGGTCCTGCAGCCCTGGCAGCAGACACAGCTCCTCAGGTCACACAGGAGCAGTGCCACCGTCTCTCCTGCAGGCACTGGATACAGCAGCACACGGTCAGAGCTTCCCACAGCCTGCTGCTTCCTGCCATCAGGAACAGAACACCTCCTATGGAACGGCTCACAGACCCATCTAGGGGAGCAGGAGAGAGGCCAATTGAGGTGTGGTGCCAATTCATTCTTAATGGTCAGAGCCCCAGGGACAGCGGGATCTCCTCTAGGACATCATTTCTCACGAAGCAGGACAGATCTGTGTCTGTGGTTATGCAGAAGTAGCACCCAGGACACATCTACCCCAACACTGTTACCAACTATGTGCTCTAACAAGCTTCATTTCCAAATCCTGAGTGATACATGCAGCCCAGACACCAGAAAACAGGATTAAAATCCCAAATAATTTGACACTGGAGCTGTGCAGCAAGCCCAATTCTACTGCAGTTAATCTACTTACTTCAAACTAGCTCTGGGATTCTGGTGTAATTCAATCAAGTTACGATTTCATTAACAGAATCCACGCAGCCAGGGGGCTGAGAGGAGTGCGTGGTCTGGGTGTGCTTTTGGGACAGAGCAGCACTGCCTGCAGGTCACACGGGGTTTGCAGTCTGTGCAGTAGGACAGCATCAGAATATCCCCATGCTGCTGTCTGAGCAAAACTGAGACAACACCTAATTCAGAAGGCAAATTTTAAACTAAGAGTGAACGCTTTTAATCCCTTACAGACAGCACAATTCCAAATAAGAAAGTTCTATTAAAAATAAGCTTTGATAAAATCCTTCACTGTCATGAATTGCTTCTTAAACTGCCCAATAGTCTCTGCAAATTGCAATGGTGGCTGATGAACTGAATGGCTCAGCAGCAGAATCTGGTAGAACAGGCACGTGAACAAAGGAGCACAGAACGCAGCACCCCAATAGCACTGCGTTCCGGGGGGGTTCCACGATGGGGACGTAAGACAAACTCCAGCACTCACAGCTTACAAATGTTAAAGTAACCTCCCACAGTGACATACTCTGTTAACAAAGTATGCCATGAAGTGACCATCTGCTTCAGACATTGCTTAAAATCTGATGTGTGGCAGAAATAGTTACAGTTCTTTTTGTTATCCCTTGAAATGAACCATTCAGCTGCTACACCTGAACTCAGGACAACAAAACAAAGTGAGAAGGCAGAGAAAAATACCTATTTTTACAACTCACACAGCACAAATGGGTATTTTTTTGACCACTCTACACAGGCACAAGACACCTGCTCACAATCACTGTGAGAACGTGAACGTATCTGTGCTCAGTTATAAACTGGAGCTCACTGTGCAAATCATACCACAGCTTGCCACTGCTTTCAATGACGTAGAGATCTCTGCTCAGGTTAAAATGATGACAGAGTGCTGCTGTAACCATCTAGTAAGGTTGCATTCACTCTTCAACCCACAGGAAGGATCAAGGAGCCACAACTGAGAGTGTGTTTTTAGGAATACTCTGACACAACGCGTTCCAATTTGAAAGCCATGCAGCAGGTCCTGCGCTGCATCCTGCCCTCTCCTGACGATCGCTGGTTTGTTTTTCCAGTAACTTGAATTGGTCCGCTCCTTGCAAATCAAATGTTAGGAAGCAGAAATGTGACTCCTCTATAATAGAGAACATAATGCAGAGGAGAGATAATTAGCCACACTTCCAGTGGCACAAATGCCTGAAGCTGTGAGGGTTCATTAAGTGTTTCTAAAGACCTTTTAATTCCTTCACTAAAAGCCCAATAAGTCATTAAGTATTGCATATGACTTCGAAGTACTTGAATTACTTCCAAATTATACAAATATTTACATCTTGGACCCAAACTGACGTGAAAATAGTGGCTGCAGGGACATTAAAGACTGTCACACAGTGCCCAACTCACTGAGTCCACCTCTCAGCTGTAACCTTCCATGAACAGACACTGATGGCAGTGCTGCCGTGGAACAGTCCCTGCACACATCCACAGCCTTTGTCAATAACAGTGTTCCCTAACCCTAACAAAATGTTAAAATAATTAAAACAGTTACAAACAAAATCGTCAGGAAACACCACAGGTCCACAGAGCAGAGCAATGTCCTGCTCAGCTCAGCATCGACACACGAGTAGCAAAGTATCCATTGGAAAACACACTGTGCAAAAACAGTATATACATACAATCCAATCCAACCATAGAAAATGACCTGACAAGAAATTACCTGCAGCAGGGTCATGTGCTATAACCAGAAACGAGCAGCTCACTTCCTAGGTGGCAGCTAACTGGTGGAGGAAGAGCAAATGTCTCCATGAACACCACCAGGAATCCAGACTCCTTTTTTAGGCCACAATACACGTACCTCCTTCCAGGGTATAATGTAGGAGTAACTGATACTTGTTAATTTTTAGCATGGTTAAAAAGCAAGCCTGTATTGCCTCACAAGGGTGCTAGGAGAGCTGCAGAAGCCACAGTTGTGGCTAAAAGGACATGAATAATAACAGATACTCTGCATCATGGCTCCCCCCAGGAACAGTCAAACACCTCACAATAAACACTCCGGGACTGGAGACTCAGGGGTCCAGAAATCCTTCCGAGTATTAAACTACAAAAATGTGGGGTTTTTTTTGCCTTACTTCAGATTGGAATCATTTCACTACACAAGTCAATAAAGAGATCTTAATCCAGGGGAAAAAATAAATAAATAAAGAGAACAAATCTTAGGGTGGGCAAAAAGCAACATTTGAAGATGCTCATGTTTTCCTCATGGGATAACAGAACAAATTCACAGGCTCACGCAACTCTGGTAAGTCGTGAAATATCTGAGGCCTTACTCTAAAATGTATAAATTGATTCCATAAAAGAGAAATGCATTCATTCCTGAAGAACCGCAGCAAGAGATGCAACACGCTTAAAACTTACTACAGAGAGCCTAAAAACCAAGCAGCACTCAGCAGTCAGCTCTCAGTGTGCCCTTTCAGAGCCGGTGCCTCTGACTCTGTTTCCTCCTGATCCTCTGGAGGGTTACACCAGGGGAGCTAATAACACTGCCAACAAGCACCGAACAGCAACTACATCTCACAAATCCTGTTCAAAGAGAAAGCAGGACCATGCCTTCTGATTTCAAACGCATATTCAGGAACAATGCAGCAGCGTCAAGAGCAGCTTGCTCTCTTTGCTAAACCACACCATAATTTTGTGCAACTTACTCATCCGGGATGGGAAGTGATGCACATTCTGCTTGGGAATACCCTGATCCTTGCCAAGGAAGCTTCAGGTTTTCATACTGCAGCATGTTTAACGCTGTTCATCCACTGGCTGCTTATAAAGAAGTTTTTCCTCTTTGTAAAATCAGTGAAACACATACAAATGTAGAGAGAGAGTTTTGAGCCATGACCCAAATTACAAACTGTAGGAATGCTAAAAGGTAACAGATAGAATCATAGAATCATAAGGGTTGGAGGGGACCTCAAGAGATCATCAAGTCCAACCCCCCTGCCGAAGCAGGTTCCCTACACCAGGTACTAGGCTGCCAGCACTCACTCGCATGCTGAATGCTGTAGCTTATTAGTTCAATCACAGACAGAACTAAATTAAACCTATACATAAATCAGCTGATAATAGGAAAATGCAGAACAGGTGAAATTAATGAGATCCTGTTGTGATGGAAAGCTCACGGCTATTCTTTCTAGTAAAATCACTGTGATTTTGGTCAGCCTAACGAAGAGGAATTAAATGAACAATAGCTATTTGTCTTCTAGGAGTAGTCCAAGTCAAAAAGGGCTAGTCACAAAATCTGACTTCTACTGTTTCCTACGAAAGTAAATAAAACCTCTGATTTCAAAACTACTTTTAATCTCCAAGGACACTTCTAGTGGGATCTGGGAGCAGATCACCCCTGCATTCAGCTCTGGTGAGGCCACACCTTGAGATTATGCTCATTTTTGGGCTCCTTGCTACATGAAAGACATTGAGACGTGTTCAGAGAAGGGTAACAAAGCTGGAGCACGAGTCTTATGAGGAGCAGCTGTGGGAGCTGGGATTGTTCAGTCTGGAGAAGAGAAGGCTCAGGGGAGACCCTTGCTGCTCTCTACAATACCTGAAAGGAGGTCGTGGTGAGGTAGGGGTCGGACTCTTATCTCATGTAACTAGCAATAAAACTAGAGGGAAGGGCTTCACCATGCACCAGAGGAGGTTCAGGTTGGATATTAGAAAAATCTTCTTATCCAAAAGAGCGGTCAGGTGCTGGAATGGGCTCAGGGAGGTGGTGGAGGTGTTCAAGAAACATGGAGATGTGGTACCAAGGGACATGGTTAGTGGGGAAATATTGGTAGCAGGTGGACAGTTAGATTGGATGACCTTAGATCTCTTCCAATCTTGGTGATTCTATGATTCCATGAAAATGCCATGGCTGCATGAAAGTATTTCTAGCAATTTTAAGTACTAATGGCTACTAGAAGAATCAGGAATCCTTGTAAAGGTGTTATCTTGTCATAGCATTGCTCTGCACAAAACAAAAGCTGTAAATGAACTTGCGTGAGTCTGAACTTTCCTAGCACATATGGGCACAGCAGGAAGCGTAACAAAATGGAAAATAAGACTAAACGCGTACTTGCCATTTGTATTTCTTCAGGTGACAGCTCATCTTCACCTTTACCATCCCCCCACAGACCAAGGTTAGACTGAGCGTCAGGCAGATTCCTGTCTGTAACAGAACAACCACAGTCTGAGACGATGCAGGGCAGTGAGCAGTGAAGCAATAAGCACTGTTCATTATTTCTGAGCTCTGATAGAATTGTTAGATACCATTTCTCATTAACTGAGATTCAACATACGGTTACAGCACAGAATTACACCAATAGCCTTTAACTTCTAAATCACACAGAGGAATTGTATTCCTCTGTACATTAAAATACATTAAAATCTGGGGATTATGAGGAGCTGGACTAAAATACTGACAGTAGAACGTGTAAAACAATGGACCTAGACTTGACAGGGCATAAAATAGGGCACCTGAATTTAGCAGAACAAAAACACGGTCCCTGCCCATGGCAGGGCACTGAAACTAGTTGATCTTTAAGGTCCCCTCCAACCTAAGCCATTCTACGATTCTATACAAAATTCAAAATGACAGTCTGCATGCAGAGCTACTGCACCCCAATGAGATTTGGCAGAACCACCAGCTCCTCACTCCTCAGATGTAAGAACAGGCTCTCAGAGACATTTTGAGCTAAGCTGACAGGAGAAATCTGGCTTCCACAGACTGCATATTACAAGGCAAATCACACAGCACTCTGGGCAAAGGGTCTTCCTGCATGTAACAGGAGTCAGTCCTAAACCCACAGAATAACCCCTACACATCAGAGCTGCTCCACTGATTTCACCAGCACATTCCCTCTGATTAAAGCTAATCATCTGCATAAATCTTAGCAGGAGTTGGGCGTAAAACATCTTCAATGGCTATTTCTAGGATATTCCCTTCTAGAAGATTTATTTTTAGGCTTAATTATATACCTCTAATTATAGACAAGGAAGTTAGAATGGGAACAAAAAGGAACTTTACAACAGGAACCTACTGTTTCTGAAGCTGTTCTAACATTGGCTTAAGCTCCTAACAGTAACACTGCAACCTTGAGAAGGCCTCCTTCCCCCACAGGCATCTTTACAAAACCCAAAACAGAGGTTTGCACTGCAAATGGATTCAAAGCTGAACTTGCTTTAACTTATCAGCTGCATGTTGCAAATTAAAACACACTAACATTTAGTTTTTACTTCTTTATAGCTTTCAGGCTTTCTATTTATTTAGTGGTTCTGTTGTTCTGGGGGGGGGTTGCTGGTTTTCCTGGGTTCTGTTTGCTTTTAAGGCATTTACAAGTCTTGTCATTTACTTTGCCATGTGTTTTTAAACTTTTAACACTTTTTTTTTTTCTATTGCATAAGCAGTATTGATTGTCATTCAGATCATTAGTCCTCTTGAGAAGCCCCTGAACGGAGGGGTCCTATTAATGAAAAAATGTATTAAAAGTATCATAAGAAGAAATTTGCCCCATTAATTCTTAATTAGAATATTGTAAACAATATTTTGAAAAATAAATATTGTAAGAGAGCAATGCTGTAGGTCCTGATTCCCAAAAACCAAACCAGGACACACAAACAGTGAGAATGACACACATGAAGGATACGGGTCAGGAATACAGCCTCTAAATAAAATATCTGTTCTTTCCTACGAGTAATAAAAAAGAAAAGCAAGAGCATTTCTAAAGATTGTGTTGGAGGGATTCAACCCAACATTTCCACTAGGCATCATCAGGATTTCCAATCTATTTCAGAGAGATACAAAACTTATTTGTTCACCTAATCAATATGTTTATATTATACCAAAATATATTGGATTCAAAGAAGAGAAGATAATTAGTTTACAGAGCTAAGAAATAAGTTGCATTCCCGTTTTATCCCAGAGGAACCAATTACTTTCAGGCACTGCCAGCACTGTTAAAAAACAGCACCTGTATCCAACATGACTGCGAATAAGTAAATACCCAAGAAAGAGGTGAGTATCACACATCTCCCCACAGCTGCACTCTGTCACCATGGTCACTTTGGAAGTTGTTCTGTAGCGTTCATGGAGCTGACATCAGTGCTCTTTTGCAATCCATCCAGCAAAATCCAGACAAAAAGTCAGCTAACCACATTTCACTTGCAGAAACAGATGTAGTTACTGAACGATGGAGATGCAAACTAATGATCAAATAATAGCAAAGATGAACTCTTCTCCATGCTGAGAGGAGACAGCTGCTAAGCTAGTGGACCAGTTCAAAAGCTACTCAGTATTTACATTTATTTCCATAATGAAACGTCAGGTCTGTAATATGCAAATAAATACTGCTGGCAGAGCATGACTCCAGAGAGATGGTTCTCCTGCCACGAAGGCATGTCCAGCACAACCCCAATGTAAGTAGGTGCTTTGTCTCAAAAGTAATCACATTTTGGTTTGATACTTGCCAAAACACCAGACAAAACTCAAGCCGTGCCCTGGGACTCCCAGGAGGACACTCAGCTTTTCAGCATAACATTAAAATTAAAGGACAGGACTGTGACCTCTCTCAGTCACCTATCTTTACAGCTGAGACGTTCAAGAAAGGAACCCAAACAAACTGATGACCACAGTTTCATAGATACAAATAATCACAATGTTAAAAATGACCAAAAGGATGAAACATCTTATTTCTGAACACAAACGTTAACCCAGTGTAGTTACTTGTCAAAAAGTAGAAATTCCAAGGTAGTAAGATTTGAACAGAGCTGTTTATCCATCAGTCACTTCATTCACATTATGCTATGCTTCAACAGGCAACTACCAGTGAAGCCATAAGGCTGCCTTCCATAACAGGACTACAGAATGCACACTGTGTATATTTACAGTCCATTTCAGACAGATTTACGTTGATATACAATTTTCCAAGTTTTCTCTAAGACTGGTCAGCATCCCCTTGGAAGTACTACATCAGCACCACTTCTGTAAACAATCCCCTATGTCTAGCTGCTTCCCCATACAAAACCATGGCATAACTAGTGAGAGTGAAAACTGAAGTAAACAAAATGTGCAATAAACTAAGCTTAATTTCTGTTTATTACAGTGGTTTGCTGTGTCCAAAGCAACTAGAGAACTGCGTTTCCCATGACATGGCACAGATTTCTGAGCTAAAGATTGCAGTGATGCTTTACATGGTGCTCTCAGAGGTTGTGGAGATGTTTAACAACAAGGAAAGAGCACTGAGCTCTGCAGATGTTTCTGTGCTGCCCCTTTTCTGTTGGTACAAACTCACAGCTGTGACATACTGATAACGTGTAAAGGTGGAACTTATCAACGTGCTTGTGTGCTGCATCTCTTAAGACACATTACAAAATCGTACTAAGCACTAGAAATGACACCTCAACAAAACCTTTACTTCCTACAGTATATTCAGCCTCCAGAGGAGGCAAAATCCCATTGAGTATCAATAGGGCTGCACTACAAACTGCTTAGGAAGATAAGCAATGCCATGTCAAAAAAGAAATAGTTTGTATGGTGTAGGGTAATTCAATATTAGAGTGTTCATCCAGAAATGGAGTAGTCCTTTCACATGAATGCAGCTGCTGTATGACCTGCAAGTCACTCTCCAGAGAAACTTCACTCTTTCAATAAAAATCAGAAAAGAAACAACAGATCAGGAGAATAATATGGCCATTTGGTACACTTTGTCCTATTCTGATGAGCGTTATATTATATAATATATAAAGCATTACATTATATAATGTCAAGCATTATATTATGGTTGTCATCAATCATTATATAATGACGAGCATTATATTATATAATGCAACATCTCACTTGCCACAGTTTCTGCTTCCCTCCAAAAACAATTTTCATGCTGCAATCACACTGTATCTCAGACTCAGAAATTACAAGCAGGAGAAATCAAGCCAGGGAAAATAGCTCTTTTTCTTTCTGTATGAAACCTGAAATTATCTGCACAGCACTCTGCAATGAAGTTCTGTGAGTGTGCAAGCCCCAGAACAGACCAAGGGGCCATCTTGAGAAAGGGCTGAGAGGAGGCTTGCACACACAGCCTCAGAAGCAGCCACTAAGAAATTAGTGAGTTCTGTCACTACTTACAGCTGAAATGACCAAGGTCAGAGATGCTGCTTTAGACTTGCGGATATTTCCTGCCTATTGAAAGAGAAGGTGCAGTCCTTTCAGCAAGGAAATTCAAGGCTGTGCCTGGCCAGCCACTAAAATCCTCTCTAAGAGCATATTCCACCTTTGTGCTGCTACTGTAGAAGTGTCTAACTCAAGGTCTCTGTGCTTAAAATCTAGAAGATGTTCCTAAAAACAACTGCAAAATCACTGAACTCCTTCCCTTGCCATCAGACAAAGGTGTCCAGATTATCACATCTCAGAACTGAAAGGACAGTGGAAAAAATAAACAAAAAGGAGAGTTCACACAGAGTTTATTGAGGGAGTTAGAAAATCCAGCAAGAAATAAAACTGTTTTAGCTGTTTGGAAGAAGCATGTCAAAAAGATTAAGACTACTTCCCCACTCCCACACTGTGCTTCTCAAAAGCCCCATCAATTCAGGGAAGGAAAAAGAAAAGTACAGGAAAAGTACAGTGTAACTATTTTGTGCTTACCTTTACTTTCCTCTGCAGAAAGTTTTTCTTCAGACTCATCTAAAGAACTCTCTGAAAATTTTTCAGGAGGAAGTGGTGATTTGGATGTGTTGCTCTGCTCAGGTTCAAGTTTGGACCTACAAGCACAAGAGTCTGCAATTTAATTGAATGCAACTGCATTTCTCTAAACTAAGAAAAACCTCAGATTATTTAAATTCATCACATTCTAACCTGCTCTTGCAGATTTCACAATGAAGATTTCCCGGACTAGATACAAAATGTACTTAGCAACTAAAATACTATTACAAAAGCAAAGAAATCATATAATCCTGAACAATATAAACCACATATTTAGAATTGTGAAGAATTTTGAAGGCCACAGCATGAAAAACAGACATTTTGTTAAACTTCCTCTCAAAGAATCTATCATATTAGAACATGCAATGTTTTTGCCACACTGAATTTTTTTACTGGAAATAGCCAAGTCAACTAGATAATTTTTTTTCAAGTACTATTTAACAGTTTACTTTATATTTTAAATTATCATAGGGGAGAAGTCCAAAAATATAACAGAAATAGCTCTTTCCTAAAACAAGTTTATTTTATTTAACCAGCTACAAGGAATAACTGTATGGATGAGAGGATGAGAGCAAACCCTAACTTGTCTGACAAGACACAAAAGACTGTTTAGAAGCAAAGAAAAACTGCATGTAATGGTCGGATACATATTCCATTTAAGCCCCTGCTATGTAATTTTAATACAAAACCAACAGAAAAAATGAGAAGCACATTCAGTGCATCAGTACTTCTGTAGTTGTCAAGGATTTTTCCACTATGGCACCACAAAGTGTAAAATTAGTGGCTAAATGCTGTTTTTCCCAGTAAATTTTTGTGGTTTACAGTTGTCTACAATGAATTCTGTAACCACTACCTAGTAGATGGTTAAATGCTGAGCAATTACGCTGACAGGGAAGCTAAAGAACACCAGAAAACTACCACAAAATAACACGCTGCATCACCCGCTGTGCCACCTTCAACACTTCCTCCCTTCTTAAATATAATCAACAGTTAATCTCATTATGACCTGCAATCTTCTCCTGCTGCTCAACAGAAGGTGTTGCATTTTGTGTCTTTCCCTCTTTTTATTGTGTCTAAATTCTAACTCCTAATTAGAAAATTCTGAGAAAAACAGAATATAGTGTATTAGTCATCAGTGGCTGACTACGTTATTTAAACAAGGAGAAAATAACAGGAAGCATTTACTAGTTCTAAAAACTCTGCAAGACTGATTTCTGGTAATTTCACACAGAAGAATTTCTCATCTCTCACTGCTCAGGTTTCAAATTTGTGGAATATGAAAAGAAAAACCCAAAACCAAAAACCACTACTTCTCTGGGTGCCCATACCATTCAAATTAGAACTGTGATACCCTAGAAACATTAATTCAAGATATAATCAAATCAAGCTGATTTTTAGTAACTCCATACATAATTCGCAGGAAATTATAATGGAAAAAAAGACATCGAAATGAAATACAAATTTGAATACCAATAAAGATAAACTGAAAATCTTAACCAAGTACCATTACAGAAAGAGCTGATTGTGTTTCTACCTCTCAACATTTCACATCGGGGAACAACCCCACGTAAGAACTTTTTAATCAAAAAATATAAGCCCATTGACATGGACAAGTTATGTAAGAAAACTAACACTCGGGCACTTTGCTGAAGAGCTTAGGGTGTTCAGCTATGTAAAAGTAAACACAATAAAGTGTATTTCTACTTCTAACCTCTCAGAATTGTCTAAAAAGCACACTATTTTACGTTGACTAAATTGCACGAAGAAGATCTGCACTAGAATTGATTTACTTCTAAATAAATGTAATCCTTTGCTATTTGTTGTTCTTACTTTTCACAGTATAACAATCCACAGTTTTCAATTAAAAATGAACAAAAAGTCTGGGAGCACTACTTAAAGCAGCTTCAATGATGGGAGATACTATCTCACTGAACGTCTGCTGAAATCCTAGGGGAAATTACAAATCAACTCATTGAAAACACGTGAAAAAATGAATTTTTCTTCAGTTATCATAAAGATCAGTTTATTCCCTGTGATTTATTTAAATTGAATTTTAATTTAAATTACAATTTAGCCATTGTATCACATCTGCAATGCATACAGACGTCCACTTGGCCAACACATGGTTTTTAATTCTTCTGCCCAAACAGAAGAGGCAAGTATTGCCTCGCATTACAGAAAAGGGCTGTATCTTCTGGGCTATTTTTTAATGCCTTATTGCTCTATTCATTAAATGATATTCTACCTTCTGGCACAGCTTTTTTTTTTTTTTTTTTACTGTACAAATCCAATTAACTTCTTTTGCCTGGTTAGTCACCTGATAAGTCCCAAACCTTCGACTTGACATGGAAACAATAATAAAAATAGAACACAGTAGTTGGTACTTGTTAGCCAACCATATGTACGTAAAAACCATGCTAACTTTCTTTGAAGTTCTTTACAGGTTGGGTGTTTTCACACCTACGGATATCACATAGAATGTTCCAGTATGCTTTTTTTCCCCACAAAGGCCTTCAGTGTTCTTATAACTCCCATCTTAATTTTCTCTCATTACTACCTACCAAATTTCAGAACTGATCTGGGGTATTTTGTTCACTTGCTTTTGATTTGTACTTCTACTTCTGTCTCAGGGAGATATACGTAAGTGAATATAAATGCATTTAATTATGCTGAATCACTCTGAGTAAAATGTACATATGGACGTTTGGAAACATCTCTCTAGTTTCAGTGTAGAAGCTGATAAACCAAGTATGCAAAAAAGGAAACTCCCATAAAGGTACAGTTTTTTTGGCACACGGGGTGCAGAGCCTGCAAGCACATCATCTTTAGGTACTTCTCCCACACTCTGTACCTTTAGGTTAGCAGTTTGAGCCAAAAGCAGAAGCAATTAGGTTCAATTCAGAAGTTACATATAAGAGACTGATTTTGAACAATTTTCTATTTGCCATGAGACCTCGCTATCTCAGGGATCATCTATTCACAACATAATCCCTTGCTTTAGCAGAAAAACAGTGGTCTAAGGAAGGGGGAAAACAAGGAAGAATGGGAGAGAGAAATAGAGAAATGAATATTTCCTGCACCAAAGCAGATAGTACCCTAAATAATGGAAGACATTAGCAATGTGAAGAACTTCATTCTAAACTATTTTACATTAAATATTGCTTAATGGGACATCTACAAATACAACAAAACATTTTTAAATGCCCAGTAGATATATTCTCCCACTTTTACTAACTTGCTGCTCTTATCATTTACAAAGAATAACAGTACATAATGTCGTGTTGGCATTCTGCCATTTACAGAATTAACATTGCACATGAGGAGTATGAGAGAGCCCTGGAATTCATCTGCTGATTGTAAAAGTTCCTCATCCAGCTATAGATTTCCACCTAAAATAATCTCCCTAGAATCTAAATGTGAACAGAGGTTTTGTTGAATGTCATACAGATGGAAAGGCACAGGTTAATCTGTTTTGTTTATGTTCTGACAATGAGAGCTCATTACTCACAGTCTCTTCTTATCTATCACTCGCTTAACTCGGATGGCCCTCTGTTCAGAATACAGCTTACACACTCCTGTTTGAGAGATCAGAAAACAAAACTTCAGGTTAGGCGAGCATGAGTTCTTTCTTGGAAAATACACTCATTTGTTTTTAAATACTACACACTTTTTAAGTAATCTTCAATGAAGTCTAAGACAGCTGTTCTGTGCTCCTTCACCTGAGCAGACTGGACATCCTTGTGTGCTGAAATGCAAAAGAAAGATACGGTGTGATCTTTTAACTGGTTATCAGATTGCACCAAAGTCTATGTTTTCACTTCATACACAAGTTATATCCAAGAGCCCATTAACATTTTACATATGCACTACATATAACTACTTTCAAAACTGCTATATTTAAGTGTGGGTTCTGAAAATCAGTAAACCACAAGAAAGTAAAACCTCGAACAAACTTGTGTCACATAACTTTTGTTATTCTTTATATATGCTGCTGAGTCGTATCATCTCCATTAAGTTCCTAAACAAGAACAGACATCATCAAGCTAAGCACTGCGGAACAGAATAGAGACTTCACTTATTTAACATGTTGGAATTTAAACATCTAACATTCTCCAGAGTACAGACTATGTGGAAAACTTAGGGATTATGCCAAGCATTCTTTCCATTTAAATATCTGTTATTCTGATACTACAAAATTTCCACGACTGACACTATGACGTTCAGTGATTCTGAATAATGTTGGAAGGTGGCATTCTACAGTTGACTAAAACCTCTAGTACACTGCTAAAACACATACATACAGGAAGACAACCTGAAAATGGCAAAACAGAACTTATTCCCTCAACTTTCATGAAGTAGTGTTGTAAAAGTATTATTTCATACACAAATTGTCAATCTGATGTTACCAGGACTCTCTTCTGTGGTATTCCCATTCAGAAAACTGTTAATGCTTCTCATAACGAACACGATGTTTTCTGATATACTTGTAAATTTTCTACAAATGTATTTATACACAAAATATTATATTAAGAAAGACTGATTAGTTTTTTTGGTTTCTTTGGGTTTTTTTGTTCGAGTTCAAAATTTTAAGAGCTACAGTCAACAACTCAAGGGAATATCTGTAGTTGACGAAAATATCTGAAGAGCTAATGTAATGACATACATGTTATTCCATTTGATACAGGGACTTAATTCCCTCAAATTTGGAAAGAGTATCCCTGTGAAATGTTACAAGTGGAAACCACAGAAAGAGACATTCACTGAGCTTTAGCTCGGTCCTCTTTGCCACAGTGCAAAATTACAACTGAACAGTAAATACATAAGACTATTGTTTTTATTGATAAAACAAACAAACAAAAAAGCAAAACAAACAAAAAAATCCATACACTGCACTTGCAGTGCATATGAATAAATAAAATGTTATGCTCCAGCTTATCCTTTCCCGTACATGAAAGAATCAGGCATGGTTCTACTCAATCAATGGGATTATACAGACGAAACAAAAGAGGAATGAGACTTCACTAGGCTCCTTACAAAAACACTTCAGAACACACAATGGCATGCAATATTCATTCTTGTGTTAGTCTTAACTGATAACCAAGAAAGAACATTTAGAAGTTGCTCAGTTTACCTTCTGTTCTCAGTTGATGAATGGCATCTGCACACGTTCTCATAAATATCTGAGCATCCTGATCTATCTGATCACGCTCGGTATCTGTCATCCTCCCATATTCAGACATAATATGGCTAAGAAACAAGAAAAACTGTCAGTTATGAAATCCTAATATAACACCTACCAGAATACATTTGGGATCTTCTTCCCACTCACAATTTCCACAATTGCCTTTTTGCAACACTAATTTTCACAGAACAAGGAGATATAAACTATTTGTAAGAGTAAAAAGTGCAATATCCATCAATTCTATAGAGCTCAATGGTTTTTTAGAACATTAGTTTGGAGTGGTAAAAGACATAAGAACAATATATTCTATCACCTCTGATATTATCCAATACTGAGTAAGTTAGGAGAGAACACAATCAGAAAATAAATCAGAAAATAAATAGTCACTCTCAACACTTATCTAACTGTGCATACTTCAGTTCTAAACATAAGAAACCAGGCAGAATAAAGGAACAGCTCCAACAATGAAGAAAGTATAATGCCTTGTAGTTTATTTCATTTCTTAACTGCTGAGCTTCATTTTTAAAGCAGCTGTATTATGGAATCTGGGAATTCAAACCATAGTACAAAAGGACATAAAAAAAAAAAAAAAAAAGTAGTTTTTTTTTTTATATCAAGTAGATTACAAGACTTACAAAAAACCTGTCCACATTGTTTATTTTCATTTTAGTCAATCCACTGTACATTTAATATTTTCTAGTAGGCTTAGAATATTCTTATGCTACTATATTTTAGTAGAAAGGGAGGCCAATCTCAAAAGGACAAATAATACCAGTGAGTTCAAGGTAAAGCTTTCCAGAAAGACAGGGATCTCCCCACTATTCTCTGCCATTACATGCCATACCACCACTTCCCTCCTGAATGTCAGCATACTAACTGCGCTTCTTCCAGATCTCCTCCGCAAATTTTTAGGCTTACTCTAATGTCCCTGAGTCTTATATCAAAATATCTTCATCCTCATCCTGCATGATTGGTTGCATACGAAAAAGGCAACATGTAGTCCATCTGGCTTGAAAAATCAGTAACTGCTGACTGGCAGCTCGTACACATGCCCAAATCAGCCAGTAAACAGAAAGGCAAACCAATTAGAAGTAATATTCACTGTTTTCCTCTTGTTTGTTTCCAACACTGTCACTTAGTTGTCAGATAAATCCTGGGAATTTTCCTTTCTAATTAAAACTGCTCTAAATACTCTGTAGCTTACAACGAACTTACAGAAATGTTTTCAATTTGTATTTTATTAGCAGTATTGCTCTTTTCTGTAACAACAGTGAGTCTGCACATACAATAAATCTATCCCATCACCATTCTCTAACCTTACTGTAGAAATAACCACTACTTTAAGAAGAACAGGCCAAAGAGGAGAAGGACATCAGCACCACCAAAAAGAACAACCAAACAAATAAACAATCAAACCACCCATGTGCCTGCCGTATGTCACAGATGCAAATGCTTGCTTATAATTACTACCAGTGATGTTATCATAGCAATGAACTGCTGCATCACTAAATCAGGAGAGGTCATATGAGTCCAGATGAACCAGAAACAACCACGAGAACTAGACAGAGCACAAGATAAGCACTGGCTAATTCATACATATAGAAAGGGGATGAGAGTGCAAAATTCTTCCAGATGTTTATACTAATCAACTGGAGAAAGCAACTTGAGTTTTCTGTGATTCTTAAAAAAGGGTATTGAAGAGCAAGGAAAAGACAGCAGCTATCAAGTAGGCAGACTCCAATAGTCCAAAAAATAAAAATACATAGATTAGGAAGATGAACACTTCCTATAGAAATGACATTGGGATACCTTGCAATTCTGCCCTTGGCAAGAATAGGCAATGCAATAAGAGATCAACTATGCTATTTCAAGAGCTCTTCACTGAGTTCAAACACAGTAAAGCAGAATACAGAAAGTGCAAATTAGGTCTGATTGCTACTGACAATTCTAAAAGAACACCGCACGTAGGGATGCAATCAGAAAAGGGTCAAGTCCAGGATGAGACATAACTGGCAAAGGATGCCAATGATAACAAGAAGTCACTCTGCAAATGTTAATAAGTGAAAGACCAAAGAAAGTGCTGGCTTGCTACTCGGTAGAGAAATAAAACTATATGCAGAGGATGAAGAAAACCTCGATGTTCCTGGCTTTTTCTACATTAACTTCTACCACTAAGGTAAATTTTAAGCTGCTGTTACTATTCCATTCAAATCACTGAATAATCTGGGCCCAATTTAGCACATTTGACCTTCAGAGAAAAGTCACAATTCTTAATTGATACTTTCGTCAGTAATAGCAAGCATGAAATGCTATTTTAATAACAGGATGCTGAGTGAGTGAGTGTCTGAGGAAAAGTACTGGGCAATCCAGGCCACTGAATAAGTTTATCTCAGGGTGCAGTGCCTCTAGGCTAATGCTGAAGGTAAAACTGATGAAGGATATATTCCTTCTATTCAACTACAAATGGTGTGCTCTGAGAGGAAACTGACTTAAGAAAGATATCCCAGGTGAACACATATCCATATAGTATGCAAAAACAGTAGACAAGGCCATAGAATAAAAGAGGCAACTCATCAAGTTAGAGGATTTATCCTCACTGCCAGGAATCACTACACTGGTAGACGAGTTCTGGGTGGATGTAAGTGCAGCATCTGTATTTTACAAAAGGAATGTTACATTAAAAACAAAGCAAGTAATTTCCAGATCCCTTGGTCTAAAAAAAAAATATGTATAGGAACAAATAATCAATTTTAACTGCTTTGAAGAGTACAACAAAAAACAAAACAAAAACAAAGAAACAAAAAAAGCCATGACATACCTATCAAGAATAAGTGTAGTCTACTTCTGCAGTGCTGAACCAGGTCTTGTGTGGGGGATATATACTGCTACATATCATTACTCAGGCTTTTGCTACTATTTCACATGACATTCTCTTAAGCTGCCAGCAAATAAATGCATTAGAAGAAACAGGTACTGCATAGACGTGAAATGGGGTGGAAAGCTGAACTCAGAGCACTTATAAACCAATCCAGAAAGACATACTCTGTTGTGTTCCACAGCAATTTACTCTGGATCTGACCCTGCTGAAGGTTTGTACGGGAACTTGGAAAGTGAAATGGGAGTATACATTTACTACATCTGCAGAGGCACAGAGCTAAGCAAATTCAAACTGCATTAAGAGAACAAGACTTCGACATAAAACAGTATTGCCAACTTGGAGAAATGGCAGGAAGAATGTGAATGAGGAATGGTCAAAGGCTCTTTGCTGCAGCAGGACTAACGACCTGAACAGGCAGAATGGGGAACAAGCAATTAGGAAATGGTACTTCAGAAAGACATCTGGGATCACACTGGATCATGAACTGAACAAAACAAGATGTTGTAGAGAAAAGTGGTAACTTCTGAAGGAAGCATGAATGCAGCATTGCAGACAAAAGGCAATCCTTCTGCAGTCCTTAGCTTTGGGCAGGGGCTCAGCTGAAGCATTATTTCAGTTCTGCACCTCACTGCATCACCAGAGCATCCAAAGAGAGAAAAAAACATGATCAAAGAAAGTATGTATGAAAATCTAAATACACGGCAGTCATTGCTTCAAGAACAGACTGAAGAGTCTTTTCAAACTAACAAAATAAATTAATAGAGAAAATCAATCAATCCATCTAGTAGCACAGATAAGGAAACAAAAAAGCAGAAGGAAGATATAGAATCTCCACTGAAGGACATACCAAAAAACAAAGAAGACATCGTGTTAGGAATGACCTGTTCATTCCTTTTTTTGAATAAGAGTCAGCTATGTTCATTCCAGTGCATCATTTATGAGATCTTAATTTGCTGGAAAAGCACAGGGAACAGTCTATGGAGGTATTACATCAGCTTTTGGAATTAGTAACTCTTTCTGCTGGTGCATGAAACATTTTCTGCTTACTCATTCAATGAAGACACTAAACCAAGCAGAAAAACTTGGTTTTCTTCCAACAATGCATTACAAAACAGAGAAGTAAGGTAAAAACTTCTCAAATGACAGAACATTTCAAACAGCATGTGTGGAAGCTTCAGGTACTACAGCAGGCAGCATGGGCATACCTGAATTAACATTTTCAATTTTGCAAAATACTGTTGAGAAATTGCAGAATACTGTTGAGAACAAATACTATTTCTAAAATGTGATATATGAATCTAGTAAATTCGATAAAAGAAACCATTTGAAATTAGACCCCTAGAGAACAGAAAAATGCTGTATACTCCCCCATGAAGACAATGCTTGACTTTCTCTGAAGTCCTTACAGGTCACCTACACATTTCACTGCTTCTTATAAAAACATAATTAAGTTACCGTAATAAAGCAGGCAGGCATTGTAGGGGAGACAATCAGAGACTATTTTTAGAATCTTTTAATGGTTACTTATTTCCATTTATTGGTTACATCAAGGGAATACTCTCCAGAAAACACAGGGCATGTGCTCAACTATCTCCTATTAGCTGACAAACACATAATTGATTTACTGGTTTTTTTTCCCAGCCTTAGTAGATGGATAAATGTTCATGCCAGAGGAACAATTACTGAACTCCAATGTTATTTATGACCAAAAAAAAAAATTCTTTAACATTATTTTCAAAGCATATCAACCGATGTAAACAACATATGAAATGTTCAAGCACTGAACTGTACACATGGGTCCACAGAAGGACGTTATGAATATCAGAAGCCACCCAACCCATGGAAATAAAAATAATAAATACATTCTACTCAGAACCAACCTAAATAACACTGATGAACTATATAAACACTCCTACGGTTCCAAGAAGTGAGTAAATTAGATATCAAATAATCCATGGAAGAAAGATCTCAGAGATTTCCCTTTCGAGTATAAGGTGTTCTACCATCAAAATCCAGAACTCCCAATTCATTTCTAATGTCCTGCTAAATTAAAACAGTAAGGATAACTGCTGGTCTTTGAACTTACTAAGCCTAGAAATATCCTTTGGAGAAACTGGAGACCTGCAGAGGAACATTTCAAATTCCCAAGCGTGAATGCAATACTGCTAGTTCCTAGAACAACAGGTGACACAATTGTACAAATGATCAAATGGTGCAATTGTCAAAATCATGTTGGAGCTCACAACAAAAGGCAAAGACACGAGTCACTCACAGCATCAGACAACTTCCCAAAGAACAAATAAAGGATTTCTCCAAAGAAAGCAATGTAGGAATGTATTATGCTAATGTACAGAGAAGAAGAATATATGGAACACATGGAATAATACTCTAAAAAAGCAAAGGCAAGTAACAATTTTTATCTCAAAAGAATGAACAGTTTGCTTAGCAAGAAAAAAAGAAGTCACCCACATCTCATTAACGTATGCAGGAATGAAGAGTTCCTGCCTCCTCCTTTCCAGAGAAGAATTATCAGAAATAATTCTTATCAGAGAAGAATTTGATATTTGGATTTTACAGTATTATGAAAGGTTTTCTGTTTTGTTTTAAAAGGTACTGTTCATCACTGACTCTCACTAAGGATAGGCATTTGCTGAATGTTATATTGCAAGGAAAATCCTTAAGGACTGCAATTTGGCCAGAATAAAATTCCAACATTTAAATTTCTGGTGCTTACCATATTTACTAATCAACTGAAAATAACTTTTGCAGATTACCAAGAAGATTTCACAATAAACCCACCTGAAGAAGCTGGTGAAGAAGTCCTTAAGACAGATCAGATACTAACAAATATCCAACTGCTGCTTATCAATGTGGCTTTAACGTACTGTGAGAGTATTTTCCAACACAAACATTAATTTTCAAATGTTCTGAGATGCCTTAATGTATTTACTGATTGCTGAGTTTCACTTTTCTCCAAAGATTGCTGGAGTATGGCTGCAGTTAAAAACATGCAGTGAGTTCCATGACAGCTACTATTAGCAGGAACAGTGGCGAGGCAATATCCCATGACTTAGCCAACTTTCTTATAAAATATCATGCCACTGAATGTGTTCCCTTTTTTCACAAATAAAAAATCAGGAACCACCACGAATATGGAGAAGTCTGATGGAAGAGATTCTATTTGCACCCCTCCGTAAATCAGTCTTCTAACTCTAACCTGTGCTGCCAGTGCTTGTGCCCACAGAAAAGACATCAGAACAGAAAAATTCCCTACAACAGAAAGCTGAAAAATCCAAGTGTAAGTGTAAGACAGTGAATCCTGATGAACAGGGAAGGATACAAAGGTTTAAAAAGAGTAAGCTTAGATCACTCCATCACTTAAGGTTTGCCTCTCCTTTGTTACAGCTGACAGTATAATCAAGAAGAAAAGAAGTGAACAAGCAACTACTAATTCTTGAGCTTTTCGGACTCAATTCAGGCATTTCAGGCAAAAACTCAGAGCTTGATAAACTTGGTCTGTACCTTAGTTTCAATTAATCCTTCTTCCAGCTCTCTTTCTCGTTTCTAGAAATATCCCTCTAAAATGAATTAGAGATCTCCCCTCTCCAGAACACTTTATTTGTGCCCCCTCAAAAAATATTACTAAAGAATTCAATCTGTAAATGAAGCAGTCAAATTTCATTGCCAGAATTAAGCCTCCACCATAAAACCCAGCATAGCCTTTTTGTATTAAACTGTTAAATAATCTTCCCTGTAGTATGTTATTAAAATAGCTGTCATGAACAAGAGAGGCATTTGTTAAGACTGTGAGAATGACAGTATGGATGCTGTGGTCCTCTTTATATCCACAATTATGGAATTTGACAGCACTATTTAAACGTGACCTTGAAGTACAGGATCAATTTCAATCAGATGAGATTAAGTTTATTATTTCACTGTTTAAGAAAGGAAACAACACTTATTTTTCCTCTCCTTTGCTAATACCTACTACAGCAGTGAGGGAAAAAATCATTCAGAGTTCCATGATAACTGGCTAAAAGAGTTTATAAAAAGAAAGTTATCAGTTTTTAGAAATCAAAAGAGCTCGGACAAAATCTTTACTTTGTGTTCTCACTTCTATTTTACATATGCTATTGTTAATAAAATCTAGAAGTTATCCACTGACAGTTTGTTCTTTCTGTACTTTTTTTGCAGTTTCATTGCTCATATATTCACATGAAGTTTTCACACAAGAAGTTATTTCAGTATTCAGTTGGTAGCTCCACCTAGTGTTATTTATTATCTATTCCAAAAGGAACTGAAAAGTAGACAGATAGACATAATACATAAATATATGCTACCTTTGCCTGCTGGTTGGAAAAGCAGTTTCCCATATGCCTTCCATATAGAATTTTCACTAACACTATGAATAGTTCTCATTGCCTTACTTTTTCTAAAGCACGTCAAAATCTTCACTTCTGAGGTTTCACTGATTTCAGAATTTCGGGTGAGGTGCCAGAAGAGTCCCAAGGACACCTTTTGATACCACTGACCATACAGCATTGCCATTACTGTTACTGACTTTCTTAGAAGCAGTTATTTCTCAGTAATACTTTCTTCCAATACAGAGCCTAAGGAATTGCAGAGGGCTCAAGCTGTTCCTACTCCTTTCCCACACGGGATGAATATCTGTCCAGATAATGCTCTTTATTTGTGTCTATGAAGCCTTCTGGATAGGCATTAAATCAGTATGGGACTGTGTCTTCAAGAGATAGATGCCTTTAAACTATGCTTTCTCAACCTGGATTGCCACAACAGTTTTGTAGCCAGATGGCTACAGAGGGCTGTAGTCAATGGCTCCACATCTGCGTCACAACCAGCATCTCAGAGGGGTCTGTCTTGGGACTGGGATTCTTCAACATCTTTATCAATAACCTAACCAGTGGGATTGAGTGCACTCTCACTAAATTTGCTGATGACAAGCTGAAGAGTGCAGCTGATACAACAGAAGAAAGGAATGTCATCCAAAGGGACCTGGACAAGCTTGAAAAGTGGGTCCGGGGAACCTAACAGGGTTCAAGAAGATCAATTACAAGGTGTTGCACTTGAATGGCAGCAACTGAAACTAGTCTTCTTCTGTCTCAGGAACCACTTCAGAAAGTTATTCTGCAACCATTAGGAAGTGTTGGGCTCAGATTATCAGTCTGATTTGTTTCAGAACACATCCTAAAAGCCAGAGATCTTATTCAAATTCTAAGCTTCATTTTGTTTAGGGCCATTTTCTTCCTAAGGAGCTTAAAAGTAAACCAATTAATAAGCAACCTACATTTTTGTTTTTAGTTATAATGCCTATACATTTTGGGCCAGTGTGCTTTATAAATAAGAAAATATATTTAAAAAAAATCAAAATCATTTCAGCACAATACACACTTACCTGTATGCATTAATGTAATCCTTTCTGTGTTGAAGAAGAAAATCTTTCAGTTTCCCAATATTGGAAATCTAAATTAATAAAAAAAAATCATATTAAAACTCCATAGTTACAGATAGTAATATTTGCATACATTTTCAGTTCAGTACTTCCACTCTTCAAACATAAATTAGTAATATTCACTGTGTAATTAAGCAACAACATTTATACTCTTCTATAATATAACTTGCACATTTTTCAGGCAGTCAGTACATATAAATCATCTGAAGATCTGTTTGTTGTACGAAAACAGAATTTTGAAGAGTAGCAAAAATGTCTGTCTCATGTAAGAAAGCATAAACTAAACACTGAATACTACAAAATGCTAAATATAAATACAATATAAAACATTAAAACAATAAACAACTCCAAGCATAACTAAACATTAAAATTCATATCAACTGACAATTCGAAATCCAACATATATTACAGAAAATAAATTCATTTTAAATCATACAGGAAATTTTAAAACCCTCTACTGATAAAGAACGATACAAATACTCAGTTTCCTTTGAGAGACCTTGTAGAGCAAGGGGCTGCCTCTGTACTTCCTATTTCTGCAGCAACACAGTGACCAGTTTGTGTCTGAAGTACTGCAGGTATCATCTGGGAATTTTTGCCAGGACACACATACACAGCAGAATTCTTTCCAGACTTCTTTTTCCATTTCTGGGCTTTCCCTTCACCATGGATACATTTTTGCTGCAAAACCATTTGATTTTCTTCATAAAAGTCTTTACAGAGATCTTCTGAAAAACGTCCTAATCTCTGAAAGAACTTTTGCAAACTTTGGTTGAATTTAAAAGATTTTGTGTAGCATAAGATTCCACTTTGCCTTACAGAACAGATGAGATAAAGAAAATCAGTTTTCATCAGCCACAGAAACAACGTGGCTACCTCAACAGGTCTGGAAGGAAACACCACAGAGTGAGGAGAATGAGGCTGTACTACTGATAAATATTTTCAATAGGACAGGGAGTTGGAGGAATCTTTCTAAAGCATTTTCTCAAATATTCATTAATAATTCTGTGTAAAAAGCATGCAAGGGATTTTATAATGCAATATTTTAGTTCACAAACACAATAAATGTGGTTTATTCTATGTATCTGGGAAAAAGCATCAAAAGCTGTTCAAATCCTATTTTCATGCAAATGTTCCCTGTAATTAAACAAACAAAAAACCACAGAGACAGAACACACAACAGTTTACATGAACAGAAGATTAATACCCCCAATTATTTTTTCACAAGATCAATTGGCCTTTGTGAAAAACAGGAAAAAACAAACTTGATAATGCCACGGTGATCTGTTAAAACTAAAAACTTGTTTCCTGCACAAATACACGGGCATAGGTTTCCCTGTTATCTGCTGTTTGTTTTTTTACTACAATTCAACATAACACATAATTGGTTTCCCCTATTTTCATGTTTTAAGTTTTCCATACGAAGAACAGCATGTGCAATCTCAAGCCACTGACAGCACATGTTTCAGGAAGTCCAGCAGAACCAAATAAAGTGTGTTAGCACTGCCAGAAGCATTAAGAAGAGAAATACTGAAAACACTACTCAGGATCAATTGGACACAAACAGTCAATTTAAATCCTTCTACAGATGTTTCTTCTGGAACTCATTTTTGTACTCTTTCTCAGCATTAGTATATAAAGAACTTTGCTTAATAGGCAAACTAAGCTTGACTATAAAGGCAGAATCTTCAAAACAGCCATACAGTACTTCAATAGAACAATAATACATAACAAGCAGAAAGTACTACAGAGAACAGAGAGTAGGACTGTAAAATGAGACACATTCGAAAACATTTACATTAATACTTGAACAAAGACTAAACTAGAAAAGGGATTAGCAAAATTTTATAAGTAACAAATCTTAATATTATTGCAATAGCTACAATTTAGGAGTGATTAACAAGCAGAAAGAATCAGAATGACAAGCAAGAACACTGTCTTACAGTAATTAATTCATCCAGTCACAAAGAGCATTCTATTTAGGCTAAAATTGTCATCGTGTGTTTGAATTGCACTGACCCCACTTTGCCTCTCCTTCATTTGTAAAGCTATTTTCATGAATTTAGAATGACACTATTATGCCCATACTCGCATCAAGCTCTCAGTTCCCAAGATTTGCATCAGAAGTGAGACTTCTTGTTCTACTTTCCCTCAAATTCTAACAGCATCTCCTGTGATCTTGCTCTAAGGCTATTTCTCTTTGGCCTTTTCTTACCATGTAATACTGGCACGGTATTGAATTCAATTTGTCATTATCACACACAGTTAAGCATTTTTAAATGGAAAAAAAAAAAAAAAGTCTCACTAGCATTTAATAAAGGGAACGTGCTTTTTAGCCAAAAATACTCTCAATTCCATTTATCTATTCTAAGATTCTTTATCTTCTACAGACACAAAACATCCATTATTCCACAAATATAAATCTTGAAGATATCTCCAGGGTCATCAACTGGCATTTGGTTTGGGGTTATCAGAAGCACATCATACACTACACAGAGTTATCACACGCCATCCTAAAAGTAATAAAGCATCTTACTAATCCATCTGACTTCCCCCATGAGAATCTTACTGATCTTACTAGGAATAAGATCTGCCAAAGTTTCAGGTTTCCTAATTAACACATTCCACCCATCTGCTCTTGTTTCTAAATAGTCCTTACCCCAAAAGCTCTTCTTCCCTGCAGATGTGCTTATGAGTTTGCTGTAAGTAGTCCTGTCTGCCCACAACCCCGGACAAAGGACCCCAAGCTTTTAGTTTTTTCTCATAGGGTAGTTCTGACACTGCTTAATTTGTGACATCTCTTGTTGTTTACTCCACTTTGTATCCATCCTCTTCCAAAACAAATAACCAGAAGGGTATACATTGGTGTCTGTACTTCATAGTCCAGCTGGCAATATTTTTCTGTCCACTATTTTCATTTATTTGCTTTATTTATTTTCTGCTTGTTTGTTTGATCTCAAACTCCATATACTATTGTTGGATTTCTTTCTTTTCTTAACAACTCCAGACCTTGCAGTCATTCATCACTTTCTCTAACAGAGCGTGCTCTTCCCTCTCCTTCTTCTCATCACAACATTTTAACAGCACAATCTTACCTCTTCATTCCCCAAAATAAGAACATTATTAAATGTGATTACTCTTAGAATTCAAACCCAGAGTAGGTCAACTGTTAACCTCCCCTCTGTGCAGTACTTCTTTCAGTACAGCAGTATTGCTACTGCTATAGCCACATCTTACTCAGGTAATCTTCTCTTTGCCAGTTTTCTGCAGACTTCCCATTAGCACCTTATCAGACCCTTTACCATCGGACACCAGATCTCCATAACAAAGGAAATGTAATTTTCTTAAAGCATCAGGTTGGTTGGGCATAGTCTATTTTTAGTATGACAGCAGATTGTACTCCATTGTATCTTACTTCTCATTTATCTTTTTTCACTTTTCTGAAGCCTGGAACACTTCTGCATCAGAATAAAAGCCCCTCTGATGTCATAGTCAGTTTCCCTCTGCTGACTTAATTAGAGGCATTAAATGTGCTACCGTCTGATCAAATGAGATCATCACCAACTCAATGTATTTTCATTAAAAAAAAAAAAAAAAAAGGTGCCATCAGACTGGTGGTTTCTCAAATGCACTGTGTTTGAGCTCAACCCATAGATATCTGATAGCTATGGCTTGACTTCAACATTTCCAATTCCATGCCCTGGTTCCCAGTACCTACCTTGTTGGGTTTTTTGGCCTGCTCGTCCGTCCCTTTTCCTCATTAACTGAGTTTAAAAACCATACCTGAACTATTCTTAACCTATGCTAGAGATGCATGAAACATCCACTTTTCTCTTTTTATTTATAAGTTGAAACATTCTTTATCTATACAGGCTTTTAATACTGGTTAAATCACCGTGAACTTGTCAATTGTCAACTTTATCCTCACAAAGTCTTTCCCTTCTGCAACAACATTCTTGGCCAGCCAGTTTCTCTCTCTCTCAATGTCCCCCACTCCTTATTGCCTCCGGGCTACATTTTTTTCTTGTATCTTAACTAATCCTTCAAGTAGACATGAACGGTTTTAAATCTCCCTTGCATTTTAGTGCAGCCATCTTTTTTTCCCCACCATTTTTTTTTTTCATCCATCATAACCACAACTTCCTATTGCTGTACACGCCTCTTTTGAAAACAAGTATATCGCTGGTCTACACAGCCTTCAGAAGGATGGATGAAAGCAGTCTGAAGACAAAGCACAAACATAAATGAGCAGTGGCCTCCATCACAGCTCTTGTAAATTAACTTGCTTCCCTTCTGAAAGTTTGGACTAGAGAAATAAAGGTGTCCTTAGTTGCCCTGAAGAGTTAGGAGAGCTTAGAGTAGCCCCTTACAGTAGCAGCATGCTTACACTACATTAAAAGTTATCTTATGAGGAAGAATATTACTGAATAGCTAGATTTAAATGACACTTTTTGGGAGTCATAGGAATTCCTCCCAATATTGCCAACATCAGTTACACTGATGCATTAACAGCACGTTCCCAAGCTGCTGCTCACCACCAGAATGCCGAGGGTTGTTTTATTTTTGACAACAGACTGCTTATGCAATTCCAGACGTTGCCACCCCCGTTCCCACTTGCCCACAGTACTCCAGCTCTCCCTTGAGGGTCAGCACCATACAGCAAAACACTGGAATGATTTTTCTTAAATTAAACTTCTGGGAATGGGGCTAATCATGTTTAAGATTAACTAAAATAAATCAGCTGCATTCATTCAGGCCCTTGAATACCTTTTTCATCAGAAGGGAGAGCAAAAGCTGGGTAACACCAGCAGGGAATTTCCTAACAGACACCTGCCAAGAAAGGAGGTAAATTCAGTCACAGCTTAAGAAACTTAAAACAGTAACCTCCTAAGCTCATGTACAGAAATCAGAGACTCCAGGTGTTACTTAAACCCCTCCCAAGCTTAGCTCTGGCAGTGGAAACCCCAATGGCCCTCAGCTGTGAAGCAGCAGCAATTATCCACTGGGTGGCAACACAAGCGTCAGCATTGTGCATGTGAAAAGCACCCCATAAATTCACATTAAAGCCCGTAATGCAACTTTTTAAACTTGCTTTAGGTTCCAGTTTGGACTTTATCTTCATTTCAAAGTTTATCTTCGTTGCAAATTGCCTCTTTAGCACACACAGCTGTGTTTTGTTGCCACTGTAGATTTTTCAAAGAACTTTTATTAAAACATAAAGGCAACTACTGCATATAATGTAGGTTCAGCACAAAAAGAAGCTGAGAATGGCCGCCATCTGCTACCACAGGTGGCATGCACAGCTCTATTTGTACTCGGGGCCTTCACCAGAAATGGCGGATGTTCTCCCGTTAAGAGATTTATCTTATGATTTTAGAGAAAGTTAAATTTCTAAATAAGAAGATGAACAGGAAAGGATTTCCTAAAAAGCAGCACCTTAGAAAGATGTGCATACTTTGGACAAAGATGCTGGGTATGTTTCCTGCAGTATCTTAGCAATACGTACCCCAATTCTTGCCACTCACCACAAAGAATTGATCACTCATGAAACAGTAGGTTCCAATTTGCATACGTTTAACCCACTGCAAGAAGCAGCAGCATTGTTTACGATTAAAATGATTGGAGTAGGTTCCCGTGACATATTGTAGAGGGAAGCCGACAGCACTGAATGGTCATTGCCATCGAACAAACAGCGCTTCAGCCCGTTTGCTCTGCCATCAGAACAATACCCAGCTATTTGGGACCATATAAAACTGTTTCCCTTCGCGCTATGTTTCTGTGCTGATTTTTCACAAGACGTATTTGTTGAAGAACGCTTTAAAAATACCTAAAAGTAAAACACAACAGAAAGACTGCAGAAGTTGTTAGAGACGCTGCTCTTAGTGTTTGGCTCAGCAGCACTGAAAAGCACAGCTGATGGAAGGACCTCGCTAAGCTCTGAAACAAAGAAAAAAATCCCATCACCACCACAGATGTTTTACATTTAATTTTTCAGTATGCTCGGAGATACTCATTTTCAAATGTCTTATTTAAGTAGATTTCATTTACAGATTCATGAAAAGGTGATGACATTTTGCAGTCCCCTCTGCTAAAAGCAAAATAATTAAGAATTGAACTCTTAAATGCATTTTCAGTTCTAAACGTACAGTCAACCCAAACATACTCACTGTCCATTTCAGAAGAAATTAAGAGTTTGTGAGACACTGGGTGACGTGTAGAGACAGAATATGGTCCCGGTACTAGGAGATACAGCAATGAGCAGAAGAACATAAACTTGCTTTTAGCACATACATGCACAACAGATTGTTTAAGTGTCCAAAGCGTTAAAAAAATAAATAAAAATAAAAAGGAAGTTTTCCATTGTTGGTGCAAACTCTTTCTGAAATCTGGAATGAAACTCAATCCGTAGAATAGAAACAGAAAACCAACTCATATTAAATAAAATCAGAAGTGAAGAGTTTGAGTTCTTACCTATACTATTACTGTTGAGAAAGACTGATAAGAAAGGCTTCAATACAGACGTTACTCCTATGGATGATTTTTCCCAGTACAAGCTACCTTTGATTACACAGAGGTATGAACTTATTATTTAATTGCACACAAAAAACCAGATTTTACTAAGTGTTCCTTACATGTAATATTTTAAGCCCCATAAGCCCCTTTATTCTGCAAGACTGCTGCCTAAGAGCACGGTACTTAAAAAACAAAGTCTGATATCTGGGTTGTACCCTTCAGAAACTCGAACTTCAGTGATGAAGTGATGCACCTCCCTGCCACAACGGCACGCAGCAAAACTGCTCAGCTTCGGCATTTCCTTGGCAGCGTGAATACTCGTGCAGAAGCTTTTGCTGCCTCCTTCCTTCCAGGCTCTCGCTGCTTCCCTCTGCCCGATAGATGGTGCTGTCCCACCGGCGTGCACAGCGCAGGAGCGCACGCTGCCCCAAAATCGCCAACGTTTTCCGATCATTTGCCTCTGGAGGGGATACATTTGGTTTAGGTTTCCACTGCCAACGTTAGAGTTTCTAAAATAGGTCACGCAGATCAATTGCTCCTGTAATCTGAGACCCAAAAGAGCAACTAATATCTAAACAGCATAGGGGTGGCCATACGCTCCAATGGGGTGGGGGGAAAGGAGACAGTCAGCCTGGCTACCTCTAATCTCATGGAAATTGGGCCCTGGTTCAGTTCCTGCTTTCCATCAGCATATATGTTACAGGAGCAGACGCGGGCAGGGGAAAATCGTAACTGCATTTTATTAGTAGTCTTTTGTACACAACACAGTAATGAACATAACCAAGAATGGGCATGCAACGTATTACAAAAGTATGGTAACGCAGGGCAAAACCGTTCAATATTCAACTGAGTCAATTAGAAGCCATCAAAATGAAGACTGAGTCATTTTAATCTTTCAAAGGTAAATACATTTAAAAAAAATAAAAAAATCCTTAGGAAGATCTAATGTGAAATACTATCAGTATTTCTGCAATTAAAAATGATGGTTTATTTTCCAGAGGGGGAGAGAGAGAGAAAAAACTAAAGTAAAATCTTAAAGAATCATTACATATATATATATCAGCCACTGTGGGATGTTCAAAGATAAAAATGTAGTTGCAGAATGCAACAGACAGTATTCGGATCATTAAGAAACTGATTAAGAAGCTTCTACATAGCAGTAAAAGGCAAAGTCCATTTTGCAACATCTGGTCTGCAGCAGAAAACGCTTTGGTTTGCTTAATAGCAGCTTGGCAACAATGGCAGTGAAAAAGCACTGTCTTGCACAGTAAAGGGAAAGCAAGCTCACTTTTAAGGAAAATGTTTTTCATTTTGTAATACCTGCTTTACTTAGGATACATTTAAATATCCTACCCAGGGTTCAAAAATTCTCTCAGCTGATTCTCGCTACTGTCAGTTCTCTGAATGCTCAGCCTCGAATTACTTATAAGGTGTTAATTCTCTGTTTATTACAAGTGGAAAATTTGATAATAAATAACTCACTCTCAGTCTAAAAACTTCAAATTGTATCTTCCCATGCTTTCCTTAAAGCATAATCCATCGACAGGGGATGTCAGATTTGGTCAAGTAAAAGACAGACAGGCTGTTTTTGTGTTACAAATTTTTCCGGCAAGAATGAAGTAAAATTAGAAGCAAAGAGGATGACAGCTCCAGTTACCCATCAAATACAATACAGACTGAAAGCACCCAGTATTACCACTGGCTTTAGGGTAGCTTTTACTGGGCTGTTATTTGGGGGTGTATATACCTTGTGTATAGTACCTACATCAGATTCCAAGTGAAAAGAAAAATTGTTTTGAAGCTTTTATTTTCTTTTAATGACTGAAATTACGATAACGCATATTATTGCATTCTAACAAAGATCACAATCATTTTACTCTAGGGATTTGTAAATACAGGAAAAGTCTTATTTTATAGCTGACTGCTTAAAAGCTAGGTTTATATTCTCAATCGGAGAACTGCAATACATGTAGAATTTAGATAAGGATGTTTGTGCTCAGTTTGTCACTGTTTTCTTTCATCTTGTGGGAGTACATAGATTTGACACCCGTGTGGACAGAAGTGCATCTAAATACTCCAAAGATCTGCAGAGGGTCAACAGGAATGTGAGGTGACCCTGAGAAAAAATTAACAGTAGACTTTAAAATGTACAGTCATGCTAGATGTTTTTATTTAACTAGTCTTCATTTACTCTCTCTGTGGCAATAAATACCTTCAATAAAATAAAAAAGGAACATCTGATTTTACTTAAACTATTTCCCTCTTTCTTGTTTATAGTCCAACTCTAATCATAACTTTCTTGAACATTTATATTTTTTTTACACAATCATCCAAAACCTCATTGACTAAAATATAAATTCCACAACAATTGTGGGGAATGTTTTGGTTGAGAGATAAAAGTAAATTGGTCAAAATACATATTTGCAATAATTGGCCTTTACCATCGCAGTTCGAAGCGCTCCACTTACAGCACCGCAGTGACTGCATTCAGCTTTATGTCTGCATGAGAGATCTTTCTCATCCCCGTTCTCACAAGCTAAACTCGTGTAGCATTACATATCCCTGCTTAAATATATTTCAAGATGTAATAAGATTTCCAGTCTCATTTACTGCACATGCAGTAATGAAAGGTTACTCTATCTGAGTATCCTTCTGGAATTCCGGATCCAGCATTTTACAGCACAGTTCACAGGGAGTTAAATGTGCATGAGTTAACTGTGGGACCAAACTTCGGCAGAAGTCATTCCAGGGCACAAAAGCAGGCGGGCAATGTGGCACCAGCTGGGCAGGCTTTTCTCTGTTGAAGCTGTGGCCAAATGACCCTGCTCTGGCCATCTTCACTTCATGTTCTGTGTTTTCTGTGTATTTGCAGCCTACACCAATACACCTATACACCAATGCTGTACAAACTGACACAGTACTCAGCATGGCTCAAAACTCCTATCACTATCAAGTATCGTTCAAATAGACCATCTCCATTTGTTTCCATGTTCAAGGATTGTTTATGGATTTTCATCCTTAGCACAATTCCATTGAGAGTACAATAATTCTTTTAATTACATTTCAATACCTTTGTTTTTATCACACTGATGCAAGATCACATCAGTAGTTGCTTTAGTGCTTGTGCCAATTTATCAGTTTTTTCCCCTTGAAAACACAAAAAGGACTGGACCATGCACGTGGGCTGCACAGAGAAGATTATTTACCTACAGAAGGCACAGATCAGGCACAACAGCAAATAAAAAGCTGCAAAGTAGGTATTTCTGAGCACATCTGCTAATAGTACCCTGGCCCCTCCAGCCTTTGAATTATCCTATAAAACAGCAATTAAAGCAATCCATGGCAGCTTTTCAACCCCACAGCACGGGCCAGAAGTTGAAGCCAAGCTCAACCTGGCTTGAAGCAGCACTGAGAATTGAAGACCTTCCTTTCAGCCTACCTGACAGTGTCCTGCCTGAGTCAGTCAAAGCCCAGCAGCAACGACTGAGCAAAATGCAACACCACTGCCACACACAGCTACCAGAGTCACCCACCAGCTGAGTAAGGTACCACGTAATGTGTCATGACAAACCATCTCCAGAATCCTTTGTTTTGTCACCACAGAGTGCACTTTGTATCAGTACTGATCTACCTAGGATGTGCCGACTGGTTGGGCCTGTAAAGAAATGGGGATGGGAGGATGGGGGAGACTCATTTGTACTCAGAAAATTTACAGTAGATGGTCACACAGGATTTTTTCCCTGAGAAAGTGCTTTCAGAATTAAGGAGTAGTAAGCTTTAGCTGTAATCCAAAGGGAAATTAATACTATTCGTTCATGTGTGAGTAATGCTGACAATTCCAATGTATATATTTTTTTAATCACTTAAAAGTAGGAACTCCTGACATGAATTTTAGTTGTGAAGCAAGACACCTTTTCTCTCCTCTCTCAACTATGAATCTTAAGATTCTTAAATGTCCATTTCCTGTAATTTTAATAATTTTAGACTATAATTATTTATATATGTTTATGATACCTGTGGGGTATCATTACAATTATTTTTTTAAGCATTTATACTTAGGAAAATAAAATTAAGTAACAGCTTCTCTTAAGGAGAGACTGTTAGCCCTGTTCTGAATAAACAATCCCTTTTGCAAGTAAGCTTGTGATTTATATTCCCTGTAACCACAGAAATTTAGATTGAGTTTATACAAAATAGAGTAAAACAATCTGTTTAATGAAAATCAGGATAGTACTATTGCAAATGAAAGTTAAAGTTCTGTTTTGCTGCACTGATTTTTGCGTTTCCGGTGTTTGTTTTTTGCTTGCTTTAATTCTGCTTTGTATGCAGTAATAAGATTGTACTTGATGGGCTCTTTCTTACAACTTAATCACGCTCAACCAATTTGAATAAGGCATTGAGATATCCGTGTATTTTAGTTTTACTCAAGATGCATATCAAACAGCAAGATGAAAGTTAAAGACTTTTAGAGGTAAGAAGCTGTAGTTAAATGTAAGAAACATTTTTAAATGATAAAAGTAATCTTTAGAAACAGTAATGGCACTGTGAGACTGACAAGAAAACAGCACAAAAAATTTATGAGCTTTTGATATAACAACTTCAGGAATGGCAGAAAAGGAAAAAAAAAATTGAAACCACTTTTATATGTCAGCATAGCTAAAAATGATAGTATATAGTATGTGAAAAAAAGCAAATAACAGTGTTTATGATAGGGTAAGAGTATTTACAAAGTTGAATGAAACAATATAGCATGCGGTCTTGGAAAAATAATGACAAAGAATCTCAAGGTTAAAATAATTAAATATTGATAGCTCAGTTAAGTACACGTATGGAAGAGAACTGGACAGGTTCACACAGGTATATGTCACCAAGACAACAAATCCTAGCCCAAAACCCTCAAAATTTTTACCCAGTACAATAGCTTGAAATCGTTCCCTGCAGGAACACGCAGAGCTGCTACATAAATCTAGCAAAAACTGTGAAAACAAACAGTAGAATGAACCTTCTTCAAAAGAAATACAGTCTAACAGATCACTTCTCTTGTACCTGTACATACTATGAAGAACTATTCTGGCTGCCCTATTATCCACACATGCTGGGTGTTAGGAGCCTACTTCAGTCACATCAATGGGAAATTATCAAACCATGAGAAATCATTTCAGCCTTATTTACAACTAGAATATTAAACTCCATAAACATAGATATTCTCTCATCTGTTATAAAATAAACTGATGTATAATTGAAGAAAGGAAAAATTTAAGCAGCTTAAAAGAGCTTATAAGTTTCTGTAGCATTACTGGTTTTCTCCAAGCACTTGTGCCTGTACATCCCCCTACAGACCTTTATTTGAGCAAAACTGGCAGCTGGCTTTTAACTCACAGCCAGAAACTGAAACATTACTCAGAGCAGCTTTAACTTTTATATTCAAGAAAACAAAGGTGATGCAAATGACACACTGCCAATTTTTTAACAAGAGCTCCCTTCAAAGCTCTCGCTGTCTCTCCAACAAAGAACGTATGGGACTTTTCCTGGCAAAGTAACTTCCTCCTGTCCTGCACAGAATAAGTGAGAGGCTCTTACTGCCCCAGACCCCACCCCTGCACACACATTCACCCTGCAGGAAAAGCTTTGAATTGTCCCAGCTGCACGCAACACCCAGTGACTCTGAACTCACTAACACATTCTTCTTACCAGCACCTCAGAGGTTTTCGATAAATCTCTCTTTATCTAGCAGTACCCCTTAGCAGTATTGATAGGAACTCATTAAAAACTGGGCACATTTAGAGCCCACACTGATGCCCACTGTTCCAAAACCACTTTTGTTTGTCACCTCAGAAGTGACTGGGGCAAGCTGAGTAGCCGTGTAATATGACACATGAACACGCACCATCCTAACCCATGCTCACATGGCAAATACTGCTTTGAGCCCTCTCACTTATAGAAGATAATCAAGACAGAGACTCAGTAAAACTCACTGCTTACACAGTAAGGTAAAGGGGAAAGAAGAGACTGGCTGATGCGAACGCTGCAAGGCCATACACAACCCAGAAAGGCAGTAATTGCAAACAGCTTCCCTAGTAAATTACAGCAGCTGCTACAAGATATTAATTACTATTAGGAATCATATTGATTACTATTAAGAATCATTAAGTTAAATGAAATGTATTAATTGGCCTTCACTTATCAAGAAGTGCCATCCCAGCAAAAGCGTAGCCCAACTGGAAGTGAAAGACACTGCATTTATTGTCCTTACTGCTGCTCCTGTTGCCTCTGAACAGCAACCAGAGACAAAGCACAAATGGTCGTAGCAGAAAGTTTGGCTGTGGTTGATTTCTGCACAGCTCAACAACTTCCTCCACATCTTTATCACAGAGAGCTCTCTTCAAGTAAAGGCAGTATGTGTAACACAATCACATCGGGAATCACAACATCACGTTGGCAACGTCTGCACAAAAGTCAGCAAGCTCAGCAGAGCACTCTCAATGACAAGTATGCTGCAGGGTGGGCTGCACGGATTGTGGGGTAATATAGAGATGCCTGACCTCTGACTTGGCAATCAAGAGGATAACCTGCATGAGCTCGTACAACTGTGTATGTCTTCTTTAACACGAGCTAAACTGAGAGGCTGTGCCCTAACAGAAATAAATTAATAAGATAGACCAAAGCATATTTGCATCGTTGTTTCTAATGAGTGTCAATTGCTGGCACGATCACAGCCAGCTTGGATTGGAATTCAATTTTCTTAAAGAAAAAACAATGAAGTTGCATTTATGTCTTTAATCTGGACATTAAATATAATTACATGAGCACAGAGTATAAATTCCGCAAAGTTGTTCAGATTCTTTCATAATCTCATTGTAGCAACATTAAAGACTCAGGAGATGGTTAGCCCAGTTTTCATTATGTTTTAAATGATCTATCCAGTAAACTCTTAGGACTAATTTTATAAAGTTCACTGGGATAAAATTGTAGCCATAAACACTAGGTCAAGAAGTTAAATAAATAAATAATCGTGATCTAGCAACTAGACAGCAAAATAAATCCTTTAAAAACTATCAAGTGAAGCTAGAAATAAAATGAGATATAAATTCAAGTTTTAGACTGTGGTCAATTGAGGTCTAGACAAAACCCTATGTTTGCTCACTGCCTAGTCTCCAGTCTGCTCCAAGTTTGAAAAGGTAATTGAACTCAGTCTGTAATTACTGGATTAGATACAGATGGGCTCTGTACATTTCAGGGGAGGAAAGAACTGTTTTGATTCATTTTCTGAT
Organism: Callipepla californica brunnescens; assembly: GCA_023055505.1. Classification (NCBI taxonomy): domain Eukaryota; kingdom Metazoa; phylum Chordata; class Aves; order Galliformes; family Odontophoridae; genus Callipepla; species Callipepla californica. Next base: position 31,756,939 of record JALIRH010000005.1, read on the forward strand.
TGCCTGTAAGGTCAAACTTTTCAAAATGTACTTTCATCTGCTAAATGGTTTCTCAAAGTCCCAGGGGGACATCTTCAATAACTGATGTTTTAAGCAATTTAGGTCTATCAGATCCAGTCTTTGAATGTAATAAGCCGTCCATTTTCTAGAATTATAAATGTGCATGTAGGTTAATTGCTACAAACATATTTCCAGAACTGAATTTTCCTGAAAAACTGCAAGTTGTACCTACTAATTGTTATGCATAAATATTCATACACTCATTTCTTTTTTTAGAGTAAAGAACATCTATGAAGCAGGAATAAGTAACACAAATTGGAAACTTCTTTCTTCACAAGTCCTTCCCATTTCTCACAAGTTTCTGTGAACACTCTCTTAGAGACCAATTCAATGAGGCACGAATAAACCCAAAGAACTCAGTTCACTTGTTACAAACAAAAAGCAATCAAAGCATGTACCTGACTGAAGAAGTCTAAAAGCACTTCAGAAGACTTCTCTTTCAGTACTATCTTATAAGCATTAAACTCTAAAGGCAAAGTGCTTCCTTCTATTAAATTGACCGCAACTCTGCAACGTATTTCAGTGCAAGGCGGTTTTCATCCCACATCTAGCTCTATGCCTTTAGAAGTCTTGCTCAGTTAAAAGTTCAAAAGCTCTGCAAAGGATACCTAGCTCTGCTCCCAGTTAGGGGCTCTGCAAGCTACCGTAACAGCAATTTAAAGCAGAACATGCAACATGCAATTAGAAGGCAATATAGTCATTCAGTTCAGAGTTTCAAAAGACAGAGGAAAAAAACAAGGAAACAAGTTCAGTATTCAAAATGTGGAGTTTCAACTTATTTATAACCATCTCCTTGCTTATAAAATTCTAGTAAGAAAGTATTATTTGTTACAACATAAATTTGTTTTTAAGTCAGTAACACTATCACACTGGGAGCACCCTTGGTCAAGCAGTTAAGTTTGTAGGGTCAGTTACTTATAGTGTTGTTCTTGAGACTTGGTATTATCCTCAGTGCCATCACTTACATAACATATATGCTAAGGCAATCTCCCTCAGTGAACAGGTGTGATAATGAAAGAGTAGGAGGATGGCAAACAAGTTCATGGCAATTCCACAATGAACATTTTATTCATTTTATTTCACAGCCATCCACATAAAGGACGAATCCTGATTCCAGACCCAGCCACCACAAGAACCCCAGAAGAAAGATGCTCCACAATGGAAGAAGAGCTCTCGGCACATTTGCTTTGGCAGCAGCTTTTTAGGAAGTAATAGCTTTTCTAGAAACATCAGTAACAATCTTAGAAGCAAACTTAGAAGCAAATCAAGAAACAATCTTTGAAGTAAGCTTTTGATTCTTGTTAATGTCAAAGAAAAGTGTGCAAACGAGCTTTAACTCAAAAAATGAAATTAATGTAGTATTTGCATTATCTTCCTTCCCATTCCTCCGGTGGATGCATCTGAATGAATTTCTTAAAAATTGAATCATATTTGAAACAGAATTTATGTGGTGCTTAATTCAATAGACTCTTATTTTAAGAGCTTTATAGGAAGGGCTTCTTGTCATTTATTCTAAGAAAAAAAAAAAAAAAAAAAAAAAAAAAAACTTCCTTCTGGAAAACTTTACATGCTTTAGCTTTCCCTAGAAAATAAAATTATACCACGTATTTCAAGTGTGTTGCGCGAACCCACAACCAACTCCTAAAACTACCGTAAATTTCAGGACAGGGACAATAAACTGTGATGCACTGTATGGTAAGATGGTGAAGACACAGCCAGACCACAGCACTGTGCTTTCTATATGCCACAGAAAAATAAATAAATATAGAACTTGGTCCAACTTTAGACAAACTTATTTGCTCCTTGATTTTTTCCATTTTTCCTTTCCTTCACATTATGATTCCCTCTCAGATGTATTTTTCCTTATTGTGTATAGCTGTCTCTACTGCATTTTGTATTTTTGAATATGATATATATCTGAGTTCTTGTAGGTATTTCCCATCTACACTACAAGAGATACAACAATGAACTAAGAATCTTGAATTGGAACTAGCATAATTAATTCTTACAATAACTAGTCTCACTTTCTTTTTGACTTATCATCACAAGAGATTGGAAAAACGTACAGAACAAAGGAGATACCCAGCTCATGAGTTGATAAGCAGACTGCAGTATTGTTTCATCAATTAATCTCTAACTTGGATTAATGCAGTCTTCAATTTTTTAATGAAAACAAACCAAGCCACATGTAACCATCTTTGTACATTCATATACCCTCTGAAATTTGTGAGGAAGTAGTCAGAAAAAACATCATACTGAGTAACAGGTCATTTGTTCTGCAGTAAGCAACACCTCTGGTAGATAACTTGACTTCCCAGGGTGCTTAATGAAATATGGCTATGTTAGTTCAGAAAAAACTTAAACACATTGTTTCCTGTAATTTTATTTATTATTAAAAGAATAAAGACAGAGCATTCAGACATTTTCAGGCTGAATCAGAGTCATAGATCACCAGAGGAGAAGTGGTCTGAGAGTTGGAAAACCCAGTATCCAATTCTTTGCTTTGGAAATAAGCAATATCCCACATGTAAAAATGAATTTCTGAGCCACCCTTCTGTATTAACTCCTGCATTACTTGTTGAATACCATTTGGACTGTACCTTGCACCTGAGTCGACGTGGTACAGAATTAACTAAACCAAAGGGCAGCTGAATCATATCACAAGAACACCCCTTCTCCAGCACTATATCTCAGTTTAGTCTTTCTGTAAAATCTGTAGACAATCAGACTTTTCACGTTGCTTTGTACCCTAACAAAATAGGAGGAGGAAATTTCCCACCACAACGCAGATTTTTCAAACTTAAGACCATTTTTGTAGCTCTTTTCTATAAAGAAAAATAAAACACTATTAAAAAAGGTTGTCGAGAGAACTAGACACAATATACTGCCACTGTGAGAGTGCTACACTCTTCTTTTTCATTGATTATGCCATCCACATTTCATTAAACTTTTCTCTTTTAAAAGCTTAAATTTCTTTACTTTGATATCATCTTGAGGGTAGTATTTACTATGAACCAAACAGACCAAATTATGTTCTGATATACCCATGAGTGGAATCAGCAAGTGCCCTGCTCACACACGCAAGGGTAATGTCTGCCCAAAGGATCTTTCCACATGTTCAATTTTTTTTTTTTCTTTTAAAAACAGAGTCAAATGAACTGTCCTTCAATCTAAGCCTAGACAAAGGAGCTTTCTCCTTGGAAAACACAACAGGAAACTACAGTATCTATCACAGTCCAGTGAACTCATCTAAAGAAAATTGTAAGTATTAAAGACAACTGAAGAAAAGGGGATTTTAAATTAATCAAAAATTTGTAGCTGTCACTTGAAAATGGTATGAAACAAAGTTCTAAATGAAGAATATCCCAAGAACAACGCACATCTGTTTAATATTACAAGCCAACTGTCAACATCCTAAGTGAAGTTTTAATTTAATATTTTTTCTTTCTTGATGTTTTACCTTTAGTGAATGCCTCATGAGAGTATCAGCTTTCTATAAGAAACTGTTAAATATAAAGAAATGTTATTGTAGCATGTTTGTAAAATCATAGTTCGAGAACTTTCTATTTTTCTAAAGCCTGACCACAACTTAATTATCTGCAGGACATTCCAAGCTCACAATTGCAAGCTCCAGTTCCCAAGCAATTTTAAACAATATCTACTGTACGGGACACACAGTATTGCAAATACTGCTACATGGTAATGTTTCCAAAAGTCAGCATTAGGGCCTTTAGACATGGTTTTATTTTCAATAAATATTTGTTTCTTCACCAATCATTAAATGGTTTTCACCACCATTATATGTTTGTCTTTCACACATCTGTTTGCTATCATCATTTATTTTTAATACGAGTGAACTAGTTATGAAGACAGATATCATGTATAGGATGTCTTATGTATAAAAATGTTCTAAGGCTAACCAATGTTTTTGTTTTGTTTGTTTGTTTGTTTTTTGGGGGGGTTTGCTTGTGTGTGTTAGGCACTTTCCTGAAAAAGGGGGAAAAAAAAGCTGAAGTAAGATTACAGAAGATAAGGGGTGGCAGAAACAATTATCTCAGCCAAAGACTTTTATTACAGCTTTCTTTTCAGAAAGAGAAATACCAAAAAGCCCAGGAATTCAAAATTGCTTTACTTTGTAAGAACATCCAAACCACCTGAAAATAGGCAAGGAAAAAATCCAAAGCAATTGTGTCTGTTTTTCACTGACATCAATCTGAAAAAACAGCAGACGAAGTAACACTTCCAGAACTACTCAGAAGACAACCATCCTGAACATGCTTGTCCTGAATTACTGACAGTCTTCCTTCTTCCTGCTGCCAGAACCCACTTTCCTATTCTCCGGTCACTATCTGTGGGCTCCAGGACCCATGCAGCTCTCTGGGCTATCACATACAGACAGGGCTCGCTTCAAAGCTCCTGTTCATCACACCAGGCCTCCAGTGTGCCTTCCGTTCCAGAAATCCCTCAAATGTTCAGCAGCAAGGTTATTTCTAGTTCTCCAAATTAAAATGTCACCACATTCCATCCATGCTAGGTGTTTGAGGACTTCATTTTTTTTTTCCCCAACCAAAGCTTTTTCATTAATAAAAATCTGAATGACCATATTGAAAAAAATCTACTTAGAATATTATCCTGCATTACAAATTCAGTGAATGTAGTGAAATTTCAGTTTTAGCAAGTCCCAAAACAAGCTGCTCCTCTGTTTCAGTCTCAGGACTGAACACTGAGGAGTCTCTGGTTGTCCTCACCGAACCTCTGCTCACATTCACCTGGAACCTGTTTCTTGCTTTCTGGCTGAGACATGGAGAAGTGGGAAACAGTTCTAGCTTGTACTACAGAAATTCATCTTACTGATTCTAAGCGAATATCAAGTCAACAACAAAAAAATATGGGGATGGATTTGGATTACATTCACAGAACCATAGAATCATTAAGGTTGGAAAAGAACTCTAAGATCATCTATTCCAACCATCCACCAATATTGGCCACTAAACCATGTAGCTAAGTACTACACCTACCCTTTCCTTGAACACCGCCAGGCACAGTGAGCCCACCACCTCCATAGGCAGCCTGTGCTGATGCCTCACCACTCTTCTGAGAAGAGATTCTTCCTAATATCCAACCTGAACACATTTAACTGCATGCAGGTTTTGTTTATTTGTCTCAAACACTGGGCAATACCTAAAAAAAACGGAATATTTTTACATTTCAGCAAATGCAATGCATCCACTTTTCTATTGCTCTCACTGTTCTCAGTGAAAAAGGGTTTGAGTCAATGAAAGGATGATGACAAGCACACGTCCCAAGGCCAGCACTCAGTTACTAAAAATTGCCACTTTTGGCAGACAAAAAGCTTTGCCATGCCACTCTGAAGCCAGGAAGTTTATGCTTTCAATAAGTATTCATAATTGAAAATCCTCAACAGTTTCACTAAATTGAAATATTTTTTACATTAAAGAACATTTTCCCCAAAATTGCTGCCAACAGTTCGTATCTCCAGTTTTCACCCTTTAATTGCTTTCACTGAGGCTGTCGCAACAGGGTTTATTGTTTGCCAGCTTGATAAATACTTCCAAGCACAGCAGTCTGACATTTCAAAGACAGAGCATGTAATTTCAAAATATTTTACTGACAATTATGACAATTTGCCTATGGTGGAACACAAAAACTTGATTCCTTCGTTATCAAAAAAAAAATCACAGGGAATTAGCTCAACACTACAGAGGTAAATAATTTCATTATCCAGTACCAAAGAACACAGGATTTTCTGTATACCTGGTGGAAGACCATGATCAGTTATTAATTTGCTTGAAGCTGCAAACTCTAAGCTTTGAAATAACCACCTATTCTTACAGAGTAAGAGAGTTTAAACTTCTTTTTTGTTAAAATATATAAATAGAGATAATTTCTAGCAAAGTCAAATGAATAATGAAGTGAATTGCTCTTTCTTCAAGAGCTTAATCAATAACTCAGAGAGAGAGCAAGTTGATGCATAGCTGCGTTTCGTTCTTTCCATTTCTTCTTCCTTTTCCCTTCTTGCTTTTTCTAACTCAATTCAGTTATACTCCAACATTCTCTGTCCCAGTTCCTCGTTTTATCTCATTCCTTTGCATCCCTGTTGCTGTCCTCTCAAAGCTGACTGCCCCTTCTCCCACCTGTACCGGTTTGCTTTCCTCCTGCTCAGCCTGCGCACCTTGTCATCATCCCATCACATCACTTCAGCCTTTCCCAACCAGGGCACCTGCCATTCTGCCCCAGTCCACCACTTTCTTTCTTCAGATGTCACACAAATGTAACCTGTATTTGAGAAATGAAGGAAGCCACACATATTAAACCTCAGCTTTCTTCCAATTCCGCATGTACAACACCTTCCCTTAGGTCTGTCCTTATTTTTCTGCAAGGTGACAACAGCTTACAGCAGATGTCAACTTCATGGAAGACCAGAGGCTGCAAAGAGATCCTAGTAACCACCTACATTGAATAATTCCTTACAACAACTGTAAGCCAGGAAAGAACTTCCCACAACCAAGTGGGCTCTGGAAGGAGGTGGGAAAGGACAAGGAGAGGGAACCCTCTGCCCTCAAACCTGTACTGCAGCCCTGGAGGACTCTGAAGCGCCTCGTGATGCTCAGCTAACCAAAACAACCTCAGTGGGCAGCTAGGGAAGCTGTTTCCCAAGCCAGCTTTCAATCCAGCTGCTCGGCCTATACTCAGAAATAATTCCCATGGAGTTAAGAATGTGCTGAAAAGCAAACAAACAAAGGGAAGGGGAGACAACAGACATTTGTACAGACATTTCAGATCTTCCCAAAACACAAGAGTTCACAGCTCCTCCCCTAGGGCCAACCTATATCCTTGCCACTGTTACTGATGGAAGTTTTACTAAAACCAGAAGCATCACATGGGGAACATTAGTGATTTGGCTTTTAATCCCACTGCATTAAACAAGGCTGGCATTTCATTCCTCTCCAAAAATCTTTTTAAAATCCTTCCCCTCCTGTTCCTTTAACCTGCTTTTTAAGTTTCTACCCTCTTAATTTACTAACTTCGCCTTCCATCTTGTAGCCTGAGTTGCTTTCAAACAAGGATGGAGGAAACGAGAGGTAAAAAACAGTTTTCAGAGAGGAAGAGATAAATCTGAAATAATATCATGCAGTATGCTGTACCTTCCCATTTGAAAAAGTATAATTTAGAATAATGTTTTCTGCCTAGAAAATAGGAGAGGGAATCCCAGGTGCGTGCAAATGACTACAACGTGCAGCCCCCAGTGAACTCAAGAGGGGAGAAGTGAGTGTTCAACACAGTACAAAGGAGACGTCAGCATGAGTTTCAATGACCTCAGCTATGGGCCCAATTTATTAGAATTTACCTCTCATTAAGAGCTAAAAAGTGAACTGAAATATCACTTGCTGTCCAAAATTTGGCACAGTCATTAATTTCTAATAAAGACTGTAATTGGCTGTACCGTAAGCAATATATATTTCCCTGGCATCCAGATATTCCCTCATGGGAGTTATTCTTACGTAGTGGTTAGAGCCAGAATGATCATATAAACTAATGTGAGTAAAGCAGGTTGGAGTTTTAAAGTCTGCCTGAGTATAAAACAGAAGAAATTAAAGAGTTCAGTCTTAACCAGTTTTGGCTATTCCCCTCCTAGTGCTATTAGAGTCAGCCACTCAGCTACATGTGGAGCAATTTACTCATGGCCATGCAGACTGACTCACCAGTTGTGTTCTGCCACACACTTTTAATGTTAGATCTCAGATACAGAGGTTTTGGAGATTACGTCTCTATTCTAGACCTGGCAAACGCACGCCCTATCCCATAAAAAGTTAATACAGTAAAGCAGGTTATTTTATTTTAAAACTGACATTTTCAACAAGGGAAAAAAAAAAAAAGAAAGGAATGCTTTATATAGTAATTAACTGGAAGTTGGCAGGTGGTCTTGATAAATACAGTATTGTTGGGTTATTAAAGATGGTTGTATAACTGAAAAAAGTTTGAGTGCTAATATTGACATCCTGGTTTCCCTGGCAAGGGAACAAAGTAGACCTAATTTTCACTTGACTGTCTCCTTTTTCACATGTGAAGGCAAATTAAATAGTGCTATAGCTGGGGCTGTCTGTGCATTAGCTGTTCTCAGGCTAGTAGGCACCATACTCTTCTCCTCTGTTTTTAGTATTCTGAATATTTCTTGATCTTTTAAAAACTCAGATGTAATCCACTACGTTCTGAAACCACTAATGTGAACACAGGGATTTTTCCTTCTCACTACAGAGAATGAAACAGAGCAACCAAACATATTCTTGATGCGAATATGGGCCTATTATGCCAACTAAATATATATATATATATGGATCATTCTATGGAATACATACAAAGAAGTTATATGAAGAACAGATGCAGCCCCATGAATCTGGGATTCTTATACATTCAACAGCTTCAGTCACAGACATTTGATCATTCTTAATTCTGCATTTAAAGGCTCAGAAACAAGTAACCTCACAAATTTTCCATTCTCAGGAACATGTTTTCAGATGCCTCTGGTACCACTTTTGAAGAATTTACACTGTAGCACTTTTTTTTTTTTAGCCTTCTGCAATAATCTCCCTAGCAAAATGAAAAAAAAAAAAAGCAATAATCTATGGTTGGAATCAAGTCCATTATGAAATTCTGCCTTGCCACCAATTTTATTTCTGCTAATAAGCTGTAACCCCTGATTGTATTTCTCTAATACATACTGAACAGTCAGTAGTGATTAAATGTTCTCATCCCTTCCATATTTTCAAATAACTAAGTATATGTGACAGATGATCTTCCTAACAGCTTGTACTTGCCATAAAAAGGAAAGGAGAAGGCTTAAATAGTAACATTTCCCAAGACAGAAAGAAGTTAAAGCACCTTCCAAAACCGACAATCATTTAAAAATACACAAACCAGTGTAAAAATACAAGAACAAGTGTCACAAACCAGGCCTATGCGATACCTGTACTGGTTATAAATTGGTATCAAATTGGATACCAAAACCAAGCTATCATCTAAGTACGTACTTGACCAAGAAGCACTAATTCACACGCAGTAAATTCTAACAGCATTCTATAAATGTAAAGCAATAGAAAGTCCATGACTGTATCATTGCCTTCTTGAGGGGAATCATTCCAGGCAGCTCTTCTCTTGGCTCTAGATGGCATGTAACTGGTGAACAAAGGGAGGGGTGCCAAAACCACACACTAGAGCTTTAGGCATCTCACTACATGTGACAAGCAAATGTTTGAATAACACAGCTGACAGACAGACAGACAGAATTTGTCTGTGAAGCCATCTTAAATGACTCCTAAGCAAGGAGGTATCAGGCCAAAGGTTTCCTGTCACCCTTTGCTCAGCCCTACACTTACATGTGTTTTCTGGAAGTTTGTGTCCTCACACAGCACACTGAGCAGGCTGTTTCTCTGAGCTTTTCAGAAGCGCAGAATGGCTTGGGTTGGAAAGGACCTTAAAGATCAACCAGCTGCAATCGCCCTGCCATGGGCAGGGCTGCCGCCCACTAAATCAGGCTGCCCAAAGCCCAGCCTGGCCTTGAACAACTCCAGGGTGTGCTCCAGTGCCTGATTCAGAGCATTACTCAAACAGTGCTCTGACACCACTTCCCCCACACACCTTTTGCTGAGCATGGAGGCAAAGGATCTGCAACAAGTTTGCAGCATCACTTGATATTATTAAGGCTGGTCAGCGTCCAGCTCCGCAATTCCTTAGCTTCTCAGCGCTCGTCTTTCCAAGTCGTATAATGCCCCGGTTATCTGTTTTCTCCGGCACTTGACACAAGAAACAAACGAGCCGTAAGCGACGACGCAGCGCTACAAAGACTCGCCCCCTTGTTCCGGAGCCGACCTACGTGGCAGCCCGCAGCAGGGCACGGCGGCACCGAGCCCAGGACGCGGCCAGGGCAGCCCCAAAGCCCCAGCCCGGAGGAACGGGGGGCTCGGAGGGAGTGGGATTCGGGGGCATCAGCGCCGGCTCCCAGCCCACATCCGCCTGGGCACAGCAGAGCGCGGCACCGGCGGAGCCGCTCTCCCTCCCGCCCGCCCCGGCTCCCCGGGGAGAGCAGCCCGCCGCCGGCCTCCCGCTGCCCGCACTCACCACCTCCCGTGCCCGCCCGGTGAAGTCGCTCCTGGAGCGGGCAGCGCCGCGCTTGAGCAGCTCATCCCGGGCGCTGTCGCCGGCCGCCACCCCCAGCGCCTTGTTGCGGGTCTTCACCGTCTTCACGCTGGCTTTGAACAGCAGCGTGATGTCCACCGCCATGGCGGCCCGCCCGGCCCCGGCCGCCGGTGTCTCCCCGCATTGCCTTCCCCGAGCAACGCGGCCCCGCGCTGCGCGTTCCGCTCGTCCCGAGGCGGCGGTGCGTGGCGCGGGGAAGGTGGGGCCGGGGGGAGCGGGGATGCCGCGGGACGCTGCCGCGTGGGGCTCCCCCGCTGCCGCCTCCCAGCACCGAGCGAAAGCTTGCAGAATAACATTTCTATTCCAGAGAAACTCTGACGTCTGGATCACCGAGCTCTGGTGTCGCGGCAGGTGTCACCAGGTGGTGCTGTTAGACAGCCAGCCGCGCCGTTAGGCTGGGAATGCAGACTGGGAAAGGCGGGTTAATGGGTTTCGGTAGATTTGCACCGGGATCCGAGGTTGGTGATGCTGTGAGGTTTCCAGAGGAAATGGCCGTACATGTATGCATACGTCGGTTATTTCATAGAATCATTTAAGTTGGAAAGGACCCTTAAAGGTCATCTAGTCCGACTGCCCTGCAATGAACAGGGACACCTGCAGCTCCACCAGGTTGCTCATAGCCTCATCCAGCCTGACCTTGTGGGTCTTCAGGGATGGAGCAGCCACCACCTCTCTGAGCAATCTGTGCCAGTGCCTCACCACCCTCACTGTAAAAAACCTTTTCCTTATATCCAATCTAAGTCTCCCTTATTTTAGTTTGAAATCATTTCCCCTCATTCTATCACAACAGATGTTGCTATAGAATCTGTCTTCTTTCTTACATTTCCCCTCAAGGTTCTGGAAGGCCGCTCCCAGGTGTCTCTGGAGCCTTCTCTTCTCCAGGCTGCACAGCCCCAGCTCTCTCAGCCTGTCCTCATAGGAGAGGTGCTCCATCCCTAGGAGCATTTTTGTTGCCCTCCTCTGAACCCTCCCCAACATGTCTATATCTCTCCTGTACCGAGGACTCCACATCTGGACACAGTACTCCAGATGAGGTTTCACCATTGCAGAGCAGAGGGGCAGGATCGCCTCCCTCCCCTGCTGCCCGCATTTCTTTTGATGCAGCCCAGGATATGGTTGGTGTTCTGGGCCACGAGGGCACATTGCTGGCTCATGTCCAGCTTCCCATCCATCAGTGCCCCCATGTCCCTTTTGGCAGGGTTGTGCTTAATTTTTTTGTCCTTCAGCTTGTACTGATAGTGGGGTTGCCACATCCCAGGTGCAAGATCTTGCACTTGGATTTGTTGAACCTCATGAGGTTTACCTGGGCCTACTGCCCGAGTCTGTCTAGGAATCTCTGGAGGGCTGTGTTTCTTACTGAACACAATAGATGGAAAGACTTCAACATACCTGCAACGTGTAACTGTGATTTCTGTGCCAGGATGCTGCCTGACCCTTGACATCTGCTGCTATCCCATGCTTGATCAGCATCACTTTTGCCCCAAGGACATACTCCACAGGGAGCTACAATGTACAACTGCTGTTAATTTAACTCAATCAGAGTTTGGTATTATTTTTATTATGGAAATTTCATTACCATATTCAGTGCAGGAGACAAGTGACTAGAAAGAAAATTGTGTGGCACAGTGGTGGAAACTTCTGACCAAACAACTAGTGGTGGTGGTGTACGTATGCCATATAATACTCTGGGATCATGCAGGCACTATGTCATTTTAACTGTCCTCTCACCGATTGAAAGTAAGCTCCCACAGATTCCAAAGAAAAAAGAATCAAAATCCCACCTTTCCCCATCATTCTGGAACTTGACCGACTACTTCTGATTTCATATCTGCTCCAGTGTACCAGGACTGTTTCTGTTGATAATTACTGCTTTGCTTTCAGTTCACTTCAATCTTAGCAATAGATTATAAGTTCCTTCATAGATCTATTGTGACTAGTATTCGTTCATACTCTGTTGTTCTACTCTAAATCATGTTTTATTGCGTTATGGATGTGTATGTCTAATTTAACATACAGTTGCTAAGACACTATCCTCAGTGCTGGATACCCTGAAATATATTTAAGTATTAGCAAGAAAATTCCAGGAACATCTCATTGTTTGCATTGTCACCCACAGTCTGTCATTCACTTAATTTCTACGTTTATTTAGAACAGAACAGAACAAACCAGGATAGAAAAGGACCTTTACAAGATCAAGTCCAGCTGCCTGACTGCTTCAGGGCTAACCTAAAGTTAAGGCACGCTGTAGTCAAGATAAGGCCACACCAACACTAAATACAGTTGGAGGATCACTTCTTTTCCAGCTGGCTATGCTGTGTTTAATGCAGCCCAAAATGCAGCTTACCCTGCTGGCTGGCAGGGCACACTGCTAGCTCATGCAGGACCCTTCCTGCTGAGCTGCTCTCCAGTCATTCACCTCCCATCTGTACCTTTGTCTGGCACTGCACCATCCCAGGTGCAGAACTTGGCATTAACCTCAGTTGAACTTCATGCTGTTGATCAATACATATTAGAGCAGGTTTTGTATGCTGCGACTCTGCCATCCTTAGGGTAACTATGCCTTGCTCCACAAACATGTTACTTCACAGTACGTGCCAATAGAAATGAGCCATTCACAGCTTGGGCCAGAGTAGTATGTTCCAGAAAATCTAGGGCAGGGAATTAACTTCTCTGGTTTTGTGTACATACAGCCTGTTCTATCATCTGGAGTATTCCCATGTAAGTGGACACTGGATAAGAATCTGTATATTTTGCAGTTTCGCATTTAAACTGTAGGGATACAAATATTGTTTTGAAATTCTAATCTTCATCTTACCTTCCTGGTTTTAGAAACAACTTTGTCTATATTATTCGTTCTCTAAAGAAATTTAGGAACTTAAAAATAACTGGAATCTTAACTGGAATATTGCAGGGATTCATGCACACATTGAACCACAATGAATACTGTGAATACTCCCTCTGTGGTCAGTGAAGCCACACACGCTGCATACAGCTAAGCACATAATGCTTTTATCACATCAGGGCCTTGGCTCAAAATTCTTTGGACACACGATTGTGTCTTTATTTCTAGTTTTACTTATTTAATGTGTGGTACATGCGTGACCAGTAGTTACTGAAAACCACCCCAAAGCAGTAGTAGAAGTATTACACAACCAGTTCTGAACCTCACCACTTTTAAAGCTTCCATTCAGGCACAAGGAAATAAGCAGAGACACATTTTATAAGAAACACAGTATTAAAATTCCACATGGCTGATCTCATCTCTCTGAAATGGACTGAACAGTTGATCTGGTAAAGAAAAAAGTTTTAAATACCTTTTCAATGTGAAAGAAGCTTGCTCTCAAATGGTCTAACTCATTAGGTATATAATACCCAGGGCTCTGCTGTAGAGATAAATAGATAGCTTTGAAGATTGCAATTACTTTAAAATGAGTTGCTAAGAAGTGGTGCCTACAGCTTTTATTTGAACTTGATCCTTGCTTCCTGTATACAGTAACTGCAACTACTCAGTAGTTATTTGTGCTTCCACAACCACCTTGTTTTGAAAGTTTAAATCTTGCTTTGGAGCAGATAGATTTCAGTAGTACATGCTAGAGCTTCCTGTAATTGCTAAAAGTCTAACTTTGAAATATAAGATTTTAAGATTGGAGTAAAATTCCAAGGCACACACAAAGAGCTCCAGTGGCACCTCAAGCAATTCGGGTAAATCTGTAAGAGCACATGCACTGTGCACCCACTTGTGCCTCAGCAGAAGTGTCTGGAGGAGGAAAAATTAGGAGCCTTCAAATTACAATGGTTTTGTTTGCAGTATGAGGACAGTATGCTGATCATCAGCATACCTCCTTAACTGCTATGTACAGTAAAATGCCCTGGCAAACCTGCCAGTGAGACGGATGCCAAAGCTCCCCTGTGGTTATCAATGAATATGCCTATTAAATGGAAACTAGTGGGGTTTGTCTCCACTCAGAGACAGGTAACTCCTTGGTGCATAAGTTCTGTGTGTGTGTGAAACAAATAAAAGAGAGAATGAACTTCTTCCTCTCTGGTGCACTCTGGTTACAGGGTCCTAATTTGGCATAGACATCAGAAAGATCTACGCTGTCCATTTTATACATTTTGTATTTTTTCTGGCATAAAAACAGTAACTTTTTTATGTGATGGCAATGTTACAAACTAAACAAATTATCAAAAGGAAGGCAATTTGCTTATAGTGCACATTTGCAATTGAGACAAATCAAGAAGGGAGAAACTGTATTTGATGGTTGTATAAACTTTCAAGTCAGTAGCATGCATGCTATTGGCTCGAACTCAAAGTAAATATAACAAATTTGTGGATATGTGAAGAAACCTTAGGTGTTTAAAAGAAGGACTGGAAGACAGTACAGCCTGCCCAAGGAAAGTATGTCAGCTGTATAAAATGGTGAAAAGTTCTGTGGAAACAATAGATATAAACTGACAGCGTATACACACACAAGTATTACTGTCTGTGGCAACAAATATTGACTGCCCCAAGCTGGTTCAATTGGCTGTAACATGAAGGTTCTGTTACTCCTCTTGAAACTAAACAATCACAGCAAAGTTCACAGTCACAAACAACAACAAAAAAGCCACCCACATCATTTAAAATATGTATTTTTTTCTTCAAAATATGTAGGCATATGTGAAGTCTAATAATTCAAATGCCTAGTGGATCTTACACAGTGATAGCTAAAAAGAAATCTAGAACCAGGGACATAGGTCAGGTTCCTCAGAGGTAATAAGGAGCTTAACTCCTAGTGAGATCTGATTTTAATTATTCACAGGTCACTTAATTTTAGTAAGTTTTGGGTGTCAGGACTCAATAACAGCCCTGCTTGGTCCTCTCCAGCCTTCCTTGGAGCTTTCCCCAACCCTGCATGTGTCCCAAAGTCCTATTTCATGCCCCCAGGGTCAACAGTCCATATCCCAGTGGCTCTGAAGGATGCCTGTCCATGGACTCCACCAATCCAGGCCCAAAACGTGGAGTCATTTCAGCCTGATCTCAGAATGTCCCTGTCCCCAGAGGTATGTTTGATGAGCTGGGGCTGCCCCAGCCACCCTGCTTCCCTCACCCTGGGGCAGTAGGACAGGCTCCAATCAGGCAGGCCCTGCCCTGCAGGCTGTGCTATCAGTCTCCCCATCACTCAGGAAGCAGCTGGACACCATACTGCCCTGACAATTGAGTATATCAATCTCATCATTATGGCTGTCATAATTAGAACTGATAAAGCCAGTAATACCTATGGTAATTATCTCCTACAACCAACATATTTACCTGGAAAAAGTCAATAGAGACACTGCATTCCTTGTCTTAAATTTTGCTGCAGGAATCTGAGCTTGTTCAAAGCCTCTGGGAGCTATACAAATATAGAGGAATATATGGCCTGTCTCCTTTGAGATCTTTCCATACCCTCACAGATTCTTGCAACCTGTATGGCTTCTGCAAAGAACTGCAGGAAAATAGTAAAGCTGGTACTTACACAAAGTTCAGTCTGCTGAATTCTGTGTGATCCTACTGCAGAGACTGGCATAGTCACACTGTTCTTACTTAGTTCTTCAACATCCATCAAGATTTGTCTGAGAAGCTGAAAAATTTTGGCCTCTGTATGTAGGAATGAGGCAATGCGTTGTCTACCAGGCAAAAAGGAAGAACAATAGAAACCGAGATTTTTTTAACAACAAAAAATATACTTACAGTAACAACAGGCATTGTTTCCCACGTGCTTAGATAATCATAAAAGATGGTGAAATAGCTGGATTAGCATTTAATTTTCTTCAGTGATCTGAACTTTGAGAGCAATCACTAAAATATTAACAAGATAAATCAGGAAGGTTTGCATGGTCACTTCCACAATCTGTTATTACTGTGTGCCTCAAAAATGTTATCTTTTTGGAGAAATTATGGTATTTGGAAGAATGGGAATTCAATAAATAAAAAATAAAAATATATAATAAAATATATAAAAATAAAAATATATAAAAATATACAGAGTTTAGAGGGCAAATAGAAAATTGAAAGTGATGTAGACAGGGTTTATACTAATCAATACAAATATTCCAATAAATACAAGCTGGGAGCAAAATATAATGAAAAAAAATAGGAGATTGTAAAGCAAATGTGGGACTGGAAGGTTCTAGACCAGGCACAGACAACAGCATGAGGCTAGAGAGAGAATTTTAAGAACTATGAAAATACATGTGACAGTAATCCAATTAACATTGTCTGAGCCCTTGGAATACTCTCTGGGCGGCACAGATGAATGTAAGAGGAACTTTTGGTTAAGCACAGAAATGTCCAGATGTTTTAGGCAGAGCTTGGTTTAGTGCCTAGTACATTCACAAATTAGTTTGATAATCATAGTATTCCCTGAGCAGACAAAACCTTACAAACTGATCAGCAGCCAATATAAGGAACCTCAGCACAAAGTTCTTACAAGTGTAATTTAACACAGATAGGGAAGAGAATGAATATCCCCAACAATTGCTTATGTGTCTGTCAACCTATCACAAGCTGAATAACATCAATACACAACAGATTTTCTACACCACTGCCCACCATATTGGACTCAAGA
The DNA here is from genome assembly GCA_023055505.1 of Callipepla californica brunnescens. Lineage (NCBI taxonomy): Eukaryota > Metazoa > Chordata > Aves > Galliformes > Odontophoridae > Callipepla > Callipepla californica. The sequence goes on from JALIRH010000005.1 coordinate 31,773,804, forward strand.
AGATTTGGCTTGAAAATATATATGCAATCAACATTGTATATGTTGGAGGCTCACGTTGTCCCACAGACTCTGAGATATTGACACTGAGCAGAACTAGAAGTATATATGCAAGAGATCCATTAGAAGTTCTCCAAGAAAAGCCCTCTAAATGCTATCAAAGTGAGGGTGATAAGATTCAAGTTTTAGGAACCATCCTACAGTGAAGACTACAAACACAGGATCTCCAAATGATATGGTATGTAATGACATAACATGACAAGACATAATATTATATATATGTAATATATATTCCAAATTCAATTTCACAAGATTAATGGGTTTAAGAGTTAGACCAACCTAGCTATTTCCTGGAATTCCAACCCCTTAATAAAGATAGAGGAAAAAAAAATGTATGTTATAAAATATTAAGATGAACTTCAGCCATTAAACAAAGTACAGTTCTTCCACTGAAGAACTGAGGTGATTTGGCCCTTACAAGAGGATGGGAAGAAAATAAGTATGAAAAGAGCTTGTTTAAATAAATATGTTTAAGGATGAGAGAAGAGGAAAAGGAAAGACTGAAGTTATTTACAGATTATGGCATGAGAAAGAATTCTGAAGTATTGTCAATTTTTGTAAAATTTTCTCATAAGAAACTCAAATCCTGGTGCACATATAACAAACTGTAATGATTGCATTTATAGTGTTGCAAGTGCTGTAAATGAAAATGGGAAAAATGATACTGGGATTTTCATTCTGTTTCGTTACATGTCAGCTGCACCAACTATCTCATATGTCAGAGAAACAATACTTTTGCCTGAGTGGTCCCCATGTTTATGGGATCAGAGATATCAATAAGACAAATCAAAGACACTTTCGTCTATGGGATTTGAATGAGGCCCGGCATACGTCACTAGAGATCCTACAAAGTCTTTGCCAGAACCACAGAGAACTGGAGTAATTCCATAGCTCTCTGTTTTGACATTTCTGAGGTTAGGCAATACCTCACTATCTGCTAAATATCATGCAGATTAGCAGTACAGTGGCTTGTCATCCTGGCTTTCGCAATAAGTAAAGCACCAGTAATGATACCAACTGAATTGACATTGTAGAACTCAAAACAAAGTTCTGTTTAACTGTATTGCTTATGATTTTAAGATTATCTATGTTCTCACGATAATTGTTGAGTTTTATTACAGCTAAACCCCCTGAACTTTTCATGCCCCAGCATGAAAAGTAAGTATAAGGGAGAGGTAAGAGCAGTTTAAGGAGAAAGAGTGTAAAGAGTCTGCAAAACCTCAGGTTTTTGGTGGTTTATTCTGTCAGTGAACAGACTGCAAATTAAGCCAGCATAATTAAACCAGGCAGATTAGCCCTATGAAAAATAATTTTACTCTCATTTATATCAGCTCAATTTAGCAACTCCACAACGCCAGAGAAGAGGCATTGAAAATGCAGCATCTGAGTCTATTCTTGCTTATCTTGGTAGAAACAGGAATTAATCTGGATGTAAATGAGTGTCAGGGCATCATGACATGTTTACAGCCTTCATAGCAGCACTGTATGGAGCTCCCTAAGCTGGCTCCAAGCAGGCTAGTATATCCACAGTGTGCTGGATTCAGGGCCCTGAATGTTTTCTGTTGGAATGTAATCATATCCCCTTAGCCTTTCAGCTTAGGCTTGTACAAAGGCATTATTATTACTATACAGAATGTATCTTGCCTGATAGGGTTTTAGAGCCAACTTGTTCTTTTCATGTTGATGACTGAGAGGCAGCGTCAGGGCTTTCCTGGTTGTCTGTCTTTTCTGAACGATTAATGGCCAGTTCATAGCAGCATTTTTCTTCCTAAGTGGAAGAGAGAGAATTAAAACCCTGTAACACCGACCATCTAAAAGTTAATGCAGAGTCTTGACTCATTCTCTGAGCACAACTAGAGCCCATAGTCTTCTTGGCAGTGTGGGCTGGTCATTGCAAAGGACATCTGTGGTGGGCGAGATGCAGATCCTTTTTGCAGCTCACAGTCTAGTCTGGGCGAAAATCAGCTTGGATGAAGCATCTAGTTGTGAGGCTGCCGATTTTGGGTGGTATGAATGCTACCTTTCTGGTCATTGTACTTTGTGTGATAAAAGTGTAATATGCCAAAATGCATTGATACAGTACTTACTTGGGAACACTGGAGGGAGCTCACAGAAAGAGACAGGAAGAAAAAAGGTGGTAAGAAGGAAAAGTTGTTCTAGTTATGTGAAAGTTTATGTGAATATTTACAACTACAGGTTGTCTGTCTCTTCAGTTGATGTACAAAAGTCCTAAAGAGGTACTTGTGTGTCATATTAAATACTAGTCACTTTTCTTTTTACTTGTATCCTGGCATCATTGTAACTTTCTATTTTGAACATGTGTATTTAGAAAACACCCATAATGGGCATTTTCTTTTTCATTTAAATTGATGTTTACTTGAGTACTCTTGTTTCTGTTCACTTGGCCTCATTCTCTACAGCCAGATATTTAATCTAAAATGAGTGAGAGGGACTTTGGTAAACTGTAGTTATACATCCCTTAGGAAAATGCCATCATATTCAGTGAACACAATATAATGAGGGGGTGTCCTATTACATAATTGGGGAGGCATTGTCTTTTATATGCTTTCTGGTTCACTTTTCACACTAAATTAATCTTAATAAGCATCTGCTTTGAGTAAAGAGAGTTTTGTGATATTTCAACCATGACCTCTCTGGAAGTCCAAATGATTTCACTTTACATTTCAGACTGGAGTATTCTTTTGAAACATTTCCCCTTACTGTATGATAATCAGTGCGTTAACATAAGCTGATTAATCCCATCAGTCTAACACTGATATCATGGCTCTTGTGCCCTTTCTCCAATAACCTCATGGCTGCAAAGTCGCTGACTTCTTAAGTGAATTCAGGGCAATCCTATAGATTATGTTATATGGGAGGTCAAACTTGATGATCACAGTGGTCCCCTCTGGGCCTATAATCTATAAATCTGTAACTCCAACTAAAAGAAATACAAACAACTGCACAATAGGAATATCTGAAGAAATAAAAGTTGATACTTTTAAGATAGAGCTTGTAATACTTATGAAAAGGATTGCATGAGCTGGCTTCATGCAATAGCTGGAGCATGGACTTGGTGGCCCCACAGTCACTTCCACATCTATTTTACTGTGTTTCAATTGCTCATCAGCTTGCTCTCATTTTTTACATTTGTTTTAAAACAGTTTTGATACAGTTACTAGGATAACAAATTAAAGATGGATTTTAGCCTTTTAAAGAAAGGCTTTCTTTCATTTCAGATGACAGATTGAATTGAGGTCTATGAATAATGCTTGTGTTGACCTGCCAGAATATGTCTTAGCAGCAATGAATTCTCAAATACCCAGGCTGTGCTTATTCATTTTGAATTCAATGAGAGGAAAGGCAATACAGCCCAGTGCTTAAACAGGCTGCATTTTAACATATCAGTGGCCATGTACCGCACTTTCTTTTAAGAAATAAAAACTTTGCAAAAGCTGCAGTTGATTTTGTGTGACTTTTTATAGTTATCTGCTTGTAATTACACTATCCTACTGAAGGTATTAAAGAAAGTGTTCAAAATTTACAGCAGAGTTCTACAGTTACAGTTCTCTTCTGCCCCAGTAATTCATAAGACTTGGGAGAGCTACAGCTCAGAGAATAGCTGGACTGGCTGAATATGGGAAATGGAGACATTTCCAAGAAAAGTAGGAAGTGAGTTTAGTAATTTATTCAGTAGCTCACTGAGGATCTGGACAAACTTTAATCATTGGTAAAATATAGACTGGCCTGGAGGGAGTAAATAGATGTCTAACCATTTCAAAAACAAGCTTCTTTCTTGCTCTGAAAATACATTTCAAGTGAGACGGAAAGAGATTCTAGCTCCTATTTGTCATTACCAATTTTATGGCACTTATAAATAGGGCTCAGATTGGGAAAAGGGTTGGCCAAATTCCATCTCCAGTAACTGTATTTAACCATCTTCATTTCTTCCCGTGGTGTCCATTAGTGATGGTGTTGTGAGGCTTTGCTACCCCTGCTGTGTTTTCTTCCAGATGCACCTGCCTTGTGCTGGCAGGTGACTACTTCCTGATAAACATTTGCTGCCTCATGGAAAGCTTTATGGGATTCTACAGATATTTGTGAAACACTTGGAGAACACTTGAGAAAGAGCTGCATCCCTGTAAGGTACCAAACTGAGCTCATAAAAATTAAAAGTATTTTTGAAAATCGTAGTTTCCTTTCTTAGGGCTTTATATGCAGGCACATCTTTCAGATGTGAATTATTTGGTTTGTGTCTGTACAGTACAGAGCATCAGCAATCCTCTACAGAGGTGCAATGATACGAATGGGAGATATCAAAATAATAGTAAATATACTAAGGTACTATCAGTAGGGTGGATTCCAAAGATACATTAAAATCCATTATTGTTTTGTTTTAAAAGCAGTTAGTTAGTTCGCTGCAGTGTATCATGCCACATGGTTTTTAACATCCTCACCTGTAATCCAAATTGGGAATCAAGGTTACTTGAGTGGACATCAGCTATCATGCATCACCAAAACCACTTATTCAATTCACTGTCCTCTTTCATTTCCCACCCATAGTTGCCCACAGTGTACATGCTTAAATTCACTGCTGTAATTCATATGTCAACACTCTTCCATTAACTAATCACAAATTACCAGCTTCATCTCTATAGCTCTGAGCACAGGTAGGTTTTCCCTTTGTTCAACACACTTTGGAGCTCAGACAAAGTTTTGAACTATGATTATAAGTGTTAAGATATGCAATGGTAGTGATATTTTGTGCTTGAAAGGACATATTTAAACCTGCATACTTGTAATTATGTGTTTAAATTAGCATGAACTTGTGGTGTACATATACTCCTATGAATACGTGTATGGAGTTATTCAGTGATATTTAAAAAATGTTTTGTAACTTTATTACCGAAAAATTAATCTGAAACACATGAGCTATAAATGTGGAAGTTAAGAAGATTTTAAAAGAATATTAAATTGTAGGAGAAATATAACTGTGGGTTAGAATTTCTCTTGGAGAAGAGTATTACATTAGAATGGCTGAGATTGTTTTACCCACTTATTTTCCATGTAGGAAATAAGGTGAAGTGTCTCTCTGGCTCAAAATTACCTTCCAAAAGTGGTAACACTGTGACTTCTCAGTAGTGTTTTTTGGTCAGATATGAGAAAGCAGGGGCTCTGCTAAGAACAAGCCCTGAGACTGACTGCAGGGAAATCTCTGCACCCTACACAGCTGCCACGGGAGCTGCGGGGCTACATCAGGGCTGAGGGCACAGCACAAGGGGACAGTGCCACGGGTTTCCAGCTTGGTGAATTTAGGGACCTTAGGTATCCTGTATCCCCGGGTGGTGGCTGGTAGCCTGTGACCATGGGTGGATATGATGCTCTGGAGCCTACTGATGAAGTCAGTTAAAGTTTCTACATTTTCACGTTTGCTTTCTTTTTGTGAATTCAGTTGCAGGCGTGTTAGTTTGGGCTAATTGCTAATATTAGTTACTCCACCAGGCTTGAAGGCTGCACAAACACACAGAAAATGTTACTAGGCATCACCAGTTAAAGAACACTACCTCAAAATAACCAGAGAAATACCATAAGACAGCTCTAAAGTCTTTCCAGTTGCATCTCTGCTATAGTCATATATGATTTACAAGATAAATAAATAAAAGATAAATTCTTTCTGTTCATTCATATTTTCTCACTAATTTGAAGATAGGAAGCAAAGCAGGTGTAAAGCTGCTAATAATATGTAAATATAACTGGTTATGCTTGAAAGGAGCACAGTTTCATGGTGTTTTGCTTTTGATGGCTTCTTTTTTATTTTGTTAGTTTATTTAGATTTTTATTTTAGATGCAAAAATAATCTTTTTATTTCGGTAGGCTTGTTTGCTTTTAGCACAATTTCTGCTTCTCATGTGGCTTCTTTCAATAATTCGTTATTTGTCCAACAGGTTTCACAAGCAAAATAATTGCCTGCAAAATATGAAAAGCCTCTGGCAGCTTCTTATTAAAGCAGTGTCAAATCCTGAAGTCCTTGGTCAGCTTTGCCACTGTTGTTCTCTCCCTGGCTCAGTATCTCGGGAAAAAACAAGTGCTAAGAAAGAAGATACAGATTTTAGCATTTGCTCCATGAATAGTTTGGAAATTGTTAGATATGAATTGCTGCTAACCAGTCCACTTATACATATTTGTATGTTTCATTTGTGCTTTGAAAACAAAATGGTGTAATCCTTCAGACTGTGGCTGATTTTTAAACCATGCCCACGGTGGATTCTTCTCAAATTGTGGCTAAATTAATGAAGAATTATTAAGTGAGGACAACCCTTTTCTAGAGAGCCAGTCGTATTAACGTGAACGTGGTCATAGCTCATTTGTTCACTTGGCTGATGTATGACAGCTAAACTGTTTGGAAAAGAAATGTCCTAACGATGATAGAACAGCTCCCAGACCGAGGGATCGTAACAATTGAATTCGTTTGTTTGTTTGTTTGCTTGCTGCTGCTTTTTCCAACTTATCGATTCGGTCACATCGTTGGGCGCAGAACCCGAGCGCCGATCGGGCCTCGGATCGTGCTCCTATTAGCAAACCAAACACCGGTTTTGTTTTTGTTGCTGACGTTGTTTGTTTTCACTGCCGTCTGAATGAGCCTTTTATGGCCCCTGCCTTGCCTGGCTGACTGCACCCGATTGTATTTAATTACATTTACTCGGCAGTTTCAGCCGGGATCCCCGGCCGTTACCCATCAAGTCCAATCACTATTCTTTAAATCCAATGGCTCAGAATCAGAGAATTTATCTTTTGCACAGTTATTGCCCAAACATCCAGCGTAAACAGGCGGGGCTCCCCGGCCTTGCTCCGGCTGCGCTGATTAAAGGCCGGCAGCAAGATGGATGGAGGCGGTGCGGGCAGCAGGCTCAGCACCCCGCTGCGCCCCAGTCTCTGCCATTGTGCCGGCCTCTGGGTACCAGACTCGCCGTGGTCCTCCCAGCTCCAAAAGGAAAGCTGGCTTTGTTTGCCCGTAAGCATCTGCAAACTGTTCTGACACATGATCTACCCTCTCAGCAAGGCCACTCATTAGGCTGATTATCACTTCAAAGTTTGTATTATCATCCATCTCTAAAGGCAATTAGGAATGGGTGGCTTTGAGTATCAGACACTGGGTGACACTAAGTGACTCATCTTTATTGATTCTTTTGTGTGCAGAGACAGTGATTGAGATGATAGGATTGCTGCCTACCTGCCCCTTTGACTGGTAAATACTGAAGAAAAACGGTGTGTAATTAACTGACAGTTAATATAGGTTCTGTTTAGTGTTCAGAAAGCACAATAGTGGAAGCTGCCCAAAAGGAACAAAGTAATGAAACTCCTTTGACAAGTTAAACTCTAAAGCCAACTGTGTAATTATCTGACGGTTAACGGGGGGAGGGGTGGACTAGGATTCGTGTTTATGAGACCAAAGGAATTCCTGCCCCTGAACAATGGGGACAGTTACTGACAATAATCATAACAGCTACACCAGATATTTGTTTGTGAAAGCTCGGCTTGCAGGAGACTGCAGCCGGGTACCCAACCCCGCTCCCGGTCTGTGGGTCGGGGACACCGAGCCCAGGAGGCCACAGCATGTTCTTTACGAGGAAATACTGTGGCAAAAATTATCTGTCCTGGATAGCGTTTACATGTTATGCGGTTTTATGTACGCAGACTTCACTTTTTAAGCATAGTTATAAATGCTCCTTTTAAAGCAGTGGCATCAGCCTTCTGCTAAAGCTGTCAACACCGACTTTATGCTTGTTAACACCAGCCTTAAGTTGGTCAAAATCAACTTAAAGCTGGTCGGTACAGAGGCACACTTACATCTTCCACCCTAACACAATGGCTGCTCTCCACCTACAAGTAATCCCACAGTGCAGTATTCCCTGTAGGAACAGTCTCCTTCTCTGGAGACGTTCAAGACCCGCCTGGACACCTACCTGTGCAACCTGGTTTAGGGAGCTGCTTTGGCAGGGGGTTGGATTAGATGATCTCTAGAGGCCCCTTCCAACCCCTACAATTCTGTGATTCTGTGAACAGCTTGTCCAGAAATACCTTGAAATCCCCTGTATGGGGATCACAATAAACCAGTAAGAAAAAGTCACATTCATGTCCTGATGTGATGTGATTTTGAAAAAGGGTATACACACCTACTTTCTCCTTTAAGGCAATAAGGAGGGAGCTGCTGAGTTATTAAAAGTCCTCAGAGAAGGAGTCTGATCACTGGAATAAGCCTTCTGGAGTGCTGAAGTCTAAACAGATTATCAAGTCATGCTGTTGGAAATGGCAACCTATGAACCGCTGCGGAACTTCAAAGAAGGCCTTCCAGAGCCTTTGGAATTACATTCTGTGGTCTGAGGTTTGTTTAATTTTACTTTTGATTTCAACCTGTTGGGAGAGGAGGGGGTTATTTTTAAATTTTGTATGAGCTGAGAAAGAGTAAGTCACTCTTTACAGTTCTTGTGAGCAGAGGGTCTCAAGGCACTTGTCAGACTAAATAATCCTGAGAATGTCTCCATGAGATGGGTGAAGAAAAGAGAGTCTAACAGCATTGCAGATTTTAGAAGTATATATACACACAGACAAACACACACACATATGTAGACTAGGTAGTTTGCTGAAAGAACACTGCTGAATGTTTACTTTCCTCTTCTACTGGTGTCCCATTGACCATTTTACATACAGCAGAGAAAAACTTTGGGGACAAGTAGAAATAGTGGTTAGGGCTTTTTATTTTTAACTGTCTCTGGCATAAATAATTTCCCTACTGCTGTCACTGATCACTTTTTGTTGGGCATGCTCACAACTAGAATGAAAATGTATCTGTGGAGTTTGTGGAGTTGGTGAAGGTCTAAGTTGGAGAGATATGGATTTGACTACTGGACTATTTGATCAATTAAGAACTGGTTGGCTGATCGCAGCCAAAGGGTTGTGATCAATGGTTCTATGGGTGGAGGCCAGTCAGGAGCAGTGTCCCTCAAGGATCAGTCTTGGGAACAGTGCTCTTCAACATCTACATCAATGACATAGACAATGGAATCGAGTGCACCCTCAGCAAGTTTGCAGATGACACCAAGCTGAGCAGTGCAGTCAATACATTGGAGAGAAGGGAAGCCATCCAGAGGGACCTGGACAGGCTGGAGAAGTGGGCTTATATGAACTTAATGAGGTTCAACAAAGCCAAGTGCAAGGTGCTGCACTTAGGTAGGGGCAACCTCAGGTATTTATTGAGACTAGGGGAAGAACTCCTGGAGAGCATCCCTGAAGAGAAGGACTTGGGGGTCCTGCTGGATGAGAAGCTGGACATGAGTTACTATTGCATGCTTGCGGCCAACTATATCCTGAGCTGCATGAAGAAAAGGGGAGACCAGCAGGGAGAGGGAGGTGATTGTCCCCCTCTACTCAGCTCCTGTGAGGCCCCATCTGGAGTACTGCATACAGACCTGGGGCCCCAGCACCAGAAAGATGTGGAGCTCTTGGAATGGGTCCATAGGAGGGCCACTAAAAAGATCAGAGGGCTGGAGCACATCTACTATGAGGAAAGGTTGAGGGAACTGGGCTTGTTCAGCTTGGAGAAGGGAAGCTACAGGGAGACCCCACTGTGGCCTTCCAATACTTGAAGGGAGTGTATAAACAGGAGGCGAAACAACTGTTTACACAGGTGGATATTGATAGGACAAGGGAGAATGGTTTTAAACTAAGACAGAGGAGATTCAAGTTAGGTATTAGGAGGAAGTTCTCAACTCAGAGGGTGGAGATGCACTGGAACAGGTTGCCCAGGGAGGTTGTGGATGCCCCATCCCTAAAGGCATTCAAGGCCAGGCTGGATGTGGCTATGGGCAGCCTGGTCTAGTGGTTGGTGACTCTGCCCATGGCAGGGGGATTGAAACTAGATAATCTTTGAGGTCCTGTTAACTCAGGCCATTCTATGATGTAATGATGTAATGATAAGTAAGGAAGAATCAGGATGACCTAGAGAACTGAGAGGTTTGGCATGTAAGGAAACATAACCTGACAGAAGATTCAGATACATTGGGTCATTAAATAATGAGAGTCTTGTGGCAGTGGGAGACTGGCAAGACTGTGTACAGAGGTCACATACAAGTCATACTGGGACATAATGAACAGAATGTGACATGTTGAGAAGATCTTTGGATGTGCCAGCAGAGGACTGGCCAAAGAGACAGCAAGGATTACAACTGTGCATGGTCTTTCTGAAGCTGCTGTAGGAGCAGGACATTGTACCAAACATGGATGCTCATTTCACCAAAATAAAATACTGATAAGATAGAAGTACAGAAAAGAGCTACAAAGCTCCTTGTAGAAGACTAAAGTTCTTAATTTATTTAATTTATCTAAAAGAAGCTCATGACCATTCAAAACCATCCATTTACTTACAAGATTTTATCCATCACACAAACATATCACAAGGCTCAGCATCTGGAAACTAAAATGTGACAAATTCAAAGTAAAAATAAACGATGCTTTAAAAAAAATAGAGCAACTGATCATTGAAAGACCTTACGTAAGGATGCAATGTTACATAGATGTATTGTATCTTCCTTTTCAGATTTAAATCAACAAGTCTGTCTTTTAAAATAGGCCAGCAGAAGGACCCCTCACAAAGTTATCCAGCTTGTGGAATGAAGACAGGTCAAATAAATTAGTGTACTTTTCTTCTGGATGTATGTCTATGAGAGGGTGAAGTAAAGAGGAACTGGAGAGAGTGAGCAGTGTGAGTGATGCCTCTATCAGGAGCTTGCAGATGCTGCTGAAGCACAACAGAACTCCAGTCCTGGCTCTGCTGCTGCTGGCATGCTGTGTCTTTGGCAAGTCAAGATGTCCTGCAAGGTTTGTAATCCCCCAGGCATACTTTGATTACCTTATCTACTCAAAGTAAAGTCATAAGATAGTACTGCTTCTGAACAAAACAGAGTCCAAATCTCAGACACAGGTATTATTGCATACAAAAACAGAACACCAACAAAAGACTTTAACATGGCTAGTTTCTCCCTTCTAAATCACATCCCAGGCCTCAGGCTTCTGGAGTTGCAATGCAGGATTGATTTCAAAGACTTGCACTGATACAACAGTAAAATGAATCAGTTTGAGAAATGTATGGTAGAACAGAAAGTAATAGCAGCCACTGGAAGAATGTCAGCAGGCAACAGTGTGACAAAGGGAGCTAACTATGCTAGCTGAAATTGTGTTAGATCCTTTCATTCTTCCCATGACATTTTCTTATGTTACAATAATAAGAGACATTTAAAATTCACATGAGCTGAAGCGTTTCTTTTGGACATGCTACTATAGCTACCCTCTACCAGAAAGTAATTTGGAAAGTCAGACAAAAGGAAGAGAAAACTTCAAACATAATGTTTGCTAATTCATTTTGACCTCTGCTGCTCATTTGTAACAACCGTTCTACTTTCTCTGTCTTTCACTTTTACCTTCTTTCCAATTTAATCTGATCCAAACAAATTATACATGAAAAGTCATTTTTGTTTAGGTCTTGTTCACTGAGATACTTAGCAAACAATCAACTGACAACAACCGTTCTACTTTCTCTGTCTTTCACTTTTACCTTCTTTCCAATTTAATCTGATCCAAACAAATTATACATGAAAAGTCATTTTTGTTTAGGTCTTGTTCACTGAGATACTTAGCAAACAATCAACTGACGAACAAGATAAGAACAGTAAAAGAAAGATAAGCTTTTGTTTAGATAGTGCAGTCACAGATAAAGACCTAGGTAGGCCTGCACACACTCAATAGCCAGAGATACTATCTTTTAAGCTGTGACACTGCAGTTGCTTCCAATGTATTTATTTGCGATACATACTCATAAAGGCTAATTTATGTTAGGATTACTTTATAAATTAATTTTAAATGTACACAATTCAGATTTCTTTTTTTTTTCTTCTCATTTTGGCTAAAATGAGTGAAGAAGTCTGCAAAATAAATTATTTGCTTTTGAACCTTTGTATTTTTAATTTGGAAAAAAGAAAAAAAAACATCACTTGAACTTACAGAAAGAGAGGAAACAGAAAAGAAGAAAAAACTGTGGAAGTTCCAATATTGGAACCCCTTTTTTCATTATGACAGTTTTATTAGTGGTGTAGGTAGACCTTATTTTGTGACTACTTAAAAGTCTTATGGATAAAAACATTTTCACAGGAGATGTACTGTACTTTGAAGTCAAATATTTCAAAACTTTTTATGAACATTAGCAAAATAAGCCTCATAGCTTTTCTACAGAGCAGGAGGAAAGATTAAGCCCTCCTTATGGATGGGCAAACTGAGTTACAAAGTGATCCAGTGACTTGCCCATGGTTCAGCAGCATGTCCAGCAGGGTGGGTAATGGAAACCTGACCTCTTGACACATACTTCTATTCCCTAACCGCAGGACCTATACTTCCAGAACACTGAATGTAAAGTAATAGTCTCTGGATGAGGCCCATAGAAAATTGTAGTCTCTGAAGGTATTTCTTTGGCACCTTTCACCAGCATGGTAGCCACACCATTATTTTTTAAACGCATGCTTCCACTTAAAGTACACTGAAAAGTACAGTGATTTATTTATTCTCTATGTGAGAAAATACGTACGTATGCTTAGAACACAACCAAATTTTTAATCTGATGAGTGTAAATTTTTCTAGCAAGATACATTAAAATGTTCTACTGAACACACTTACCACATAGATCAGAATAAAAACTTAGAGTTTGTGTGTTGCTATAAATACGGCCTCAAATGGTATTTAAATACGGGCCTAAAGGTTGTTATTTTTATAATATAAGTGACTGAGAACTTGAACCTAGTTTCTCTGTGTCAAAGAAAGGGGTCTCTTGGTGGGATGTCTTTGTGTAATCGAGGAGATGTTTATTTCCTTTAGTTTATGTCATATTAGGCTTGAAACCATCATTTATTCAATTGTCACAGTGCTATGACAATACTGAAATTTCCTAAGACAATCTAATGAGTGGATGCCAAGAACTGTACTGATTGGAGCCTTATGCTGACTGCAGACACTTCACAATTACTGGGACCCTCCTAGCCAATGCACTGTCTGTGGGCAAAGAAGTTTCAAAGACATGTTTTAAAGAACTATGGAAAGAGATGTTGCTTTTACACCTGTCCAGAAGATCAAAGCAGAAGGAGACATAAAAACTTCCCAGTGTCTCATGCAATAAAACTCAAGGACAGTAATGTGGAATTTGGCAGTGCTGAGGAGCAGATGGTTGTAACTGATCAGTGTAACTGTAGGAATGGAGAAGGAAGGTTCAGTATAACGTAGGAACGGAAAAGAAAGGGAAAGGAGAGGTTCCTGGAGTCCTAAGGGGAAAAAGGTGTGAATTTTATTCCCTAGAATGAATAATTAATGAAAGGATTCAGGGTGCCTGTAGTGAACACTGTGGTCAGTGTGGTGTACAGTGAACACAACAGCAATGTTCTGAATGGGCAGGAGGTCTGCAGGGCAAACTGTCATAGTGGGACTGGAAGTCAGAGAATCACAAGCAAAAGGATAGATATTAGAAACGCAAAGCATCAGCTGAGGAGGTAAGGGGAAGAATGAGCCATCAGAAAAAGTCCTGCTGTAGTAATATCAGAGAGCAAGCAGTAATGCAGCTTAACTTGGAATGAACGGTAGTGAACTGAGGAAGAAATGAAATTTGGAAGGAAGGAAAATAATTCTTAAATCAGATCTCAATTTGACTCCAGGTTTCAAACTTTTTTATGCTGGAACTTTGGCTCAGCTTGCGAAGGGTGGAATCACTCAAGACTGGTTCAGATTTCAGTCACAGTAAAGATGCAAGGTTTTGGTGTGACAGCATCTTAAAATAAAACCCCATATAAAACAACTTGGAGTTAGGTCTACGTAGAGGACAAAATATAGAGTATTATGGTGATTGATATTTGTTTGGGAGTCAAATTTGTTCTGCATGAAAAAGCCAGGGAAAGGGTTCCTCTTCTCTGATTCACTGAACAGAAGGTAATTGAAAGATCTCTTTATGGCGGGATTTACGACCCCTGAGCCTCAGTCGTTTTGAGCTAAATAATAATGCATTTGCATCGTAAGTGTATCTAATTTGAATTTCGCTTCCTGCCTAAACACTTTGAAAAGATGCATGCCTTGAGGTGTCTGCCTGAATAAAATTCCTGTGGAACTGAGGCTAACAAATAAAGTATGTCGTGGTGTGTTAGAATCTGCTCTGCCCTGGAGAATAGCTCCCCTGATAAACTGTCTGATTTATAATGACAACTGCTCCCACTGTTATATACAAGTATACCTTACAGTAATGGGGAATTAAAGAGGCTTTCATGTGAACCAAATATTTAGCTTTGAAGTCAGTGGGAGCTGAGGGAGCTCAGCACCTCACAGGATTAGTCCCTAGGGAATTAACCTTTTCACCTTAACTATAGAAGAAGTATGACATTTTGAGGACGATTTTTGCACCGAATAACAGGAAAGATGAAAATTCATAAGACTGAGCAAACTACTCTAATGAACACGGAGATGATCTTTTAAGACCACCTAACTTTCTGAGCACCTTTAACACTTTGATAGAATCAATTTCCATAGAAAGTAACCTGTGGTCTTCTGTCATAACCTTGGTCATAGCATATGTGTCTCAGAGAGGGACTTCATGTTTTGAGCTGCTGTGTTAACTAACCCATCAGCACTGCATTAGCTGCTCAGAAGCAATATCAGTTTTTATGCTTTCCTGTGAGAGACTTTCCATCTGCTTTTTACCTTTTGTTCCCTGATTGAAAAAACAAAAGCAACCATGAAAACCCAAATCATTCTATAGTTTCTTGGCCAAAAAAATGGGCTCTTCTTTTTTTTCAGGTATTCCTTTGTTGATGATGATATTAAAAGTGATTAAATTGGCTGTTGTGAAACAAACAGAATCTGCTATTGAGGGAAAAGACAAACTGTTTATAATTAGTTCTGGCAGCTGGAGGATGGCACTCCTGCTGTTTCTGCTGCTGGCACTGTAAAGTACATCATGTCACAATGCCTGAATTATCTGAGGTCAGCTCTTCCAACACACTCAAATTGCTACCAATTATTAATTAATTAGTATCATTATGGGACTGCCTTAAGGGCCCTATCATTCCCCTTGAAGCAAATAAAGTGACTAAGAGATAAAAGGAAGTAGAATGGGTTAGTGATGAGTAAAAAAGGTAATTCTTAGGACAACCTCATATGGGTCTAATCTTGTAAGGTTCCTAATGATTCCCAGCTGATCTCAAATGTTCTCATGATTTCCAAGTACATTTAAGTTCCAAGGAAATATAAATCAACTGTTGCAGGAGAAATATCAGGAGACTTATCACCTTATAAGTTGTTTCCTTTCTGGGGAGTTTAACAATAAACAGTGTATTCGGAGAGGAGATACGGGCAATGTTTTTAAGCAGCAAGACTTACCCTTTGAAGGAAACTTTGGCAAACTGTGTATTTCAATGGATTTAATGAGAACTTTCATTTCAGTAACAACTTTGGATACTGAACTTGGTCAAAATGCATATTTCTAACATGAAAGGAAATGTGGGTGCTAGAAGAACAGCTACTGCAAGAAGTGATAGTAATCTGTCATTCCTTGAGAAGACTATTTTATTAGTGTTATGATGCATTTTATATTCATTTTCCTGGTTTTTCCTCAAGGGTACGGACACCAATGCATGCAATTAAAATATTTGTGAGAGTTCTCTGTTAAAAATTCAATGACAAAAAAATCTAGTTTCAAACGTATTTAAGGTATATAAGCATTTAAATAGTGCAGGTACAAATGAAAGCTGAATAAGACTAATGAACAACTTATATCTATGACCTACACATGTACATAAAAGTAATATTCCTTCATAAAGTCAAGAAACTGACTTTGTAATGTATTGATGGCAACAAGATCTCAGTCTCTATTTCTTTCTCTACATGCAAGGTGAAGGCAGCAAGTATTCTTCTGATTTTATCTTTAGCAACTATTTCATCTTTCCTGAAAATAATAAGTGCTAATGCACTTTTTTGTGATAAAAAGTTTTGTATTTAAACATTATTTTCACATTTTATTGTCTTCATCACATCTGTCTTCACTTGCTTTTGTTTGGAAGGATTCATCTACAATAATTCAGGAGCTGCATCACTGAAGGGAAGTCCAAATACTGAATAGGTTTATAGCTAACATTTTGTCATCTGTCTTCTGAAATAAAATCAAGAACTCAGTACTAAAAAGCCTCCCATGCAATTCAAGAGTTAAATTACTTAAAAAAGGGTTTAAAAGAACAAATGTAATTAGAGGGGAAGAAAGATGTAGTTCATTAACTGGAATCACAAAGGTGATTACAGGTTAAGAATGAGTGAGACAGGGAGTCTGTAATTCCACCTAAGTACTGCTTTAGGAGCCTAAGTCCGTATTCATGGAAGAACATCACCATCAACATGTGCTGCACACTCTGCAAATGTGCACAAATAAATGTGAAACTAATGCACATATCTTCTGCTGTGAGGTATGTTTGGGCGGAACAAAGGGTGTGCAAGGTGTGTCAGATTTTTTCCAGAGTATTTTCATAAGTCTCTAGCCACTGCCAAGTGTTAATTATAAAATGTCTAAAAATATGGGGCTGAAGAAAACTCTGTGGCTGTTATAATATGTTGATCATATGTTCTCTCTATATAGAAAAGTTCCCAACAAAAACATCTATCTGTTTCTACATGTATATATGTAGAATGAAGCAGACTATAACTGCCTTGATACACATTTATAAGGAATGACTAGACAGTTTTTCAAATAAAAGACACATCTATTTGTAAGGGATAAATAACCTGGATTTTATTCTGGAGGTATTTTGTCTTCTTGGCCACAAGAAGCAGATGTTTGTAATTCTCATGTTTTTCTGCAAAATTCATTACTTGAATATCACGGTATCAGAATTCCAGAAAAGTTCGGCACTCAGCTAGACAAGTAAAAGACATTTATAGTTCCAAAGTGCTTGGCACATACCAGATCCCAGGGGATCCAGTTTATGGGGAGGGATTTTATTCCTTCAAGAGGTGCTGATGTCTTGAAAATCAACCACTTAATTTGGCACAAGAAGAGCTCATGTCTTCTGAAAATGTTTCTTAAGGACCACAATGCTATTATGTGGGAATAAGGAATTAAGAAGTCGAAGTATTTTGGTAGGTGACTGTAATTTCTGCACTGAACTCTGCTTCTTGCTTGTTTTGTCATGAAACACCAATGGCAAATCTACGCTGTTCTGCCTCAAATATTTTCCAGAAGCACTTCTCAGAATTAGGGGATCATAAATGAGGCAGAAGAGCTAATCTCAGATGTAAGTGATTTAGACCATGTATATCATTACTGTTTCAAAGTAACTGTCTCAGGGAGGCTTTTAAAAATATGATGTTGCTAGTATATCATTGCTAGCAGTATAACTGTTGTAACTGTATTTCAAGTCCACAGCCAATTGCAGAGGTTTATCAACATTTTCTCTAAACACACTGCAGTCATGATGTTTATGGTCATACACAAATTAGGGCAAAAGAAGAAAGAAAAGGGAGGATCTGTGGAGAATAAGAATTAAAACAACAAACAAACAAACAAACAAACAAACAAAAAAGTAAAAAACATAAAAATCCAGAGAAAAGAGTATTTACTGTGTGTTTTCTACTTCCCTGAAAATGGTACTTATAAAATATAGTAACTCTCAATCATTTAATACTGAGAACTTCATCCTCATCCTAGTATAGTTTATCTCACCCCATCCCAAAATCAGTTTTGTTGTTGACTCATAACAAATTTATTTACTTTTTAACTTCAACAATATTTTTTTGCTTGAAGAGGGGAGTAAGAATTGAACAAAGATTTCAGGATATTGTTTGCTGAAGGCAGCAAATGGAAGGGTCCAATATATGATTTTGCCATTCTTCCATCCAGGTATTCTGGTTTTACTTTGCCGTTTTTCAGTGTAACTGCTCTTCCATCATGGTTGTGTTCTAAGATGCCTTTCCAGGGGTCAGGACAGGCTTGCAAACATACTGTTTGACCTGATTATTTAGAATAATATTGGAGGCATTTCATTACAAAGAGGTGTCTCAGTGATTTGTACCTACAGGTTTAAGAAACAGTGTCTTTTTGAACAAACTAATAAATTAATGCACATGACATGTATTTTCTGTGCCAGATTTTTACTTCTGAAATGTATGTGTGGGCAGTTCAGAAACTGTATCTTCCCTCAGCAAAATTGTAGCAGCATCTATGTACACATTTGACAAAAAAGATTAGATGTCTGATAAATGGTTACAGCAGGCCTGAAACTGCAAAGTCAGCACTGTCTCCCCAGATGACCCCCACAACAGGCAACATTTTATAGCTGAGAGCTGTGTCTGATTTCCAGTATGCTGTTGCAAAACCAGAGCTACTTTTAAAAATAGTTTCAAAATAAAGTGGAAGCAGGAGACATCCTCCTGTGAAGTTATCCACCACACAAAGTGGTTTTCTACAAACACCTGCAGCCCAAAACAATATAAAAGACAGCTTCAGTGTGTTGTGACAAACACACTAGGGAACAGGTAATTTTAGTGATTTTTGTAGTATTTCAATGTTGAAAATATGCTGCTCTGAATCTGATGTTCCAACAACTCGTAATTAGAGTGCAAACAACTCCATTAGTTATCTCTGTAAATTATGTGGTTTGTTTAGTTGAGGTCTCTGTTGTTAAGCGCTGTGAATAAAACATCTTTTTTGTATGCCCGCATCTGGAGGATGTTCCCCAAACAGAGTTTGACACTGGTGTTTGAATAGGCACACTGAGGGCACTGGTATTTATAACCAAATCCTTCAAATCAGCGTAGACTAAAACAAAAGCCCAATGGCATTCCTGTGGTTTTGATGTGGCTTGTCAGACATACTTTGTCTTTTCAGGAACAGTGTATGTTGTACCACAAGTAACAGATCTAGACATGAGGGGTAACCTGCTACTGATAAGACCAATATTAAATTACTTTCAGAGGAGACAGAGGAGGAGCCACAGAAGGAAACATACTTCAAGTCCAGATTTTTTTTTACTGCATTAGATGAACACATTACTTCTTAGTAGAACCAGTGTAAGATCTGCACTTTTTCCTCAAGAAAACAACTTGCACCACAACCACTCTCAACTGAGTGGAAATGAAAAATACATGGCACGTTTCAGAAATAACAGCAGTTTTAGCATAAGAACACTACATTTAATATTCTTGGAGGTTTTCATTTATCTATCTATCTACCTGTCTGTCTGTCTGTCTATCTATCTATCTATCTATCTATTTTTATTTTTACCATTACAAGGTATCATGTGGTTTAGGTCTTTATGACCTTAGTTTTTTGGAAGACAGTAGGAATGAAAATATTGACATAATCTGTGGCCGTTACAAAGTGAGACCTTTTTCATTTGATCATTGCCTTCCAGTGGTATGAGTTCAGCTAATGTTTTATAACTGCCTAAGAATGGGGCCATGAACCTAGACAGAAAACAACTATAAAAACAAGTTACATGGACCACTTTTATTTTACATCAACATTTAACTCAGGTGGAAGGTAATCATCTAAAAATTTGATTAGGAAATGTTATGAACCCATTTCTATCTGGCATTTGTGTGTCTCTAGAGGATATACTGGATCTTACTTTCCCAAAACTTTCAGAGATACCACAATGAGTTCACAGAAGCTCACAAATCTGTTTGCATGTAGCAGACTAGGGACCAGAAACACATACTTTAGGATGTGCAAGCTTCTCTCTGTCAAAATTTTATCTTTTTTTTTTTTTTTTTTTTTTTTTTTTAATATTAGAGTGATGTGCTCCTGGAAGAAAAAGTCAACCCAGAAGGAGCCTGTATATGGCCAAATTCATCTGTCCCACTTTCTCCTCAACTGAAGAGTTGTCTCTAATGTTTCATCTGTCTTGTCTTCACCGCACCCAAAATGCAAAAAAAATCTTGAAGTTGCACATGGGAGCAAACCTATTTGAGCACAAGGGCCTGATCTCCATCCTGGTGAAGTCAGTGAGTATCTGTTAATTGATTTCAAAGGGAGCTGGATGAAGTTTCAGCGTCAGATACAACTCTTTGGAGAGTTATTTCAGGACAGAGTCTGGATAAGCAGCTAAATATTTGATTCATTATCTGAGCCCAACTGAATTGCTGATGGAGAAGGTTCATCCATCATTTCATTCTGCCTTCCAAGTTTAGAACTTGAGGATTTACCTGCTTCTCTTTCATCAGTGATTCACATCACTAACATGATTATTTAAAGCACTGCAGAAACAGAGCCCTCCCCAGAACTTTTAGCAAAGGCTCCTGCAGTATGGTGGACAAAGGAGCTTGCTGAAGGAACACTGAGCACATCTGACACGAAAGGATTACTGACTCTTTTCCTCTGGTTTAGCTGAACAGTCTGTGCTGTCTAATATCACCTCAGC
This sequence comes from Callipepla californica brunnescens, assembly GCA_023055505.1. Classification (NCBI taxonomy): domain Eukaryota; kingdom Metazoa; phylum Chordata; class Aves; order Galliformes; family Odontophoridae; genus Callipepla; species Callipepla californica. Next base: position 31,794,344 of record JALIRH010000005.1, read on the forward strand.
AGTCTTGGCTGAGTAGTTAAGCAAGGGACTTCAGACAATTCCCAGCCCCAATTCCTCAGAATCTGGAAAAGGTCAAAACAGAAACTTGCAAGTCTTCACTCCAAGTCTGCCATCATAGAATTCACATGTGAGAGGGTTTTTTTTAATTTTTGTTTTTTATTTTTTTACCGGAGTAAATTCTGGATTCTATTGTCCTGGTTTTAGTAATTAGGTGAAGGAAGGACTGTTTTTAAATGATACATCTTCAATTGTATTTCCAGTGAAGTATTTGTAATTTAGATGTTCATCTGTGTTCTGCTAGTGATCTAAGACTTTAAGGTGCTCAATACATTTAAAACACTGTGGATCACCTTTAACCACAGCTGCCTGCAACACAAGAGGATGCTGTTTCAGCTTCAGATCTCTAGGGTCTTCAGGGACTTGGGACCCTGAAGTCATTTGAGCTAGACAAACCAACAGTCAAGGGAGCTTGCAACCTCTGGCACTCTACCTTCAAAGTGAGGGTGCTCACACTGTGATTTCCCCCTCCATAATCTGGCAGTGACTGCGTAGCCAGGGGACTTTTCTGTTTCTCTCTTTTCTTTCCCTGTTCTTGATGCCTCTCTCAGCTTTAAGGCTGCTACACAGTTGTCAGAAGTCTGGCTTCAGTGGTCTGAAGGGAGACAGATACTGATAAATTTCCTTTTGATCTCTGCTCTGCAAAACCACTCGGTCAGAAAAAATAGAAGGGTCTGTGTGCGTAGGGGTTGGAGGATGTGAAAAGCAAAAAGCACCCTCTCATGCCAGAGCGAGTCTAACTCCCACTTCACATTAGATCTGAAAGAGGGATATAAAGAGTTTTGTATACATTTTGCAAATGAAGACAATGCACTGTAAGAAAATGAAGCCAATGAATAAAATGGGGGTAATGATACTGATCTCCTTTCTAAAGTGCTCTGAGATCAGTTGATGAAAAGAACTGTACAAGAGCTAGGTATTATTATAGTTAGATCATTGCAACTGCTTTTCTCAAAAACCTTATCTTTTTGTTGTATATTCATCAGGATTGGTGTTGAAAGGTTACAGTTTATAACAACTACTTTGTTGCAGTAGAAATGAGGCTGAAAAAGAACTTTTGTTTTCATGGGGCTACAGAAATTTGCAGGTATCATTTCAGCTGTAGCAGGTGACTTCCACTCAACTTTTTCTCTCTGCCCTGATCTAAGATTGAAGGAAGAAAATGTGCCAGTGACCTGCGTGCTGTCAAGAAGAACATGGTATTTAAAGTATGAAACGTTAATATCAATACATTGGCAAAAAGCCATGAGCTGGATAGGCAGGGGCAGTTCAGGAGCCATACAACTGCATTTGGCATGACTAATTCTAAAATATTACCCCCGCCTCTTGGCAGATCTTACTAGGTAAGATACTGTCTTGCACTAACTCAAAGCATCTCAATGTTGGTGGAACTGCCACTAATTTAGAACTGCCACAAACATAGGCAAAAATCGTCTGGGAGGATGAAAAAACTCAAAGGAGAGTGACTCAGTAGAATTCTAAAATGAGCATATCAATCTGAACTAAGATTCAAGGAAAATGAACTCCCCAAAATGTTTATATAAAACCCCATGTTATCTTTTACATTTCAGAAACAGGACTACCACTTTTAACAGCTTATAGACAGGTTATTGCAAACAGGATATTTTTGGTAGGATATAAAAAAAAATAAATTAGAATTGGAACAGTAATGAACAATGCAACTGAAAAATATTTTTCCTGACAAAAATGCATTATGCATTCTTTCATATATAATCACTTACTATCCATATAAAATAACTGGCAGTATCAACATGCTAATAAAAATTGGCAGCAAAATATAAGTTATAGAGTGCATGGGTAAAATGGCCCCTACACATGGTTTAACAAGGTTTGTACTGTGATGTGACTTCATTCATTTCACCACAAAATCGGCATAAAATAATGTGTAGCAGCAATGTCTTCCAAGCGTATGGAAACAACACAGCCTAAAGTCATATGCAAAGGTTCTGGTTGGGTTTCTGACAGATTCTAAAACAGCATAGTGACTGTTACTAAAGAACTTCCTACAGAATTTCACTCTTATTGTATGTTTTTTTTTCTTTTCTTTTTTTCTTTTATTTCTTTTCTTATAGCTGTAAAATAAAGATATTATCAAATAAATGCTTTCCATGAAAAATCCTCAAATTTTTACCAAATCTGTTTTTCCAGAGGTTTACTAAGCTGAAACACAAAAATAGGTTTACTCTCCGTTGGGATTTTACAGATCACGTTGCAAAAACCACAGTAAATGGATCTGTATGGAGTTTTTAGAAGAAAAATAATAATAGACCCGATTATTAGGACAGGAATGAACTTACTATTTATTTATGATAGCCAGGAGATGTCGTTCAAACCTTCCATGTAGGCAAGCAGCTTAAATAACTGCAGTCTCCAAATTCCAAAATCCAAGTGAAAATAATGAGGCAGTTTTGCAGGTGAGTGAATTCAAACTGATTTCAAATTAAGAAGCAGGGCAGAAACAGACTGAAGACATGAGAAGGACTAATTCCACAGAGGAAGCCTACAGGGTATGTTATCTGTTAGGTATTGGTTGAAGGATGTACTATTACTTCTGGTAGCTTGAATATTGCTAGTTTCAAGAACACGGGAATTTGTTTCTTGGAAAGAAACCTTCTTAGAAATAAATACAAATTAACATCAAAGAAAATTTGCTCTGTCAATTCCTCCATGAAATTTCACAGTATGTCTAGTTGCTCAGATCAGAAAGGGTAGCCATATGTTTCTCACTATCTAAAGGTATATTACTGAAAAAGGTCTTAAATTCAACCAATTGTGATAAATGTAGGAGTCTGGTTTATTGACAGTTATGTGCATTTAGATACACCTGAAGTTCAGTTAAGCCTTTAATGTATAGTTATTATTATCACTGAAATGAAGTGGTGTCTAGCTACTGAAATATTATGGAGAGAGTTATATGAACAGTGGATAGAAAAGCACAATCCTGCCTCAAATACAATTTAAAGATATAACAAAGGAATCAATTCAGACAAATGAGTGTAAGGAAACTGGAAAATATTAGGTAAATTTAACAGAAGTAATGATAAGCAAAGATTTTGTTCAGTTAGTAATCTAGCAAGTGCTTATCCACAGATATCAAGGAAACAGAAGTCTGTGAAGCTGAGTGTAGATATTTGCATGCAGTTCCTACTATGCATAATGAACAAAGTAGGCAAAGGTATGAAGGAACTTGTTAAAAATCTAATATGAATTGCTGAGAGAGACAGTGTATTTCTGTTAAAAACTTGAGACACTATACTGAAAATGAATAAGAGATACTGAACAGGATAAGAATTCACAGTCCAAAAGTTTAAAAAGTCTTTGACAATTAGTGTTTTGGTAAAATAAAAAAAAAAAAAAAAAAGTTGTTTGGAAGTGGTTCTGCCATGGAACCAGAGAATCACAGAATCACAGATCTGTAGGGATTGGAAGGGACCTCTAGAGATCATCCAGTCCAACCACCCTGCCAATGCAGGCTCCCTAGACTAGGTTAATTTTTCATTCAATGAGCTTGTAAACAAGGTAAAAAGCGAACAGGGCAATTTCTGGATGGATAAGGATAGACAGGTGACTGTTGGAGCAGGATTGCACTGATACGTGAAAGTAGCAAAAGCTACAGCAAGATAAATGGATCAAATGGAGGGAGGTAATTGGTGGCAGGATGGGATTGCTAGAGAAAGCTGAGTTTTGAAAGAAAGAAAGTCACTCTAGCATCTCTTCCTTGAGAAACGAGGGGAAAAAGTTGGGGTGAAGAAGAGAAAGCAAAACAAAGTAGAAGCCTTTGCTGATTTTCTCTCCAAAGTTGTGAGATGCTGTTTAAGAAAAGAGTGGTGAATACAGGAGGATGGAGAGCTTAAGAAGTGAGTCAGAGATGTGGAAAAAAGTTTATTGAATTAAGTAGCTTTATTCTGTGGAACATTACTTATAGAAATGGCAAAACTGGAGAAGAAAACACAGCCATGGTGCAGGAAATCATCCAGGCTATCAACTCCTACAGTGCTGTGCAAGATCAGGAAGAAAAGAAAGGAGTAATGAGAGTGTCAGAGTTCTGTTGTCAGAGAAAGGATTAAAACAAAACAAATTGTGGAGGACAGGGAATCACAGAGGCGGGTATTACTGGATCAGTGAGAGAAAGGAATCACTTTCTTGGGAGTCTGCTAGTCAGGCTTACAGATTGTTTTAGACTCAGATCAAGGAGTGGTCAGTCTCCCTGAAGCTAGTCATACAGTTCTATTATGCAGTCAATCAGAACTTAGGTTCTTAGATGTATTTTCTGCAGCACCTTTAAAGGATTGAAGTTAAAGAACAATAGTACTGTAAATGGCCATTTGTCACTGTTTTCCCTGTGCAAAAATGTCTCAAGTAATACAGTTAAGATTAACTTTCCAAGGAAAATGCTTTTATGCATCAAAACTCTATAGAAACTCAGCAGAGAAAACACACTTTAATAATAAACAGATAATTAAAACCACTTGAAACACACGCATGTGTTTTATTAGGTTAAAATCAATGGTATGTTGCAATTTAGTTATGCGGGCTGATTTAGTATCATGTTATATACCAGTAACAGAGACATGTGCTACAGGCCTAGTCATGAAAGTGTGGAATGCACCACTAACAAATTCAATTTTTTGCCCCTAAGTACTCACAATACTCTTCTTCTTCTAAAGGAAAACCGCACATCATCTCTTACAGAGAACTCGGCCAAAAAGAAAGCCAAAATAAAGACATCCTTAACAGTGGACCCTAAAAGTATATGTTTTGGGAAGAAAAAAAACAACAAACAAAGTAAGGGAAAAGTAGTTAGGAAATGTTGCCCCCATTCTCAGAGGAAATTTCTCCTCTTAACAGAGTTCAGATACTGCAATCATATTTCCACATCACCTAGAAAAATGTGTAAGTATCTAACTAAATGCTGACAGATATACTTTCTATCATTCTGGTTAAACAAATGAAGCACATGGCTGGCTCAATAGCCCACTGGGGATTTCATTCTTTACCAGTAGGAAATTTGTACTGGAAATCATATTTTCAACTAACTCATGTATTAGGTCTGACACCCGGAGGAAAACCATCTTCCTTTGGAGCACAAGGTCACTAATGCCAAGACAGCTAAATCATAGCCATTTCTATCAGTAAGTGCCAGAACACCTAGCAGGATGTATCCTTCAACTGCCACGAGGCCTCATGGGAATTGTAGCTAGAGTGACTCAAGCTGGGTTCTCCTAAACTTCTATTGACTGAACTTCCCATGGAAATGTCCTTGATGCCCTGTTACAGTACGGTAAGAAAAGTTCTCCTCAGTGACCAAATGTGCCCCCAGCAGCATGTACTATAAAATAGCTGCTAAACTTACTCCAAGACTGAACAAGTATTACCACAGTAGTTGTGCAGTGGTCACAGGCCTACTTTTCTACAACTTATAAGTGTAATAATACCGTGTAAAAGAAGAATGACATTATTTTGCTTTAAAATATACTTGTAAATTAGAAACTGGTATGAAAAGGAGGGGCTCGCTGTGGAAACTTTTGACTTTTGGTTGAAACTGAGTAATCAATAGCTACTGATGCATTTGAAAATCTATGATGTCATCATTTATAAGTTTACACTGAGATTGGCCTACACACTTCAAGTAATCCAGAGCCTCATTTTGCAAAAAAATCTTCTAATAAATGTCAGACCTATTTTCCTAATTTTCTGCTCTATTATTCTTTTTTCTTACATTTTTCCAAAGGCTTAAATGAAAGTGTTAGTGAAAGCCAGTTTCAAGCACTTCACAAGCTTATTGAGTATAGGGAACTAGTCAAGTTAGGTTTGTCAATTAATTTGATGTTTGGATTTTGAAATCATGGAAAATGCTTATGAGTTTTGATTAGCAGCTTTTGACCAAACTTCCATTAACAGGCATTTTTTATGACAGCAGTTGCATTGAATCCAAAAATATCTTACCTTTCTGCCCCTCAGTGCTTTCATTGCCAGTTTCTGCAACAGAATGGTTGTCAGGAAGAATTTTAAGGAAGGAGATTTCCTATCTCAAAGCAGAAAAAATATGAGGTAGCTGGTTGTTAGGAATGTGCCATGAGGATGCCCATGCAATGGTCTGCTTGAAAAGCAAAGGACTTGAATTAAAGCAGCAGAGGTAGTTGTCCTGCAGCTCAAGCAACACTGTCTGTGCATTATCTCCCACTTCTCTGCCAGAGGGAGGGAAGAGAAAAGTAACCAAGGATCTTTCTAGACAGCTGCTTACATTCAGATAATATCAAAACTACACTAATATTAATTTATCTGGCTTTTTCTGAGGTGGGTTAACCTGCCTGGACAAGATTTTTTCCACTAGCAGAGCTCTGTGGCAGTTGCTCTCAGAAAAAAGAGGAGCACTGGCATTTTCAGCTTGTCCTACTACATCTGTGCCCTGCCTCAGGGTTCAGAACCTCCAGTGAATGTCTGTGCTGTCTGCTTCTTTAGAGGTGAATCTTTTCAGTCTTTTTATGGGAGCTGTTTTAATCTGTTTGAAATCACAAAATAACTACTGGAGCTAAACCTTGAACCTTAGTGTCTCATGCCTCAGACAGCAACTTAATTACTGTGTGCTGCTCTCCTTTCCCTGTTTTGGGGAGGAATCTCATCTTCATCAGAAGTGGCATGAATATTCCACTGAGAAGTTTTGATTTTTACTTACTGACATGGATTGAAAATGACATGATGGGAAATCTCTGATGAGCTCTAGATGCCTCATTTACAAATACTGAGGATTCAGTAATTCAACAGCAAGAAAGAGCTCTCAGGCTGCCTCCAGTAAGCAGGCAATCTTTTTTCAAATTACTTTTCTAAGGACAGGAGGAAACAAACCCCACACTTGTTCTTAGTTAATGAACCCAATGGCAAAAAAAAAAATTAGAAAAAAAGTAATAAGACATAAATATCTCAAGTTATTTCAATGTTTTTTTTTCCACTAAAATGAGGTGCACAATGGATCCCGTAAAATCCATACAATGATTACTACTTTCGTGTCAACAAACTTATGAAATGAAGACATTTGATGGCACGCATCAGGGATGGTGTCTGGGAACTGGATCACTGAAGCTGGAACACTTTAACACTAGCAAAGTAAGAGAAGAATCAAAATCCATAAAACTTTTTAAAGCTAAAATGATATTTCTGGACCTTAGACTGATTACTGGATTGCATATAGTGAAAGAACATTAAAATCACTCGTCACTTTGCAGATTGGGGTAATATGGTCTCAAATCAAGGTGTTAATGTACCTGTGCATGACAGAATGCTAAAATATCACAAAATCTGGCACTAATGCAAGTTATTTTGCCTAAAACAAGGCAGCTAGATTATACCCCTAGTCTTTTCTATGACCTCTTTTTCATTTTATTTTATCAACTATTTAATATGATCTGGAAAGAAACGTATAGGGTTAAATCAAATGTTAGAAGTTGAATTGACCTGAAAACCTCTCTTTTATTAAGGTTTCTACCAGCAGTTTTTGAAAAACAATAATTTCTTCAACACTTGTGACACAGAAGTGAAAATATAGAAAATTCCTTCTATTGAAAAAATACTTTATAGTATCAAATTAAACTGAAATTGCCTTTATAATATGTAATTAGTATCATGGGAAATTGACCATATGGATACGTAACTTTCAAAGATTCAACACACTAGTTAGGCTAAGATTTTCCAATGTTTCAATCAAAGTATGTTTTAGTAATAATGTATACATACATAAACATTAGTAAAATAAGTTTTCACTTTAAAACTCTGATTAACACTTTGACATCTGAAGTGCTACAGTGATTGATATGATTCTGTTCATGTTTCATGCCAAAGCAAATTTGTTAGACAAAGTTGCCATGTTTTTTGCATCTGGATTTTATGATGTTTGGCTTTGTAATGGCTGTATATAGAACCAATTCCAGCACTTGAGATTCCGGCTAAATGTAATTAGTTTAAGTGCCTGGGAGGTTAAGGTTTATTTGCTTTATACTGGATTAAAGTGCAAGTTGCAAAGGTAGTATGAACAGACCATGTATGTTGCCTCCAGCTATTTGAGTACCAAAGACCTACACAACAACACAGGGCAGTGGTGGCCAGGAAGTACAGGGACTTTTGAATTTCTTTAATTTGCTGTAAGAAGACATTAAGTTAAATGGCCTAATGGTTAAGTGAAACTGCAACTTGCATATTGATTTTTCTGATCATGTTTCTTAGAAATTTTATCACACATGCATATCATACATTGGTACTTGGAGCTTGAACAACAGAAACATGCTGCCAGGTTCTCTTGACTCCTGTACTGCAGAAAATAATCTCACTGTTATGAGAGCTAAAGATTAAGAAGATGGAAGTGCACAGGTGATTATTTGGACAACAGAGCACTGTCTAATTAATGATTTGCTTTGTCCACTAGTGCAGGAGAGCAGATATCACAAAAATGATAATTAAGTCTCAGGCTCTGGCAGCCTATTTTTACTTTTTATTAAGTATACGCTAAAGTGAAATTGTAGCTAACTAACACTAAGATAAAAATAAAATCAGAATGACAAGGATTTTCATATGTGAAAGATAACTGTTGGCTATTAGATGTGGAGAACATATAAAGAAAACTCAGCCTTTTTGGCAGAGTCTACTTGCAGATGAAACATTTTACAAATGAGTTACATGTACATGGTTGGATGCTATTCTTTATTTACCAGATCTAATTAAATCAGTTTTAACAATTCTATATTCATGTAAAATACATGCTGTCACACTTTGAATTCTCTTTCATGCTGTTAAACTTTGGTTTATATACAGCTTTTTTTTTTTTTTTTTTTTTTTTGCCTTCCCACCTTGATACTAGAATAACCTGGAACTTCTGCACCATAGCCAACTGTAAATGATATGACTGCCAGACACTGATGGTTTGTCCTCTTTCTCAATCTCTAAGGAGAGTAGAAAGCTGATACCGTGCAAGAGCAGAGTTTTGCTTTGACTCCATTCTACTCTGTTGTGTTTATTTGTTTGCTTGCTTTTAATCTGGAATGGAAGATACATAAAAATGGACAGATATAGAACAGGTTTTAATGTCTGTGTTTCCCAACCACAAACCTTTTTACAAATTGAACATTAAAATTTTCAGGAATGTAAGGATATTGATGCAACTTAAAGTATATCTATACCAGTAAATAAAACAACCACACATTGGGACTGTTGGATAATATTTCAATATCATATCTGGTCATACACTAACACCCCGTGTCTATGTTCGGTTCACAAACACAGACGCAGTTCTATAGTTTTCATTAAAAAATGAATGAAAATTTTCCCAGTCCTCTATACTCTGTTGGTTCATCAGCATCTGTTGACAATAGCTTATTTAACTAACCAAAAAAATAAGAAATACAACATTAAGCCTCTGGTTATTACATTTAACTGCAGATCAGTAGGTATGGATATCTTACTTGCTACTAATTTTTCTCCATTCTTCATACCTTAGAGCTCTTCTAAAGTGTTTTCTCAGGAGATAAAAGAGGCTGAGTAGTGTCTTGCATCCTTTCTGTGGCTACTATGGAAAGTCCTCTTTTGTGCTTCCCTATTAAAGTAATGGTAGTGTTCTTTCAAGTTCCAGTTTTCCCCAAAACTGTTTCTCAATAGACAACATGAAAGCATATATACTTGAGAGGCCACACAACATTATTGTTTCATACATCAAAAATGGGAAGGAGCTCAAAAGCTTGGAGCTCAAAGTAGCTGACTGCATCAAATACTTCTTTGAGTCTGTGTAACAGAGAGCCTCCAGTCAAGATACAAGTATTCTAATTTAATTTTCTATCCAGTTGCCATAGAGGAACTAAAAATCATGCATTTTTCAAAATGTGACAACACTTGTAAGAAGCTGCAAACTGGCTTGGGGCCTGTTGGATTAATAATCTGTAGGAGCTAATGTTGTACATCCCTGTACTCCTCTGAGAATAAAAGAGAAAATGAATGATTTCTGTCCAGTGGTGAGGATGAAGGAGTTAACAGTAAGCATAATTGGCATAAATGCTATGGATTAAATTCAGGTCTCAAAAGAATCAATGGGAAATTTACTCTTACAAAGTAAGGACTTTTTGTCCCAGGTCAGGTGTATTTCTATATCTTAGTAATTTGTTTGCAACAGTCACAGATTCCCTACTTGGTTTTCTGAGAAATTATGTAGTGAGAGAACATCCTTCCACATTTTGTCATGGGAAGCAAAAGTTGAGAAATAGTAAAAGCACTGCTGCAAACAGGAATCACAAAAATGTCTGAGGATGATCATTATATTCAGTAGATTGACTTAATTTGCAGGTTTTGCAATGCAGAAGTTCAGCTGAAACTGAACAGGTCCTTCCTGTGGCAGGGGGTTGAAACTTGATGATCCTTGGGATCCCTTTCAATCCAAGCCATTCTATGATTCTGTGATTCTATGACATGCATCATTCAATGGCAAGAAGAAAAAAAAATTGATGTAAAAATCGATTATATAATATATAAATTGTTTCAAAAGTGTATCTTAGAATCACAGAATCATAGAACTCCTCAGGTTGGAAAAGACCTTCATGATCAAGTCCAACCACACCTAACCGTAATACCCTAACTCTAACAACCTACTGCTAAATTACGTCCCTGATCACCACATCCAGATGGTTTTTAAACACATTCAGGGATGGTGATTATCACGTTTTTTTTATTTTTGTTATCAGTGTTCCATATCATAACATCATGTCATGCACTGAGTTAATGCTCCAGTTCTGTGAACCATTGATAGTTCCAGGTACACCTGTCTCAGAAGAGAAGAACTATGTACCCCAGAGGACTTTGTGTTACTTTGTATTTCAGTTTTCCCTTCATAGGGAAAGATAAAACAGTTTGCATGTCAAAAGACGTCCATACTTTTCCCCTTTCTGCTCATCTTGGTAACAGCATTCATGCTCCCTAACCATCTCGTCTTCAGAATTAGAGTAGGGCCTTCAGTTCTTGGATACACTTTTCTCATTTTATTTGATTTATCAGCTTCAATTCCAATTATATTGTATTATATTGTGTTATTTTGCACTCCAAGATCTCAATTAGTAAATTAGTTTAATTAGTTTTCCTCCTCAGATTGTTGACTTTTTTGTTTGTTTCTTTGTTTTTAGGTCCATCACCCATCTCCCTGCCCTCTCCCCTTTTTCCCTTTTCCCTTTCCTAGGGCATGGGTCCCCCCACCCCATAAGTCACAGAACTGGGACGAAGCAGCCCGTAAACTGTTGATAGTGACTCAGTCACCTCCCTGAGGAGCCTATTCAATCTTGAAGCCTATTCTAACTTGAAGCTGTCTGCCTCTAAACCAGTTCTGTGTACAGTTAGGTCTCTTGGCTATTTATGTTATACTCTGGATTTATGTATAACCTCTTCTTTTTTAGAAGAACAGAATCTCTCAGGGCTCAGAAAACTAGTACATTTTGCCTAGCAAATATAACACTTCCTTTCAAAAACTAATTAGGGACAGATTTTATTTGAATCAACAGATCAAAACCAGAAATTATCTTCAAAATGCTGCATATTATTTATAGATGTTCACAGTAATGACTATAACAGTACAGACAGAGAATATGCTTGCTGAGAATGAGCCTAGCAGAACTGACATTTTAGTTACTTCTGCACAGAATATGAAACTAAAATGCATGAAACAGGAAATGTGCAGAAAAAGACGTCAGAAAATTATAACATAGGTGATATTTTATTGTTCTTTTCTGTGTTTTAGATCTCAAACTGATATCATTTGCAGTGTCACATCTCTCATTTTCTTTAAGATGATTTAGGAATTAAATAGAAAGGAGCTGTCCTGAGATTTGCTGAGTCCCTGGATGTACCTTGATGTTCCTTCCTGCCACAACTCTACCAGTTAAACATGTACCCACTTATCTAGATCAGGTAATTCTCATGGCTGAATTTTAACATAAATAACTCAACATTGTTGCCCTTTGTATCAAAAAGGGGTAGACTTGAAAATACTACAAAGTGTCGCACCTAAGGAATTTGACCTAGCTAGAATTAGCACCAATGTCAGCATAAGGAATGATATAAGAACTTGCTGCCAGCAGTATGGAGGTCAATTTAGGGCTTTTCAGCAGCAATCAATTTTTAGGTAACATTAAAATACTTGTAAGTGTAGGGTCTGAGGTTCACTATACTCAAGGCTCTGCAGACTTCCACCAGAAGTGGTCATTTTCCCTTCTTTGTTGACTAATTTTTTTCCTTTTTGTGGCAGCTGTAGCAGAGAATGAAGTAGTTCAGTGAACTGATGCAATAGAAAATTGTTCTATTCTTTTATATTTTAGTGGATTACTTTTCCATGGGAACAGCAAACTGTACTAACTTACCCTTGGGTCACTTATTAGGTCCAACACAAGTGACGTGGCAGGAAAAATATGAAGGAATGAATGCAAGGACAGGACAAGCCCTTTTGAGGGTTGCAAGTGCAATTTCATGAGATTAGTTGTAACATCAAACTCACCAGTCATCAACTCTCTTTCAATTCTCAGTGAATGAGTTCACGAGATTTAAATTCAGCCTTATGTAGTCACTTCCTGGCAAGTTAGACAAACATCTTAGATTATTTCTCCTTGATCATTTCAAAATACCACAACACATTCAAATAAATCCCTGATGATTTTACTACCCATTCTTAGGTTTATATTGTAGTGATTACTCGTAACTTAAAAAGCTGTAAACAGTAAGAATTCAATTTTTATTTTTTATTTTTCCAAGGCAACAGCTTGAAGCTCCAATAATGGAAATGGGTTAGATGTTGAATTGATAGGCAGTTACTGTTCTATGGATTTAAACACAAAGATAAGATTGGCTTGAACAATAGATTATGTGTTCTCTTAAAACTGCTTTCAAGTCTCTCTTAGTTCTTAAATGTGCTTGCAGAAGTTGTGAAACTTCATTACAGAAGGCATGGAGGCTATAAAACCATTTACAGACCAATGGAAATGGCATGCATTTGACAATTTTCTGTAGAAGAATTCTGCAGAAGAATTTCAGTCTGCCAGGAGGAATGTCATACTCAACAGAATGACTAAAGATTCTATCTAGAATGAAAAAGACCATCGAATATATCAGATATATCGGATGACAGAGTTTGCTTGAGTAGTTAAGCAATTGTATTCTAATTCCCAGACTGGGTCGTGTCAACATGTAGTATTGGTTTTCTCATTTGATCTTAGTCAAATAAGCCCTCTTATGCATATGTATTGGGTACCCAGTCTGAGCTGTGAAGTGGTAATTAACTACAAAAAAAGGAAGGGATGGCTTCTTTAAACGGCTTCCTTAGCCTGATACTAGTTAATGTTCTAAAGCAATTGTAGGTTACAGGCTTTTGTTGGCTTTGGAAATGCTAGGTTTGTATGAGAAATGTTTTAAGGAGGTGCTGATTTTTAAGCAGTTGCTGCTCAGCTGAGAAATTTAGCAGCCTCTCTGTTGGTTCCTAAGCTGTTATGGCAAAATCAAACTAGCAGACTGGCTGAAATCCTTGTCAAGTAGGAAACTTTAAATATACCTGCTTGTCTGCTGTTTGAAATAGAACATAACTGTTTACACAGCCAGAGCTATAGAGGAGAGATGAATTAGGCAAATATTGGTATTGCTTTATGACCTAAAAAGAAATGCAGCTCCCATACCAGGGCACCACACAGATCCACTGCCATTGCAGTCACTGCACTTCATGTGCACAGGCTTCTGGCTGCAGCACTTCCTTCCCCCTCTTTGCAACTTGTGGTTGACACAAGCTTAATCATTTCATAAACCATTTTATGTCTGGTAGCAAAGTGAATCAACAGAGTTTCTATGAGGTCAGATAATTTGTTGAAAATAAAAGATTGCTAAAAAAAAAAAAGGCTATACAGAGCTAACCTCACCAACACAGCAGTATAGGAGGCATCCCAGAGCGAGGTGTTCTCCTGGCTTAGAGGAAGCTGGAAAGAAGCACTGCATATTCCATGACATTGTAGGAGCTACAGCTATGACTGTAATAAAGCATCTAAAGAAGATGGAATTTATTGTGTAGGAAGATGACTGTAGTTTTTCACTAGCTATACAGAAGTCTGGGTAAGGAGTGTAGACTAGACTCATAAACTTCAGGCATCTATATTTGGGTAAGGTAAATCCCATCTGCAGTTTCTCACTTTCTCGAGGGAGCTGGGTGATGTAGCTAAGCTAGGGGCAAACTCCCAATGCTTTTGAAGAGAGAAGAAAAGTTTCTGTGTATGAGCTTCATCTAAATAAAGGAAATAAAATGATACAATGACTTCTCCAGTCTCTAGTGCACAGTAACTACATGACAGTTACATTTGCAGAATAGCGACTAATTAGTTTGTGCCAAAAAGGAGCTCTGCTACAATGTGAGGATAATAAACATATTACTATTTTCCTCAGTTTAATTTTTATTTTCACATTTTTGAACTATATTTCGTGCTGTGCTATCACACTGAGAGTTTTCGCAGTAGCTAGAAGTAAGAGATTCATGTAAACATTTAGTTACAAGGTATTGATTTCAGTGATCTTTTATGAATGCTTGCTTAACTGTCCTGAATAGGCAAGAAACTGCCCAGAGGCAGTGACCGGCTTGATCTCGGACAGGGCTTAGGCTCAGAATGGAGTATTAGATAGGCTCAGATTTTACATATTACACACATTACATATACACACTTACTTGTTCAGCTGTACTACTGATACGTAGTGTTCTGTCAAAGGAAGCAATGTACACATCATGGAAAACTCTTGCAGAAACTTTAGTCTAGGAGTAGTCATATCCTAGCTCAAAGTACACATTGATCAAGTAGGGCCTCAAACATTAGCTTAATATTGAAAGTGCTGAAATGAACAGAGAATGAGCAGAATGAACAGAGCAAGTTTTTATGCACACAATTACGTGCTATTCCTACTATCTAACCACTTATAAAATACTTCTTCCAAAATTAGATATTTTCTATATTGTTCAGTGTATCTTATTTATTTACAGAATCTCAGAATCATGGAATCACAGAATGGCTGAGGTTGTCAGGGATCTCTGGGTCCATCTGCTCCAACACCTGCTCCAGCAGGGCAACCCAGAGCAGGTTGTGTTTGGAGGCACACTCCAAAATCTCTGGGTAACTTGTGCCAGTGCTCAGTCAATGTAGAGACTAATGTCCAGTTCCTGCCCTCCCTGGTTGCCCCTGAATGCCTGGCTGCATGATTGTGAGCTCCTTCTCTTGCCAGCAGCAGGAACTGAGAGGATTGTGTAATTCCAGCTCGGGTTTTCCTGCTATTTCTCTTAAATATAACTTTACAAATGTACGTATTGCTACTACACTCAGGATCCAGACTGCAAAGTTTGGACACGTAAAGTATATCTAGAACAATTTTACATGTAATCTTTCAATGACTTGTACCAAAAAAAAGTTTCACCTTTAATGTACAACCTTTGCAAAACCCAGTGTTTGAACTTGAGTTATTCCTTTTTTTTTTCTTTTGTACACAGCATCCCACTGACTCGTGAGTGTCTCAGCTTCCAATTACATTCCAAATCTCAGTCTGCTGCTAAGCTTTTATCTCTGCTCCTATCAACTTTACTACTGAGTGGCTTTAAGGAAAAGATATAATAATCAAAGAGTGGTGCTCTTTTTAAAGAGGATATTCATATTTGTACTATGTATGAACATATATCTGCTGAGCTATAAAGCTCAGTAATTTCTCTGCATATCCTACTGCCAGGGTATTTAGTTCAATTGAAGCAAAGGATTTTCTAACATGCTGCATAAATCTCTTGAAAAATGAGCTTTTCCATTGATGTAGGCGCACAGCTACTCATTTGAGAAACCAATTACTTGGTATGCCTTGATAAAAAAGTAAATTAAGATGGCATTAAGACACAGAAAACAATTAATTCAAGGAAAAAAATTGTACAGATTTGTTTTGATTATATCAAAATCAAAGCTGGAAAATGTGATTAAACTAGAAAGAGGTACACTCATTACTGTAATCAATGAAGATTAAGACTGAAACATCTTTATCTGTGTGTTAATGATATGATTATAATTATAGCATTTTGTATTTGTGGTCCTGGATTAGATTGTATTTCATTTTTAAAAGCATGTGAGATTCCTCTGTCCTGTGTTTTCCCTACTTGTGCTATCACTGAAGGGCAAAGTTAAAGTTATTTTGGTGACAGACTACCCTAATTTTAATCTGTTTGGATTTCCATCATGTGTAACCAGACTCCAAGAAAACACTGACACAGATACTAACTTTCTTAAGGACACAAATTTGAGGTAAATTAAGATTATGTATTTACCTGGAGACTTTGAAAGACTCATCCAATACTCCAAAACTACAAACACAGTGTGGACTTCCTGCTTGAATGCTACATTCTCTAACTTGGGCACATGTAAATGCGCCTTCATTTCACACAGGGAAACTGCCTCCAGAGTTTCTCCTCACTCGCTTATGTTATCTTGAAGACCTTTATGAAGACAAAAATACATATTGGCATGAAGTGCAGCTTAGCAACGTAAAACTTAGACAAAGTGGCACAGGAAACCCCTTCTGCAGGGCAAGAGCTTTCCAATGGCAAGATTTTTATGACATCATAACATCATGTTGTGCACTAGGAGTTAAAGAGTTAACGCTCCCGTTACATGGATCATCAGTAGTTCTGTGTATACCTGTCTCAGAAGAGGATAACTACGTACCCCAGAGGACTTCACGTTATTTTGTGTTTTCACATTTTCCATTCAGAGGGGAAGATAAAACTTGGCAAACCAAGAGATCCCTCTTTTCCCTTTCTGCTCATCCCTCCAGCATGTGTGTTCCCTTGCCATCTCGCCTTCAGTGTTAGAGTAAGGTCTTCAATTTTTGGATGTTATTTGATTTATTAGCTTCAATTTAAATTATATTGTTTTATACTGCGTTATTTTGCATTCTGATGTCTTATTTAGTAAATTAGCTTTCCTCTTCAGATCATTGCCACTGTTTTGTTTTTAGGTTCATCTCCCATCTCCCTGCCCTTTCCCCTTTTCCCCTTTCCCTTTCCAGGGCATGGGCCTGTAGGTCCCCCTGCCCCATAAGACACCACTGACTCTAGGTAAAGAAAAAAATCTGATGGACAGCATTACAACATGTTGCAATATGAAAAGTTTGCAACCAATGAAGCACCTGCAAGTAAAAGTATCTTTTCTATACAATATATATAACTTATTGTAAATCAGTTTGTCACCATTATTATGTGCTGCTGACTGTCAAATGTCTTAAATCATTTGTTCCATTTGCAAAACACTTAGCACCGAGTTAAAGTTATTGCAGAATTTCTGCTTTCACATGACCCTGTTAATGCAACAACCAACTTTATAATAACTCATAATAACTTTATAATATCAACTATATAATAACAACTTTATAATAACTATAATGCTGTTGCTGCATTATACTTCAAATCTTACTTTGCTTCTTTCATGGTTAAAACTTATATCCTGTGCTTGAAAGAATTGCCTACGTTATAAAATAGTATACTTCCATACAGGAATGTTTTAGAGCTCAATGAATTTTAAGACTTGACAGAAGTTCCACACAGTGAAACAAGCAATGAAAATGAAATTAAAGATGCTTATAAAGAGTAAACTCACAAGGTAATGTCGAACAAGCATGAGATAAATTATCTTCCTAACTTCTTACTGATTTTGCAGTTTTTACAGCAATTACAGTGTGTCAGAAACTCCAGATTAAATCACTTCATCAAAGATTAAAACCCCTGTTTGCACTGACTTATGAAAATACATTTAACTGTTATTAACAGACTTTAATTGCACCAATATGCTTCTCACTTCTAAAAAAGGCCTTTGTTCTTCACAAATAGCAATGCAAAGGTAACAGTAATACTTTAGTGGCTTTTACTGCCTGGATGCAAAATAGGAGTCCTTAAGCTTCAAAAATCTTTTCTCTCAGAGATACCATCTTTTGCCTGGAGCTAAAGGAATTAGGGGATATTTACATGATTTAAGGCTAATTTTACAGCATATTATGTTCCTTCTCTGCTATGGAATCAAATACTAAAGGATTTGATTTTTTAAAATGTAAATAAAGGTAAAATGTAATAAAACTATTGTTTGTATGGGAAATTTCCATGTTAATCTGGAAACAATATGCAATATTTAAACTGTGTAACTTGGTGGTCAGCAACAGAAAAAATAACAGTGGCTCTGGGAAGATAAGGACATGTGATAATGCATGCAGAATTCATACGAGACACTTGAAATAAAGTTAAAAATGGCATTTTAGCTTTGTCAGGGAAAAAGGAAACAGACAACGGTATGTACAAAAGAAAGGCTACTAAATGTGATGAACAGTCATTTAATCAAATCTGTTCTTGCCATTTATAAAATGAATTTCCAAATAGTCTATTCCAACTATGACCAGAAAACTTCAGCAATGTTTTGGTGAGAGAAAATGCAACATTAGAGAAGATGAGAAATAGCTCTTGCTTTTTTTCTAAAGATACTGTTTAGCTCAAGGCAACTACAGGGAAAGACTCAGCTGCCAATATATAGAACCTCTGGGAGAGCTATTGTTTTATGTGAACAGGAAACAAGGGAAATTGCTAAAAAGAATGAAAGATGGTTAAGGATCTTTGAGAATAATATTCTGTGATAAATGCTTGGGCCAGTTAAAGGGAAAGATGCGTGGAGAAAACTATTGAACAAGTGACTGTGGGAGGTCTATGATGAGCCAAATCCAGCGAATGGGGTGAAATCTCAGTGACCTGAGTGGGTAGAGTATGTGGTTAAGATGATGGAAGACAGACCAGACAGGCTTATTTTGGAAAGCCATCGTTAGGAGTTTCAATCCTCAGGCCAATGAAGAAGAACATGGGAAGATAATATTGAGCAAGACCTAATTGCATGTAATATGAATTACCATCAAAAGGAAAAATATGCATTTGGCTAAAAGATGTAGGAGAAAATCTGCCAAAAACCTTTGGTCTACAGAACTGAGGGATAATAGCACACAGATTCAAGGAAATTCATGTGATTTCTCTCATCTTAATTTTGGAATAAATTCACAGAGAAATGACTGCCTTCACTCATGCTAGAACTTCTTGCAGTTCATTTTGAGGAAGACAGTAATGAAATGGCTAGCAGTTGCCTATTTAGTGGCTAATGTTTCCACGTGCAGTTAGGAATGAAGCAGGAAGATGATTGCCTTACAGCTCTATGTACAGACACAGGGCTCACTTGTGGGACAGATGAAGCATGAAACATTCTGCACCAAGAAAAACAGCAAAAAGACACCTTACCTTTCAAATTGCATTGTAACTGTTCCCAACTCTCTGTATAAGAAGAATTGTGAAAGTGACCAGTTGCCCACTTGAAATTATTACACATACATACTTTGTCAAATGAGAATAGTACATGAACAATAATGCCACGAGCATCTAAGTTAGCAAGTCTGCATCAGAGTAGCTTGTGAATCAGAGATTAAATGAACTTCAGGTATGCAAGGTATATAAAACATGCCAAAGCAGCTCTATTTTGGGGGTTAAAATTCTTGTTCTTAATATTAGAATTTTAAGCCACAGGCAGTAAACCTTTAACAAAATATCTGCATTTTCTGAACAGACGGATTTCCAGGTAAGATGTACAGCTGATGCTTAATTCACATGTAATTTCTGAGTTTAGGTTTGAACAGCAACATAACCTGTAACACATGGTACTTTTTTTGTTAGTGAAACCTGATTTTTCCTTCAGTACCACCCTTAATGCCTTCCAATTAATGCTTGATTTTCTGCAAAATATCCCTTTCAAGGCTCTCACTGAATACAAGTAAACTCTCGAATCTGTGTACAGACCTGCCGTTTTCAGAACAAACACAAGAGGGGGCATTTAGATGATGCTGTGTCACTTCTTTAAATACTACTCCATAAGCTGTCAGCAAAACACTGGGCATGAGTAATACATTTGTAACTTTTGGCTCTAATTCCCTCTCACTCACTTTCTACTCATGTCATCACGTAACTTCTTAAATAAAGACACAATTATCACTTCAGTTCAAGAACTAGACTCTGCTTTCCTTCCTCTCTAGGAACATTCTATGTACTACATCGTCGATTTAATCTTACGTTACACACACACACAAACACACACACTTATAGACAGTCATGCACCAGATCTACATGAACATTGAGACAAGATTCCTAAACTTCACAGACCACAATCAAAAATAAACAAGCAGTTAAATCATTCCACACCCAATTTATAGTTCACTGATGAATATTTTTTCTCAGCCCCAAGTACTTCCCTTTCATCACTCACAGCGCACATACTCCCACCTCTCTGCAGAGACACCAGCATACAGCTGTGTACTTCATGCAGTGTTTAGTGGTTATAAGTTTCTATGTTATAATGATTATCCCATAGTTGGTGTGGTTTTCATGAATTACATTTTAAGTCATTCTGCATGTGGTTTTCTGTAGCGATGTTTAAGAAAGTGAGATATAGTGAAAACCAGCAGCTGTAAACTTTAAGTTCAAGGAAAAGTCTGCATGGTTGATCTGTGTTTTTTTAATTATTTTTATTTTTGGTGCTTTTCTACACTTTTTTTTTTTTTTTGAGGATATTTTAGGTCCAAAGTCTGTCAAAGTGCTCATTTTGGTGTGTTATTCTAATGAGTGGTGTTATAGCTGTCTTTTGTTGTCCAGAATACACTTGGAGACATACAGGCTGTAGAAGTAACAGAAAGCAATGACAGGGACAAATTCATACAGTATAGGTGAAGGATTATAGTTCATATGGAATGTCCCGTGTTTCAGTTTCCTTACTTAACAAATGGATCTGGTTCCAGTATGGAAGAAAGCACCACCTATGAAAACAACATACGTCTCGTCAGAAGAACTGGATAGGGAAGGGTAGACAAATGTGTGACATGTTCCTGACTGATTTGATTTTGCTTTAATATCAGTTTACTGTAAGTTTGTTACAGTACAGTGAAGTACATAGTAGCTAAGCAACGATGCAGTGGTTGTCTTTTGCAGGATTATATACCATTCACATACAGGTATGTATATGAACAAGATTGTACAAGATCAGAGTCTGACAGAAGCAAGAAACTGGCAATGAGGCTGGCATATGAGTCCTTACAGGGAACTTGTCTGGCATGAAAATGAAAGATGAATAATGAACAGGTGACCAGAATACAGCGAGGAACCTTACTTCAAAATTAGTCAAGTTACTGCAATGGCATTTGTGGAAACTAACCATGCTTGAATGAGGCCTCTACCTCACTAGCCTGGAAGCAGTTAAAGAAAAACAGAAGGGTATGTGCATTTAGTTATCACGTCCTTTGGAGTATTTAGCATCTATTGCTGTTAGAATCACAACTCTTGACCTGATTTTACTGCAGGCACTATTCTGAAACATCAGTTTTTCTGAAAGTACCCAAAAAGTTGAAAATATTCAGTTATCTCATAAAAACCTGTGATGCAATAAGATGCATGCAGATCTCTGTGTAAGTTACTCAAGAAAAAAGACAGGATAGAATCTCTCCTCTGCAGTAAACACACTTCTTAGTCTCAAAGATATAAAAACAAATTATCCACAAACTATTTCTGCAACTTTCCTCTCTCTGTGTGTGCTTTTATACTTTGACTTGGAATTGAAGCAACTGAAGTTGGAAGCGATCTTCCCTTCACCTCACTAAATTCAATCTTTGGCTCAGAATAAAGACTCTTTAAAATCTAAAGCTGAGGTCACGCAGAAGGCTAAAATACAGTAGTACACAGCTAAACTTATGGTTTCTTGCATTAATCTAGCCACTTTAACCATGCATAGAATACTCCATGAAAGTTTGTACTTTCAACTGATAATTGTACTTAGGAAGGCTATCAGTTGCATTCTTTGCTTAACAAATGGCTGAATTTCAGCAGTAACTTCTCTGTTTACCCAATAACTGTTTGGACTTCTTAGCTATTTTCCCTGCATTTATGACAGTTAATCCCCTCTGTGATTTGAGCACTTTGGGTGAAAAAGAATGATTATATTTCTGCTATTTAGCTTTCAAATTCACTAGTTTTTCTCTTCTGATTTATATTTATGATCTACAGAAATGCTAATCCAGCAAAGATTAGGGAATAAGATGTAACAGTTCGGGAAACCAAACAAACTTTTCAATTCGACAGTGAAAGTTTGACAAAGGTCACCTGACATCCTCCTTTTGCCACTTTGCTAAGTGACACATCTTAAGCTTGGTGCCTAAAACTGTGCTATTCTTGTGGATAAAAGCACATCTTAATACAAAGGCCAAAAGCAATGATGACACATCTTTCCCCCTGATATGACCTGAAATAATGACACGATGCTTGCACAGCAGTCAAAGTTAGACAGTTCCTAACAAAGCAAACGTTTGGGGAAGCAGCATGTGCTGTGAGTCTTCGGGCTGGTAAATATAATGACAAACAATGCAGGCAAAGCTGGTAGAAAGGGAAAATAAATTAATCTGTCCTCAGTGTTGTCTGGAGGTGGCTCAGCTATGGAGCTTTGCAGTCACATCCCCTCTGTGGCAGCTGATGGGGAAGTTGTCACACTGAAGGGACTGCAGCTGTGCTGAGACAGTTACCAGACTGCAGGCTCCCAACAGGAGTTTTTCGTGCGTGTGCAATGTCTCTAGTTTTATTTCATATGGTCAGATTCTGAGTGGGGATATTTCTTAATCGCAACAATTTTTCCTCAGGTTCACAGCCAGCAAATTCCTGATTCGCATCAACACGAAACATTCATTCCAACTGTGGATATTCATTCAGATCACCCTCCAGGAACAAGGTCTTTCCTGGACAAAATACACTTACATTTCTTTGAAGTACCGAAGTCTGAAAAATTCTTTTCCTTTGATTATACAAAGTTGCTGTCTCCTCTAGCAGCACAAAAGCAAAGGAAGCTTTGGGCTACAGAGGTGCTGTTGGATCCAAGTCTAAATTTTAGACAATTTCTTCTGCTTAGACACAGTTGAGTCACTTCATTGCCTCATTAACTTTCCTTTGACACAATTTGCTTGACATACACTTCTTAGTGTTGTGCTTTGGCTCTCCTATAAACTTTTATTTATTTATTTTATTTCAAGGGTTTTATGAGCATGGGGCATTAAAGCAAGCACAACTACAGTTGCATTCTCCCATTGAGAGGCTGCTGGCCTTAGTTTTTACTCCTCCAGTTTCAATTTCTTTTAACATATGATTGTAAGATAGATTGCACTGAAACTACTCTTTCATGAAGAAGATTAAAGGATCCATGAATCTCATGCCATTTCAAAATGTACATTCACTTGAAACTATGTGCACTTCAGGACATTTTCTCTAGCATGTTCTTGGTTTATTCATGAGTACTGTGCATTACCAACAAATAATTCAATGCCAGGAAGTAGTCTTTCCAATGAAGTCTTTGTAATTATTTGTTATCTAGTAAATTATTAGTGAATTTTTACTTGATCGCCTGCCAGGTTCAACATGTTGAAGATGAACACTTTTCTACAGTGTGCTATATCTATGTAATCCTGAGTTCTATCAGCTATGACAGAATGGTATTGTGAACCACAATTAATTTCCTTTACAATAGTGTGGATAACTTCATGGCTCATTAGACTGATGATTTCATTCTGAATTGTTAGACTTGTGTAATCTTGTTTTCTCTTCAGCTAGCTTCCCAGGGTCTCATTGTCATTGCTGTGAAGCTTCAGTAATTCGATAAAATTCTCCTCATCAATCTGATGGCCATGAATTAGCAAGCCCTGCCTACTCCAGTAATGTACAGAGAGTATTATTTTATACAGTGAACAAAACTGATGTCCTGCTTAATGTTTTTGCCTGCTTTATCCTTCAGACATTAAACAATGCACCATGTCAATATTGCAATAAGTTGGTAACAATTAGAACAAGCTATTAGATAGCGGACATCCATGGGTGGTGGAATGTTGGCAATGGAGTGGATTTCTCTTTCTCCCCTCCACTATTACTGACTCAATTCCTTCTGCTGCTGTTTTAGGTAAAGCTTCATGTCAAATGATAGAGAGGTAAGACACTGAGTGGTCAGCTGACTCCTTATAGGAGTGAGTTAATGACACCACACCAAGAGACATAAGAAACAGCCATAGAAAAATGAAAATTTCTGTTGTAGAAAAAAAGGGTTATTATTTTTAATGAATATTTTTGTAGGATAATATAAACATTAACTGCTGTTTCTGGTATTACGAAGTTTGAAGAGTATTTGCATGCCTCAGTCAGCCAAAACACCATGCAATGACACCATTCTCAGACCTACACCAAAATATGGTGCTTTCATGAATGAAGTTGAGATGACTTGTAATTGTATTTTTCCATCTCCAGAAAAACAGTACACAAGATAAAGGGAGGGGCAAGAGAAAGTGAGAATAAGAATAAATTAATTTTAGGAAAAAATGGAGAATGGAAAAGCAAATGCATACCGGAGTTAACTGCTGTTAAACTAACATTCAGGTATGAGGACAAATGAGTTTTTATTTTACACATCTCATCAGAAACACTGAACTACATTTGGTACTCAGGGCAACAGATCTGTCATGCATAGTAAGCTTAGAAATACCAGGTGTGTTAGCACACACCGAATAACTGAAGTCAGAAGTTGAGAATGGCTTGCACATTTCATTATTCAACTGTTTGTGCTTTGGTTCCCATCTATGGGTGGAAACAATTTTAATATTAATATATAAGCTTTTAACAAAGATGAATGCATCAATGATTAAGCACAGTCATACAATAAACTGAGACGATGCTTGAACATATCTAGAAACAAGCCTAAAACCAAGACCTCATCTCACTCTTGTTTCTGAAGAGCATAATGAAATAAATTTCACAACAAAATGCTTCTTTCAATAACATTTCAACTAAAGCATTTTAAATGATATGAATCATGCAGCATGAATTATGAAGATAGTTCCAGTTTGTAATGGAATTTTTATGTTCTGACTGATTCATATTATAGCACTGCTCTCTTTCACTGTCATAGTTAAACACTGGAGAGCATCCAAAGGGAAGTGGACAAAAAGGAATTAATGAGTGAAATGTCTGGGCCACATTTTAATGTCATAAATAAAACAGAACACGGAAAGATCTTGTTTGTCATCCATAAATAAACAACACTTTGGTTACTCTATATTTAGAATGTAACTAAATTGTGCTATTTTCTATTTTAAGTAACTGGATAATTCACAAATTCGTATTCTTTACATGTAAATGCATAACTGCATTTTCACTTTCATACTTAATTAGTATTTTTAAATCTTACTGCATTAATCATAGTGTATATTTCAAAGTAAATATTTTGAATCTTATAGCTAATTCAATTATAAATATAGAGAAGAATAAGTATACAGTGTAATTAGAGAGTAACTGTAGAACCTTTTTTGGCATCAGCTAAACTGACAATTGGTTAAATTCTTCATAGAAAAAAAAAAAAAGAAGAGATGGAAGATTCGATTCTTTTGTAACTTCTGCAGTGGTCTCTCAGCTACCACCTCAACTACCCTAGTAATTTTAGGCATTTTAACATAAGTTGTATAATGTTTTATTGTGATCTTCGAATCTCAGATGACATTTTCTGTGGGGCACAGCCTTTAATAGTATAACTAAATTGTTGTTCACTTCAGAAAAAAAAACAACAACAAAAAGCCTGCCTGTTTTTGTTTGATCTAGGTGGAAGACTGGCCATGGATTCCATTCTGACATTTGGAAATACGGGTAGAATTACAAAACTGTGCACCAAAGGTAGATTTTTTTTTTCATAGTAAATTACAGGTATTTTACACATATTTTCTCAAAGAAATCCTTCACTTTATACTTCAGTACTGTGACAAATCCATCACAGCCTTTTTCTTTTTCATAGAAGGGAGGAGACTGAAATTTACTGCAGATTCCTGGGTAGATCTATGTGCCAAAATGTCTGCTTCATTTTGCATTTGATCTTTGTGTAATTACTTAAGTTAGTTCTGACGGTCATCATGCTCCAAAATGCTATAGCTTATTTACTGACGCTCAAAGTTTTCCTATGCACAAGACTTCTCAAAAACCAACACCAGTCACCACACAGCAAACAGTATTTAGGATTACATTCAACACTTGTTGAAGTTAAGCATATGATGTCTTTCTCTTATTAAGCTTTCAGTACTTAAGATAATGCCACTAGATCCTTACTATCCAGTTTCTTCACTATAGATATCTTATTAAATCGCCTGCATTGTCTTAGCTACATTCCCATGTGGCCTGGATAAAAGTGTTCGCATTATTCTGAACACTCTGAGTTACCATACAACAATCAATTCATTTGCTACAGATTCTTTTTTTTTTTTTTTCTCAAGTCCTCTGTACTATGAGTTCTATTCTCACCACAGGCACCATAATCATAAACAATGATTTATACCCCAAAGGGAAACAATATGACCAGCAGATAAGCAATACACTGATATTATTTCTTACTTCCTCTTAACTATGGTAAGCAATGGTCTCTGGGTAGGATAAGATCAGAAAGGTATCTTTCAGGCCAGACTTGATAGAAGACAAAGAAATAATTTGGACATTTTAATAGAAACCTCACAAACAAGGGAGAGAAAATATTAAAGTGCTAATTTGGGACTTGCACAAAGGCAATTCACATAAATGATAAATGACGTTTGGATACTGTCTAGAGATTATATGCAGTACTTATATGAAGTACTATGCAGTACTTCATGAAGGCTTTTGTGACTGAGGCAACGAACCTGACTAGGATCTGTTAGAGAAATTGGAGCCAACTGAGATACACCACTGTAGAAGCGATGTGATCAGAGTGATCAACAGGAACTCTTTGGGTTGACATGTATGTGACAAAACTGCATTAATTACAGTAAAAATGTATATAAGAAATTGGATAAAAAATTACCTGTGTAGATAGAAAGCTATTTATAAGAGGTTATAGAAGTAAAGAAACCCTATAGGAATTAAGCTTGCAGGTGATCTAGAGGTATGAATGTATCCTGGAGAACTAGAAGATAACAGATAGGCAGGTCAGATTTAGAGGAAGCTTTAATGACTTCGAAAGAAAAACAATGTGAGATTCCCATAAACAGGATCTTGACCATCTGAACACATAATTTTTAACAACTTTTGCCTGCCAATGGAATAGCTACATACTATTTTTCTTTTAACAAGAGGATAAATTATTTTCATCTTAACAATATTCTTAATCCAAGAAACGCAATCTTCTTTTTTGTGTAACTCTGTACCATGCAATTTTTTATTTATTTATTTTTTTAAGAACGCTACT
The DNA here is from genome assembly GCA_023055505.1 of Callipepla californica brunnescens. Lineage (NCBI taxonomy): Eukaryota > Metazoa > Chordata > Aves > Galliformes > Odontophoridae > Callipepla > Callipepla californica. The sequence continues at coordinate 31,821,772 of JALIRH010000005.1, forward strand.
AGAATATAGATGACAGGATTGGGGCAATGTGTGCAAAATCATTGAATTAGTACGTCTTATTTGAGAAATGAAATGTGGAGTATTATAACAGAGAAATCATTGCCAGTAGCCATGATCTGTAAGTCTCATAGCCATAGCAATGTATTCTTCCTTTAGAGGATACACCAGGGAACATGTGAACGGCATAAGTCAGTCTGAGCAGTAAGAGAGAAAATTCCAAGTTTTGGATGATTAAAAAGTATTTGATGTTCTACATAAATAGAATATACATGGAGACCAAATACATACTCTCCAAATTTGATTCAATAAAGCTGAAACTCCTTGCCTTGCCTGTGGCTTCACAGTGCACCCCACATTAAACCATTCAATAAAATTTGATACGTTGCCAACTGTTGGCTGCCAGAAGATTAAACTACTTAAGTTTTCAATTACCTATGATATAATGCAACAAAGACACAAGAGTAATGTCCTTAACCCTCCAGCTGAGCAATCAGGGGAAAAAAAGGCTATTTACATTGGAGGAAAGCATGAACAAAGAGACGGACTTTGCACTGTGCCCTGAAGGTCAATATAGAGGGACTTGGTCTACACGTTCTGCATTTAGTATAACTGTGTCAGTTTGGGATATGATTTTAAACATATATAATCCTTGTCATCAAAGAACTTCTATTAGTATGAAGATGCTTGATCTTGGTAGAGCTGATACAGCTATTTCAATGCAAGTATAACTCACTGAGGAGTGACTGCTGAGGGGCATGTCTGCATTGTATCCTTTTGGAGAGATATCTGAGGTAACTCTAGCTGACCTGGCTCTGGAAATAAAAAAAAATGTGGTTGTATTAAGATGGCATTGAGACTTCTGAGAAATAGATACAACAAGCACAGAACTGTGATAATATGACTGCTGCTTCTGGACTTTAATGTCTGCTTTAAAGGAACGCTGTAGTGTGCTCTGTGTAAACTTGAACAATCAGAATTTACTGATTGGTTTCTACTGTGGTTCTGACATATACAATATAATCACTGTCCCCCACTTTTTGATCCTTGCAGATCTGATCCTTAATCCAGCAAGAATTATTTTTGTTCTGTTTCTCCTCAATGAAAGAGGACTAGTTGATTTGTTCAGCTGGAAAATTTTACATTAGTTTTGAAGAATCCTATTTTTAACTTTCTGAGCAGAAGAACAATATCTTAAACTAGAATGTTAATTTCAGTGTAGCCACGTGCATATAACTAGGTTTGTATCATTAAAGCAAACAGATTCACTTAATAGAAGTGGTACAGCTCCTCCGTGGAGAAGATGCAGCTACAACCATCTTCAGATTATGGAATGAAAACTCCAGAGCTGGGAAGCATCATGAAAATTTGCTATTCTCATCTGCTACGGAACTACAAACTCACTTGGTCACAGCAGCTCTGCGAGACTTGCAGCAGTGTAAGAGGAGAGAACATGAACCTCAGGTAACTAGGTCTTGGGACATGTAAAAGTCTTAAAGAAAAAAAAAAAACAACAAGCATGCAGATTTGCACTCTGAAGGGAAGCAGTAACTAATGTACTGATGCAGTGTGATTCTTCTGACCAGTTTGACTGAAGTAGCGGGTCACTGCATCTGCACCAGCTGGAGCTTCTGAGTGACTTTCAGGAGCATAATATGTTTAGCAGGCAGCATGGTAATCTAATCAGTGAAAGGAAAAGCATGACTGTAGGCAAAACGTGGGAGAATGGGAAGAACTTACTAGATGAAAAAGGAAAACAAAATGAACTTCCCTCGACGTTTCTGAAGTTGCATTTGTTAATGTATTACCAAGGACTACAATTCACTCGATTCCTATGTTGTAAACTACATTGCCAAACATTTTAGTATCATATCAACAACAAACTTCGATAACATTTTATTTTACAACTTCTAAACTTCTGGATTGTAAACTGCTGCTTTAATGAGAGCTGAAGAAACATTTACAAAAGCACTTGGTCCTATCTGCAGATAACTCCAATCTGCAGGCTCCTAGCACTGGTAATAATCCCAGAAGTGAGAGTTGCTGAATTCCTGTAATTTAATTTTGTACACTTTCAAAGACATGACAAATTTCTGTTTAAGGTGTCTAAATTAGCAAGGTGACATTCCAATCAAAAGACTGTTCTTTTATTCAGTGCAGAAGCAACTAAATATTGCAGGAAATGCCTATTTTTTTGAACAGTCCTTTCAAATGGTTTTGTTATGCTCTGCTTTAAAGTAGAGCATGACACTGTAATATGTTACAAAATTACAACAGATGGTGTGAGATCTTTATCCTCTGATTTGTGGAGATATGAAATACATTATAGAAAGGTAGCAAGTTTTGCACCTAAGGACTCTAGCTATTAGGTCTCACATAAGTAAGAGCATTAGGAAAATTGTGGTGCATGCCTCATACGTGTAATCATATTATCAGTCTATCCTGTCACAGAGTGACAAGAGCCACTGCCTACTTTTAAATTAATCCATTTTTACTTCGTAGGAAATCATAGCAAGTCAATAAAACCTGAGCTGAATGTACTAGTCTAGCCTCCACACTTGAACACACTGTTGAATATTTGGAATTACTGCCTTGAAATCAGTAAAGTTGCAGTGCATGTAATTTGATGCATGCAAAGTGTTATTTCAGCCCATTATCTTTTTGCAGGAAAAGAAAACTTCAGATAGCTTTTCTGTACTGCACTGTAAATTCATTCTATGCATTGCAAAGAAACACAGGAGCCGACACTCTAGATCGAACTATCATATGAACAGTACGTGCCAAGGAGCAGAAAAACATTTTAAAGAAAGATGAAAGAAACTGTGCAAAGAAGTATGAAATAACCTGTTCAACAGACAGAAATATGGGGAAAAAAGATAAATACATACGCATATGAAGAAAGGGAACACGGTAGCAAATGCTTGCAAAGAGTTTAGCACTCTCTTTTCTAAAGACGTATGAAAACACGTCTGTGGTTTATAAAGTGTTAAAGTATTATTTTTTAATTAAATATTTAGAATAAATTCTCTACTTAAAGAAATCCTGGGTACTTCTTTTGCATCCAATGAATATTCATTGGGAAGTTCATTGGTGGGTGCCTATTCAAAACTGAAAGATCAAAAGGGAGCTGTGTCAATTTTGTCCTTTTCTGGGTTGACTGCTATTTTTTGATGTAATAAATTGCCAATTTTAGAAGGGTAAAGAACAGAAATGGAAACGAGTATGCCTTTCAGAAGACTTTTGACTGTGCCATTATGAATAGTCTCCAAACAAACAGTTTGTTGCAAGCTATTCACATAGTAGATAGACATCCAATTGTTAGCCATGCAAATAGCCATATCCAATGGTCAGACAGCTGTTAGCTGGCTCTTAGAATGATTGGTAACCAGACTGTTGCAGAACTTACCCATGCCTACAGGCTGCTGGATCTCATCTTTTTCTAAAATCTTATTAATACATTGAACATGTTTTATAGCATCACTGACACCTATCCCCTCTCTTCTCACCATTCTCTCAGTAACTGTGACATACTGTACAAGGCAGAACTAAAAAAGGAACATGTAAGAAAACCACATTTATAGTCTACGTTTATAGAATTTGCTCCACATAGGAGTGTCATAGGTAAAAGTAAATCTTATTATTTTGTTCAACTATTGCAATACCTTTCTACTTCTGAGAGCAAGTATGTTATACAGGCATATACATAGAACACAGATGCCAGCACATGCTGCTTTAAATACTTCTACACATCTTTCTTAGTCTCAAGTACTTACTCTGAAGGTGCATATATTAAGAACAATTTTACACTTTTAAATGTCCATGAAAACTGAAGTCTAGGAAAGCTTTTTGGAGGTGCTTACAAGAGCACTGGACAAACACACTATCATTTTATTATGGATGCTTTTTCATGCCTTGGTGAAGTTTTCCATGTAGCAACAAGAATTTGTGTAATGCAATCAACTAAAAATACTTCAGACAAATAGAGAAAAAAATTTCAAGTTGAATACTTACTAGAAACTATGCTTCTGGAGGTACTCAGAACTACCCAAAATCTGAATAATTCTTTAGCTGGATCATTCGTCCTGCTTGCAAAACTTGGACTATAAGTCCAAGTCGAAATTTGGAGTGGGAGGAGGAGAGTCTCTCTCACTTTTACCAAGTTCAGCAGTTTTTGACATTTTAGTAGCCAAAACTCACATAATAAAATTGGTGTCTGGGCTTAGGAAGCCCTGCCCCTGGCTTCTCCACCCCTTCCCCCTCTCCACTCTCTTAGACATTCACAATCTCATCTACATATCATAGAATGGTTTGGATTGGAAGGAACCACAAAGATCATCCAGTTCTACCCCTCCCTCCCTACCTTGGGCAGGGTTGTCACCCATTAGATCAGGCTGCCCAGGTCCCCAGCCAACATAGTCTTGAATGCTTCCAGTGATGCAGCAACCACAGTTGCTCCAGACAGCCTGTTTAAGTGCCTCACCATTCTCTAGGAGTAAAGAATTTACTCCCAATATTTAATCTAAATCTCCTATCTACTATCAGACTGTGCAAAAAAGTCAGTCTCTTTCTTGTCTGTGTGTTCCCTTTAAGGACTGGAAGGCCACAATTAGGTCTCCCTGGAGTCTTCTCTACTCCAGGCTCAATGAACCCTGTTTCCTCAGCCTTTGTTCATAGGAAAGAATTGAGCCCCCTGATCACCTTCATTGCCTTCTCTGGACTCACTCCAACAGCTCCATGTTTTTCTAGAGCTGAGGATCCCAGGACTGGATGTAGTACTGCAAGACTAATGAGGACAGACTGCAGAGGAGCAATCACAGAATCACAGAATTGTAGGGACTGAAAGGCACTTCTAGCATCCAATCCCACTGCCAAAGCAGGATTCCTACAGCAGGATGCACAGGTAGGAATCCAGGAAGGTCTTGAATGTCTCTAGAGAAGAAGACTCCACAACCTCTCTGGGCAGCCTGTTCCAGTACTCCATCACCCTTACTGTGATGTGTACCCTTTCACATTTGTACAGAACTTCCTATGCTTCAGTTTGTGGCCTTTCCCCCTTGTCCTATGGCCATACACTGCTGAGAAGAGTCCAGCCTTGTCCCCTCAAAGCTGAACATACTCAGCTTGCTCAGCCTTTTTTCCTAAGAGAAGACCTCCAGGACTTCTACAGAGGAGCTTGCCTCTGTAGGGAGTCAACACAGCTTCAGCAAATAGTAGCCCCTTGTTTCTGTGTTGATTTTTGTAATGATGTCACCACTCTAACCCAGAGCACACGGCAAGAACCACAACTCAAATGTTGGTAGAGACATGGTTGTGTTAAATTTGATTTCCTTTATAAAACAATTTGAACCTGTGCTTTCTGCTACCTAAATATATGAATTACGAAATTTTAGACTGAGATAGAGCATAGTTGTTTGTCTTTTAGTGGTGATGATTGGTGTGAACAATGGGCAGTAGAAAATTAGAATATAATTAAAAATCTCCTGAATTATTATACTTAGCCAATGAGGCAGAAATCGAAGTTTCAGTCCTGCAAACACACATTGGAAGTGTCTTTTGGATTTGGAATTGATTTGTAAGATTACATAAAATTACCTTCCCCACCACACTACATTTTTTACCTAAGAGATCATGTTGTTGTTTTCTATATGTATGCTTTCTCTCTTTCTTCTCATCTCTTTCTGTCTCAATGACATTTTAATTATGCTGAACAATTAGGAATACTATCAGCAAGAGAAACAGACAAACAAAGGACCATGCATATTTGGCCCTATCATTTATTTTTCAGCACTCTGTGTAACTACATATGGAGGGCATTCACTGAGAGAATGCATTTTCTTTCTAAAAGGGAAGCATTTTAGTGCAGGTTTCCTGCCTCCAAATTAATATTCTAGCCAGGCCATTTTTTTTTCCTCTCAAGTCACACGAATAGGATTGAAATACTTACACGTGAAGTAGGTGGAAGAGGTTAAGTGAAGCATTACATGGCATCATGATGCCAAAGTCCACCTAGGGAAAACTCTTCATAGTTTTTTTCCCATATCTAAAATTAGGATGAAGACTGCATTACACCTCACAGGTATGCTAAAGATTAAAGATCACAATAGAGGCAGAATAATTAAAATGACGTCTAGAACTACATATACTTCTCCTCAAACCTGAAAAGTAGAAAGAGAATTTGGGGGAGCTGGGAATATGTGCACGTAGGAGTTTCTTCAGTACATAATGGTAATGAGATTATGCACTTCAGAGACATTTTCAAGGATTACAGAAGAAATAGAGATAGTCATGTGGGAGAAAGCATAGCGGGGAATGAAATACAGACCAAATTCACTTCCAATTCTGTTTATTTTTCATAACTGTTTGGAGTCCATGCATCCTCAGTTTTAATTACCTTACTATACCCAGTAACCAAAGATGCCTTGCTGAGATTTTCCAAGTCTGTCAGAATTACATAAAAACCTGTTTTAATACTTCTTATGAGGCATTTGATTTTCCTATTGCCAGATTTGAGTTAACAAGATGAAAGTTAACATGAAACAATCTAATGAGAGCTTCAATCTCATTGTTTTTTACTAATTATTATTTATGTATCCAGTGTCCCAGGTGTTTGAGGACCTTAAAGGGCGGTTTAAAAAAAGACCTTAACTTAAATAACAGTAACTATATATAAATATGTTTGGGAAAAAGGTGAGAAGACAGATTATTGCAAGATTGAAAGGTCACAGATATGCTGACTGTTCCAGATGAAACTGACCATTAATAGTAAACAAACTGGAAAGACTGGAACAAAGACTGTGAAGGGCTTAGCACTGTGCGCCTAACTGAAAGCTGAAGGCTTTGGAAAGAGATCTGAAAAAAGGAGAATCATTGTGCAGGGATAAGAAGCATGAAGCAAACAAAAGCATGTGTCCCTTGTGAAACAAAGAGGCTAACGGAAGTAGAATCTGTAGGATTGCAGGGGGAAATGAGGGTACATCAACAGGAGGGTAGCAGCAAACTCTTGCCTGGAAAGTGAGGATGAAAAACTGTTTGCTAACACCCCTTGCTGTGCTTGAAGGCACACTCTACCACAGAGGACAGTATGCCTGAAAGACTGATAATGTAGTTTATCCATCATGGTTCTCTCAGTAATTTTTGCTGAATTACAGTTATGCAAAAACTTCAGGATGGGCTGACTTCCAGAAATTATTTAATTATCAGGGACCAGAGTTCACTAACTTCTCAGCTGTAGTGACTACACATGACAACCCATATGATCTGTGGGTCTGTGACTCTATCCCGTTTACAGAGCAAAATCCCTTTCTATGAAAATTGCACCTTTGATGACATGGGGAATTTAGACAACTGTATGCAATTCTGAACTTATTAGTAGCAACTACTGAGATGGTGTCAAATCTGCTAGTGGAAGTTAAAAATGCTTTTATTCAGTTTATTTTAATCACTAAGTATAACTACAGCAGAAAATGTGAATTTTCTTGATTTACTGGAATATGGAATTTTAATAATTTCTGTATATTTTTTTTTATAATGACCTCTTGGTCCTAATTTAAGCACACTAACTGAAGCACCAGCTCTAAATGGAAAGTTCAGTGACCATATCAATTAACAAAGATCAAGAACAACCACCAAGATTTCACATTTCACACACACACTGACAGAAAGTTGTAAAAATTCCTGATGCTGAACCTATGCTGCTCATCTTTTCAGTTTTGTTAATTCATATTTACAAGAGCAGTAATAATTATTTCAGTAAAATGAACAGTGGGAAAATGAAGCTATTCGTTGATTTTGTCTGTGTTATTTCAGTGTATGCACTAGTTCATAAAATGCATTCTCTGGTAAACTCTTTAGAAGGAAGCAGGTTGATCTTTCATGAAGATGGAGCTGCTTCAAAAGTTCCATGTTTAGCAGTGAATGGCTGCAGGCCAATATCCAGTTTACTTCCTGGATACAAGGAAAACCAAGTTATCTATCTCCTTTATTTTAAATATACCTCTCTTTTTCTAAGTAGAACCATTAGTTTTTATTGATGGGACTAATGCTTTGCATTTAGCCCAAATTACAATAGGAAAGGAGATGCTTAAGGGTAACTGGGTGATGAAAGGACTACATTAGTGTACAAGTCCAAAGGCTGCTGTTTCCTATTTGTAATGCTGAATCCACATGCAAGTCATATTTAAGCTATAAACGGTGGCGCCTAGGGAGTATATACTCAGATTGCCTTGAGAAACTAAATACTTTTATCAAATCACCAGATGGGTTTGTGTTCAAAAATCCACTTTCTTGAACAACATGGATTTTCTTGCATACATCTCTACACAATAAATAGAGATTTCACTAACCTAGACATCTTAATTAGCAGATTGACCTTGATCTTTTATAGTTTTACTTTGGCACATACACTACATGTAATTTCAAACTACATATAATTTCACACAGAATACTGAAATTATTTTCAGCTCATCTCCATTGATCTGCTTTGTTTTCACAAGCAGACATATTGTGCACTGCACTTCTCTACCTGCAACTTTTTTCTGAATGCTATTCATTTTCTCTCATCACAGAAATATTATTTCTAGTTGGGAAAGTTTAATCACTTGATGCAACAAAGCTCTAGCTTCAAGAACATGTACTGAACTCTGCTTTGGAGGAAACTTAAAGAATAAAGGCCTCAGCTAATGAAGGAAAGACATCTGGAATGCTTGATTTTCATCATGGCGGTAGAAAGAATTTTGATTCTCAAGGTATCTCACCGGGGTAGTGTGTTGTCTGGATGAAGTAATTGTCAATGTAGTTGGAAGACCACTGACAAACAGATATTATTGAATACACCTCAAACCATGGCAGCTGAGTAGGGTTTTGTTACCTACAGTGTCGATACTTGCAAAGTATAGAAGATAGGGTTTTCTGAAGAAAAATAAATAAATAAAAGAACAGTAAGTCTACATGAGTTTAATTACCTCCATGTCTCTACATGCATTTAAGGAATAAGTCAAATGATCAAGAGGAATGATACAGCATCTGTCAATGATTATGTCTTTGAAAGCATAATGGAAATTCTGATGGGCAGACTCTGAAGCAAAATACCAGTGCAACTATGAGAAAGAAATCAACGAAAAGATGAGACGTCTTCAGTGTCATAAATAAAAGCAATTTCACAGCAACAACCTAACAATACAAGTGAAATATCTTATATAAAGCTGAGTCATAAAAACTGAGGGCACCTGAAAATCAGGTTTATATATCCCTTGTAAATGTCTTGTGTACCTCTGGTATCCAGAGCCACAGGATCACAGATAAAGACAAAATAATTTAAATATTAGTGTAATTATAGAATATCAAACACAAACCTGAACTTAAGCATGTGCTTAAGAACTGAGCTACTGGAAGCTACAACAAATTACATTCTACATGAAAATGAAATATTAGAAAAAATAATAAATAGTTAAGATCAATACTGGGTGGAGATGAATATGGTTGGGATGAATGTAGGGGGAATAACGAGCAGAGGGAAAGAGATGGAGAATTACTAAGTTCAGCACAAGGGAATTTAATTTTAGATGGAGCAATGAAGTTTATTTCCCAGAGGGATCCAGAAGAAAATGTTTGGCTTTTACAAATGGATGAGGAGAGGTGAGTCTTTCTAGATGAAGCAAAGATGGGAATTAGTGACAATTTTCCAATCAGTTTCCTTGTTCTGACATTAAGAATAAATGGAAGCACCACAAAGTTTAAATTATTCATTAAAAAAAAACAAAAAAAAACAACCATCATGTACTAGAATGAGTTAGAGTGGCTCTTTAATACTGCTCAGTGTTAGCCTGACTTTGCTAAATATGAAACCAATGATAAAACTAATAAAAGTAATACCATTTTTGACAAAACTCTGTCTAGGTCAGTGCTGAATGCTTTTGAAAATGTATTCCTCTTAGGAACCATCAACCACAAATGTTTAGTGAAGGGTAATACTGGTCAGACAAGAGTTTGTTTGTATTTTTTGTTTTTCTTTATGGAAGAACATAAAAAATTAGTAGATGATGAAAACAGTGAGGGAAGATATTACCATTTTAGCAGAATGGACAATACTTTTTGTCATGGGATCTTTCCTTTAACTTGGTTTGGTGGGGACAGCAGCACTGCCTCACTGACCGTGCAATGGCTGTGACTAAGCAAGAGGGAGAATCTATGCAGATACAAAGGCATACTGTGATCTGACCAGAGGAGAATGGTGACCAATGTGAATTCAGCAAACATTCTTTAAGATGCTAACTCAGATAAAAAGCAAACAATCAAGCAAACATAGTCAAAACTGTCAGATCAAAAAAGAATGATTAACTCCCTTTTTCTGATACTGAAAACAGAAATGGAATTCCCTCCCTCATATTTACCACTTCAGCTTGACTAATTCAAATCTTCAAGATTCTTTTTGCATGCTCCCTTCTTCATGCCTAGTCAGGACATGAACAAAAAGGCCGAATACCATGTGCAAAAGGAATTATCCCAATATGTTCTTGGGATGCAAGCTTTTTTCCAGCATTTATGTAGTGAGAATTCTCAGAAGACAGTAGTTGCTTCAAGTCATTGAAGACAGTAACCACAGAAGGTGTGTCTCTACTGCACATAAGGATTTTTTTCACTGTGGTTTAAGGCAATAGTGTCTGTACTGCTTAGTTCTCTCCTGAGTTTCTTTTTGTCAAATAAGCTTCCTATCTCCAGATCTGAGCTAAACTGTGAGACAACTTAAAGGGGCAGTATAGATGGCTGTGCAATTTAGGCTTGCATGTTAGCTTGAGCTGTAAACTAAAGTGGCAGTACAGACTTATAGATCAGAATTATACAGTCAGTCCAATTAGTATCTGGGGATGTTTCACCAAATGATCTCATAGAGGTCTGCACCTTGATACCACAGACAGTTACAGGTAATGACCAATCTGATACAGGACACACAAATAAAGTAGCATTTTTTTTTTCCATAGGTATTTTTGCCCCAGGTAGGATAGGAATAAGCCAGTAATTTCAGACTTAGATTTATTTTCCCCTCAACCCATCATCAATTACTGATTAGGAATATTGCCTGTTGTGATTTTTTACATTGGGCATGATATTCAATGTTTCTCTGTAACCTCTCTGTTTTGGACTCGTGGTTATGTCAGACAGAAAGTTTCCAGACCCAAAGGATATGGAGAAAAGATTTTTTAATTATTAATTTATATGGTGAAAAGATGTTTTTATTATTATTTTATATGAAAAAAGTTATAGAATAAAACAACAAATAGAAAATCTCCAAGATTTTATTTTTAAGTGTCAAATATTATTTCTGTGGCCTGATGTGACTTTAACATCTAAGGTTAACAGTAGAAAGTTAATGTTGTGTCAAAAAACAAAGAAACAAAAAAACCCCTGTCCCCCAGGGAAAATTGCTCTAATGTTTGGTAACCACTGGTAAAGTTTTGATCTGAAGCAGGGACATCTAGTTACTTCTGTTTTTTTCCCTTACCTTTCTTCCTCACACCAAACACTTCTAGTTATCTTATCTACTAAGATTTTATTGTTTCTTTTTACAACTCTCTGAAAATTCAGTCTTGTTGATGTTACAGGGTATTTTCCAAGAAGAAATATTCAGTACAGAAGAAATGTCAGGAAGGATAATTTAACATATTTTATGGTGAGAAATATTTGAAACCTGTGTTGGCTAGGAATGTGCAAGAACAGTCTATTTTGCGTTATGCAGTATCTTTCTAGCATAAAAGTCACTAAGACTTTAGGTTTTCTAGTGCCTGTCATTATATTTTCAGAACCTATTTTCATTTTGTTTCCCTATACAGCTACTTCTAGTGATTCACCTTTTTTAATGGGAGCAGAAGGGAAACAGCAAAGAAAACATTTCTCTAAAATGTTTTCAGAAAGACCCACTGGAATTTGAAATGGGTCTTATTTGGTGTACTTTGCATAATTTGTTACACTAAATACGAAACAGATTTCAGCTCCAGCTGTAGTACACGTGTTGTTCAGAAAAGTTCGAACCTCCCGGAACACAACTCTTGGTTTATCTGAGTTTGTCAAAATAGTGATCTCTGGGCAAAATGACACTGAGTAGAAACAACATGGAAAACGGAAACAAACAGTCAGGAACAGACGCTATCTGCAGAAGATTCACACAACATTTGCTTTCTTTCATCACTGTTTTTGTCAAATTACATTATTATTTCTCATTATGTGTTCTGAGGGAGGGAGCAGCTAGTATTCTAGTGATCTGTCCTATGAGGATTATTGTTATCACATGTGAGCATGTACAGTGAGAGAAACATACACCTGTGTTGCGTGGGGGATTTCATGAGATATATACATGTGAGGCCAGATACCACTACTGCTCTATCATTACACACCTTCTCTGCAGCCAAGCAGAACTTGTGAACTTCAGTTTGATCTAGAGAATTGGCTTCAGTCAGGCTTTCTCTGGTAGAAGTGATGATTCACAGTAGGTCTGCTGTATTGCTGTGTTGATATCAGCTCCCCAGCATTCAGTGCCTGCCTTCCCAAGTGGAGGGTGATCATTGCTATCTCAGAGTAGTGAATGCAAACACCAAACACAACTGCTTCATGTATGCACAGCTGGAGCAGTAAATAGAAACTAACAGTGAAAACTTCCAGAGTTGGCAAAACTGTAATCACAGATGAATGGTAAAACCAAGAATATTCTATTTATGGAAATATCTTTTTTTTTTCTTTTAATTTTTATTTCTACTTAATTATATCTTTTTATTTCAGGTATCATGAACAATTTTTAGCTCTTTTCCTCTCACCAGTGCAATGCAGTAATGGATCAACATGAAACTCTTTCAGCCTACTGCAATGCAAGCATATAATAGAAGAGAGAAACACATGACACTTACTGTTGACTATCTAATATTTCATTCAATAAAAGCCTGACTTTCATTAATTGCTCATTATTTGAACATTTAAACAAGAATCTGCCTGTGATCTACTCTGCAATTCTTCTTGACCCATTTTGGAGGGTGATGATCCTGTGAACAGGAAATAGATCAGGAAGAAATGTTGTTTTTCAAGTTGCTGATGAGCATAACAGAGAGGGGAAATAAGAAAGTGGCATGAAGCTATGCAATGGGTATGTTCAGACAAGGTTATCATATTCAGTGAGCAGAGACAGGTGATGGAAACAAAGTGCTAGTTCTGTTCTTCAAATTGTCAGACCTCGTCAAATGTTAAAAGGGAAGTCCTGTGAAAGAAGAAATTCGGATAGACAAATGAATCCTACATATTCGTTTTTCTTTTCAAAATATTAGGTCTTTGATTCTTGTTTGTAATTATTTTTCATGTCTTTTTTTCAAATGTGAAATAACATTGACCAGCAGGCTTTAAAAGGACATGAACCAGAAATTGGAATGTCAGAAACAGTCTTCTGACCACATAAGGTTGGGTGATGAGAAACAGAAGTATGTTATGAGAAACTTAGAGCCATGCACTGCCTGTCAGGTCATGCTAGTCCACAGTGTCATGAAAATAACTGTTCTCTGAATGGATAGGAAGAGAAAAAACAACAGAAAGTGAAAAGCATTTGTGAAAAACAAATGCAATTGATAACTGTCTTTCATCTTTTAGAGGACATCTCAGGATATTTTTCAAGTTTAGAAATGTACAGTCACAATATGATTAGAATTATATACATGATTTTAATCTGTTCTTTGTTTTTCTTAATTAAAATTTAAAAGCTTCTAACTATGGCCAAGAATTTTGTCATGTAGACAATTCACAAATAACTTTAAGCATTCTGGAAGAAACAGCCAGGCTGATCAAATTTGGGTTGCTCTGCCATTATGATACAATCATCAGACATATATAGTGTGTTTTTGTTGTTGTTGTTTTGTTTGTTTGTTTGTTTTTAAACAAGAGAAACAAAGGTAACACTACGTCTAGGAAATACAGAATACAGATAACTGTTTTTTAAAGCAATTCAGTTTGTTTCCTCTGACTTGGTACATTCCTAAGAATTAGTCATACAACTTAATTATTTAAGTTCCATGTCTAGTTAGTAAAGAGAAGGTGGCAATTCTAAATCAGAATTACAGTCATAACATGGAGAAATAAAGGGCAGACCATGTATAGATATAAACAGACTGCCCTGTCAAATTCAGTGGTTATACTGACTTCAAAATCACTGTGTGCCTTCCAACTTTATTATCACATGGAAGATAGGACAATCAGAAAGAATGAGAGTGCTATAGAGATGGATCACTTCAATTATTAAAGTTTAAGTCAGTTAAAATTTAATAAGGAGTAATCTCATTTGAAATCAAAGAAAGAGCATGAGTGTAATATATGGTGGAAGAAAAAGAGGAATTAAGAAATGCACGTGATCCAAAGCTCACTGAAATTCATGAAACTTTTTCCTCTTACACTACTGAACCTTGGATCAAGCTCCCTCCTCCTTTGATAACTACAGCAGCCTGGCTTCTTGCAGTTGCTATTTCTGCAGTAGTCAGCTGTATTCTGCTCCACTGAATCTATGAGGGTACTGGAAGTAATGCTTTGATGAATGGATTTGTACAAAACAAATCCACAGTTTCTGGAGACATTTTCTTTCATTTACCACATAAACAGAGGACTAAATTGTACATTAGAGCCACCCACTCTACGAGATCTCTTTTTAATTCTCTTACATTTTTCTAAACACTTACCTCTTCAGGTTTTAACACTTCAAATACTGAAATAAGTTACCAGTAGCTGTATGAATAGAAAATCTGCATTTCTTTGTATTTACACTTAGACTTTCTCTCTCCTTTATAGAACAGAATTATCATTGCCTTATTTTGTGACTTTTACTGTAAAGCCTGAAGTTATAAAACGTATCCAGTCCTTTCTAAAATCACTGCTGACCTAGTTGGATCTCAGCAAGCAGGCTAAAATCAGTAATAATGTGTAAAGCTGGTAACAATTATAAGAACAAATAAAACCTTTTTTAAAAAGCTTAAGTCATGGGGAAGAGAATAGCACACAAAAAAGAGCTTGAAATTGTAATGATTTAATGTTGTTTTGATGCCGAGTTTAAGTATAAAAGAAATCCTGAGACTCTTCAGGATGTGCCAACAGGTCAAAGCACTTTCCAGTTTCTTTAACTACTTAATAAAGTGGAACTGTTGGAGAAATTGACAAGTCCCATGGGTCAGGAAACATATTAAACAGCCTTAGAACATTTTTCTCTTTCAGTATTGAACAAATATTGTATGATGTAAAAAGCTGTGTTCTATTCTTTCCCCTGCCATACACAGATCTCTTTCACTATCTTTTCTTGAGTGTGAGAGCAGAAGGACATTCCATTTTAAATATAAATCCTACTCAGGCCTAAACTGAGGAAAAAAAGACCTACTGTGAAGAGGGAGAGTTAAAAGGCAGAAGTGAAGAGAAATAGAAAAGAGTGGGAAAAAAAACAACAAAGACAAAAATATTGGCAAGGAAAATCATTTTCTCTTTTCCTTTTTTACTTTCACTGTTTGCTTCCAGATCAAAAGACTGTTGATACTGTCTGATGACACTGTCATTATCGTCACCTGAAAAACAACGCCTACTTTCAAAAGTTCCTCTTGTCTATTGGGTACAAACCCTGCTGAGTTTTACTGGAAAGGAGCAATGCCATCTCTGTTGGACAATTTCCCTAAATATAGGAATTATATCAGAATGCAAGTTATTCTAATACATGCACTATAATTCTGATTAGTCTGCTTTTCTGAAGAAGGAAAAAATTATGGGAGGAAAAAGATTTTGTGCTAAGAATATCAGGGATTTCTGTGTCCGTGTCTGAAACTTGTTTATTGGTCAGGAATTTGGCCATTTAAAGTAAGTATCTGCCACTCTGTACTACCTAAGGCAGTAAGGGACTTCTGCAATTGGTAAAAGGCTGAAGATCACAGATACATCCAATCTATAATTGAATTGCCTACAGGAAAGATGGGGACACTCTGTACCTTGGCCTGTGATGAGAGAACAAGGGGAAATGGTTTCAAGCTCAAAGAGAATAGATTTAGGTTGGATATAAGAAAAAATCTTTTACAGTGAGGGTGACGAGGCTCTGGAACAAATTGCCCAGTGACTGGCTGATGCCCCATCCCCAGAGACTTTCAAGGTGAAACTGGATAAGGCTCTGGGCAACCTGATCTAGCTGTGGTGTCCCTGTTCATTGCAGGGGAGAAGGACTAGATGGCCACCAGAGTTGTCCCTTCTGACTATTCTATGTTTCTATCACTCTGCAATGCTTTTAATAGTGTACAAGGCAGAACACAATGAAGGATGTTCTCAAGTACATGACAAGTTAATTATACAATGAATGTTTAAAAAGTTTAATTGTCTTTTTCTTGTTAGGTTTTAATGCACTGTGTAACTTTGCATCAGATCTTAGGGACAAACCACAGCTTGTTAAATGGGTGTCAACAGCCAAATAACCCACTAAGATCATGTGAAACAGACAGTTAGGGGTATAATCCAACTCCTGTGTTTTCTGTGAGTGAATAAAGCATCATGATTGTACTCTGTGAATCAAGAAGGATTTATGCCATCATTCTATCTAGTTGTCCCTTTATTTAGGTACTCATCACTGTGATTATTTAACACAATGTAACATTGCCACTGCAATAACAAGTTATGTGAAATCTACATGACTTTTGAGTACATCATAGAAGCAGTTTGCCTTAGCTGAAGAATGTGCAGGATTATTTTGATTATAGCATTTTGTCCATCTAAACCATGAAGGTATTAGATTGAATTAAATATATGCTTCATTTTACAATGAATATATCCCTTTTTGTGACACATCATAAATGTGATAGAAATGAAGAACCGTGTTTCCATAAATTTGTATATCACACAATAATGGATAAGTGTGTTTCAATCACTATCATCAACAGCATATGTAAAAGCAGTCTGTTGAGAAGAAATATTTCTGTAAAAAGATAAAATCAATACACAGGTACACTTGTTTTTAACATGCAGTGTTTCAACACCAACATAGAACTTAATCCTATTAATACTTATACAAACAGCACACTGAAATTGTATCCAACTTTATCAAATGTCCCAACACCTTTGGATGGTCAGATATCTTGTTGACTTTTGTATTTTCCAGAATTCATGAATTATTAGTGATGACCATTTGGCAAGACCTCAGCTGCAGCCTGAGAACCTCCTGCATGCTTGTCTTATTGTACTCAAGCCACTAGCTATTTTTGTTCAAAAGATGTCACTATTTAATGCAACCATTCTTCATCTTTCTTAAAATAAAATCATCACCCCCTTATGATTTCCACTTGCATTTCTCTCAGCATCACAAATGATCACTTTTTTCACATCTTTCAAAGGATGATTCCACAGTTCCGGACAATCTGCCCTTACATTACCTGCAGCCCAAAGAAAGCTGCAAACACAATCCCAGAAAGCCATACTTCATTTTGACCTATTTCTCTTTCCTTAGGAAAGAGAAAAAAAAAAAAAAGGAAAAATCAACCCAACCCTGAAAAACAGAGAAGCAAGTGTAATATATTACCTCTGGTGGCTTAGCTGGACAGCAGCAGGGGCTTGTAATAAGGATGTGGTAATACACCACAAGGAATCTGTAGACTCATAAAACCTGACCTTATAAATCTCTGCGTTTATCAATTCCATACAGCAGCCACTCCCTGTGGTGGAAGTCTCAGACCAATAAACCTGCAGTTGATAACCATACAATTTATCCTCAATTTTCCCCTTCAGGCTACCTAATCATGCTACATTAATAATGTCTGTAAAAAACTGGAATGTCCCTTAAAAATAAATATATCACCTGATTCTTGTCATTGCAATTAAGGTGTTAAGTAAACTAGCATACAGTGATATCCAGTACTCTTACACATTTTTTCACACTTATTTATTCTCTCTGTTCAAAGTTCCTACCCTCTCACCTGAAAACTGCTTTCCTGTTATTTTATCTTTATCACTTAACTTCCTGAACTAAATGAGTCCTTTCTCTGGACAGTAAACACTTCAGAAATGAGAAGACATTTTTACTGCAGGGACCACTGCATTACTATGCTGTGCAGAGGTGCCTTGTATACCCTGTATTTTCAGCAAACCTGCTTCAAGAAGAGATGACCAGGATTTGGTGCTGGAGATTACAGACAGTATTTCTTTGGAACAGCGGTCTATGCATACTAGTGCCTATAAAAAGCACCTGACTCCCATGCCCATGTCTTCCAAGCAGGATGTCACACTGGGCACAGTAAGAGATGTGCAGTGAGAAACAATTCAGATTGATTCTGGTTTTCAGTCAAGAAAATTCAGGTTTTATTTCCTTGAAATAAGATTTTTTAGTAAAGATGCATTTACGTTGTGACCTGATTTAGTGTTCCTACTCAGGCAGGGGGATTGGACTAGATGATCTTTTGCGATCCCTTCCAATCCTTGACATTCTGTGATTTGGTGGTATTCTAGTATTTTAATCATGTGATCTTTCAAAAAAATACTGATGTTATGTTAACAAATTCATAATTCTACAAAATTCTTAAAAAATTTACAAGAACTGTGCTGTTATATTCTGGCTCCTTCAGTCACAGACAATTATGCCACTGATTTTATTGGTTCTAGGATTTTTCTTGGGTTCTATATGCAGTACTGCAATAAGATAATGCAAAGCACTTTTGTATTTAAACAGTTAAATGTATCAATCAAATTTATCTCATGAATTATTTTGTAGACAAGCAAATTCTACACTGCAGATAAAATGTATTGTTTACTAGACTATTTAACTCTGATTCATTTAGAGTTTATAAAAATAAGCTGGTATTCAGATTTCTTAGTTGAACCAGTGGAGCCTTTTATTGTAAATATATACAATGGATAATGAAAACTGCACTGAATTGTGCAGTGTCCACTAACCACAGAAGTTCTATCTTTTTTTTCTTCAGAGAAAGTCATCAGCCAGATATTCAGAGTAATCCCACCTCATCAAACCAGTTTCATGGAAGAATTTCACTTCCAATTACTGAAAGGCTAGGATTATGTATGTTAAGATTTGCAGATTCAAATGCTTGTCATCACCATATAACTTTTTGGCAGTTGATTCATGCAGAACGTGTCTACACTGTATAAGGGAGAGGACTGAAAGCACCACTAGTCAGAGAGAAAAAAAGACTCCCTAATACAGCATGCTGCTTGTGGATCTGTCAGCTCACCTTCATGAGGATTATTTTTCTTAGCAGAGCACCTGGCAAATTAGTTGATTGCTTTTCTACCTAAAATGGCTTGCACAGAATCAGCACAGGTATCAGTGCTCACCACCCTGTCTAATACTCAGATTAGCTGTCAGGGAGACACCTCTGCATTGCCTTGTGGTCAGACTGATGAAGCACAATTATTCAAATACTTAAGTGGTCCTATTCTTTGGCATGGGTAATGGGGCTTTGCTCTATCCTGAATGACACTTTCCTGAACAGGAAAATCAATCATCCTTAATTGATCCAATCATCCTCTCCTCCTAACTGGGAAGAAACAAGATAGCAAGGGAAGGACTCAATATGTGCCACAAGGAGTGCCTTGGCAAGGTTGCAGAACAAGCACTAAGTCTGGTAACTGGCACAGAAGAGCGGATTGTTTTGGGACTATTGCTCTCAACATCTTTTTTAATGATCAAGATAGTGGGATTGAGTGCTCCCTCAGAGTGGTACAGTTGATACACCAGAAGGGTGCCTTCCAAAGGGACCTGGACAAGCTCTAGAAGTGGGCCTGTGACTTGGATCAGGGCAAGATGATCAGAAAGATGGAGCACCTGGAGGCTTTCAAGGCCAGGTTGGAAGGGGACCTGGGCAGCCTGAGCTGGTGAGTGGGAGCAGAGGGGTTGGAAGTAGATGAGTCTTGGGGTCCCTTACAACCCAAGCCATTTGATGACTGCACAGCAGTTATCAGCACATCATGAAAGGGACTCTTCCACAACACTTACATGCCAGAAAGAATGCAGAGATGTCCTAAATCCTTTGTTTCTTAGTGAATGTATTGGACTTGGTCTGCAACGTATCAGATAAGGCTAGCACTGTCTAGTTGAGGTGCAAAGATGAGTATGTTTTTTTCATCAGGCTTTTCTCTCCTATAAAATGTAGGGAAAAAATATAACATTTTCCCTGACAGTTCTAAAGAAAGTATATTGCTTTATTTATTTGCTTTTAGCACCAGGTTATAGAAACCTTTACCAGCAGAAAAGTGGCTAGGCAGGATTCATGAAGGAAAGCATTTATGTGGGGTGAATGTGAATTTCTAATTAATTCAGCATACTTCTTAGGCCTTGCATTTTATCCTTTTTTAATTAACTCATTTCTAATGTTCAAACCTTGTACAAAAATATTTTATTGGAATTTCATTACCATTGTTTCCCTTGAGAAGGCAGCTTATAATCTTCACGATATTATTGTATAGCCATCACTAAGCAACATACTTTGGCATTTGTATAAGCCTTTGTCCACCTCCTTCCCTCCACCCAAATGCACACATTTGCATTTACTGTTAAAATATTATGGATGCTGACACCAGTTTAGCCACAAGACCTGGTGTTAGACTGTCTCTAATTGATTTAATTATTCATAATTGCTCAGCTGGGGCTTATGTGTACTTCAGCGTGATTAAGGGAGAACATACAAGTCTGCAGCTAATGATGTGTTCCATCATAATTTACAACCGTGAAGTTGCTGGAGCTAAATTGTATAGGCATAGTACATTTCTAATCCTGTTTAGAATGCTTTTTCAGTCTCTGCCAAAAAGAAGAAGAAAGAAACAATCCAACCACACTTCTAATGCACTTCATAAATGAGTTTTAAGGAAAGATTAGAACAGCATGCTGTCTTTTTGTTTGTTTAAATTGAAATAAGTGACAGAATCAGATCAACACAACTGGGTTTGTTACTTGTGATTTAACTGTAATACATTTTTTTTTCTTGCATCTTTCCTAAATGTACTTGCTCATCTGTGTGACTAAATATTCTGAAAAAAATGTTGTCATTTGCGATCTTTCAAAAATAGAAGCAACTTCTCTCAATACGATACATGAAAATGATCGCACAGTGGTTTCCTTAATTGTCACCAAACATGTTTTCATAATTAGTTCAAGACAAGCTGTTCTGACAATGCCATGTACGTTTTATGAGAGAACATCTCTGAATATTGTTATTGAGGGATGGCGACTTTCTTGTCTTTCAACAGTCCCTTACACATGGTGAATACTATTGGGATAAAAAACAATAGCAAAAATACTGAAAAGAAACATGATTTCCAGAGTAACTGGATAATCTCAAATAAGGCCTGTTTTCAGCTTCTGATTGAAAAAAAGATAGCAAACAATTTTTGGAACTGTACATGTCGGGAAAGCAAAACAAAGATGTGAGATGCTGTGAGGGATTAACGTTTACAAGGCTTCTGTAGTTATAACACTTCTAAAATTAAGTTTAACATTTCTTGTGAATTCATTCAGACTGGAGCCTAAATCAGAAAGAAAAAGAGCAATTGACAGGATTGCATTTGCTGAGGTGTTAGGCAGACAGGATGGTGATGCAAACTATTGCCAGCATGGTGATAGTGCCTTGCTAGCAAAGGCAGAGTGTCTTTGTCTGGAACAAGTCTCAATTGCTGCTAACATGGCATTAACTTTCAGTGGTACTTTGTGTTTTGGTTCCAAAAACAAAGGTTCTCCCCCAGGTCCTGGTTCCTAACACAGAATGGGTTTTTTTGGACCTTCAGAGAGGCAGCATTTAGAACTGCAATGTATTATCAGAAGGATGTAATTACAATTATTTATTTAAGCTGGTTCTAAACCAGGGAATCCTGATATGAAGCTGGAGCCAGTAAAGGCTTGAAAAACTACTGACAATAAGCAATTCTTCATGGAACAAAACTATTACAATAGAGGGCCTTTGATCTTGCCTGTCTCCTGTTGCCAATTGAACTTTGTCACCATGCACTGTCATCCACAAGGGAGCACTTTTGAATTAAGCAGTCTACAGCAATTTAGTCTGTTCCAGCTTTGAAGTGCCAACATCAGTCAGGCCAGTACTAACTTTTTTCATTAAATTTTTTTTGAGTTCTCTTAGGAGTTTAGCAGTCCTGGCATTTAGATAACTAAAGTCAAGAAACCAAGGCACTAAGACATCAAAAGCAAGAGGGGCCCCTAAAATACAAATGTGAACAATCATTAGGCTCTAATGGTGCACTTCATTAATGTCCACTTCAAAGCAAAAGTTTACTGACTTTGGGATTGACTAATTTACACATTGTGGGAAATTGCTGCCAGCCATGCATGTAACCACTAAATGTTTCTGGAATAAATAGAAACGCCCTCTTCCTTCAGAAATCAGGAACTGCAAACTGAGCCTTTAATTGCAAGATGGCCTTTCATTTGAATCGGAATGGAAAACCTGTCTAGCGCATAAATCACTAAAGCTGTGCGCAGTTATCATACAGACACACAGATGTCAATCAACATCCTTTTGCAAATTTCTTTCCCTTCCCACATTCTCGAGCTAAAAAGGAATTTCACAGCATATTCTGTTTTGGTTTTTTTTTTTTTTCTTTCAGATGTGTTCATCTATTTGGAGTCTTCAGAAATTCTCTGATACTTTGGAGCCTAGAGCCTCCTGGTAAACCAGCATCTCCTAAGTGAAGCTGTAACTACACCACTGAGTTTCTGTCAGGGATGAGGGGGAAGACTTGTACTGTGACACCAACAAACTGCATTCGCATTCGAAGTTGTAGAAGTCCATTTACATCATTTAGAAAAAAAAACCATAAACTAACCAGAAAAATTGGAAATGATATTGAGACAATCAGAATGAAAATGTGCCGTGAATCTACAATACACAAAATATCTAATTCTGCCTCATGCAGAAAAGTCAAAGATAACACTTCTCAGCTTGCAAAAGATCAGTACGCATGCAAACCTCCTTTTGCTGACAGTAAGGATTGACTGCATTACAAAATGTGGTTGTGTTTGAATGGAATTATGTTAACTGAGTGAGAGGACAGGGGGCCAGTCACAAGTTAGAGGTCAATAGAAGACAGAAAAATTGTGTTCAGCTGATGCTATGGTGAATATAATTTGTTCTTGTCTAAACACCAACCACTAAGAGTTGGTAACATCCCGCCACCTAACTAGGCTGCTTCCTATCTTGTTCGAGCATGAACAAATCTCATCTAGACAAGCCTCATTGTGGCTGTAAAATTTTGACCCCTTTGAAATATCAAGCTGATGATTCTTAGATGTAAAAGAGCCTAGAAATAATGTTATTTAAAAAGGATCTGCATAGAATTGCCAGAAAGCCACGCTTTAGAATGAATGCTTACAAAGGAAAACTATTGTGGATACGTACTGGGTGAAACATGAAGAGATAAACGCCAAGAGTTAGACTGAAAATAGGAGAAAAATATGATGCTTCTGCTTCATATTTTAACTACCTTCTTTAATTTTTATCAATTACTTTCTTGTTGCAACATTTTAATAAAAGTCTGTGCCATCATGCCTAGTAGGGAAGCTAGTTTGCCATGGGCAAAAAAATGGCAGAGAAAAAAAAAGGAAAATGGAAAAAAAAAAAAAACACTTAGCAAACCACAAATTTCAGAGACCTAGTCACATCTGTGTTTTATCAGCTTTTTCCGGATAGTGTTACACCAAACAATTGTCTGCAGATCGGTAGACAGCTGAGACTTTAAAGTGCTGAATTACTGAGAAAATGCTAGAGATAAAAACCAGCACATGTATCCTATCAATGTAATGAAACCAACCTGCTGCTAGCGCCATAGTGCCTTAGCTCTAAGTACCCTGTAGAGGAACGGAAGGCTTTCATTTAACTCTTAAGAGGAAAGCAAGGGAAAGAAGAGTAAAGGTCATCTAATACCAGCCTTAATCACTGAACTGAAATAGTCTCAGATATATGAAGGGAGGAATGCTTGGTGTTCAAAATAAAACACCAACTGCAGACAACAAGAGTGTGTCTGATCGTACTGGGGGTAGCATTTCCTGCTGGAAATTCCCAAGACTTAGGCTGATGTCAAGTGGAGTTACAGATGCATGGAGCATGGCAAAAGATGAAACTAAAAAAGCTGGGTTCTCAAATGCTGCCACATAAAGGCCAATTCAAACTGCTAGAAAACTCTCCAACAGAAGGTAGATTCAACATATCAGCCAGAAGGTACTGGAAATGAATAATGGATATTTCCTGAATGGAGCATGGTTAGTAAGCATCAGAACAACTGCTCAATGATAGATGTAAAACTTGAAGTTACGTTTAGAACTCCAAAAAAATATTCTGTAATATGCTAGGAATTAAATGAAGAAATGTAGAGATCCAAATAAAAGCCCTTGGACAAACATCATGTTATGATTGCATTGCAGTTTAGATGTTGGGTTTACTCAGCTGTGTGTAATATTCAAGTAAATATATTAATAACTCAAAAAGTACTCAACTCATTATCAACTGAAGACAGTGAAAACTTCAAAGATGAATTTAATATATTCTTATTTTTAATTAAAAACAATATTCTTTGAGACTTATTTCACTAAATCTAAAGTTTTATGCTTCCAAATCCCACTGGAAGAAGAGATAGCCTAAAAAGACTGCAAAAAATCCATATTCTTTGGTCTTACATAGTTCCACTACAGCAAAACCCAGGAATTCAAACAAGGACTGACCTGTTGTACTAGATGAAGTAGAACGGAAACTAAATAAAGACATAACATTCCATAAAGAAATAATTCCATAAAGAAATCATTTTCCATAAAGAATTTTCAGCAAAAACAAAAGATAACGAGTGATGGAAAAAAGTAGATAGTCAATATAAACCTTTTTGTATTCACATAAATTTTGATTAGAAGTATGAAACGAGTCTTTCTCTATTAGTCCCTCAGGCTCCCAATGATTCTCAATTAGCCATTTCAAGTTAGCTAATTTTTGTCTGTTTTGTGGTAGAAATAGAAGAGACTTGAAAGAAAAGCAATATTTACTTCAGGCAAGAAATTCCTTGCTTTAGGAATAGTGCGGAGAAAAGCACAAAGGCCACAAAACATTTATGAGCAAACAGAGAAGATGGCAGTTGAAGCAGGAATCATGGGGAATGTGTGAGAGATGGAAGTAGATAAGTGGGAACATGTAGAGAGAGGATCTTTTGTAGTTAAAAAGTGACTTTAAAACCTTTTTCACTAAAATTTCTGAAGACACCATTAACGTCACAAAGTGCTGTAATACTCAACACAAATTTTATGCCATTTTCAAATGAACTTTCTTACAGCAACATCTATTTTACCTCACTATACTAAAATCATTGGAACTGGGCATGCCTTGGACTGCATTTGGATATGTGGCATAAAAGAAATGGAGTGCAAACTACTCGTTTTGTGCATTTCCAGTTCGCTCCATTTTAATTCGCATTACTGTGCAATCAAGTGTAAAAGCGAGAGAGAATTAATATGCACAAAACCTACAAATTTGCTTTATTGGTATCTAATTTTACTGTACTATGAGGGGAAAAAAAAACAACAAAAAACAGTGGAGCACTGAGTACTTTGCAGTTTGTTTTCAAAACTCTGTAACTAAATGTCCACATGGCATGGAAGTATATAAAGTGCCTTTTTATATGCTACAAAAAAAAAGAATGATTCTAAGGATTGAGATAAGAGATTGAGATGACTTGCATAATTTAATTCTAATGAAATAGCAGGCTCTGTGCATGCTGAATACTCTCTTCCATAAACCTATGGGTGCTTCTGCACACCTCGTAGGTTTTGGATGGTTAACCAAAAAGTAGACATTATGAGAAGTTCTGTTTACGTGACATAGATATTTTCTGTCAGAAGAACAGGATTTTTAGGTGTATGAAGCCTGACATAATGTTGAAAGATGGGAATAAATTTCAAACAGCTTTATGAACAGAGTATGACTGGAGTCACCCTGTGTATTATGGTTTTAAGGAATGTAAGTGATGAAATTAGTCCCATCAATACACAAATATAGAAGATTTCATTTTGTTTACAAAGCTAAGATTTCAAAAGTTTCCAAGCAATAGCGCATATCATTCACTTATTGTTCCAATTCCCTTCTTCTTTAATGTTGATTGATTTGAAAAGATTGTCTTTAATTCAAAAGCTGTTTTCATTTTAGTTTTCATCTTTCTGTCATGTTCCAAATGAGATGAAATTGAATTATCCTCAAGTATAAACAAAAGAGTTTTTATTTTCTTATTTGCTTTATCCCCCAAAGACTGCAAAGATTGCATATAAGTATCTTTTATTTTTCCTACCTCTAGACAAGAGAACATTCATCATGAGTGGATGAAAATTCTCCTTTATCAGTCCCCTTTCACACATTGTGCATCAAAAAAACGTGGAATTTCTTATTCCACAAGAAAAGTCTATGGCTTATACTTTTATTGCTATCTTATCTTGTATCATATTTGGCATGCACTGATACCCTGTACTTTGTGATAATTCTATCACTTTGACATGCAGAGACTGTTGCCCCATTGAATTGCTGTAACTCAACAGATACTCAACAAATTGGCTTAAAAGAAAAAGGTTACAAGGACCTTTGTCTAGGCAGTATGATCTTCCACACCCTTCAGAGCTGTACAAAAAATAAAGCTATTTTCATCACTTGGTCACACTGAATACATGAAAACCTAACAAATCTGATTTCTGATTATATGGCCACGCATGAAGAATAAAAGAGATTCTTTACAGACTACAGTGTTTCACTTTTTATAGGAAAAGAAATAAGGAAAAAAAGAATGATTTCTCAATAAAATATTTGTGAAATGAGATGTGAGAAATATTGTGAATTCTGCTAACATCGATACATACTGTCACATCCAGCAAAGGGAAAATGCAATCATTCCAGTACACGTGCCCTTTTCCAAACTTCATGCCAGGATATGTAGTGGCAGATGAGAACGTTTATACTGCCTACAATATAATCACAACTTTTTACTTGCTTTCTTTTGGTGACATTGTTGTCATGTATAGTTGTCTGTAACTGCTTTCTAATTTTTGCTATCATCTTCTCTTAATTTAACTTCCAAGACTCTTTTCTGTATCTGCCTGGCCATCCTCCTGTCAAACTTTGCACTGGCTGAACAGAGCAGTACTTGGGTTTACACAGGAGAAATGCACTTCAGCATCTTCTGCCTGACAAAGTCAGGCATTGACTCAAGCTACTCACAGTTTCTGCTCAGCATGAAAAAAGAACAAAAATGCAATCCCTTAAAATAAAACAAACATGACAGCAGTCCAAAAGGACAGTTCTATCCCCTAAGAACTAATGTAAAGGAATTGTGGGTCAGCATTTCTGACTTTATAGCCTTGAAAATATGCTTTTAAATATTACTGAAACATCCCATTCCTTCTTACTCCACCTTTAAATGCAACCCAGGAAAACATGCACCAGCATATAAGACCGAAAAAGACAGATGGGGCATTCAAATATTTCACACACAAAAGCTACTGCAAGTTCCCTGATTAGGACTCTTGACTTATGCACAGTGGCTAGATCCCAGTGATGATTTACTGTTGCTGGCTAAACCACCTCACGGCTGACATGTATTGTTGGCTATTTCAGCAAATTGTTTTTCCTTCAAGACAATTAATTCTACTCTGACTGAATACCATCCACAGAGTGTCAAAAGCTTTCACAGCTTCCCAATTTTTTTCCCCTCAAAATCATGCAGAGGGAAGGAGTCAAAATTAATCTTCAGGATTTTGAAGCTGTGTACAATTTTAACTTATTTTCTTTATTTTATAGGCCTACCTTGACAAACTGCTTTTTGGCTAGTGGCTGGAATTTTGCTTAATTTCTTCCAGGCAACGGAAGAAAAAAAACTGTATTTATTTGTTATTGATTACAGAATAGATTCTTATCCTGAAATACTTTTAAGATATAACTGTACAAAAACCAATACAGACTAGTTAGTACCAAGAAACAGTGAAAAAACGAGAATTTTAATAGTATGCATATCATTCTCTGTGATGACAGTATACATGATCTCCTACTAATACATATTTTGTGTTAATATAAATAGAAGAAATTTCCTTCCCATTGACATGAAGCTAAGAAACAAAGAAACAACCCATTCACAGTTCAGAGAGCTATTTTATTCTACGACCAGCCAACTATCAGATAAAAATGTTTCTGGAGATTGATGATGAGGTTGTAATATATCTGATGTGAATGACTGTACCATGGTGCATCAAAACCATGGAATATGCTGGGTGTGAGAGGGATTTTCACCAAAATATTTATGAAAATAACATTCTTCTAGTTTCTGTAAACTCTTTGATAAGAACAATAAAAAGCTGTGATCTTAGATTCAGAGTTCTGATCCTAAAAGTCTGCATCATTTTTATTATTTGCTGAAAAAAATGTATTAACATATTTACACTGAGGAATGAAGTTATCTACATCATTATCTAATTAATGTTGCCTCTTTATGCATATATCGTGCCAACACTGTCAGCCTGATACTCAAATAAGATACTCCATAGCTGCAAATACAGACATATGCTGTACGTTCTCAATTCTAATCAAAAATAAAAAAAGTACATTAAAATTCTCATTATTGCTCTTGATTTATGTAAAATAGGAAGTTCTCATTGGTTAAATTACATGAAGCGTTGTTGTAATGAGCCTCTGTCTCTTACGATACGATCACAAATTTCAAAAACAAAATAAGATACTCATATTATGGCGGAAGATGATAAATGATAATGAAGTTGGATTAGATACATCTTTGGTATATTAACAGCATATTGTGACACCATGAGAAATCTGTTTGAAAACTGAAGCAATATTTAGTCAAAGATCTATAGCTGGAGTGAGTATACCTAGTTTTCTTGATAATCATAGAACCATTACATTTGGAAAAGGCCTCTAAGATCATCTAGTCCAACTGCCCAGTTACCACCGATATTGCCCACTAAACCACACTAAACTCTAAATACAACATCTACATGTTCCTTAAACACCTCCAGGGATGGTGACTCCAATACCTCTCCACTCATTTTTGAGAAGACGTTCTTCCTAATATACAACCCAAACCTTTTCTGGTGAAGCTTGCGGACATTCCCTCTTACCCTATCAACCAACATTTGGTAAAGGATGCTGAGTAATGGAACACTCAGGTTTATAGATCTTTCAGGTTGCATCTCCTTTGAGCACAGAAATCTCAGGATGATCCCAGTGCCTGAAAGGCATCAGTGTTGAAGGGAGAGAAGAATTAGGTGCCAAAATTCGGATCCATGAAATCAAGTACATCGAGGGTTGTGTTACATACAGTATCCAGTTAAGCCGTGCTATTTCCTTCCCCCTGCCATTGCCTGCCATTTTAGTTTCCAGATAAATTATTCCTTAGCTTTCTTATACTGATTTGATTTTTCGTTTTAATAATTATTTTTCAGATCTTTTCCCACAAACAGCTTTCTAGTTTTTGAAACCTCCGTTTGAAATTGTAAGTTGGCAGCAATGGGCAAACCAAACTCTGGAATGAGGTCAAGTAAGATATGAATTTTACAGGTTGTCTCCCATTACACTATCATTTAAATTAACTTGAAAAATAAATTTGCAAAGATAGCCCACAACATTTACAGGTTTAAACCAGTGAGTTTTCAGTGAAATACATAATTCTCTCAATTCTAACACCTAAGCAAGTATGGACTCTACGGAGGAAGTAAGATGAGTGGTTCCTATTCTGCAGCCAGTTCTGTGCTGTAAACTTATTGCTATTACTGCAGAAACCAGGTCTCCTTTTGTTTAGCCAACATTAGTTGCAAATTAAAACACTGGAAGTAAGCAGCCTGTCAGTTTCACAGGCCTTAACACATCACTCTCCATGACAAGACGAAACTCAGAGGAAGGAAGAATGTTCCTGGGGGAAAACTGAGAAGTGCAAAGAATTTTTAATTTTTATTTTTTTTTCAAATCTGCAATGTCATGTTTATTTTTGTTAGCTGAAAGCTACTGTTTGAAGTCCATTTGTGTTGGTAGATTACTTTATCTGCTCTTCCTTAGGGAACAGACACTACACTATCACTTTGTATACACTGCACTGATAGTGTCTTTACATTTGAGTGTGGAACTGTATGCCACTATGTTTAAGTGCCTTATTTTCCACTATAGCTCTGAAACATCAGAGGAAACTTGCCTGTAAAAGGAGGAAGGCCTTGTTTTACTTAGTACTATTTTTTTCTTTTAAATTTTGTGTTTTGAAGGGTTGAAGAAGCTCTTTCATATGGGTAAAAGTTTAAGGTGCAAGAATAAAAATAAAACATTTAAAAAATAAAGAACAGCAACATTTTCTAAATTATAGTGTAAAATACACTGTGATAATTATGAGAGCACCACAGAGAAATCCTCCACAGGAAAGCTGTAAACATTAAAATTACATAACATTTTTGAAAGCAATGATATTATAGTTTAGTGGCACAACTACTATTTAAATAAACCATTTAAATAGCCTTGGAAGTTTTATACAACAACAATAACAATCATGTTTCTACACCAGGCTGCCTATATACTGAAAGAACTCTATCCATTTGAAAAGATGAAGTGCCACCCACTGATCACCTCAGTCACGCTTTACTCCCAAAGTGTAGGTGTATACTCACAGCTAGCACTACTAACACCAAAGGTTGTTACCAATGTTACCAGAATTTATAGATGAGAGTAATAATCTCTCACTTCCAAATGGCACATGTGGGAGTGGGCAGGGTAGCAGACAACAGACATTTCTATGCCTTTTGCTTACCACTGGAACGATCTTTGCATAGCTAAGCTGCAATACAGGCTTAGGGAGAATAAAAGGGACCAGCTTAACTGATAGGGCAAACACAAACTTGACAGTAGGGATGGCAAGTGGAGAGTATCTACAGCTTAAATAAGGTGGAGCGTGGACACAAGTACACTCACACTGAACAGCTACTATAAGATAGACATGCACACTCTAAACTAATTGCATTGATTCATCCACAGCGCATAAAGACTAAGTCAGAGGTAGAATAGAAACCTGAAAGGCTTAGTGGAAGTTTTCTGGATCTCCTCAGTTCCTCAGTTCCCCCAGTTATAACTGATGAAGAAGACGACAACCAATATTCTATCTTCTATAGTAAGGGATGTGTGATTTTGGACTGTAATATGGAAAATCCTCCCAAATTATGTAGGGCATCTGGAAACCCTTCATAATAAAATTGAAGTTAATTCTTGTGAGTATAATAGTCCAGGTTATTGTTCAGGAAACTACAACTTCAAAAAAAGGACAAAAAAAAATTAAGCAAGCATTACCATAAATGCCTCTATTTTTCATATGAGTCACTCAGGAACTTGAGGTAGATGTGATATAAATAGAACACAACTTCAACCTGTGCTTATGCCCACTCTCATCTACGATAGTATTACCACTGACACAGAAAGTTATTTCAAAACAGAACCCATATTCTCCTCAACACGAACACATGTGCCTACCTGTAATGTAGAGGAGCTGCTCTTATTAGGGCTGTGCTTTTATGATACTATCGTGTTGCTGTTGTCAGACAAGGTGACTCACTGCACGACACCACGATCCAGCAGGCAAAATGGCATCTCCAGGTAACAGCAAATCGAGGCTGCCTCTAAAGATTAAGAGAATGTCTTTAAGTCATCCTACACACTTCCAAGACAATAAAAAGAAGCTAGATCAATGAAATGCATAAGCTGTAGGCCCCTCTATAGTGCATGCTGACACTACCAACCTTCTATGCTCTGAAGTACATAGGAAAGCAACTTTTATTAAAGACTGTAGCTCTTGGGAGAAACACACATATATTAGGTGTAAAAGGACTAGCTTTGGTAACAGCTGAATTTAGTACCAGTATCAATTTATTATCATTACAATTGTAATTTTTAAAATATCTTTGCAGCAGTAGATCTCAAAGCACCATAAAAGATAAAGCTACCTTTTCTGCAGGTGAGGAAACTGAAGCATAAAATAATGGTGATACCAACCAAAGAGGCAGTAGTGCATTCATTAGTTACCCATATACACACTCCAACACAGAAAAAAAAAAGTTAAAATAAGCCTTCCATTTTCAATCGCAAACTGTAAGGTAGATATAAAATTTCATTTTCACTACCTGTTGGATTAGGAACCAGGTTTTAAATCAAATGAAATCAAATCCAGGTTTCTTCAATAATCAAGTTTCCAGGGATACTTGTGAATGGATGTGACCATTTTAGCAGGTTTTTTGTTGTTGTTCATTTTGGTGTTCATTTGTTGGTGCCGCTATTTTTGCTGCTTTATTATTATTATTATTATTATTTTTAACGTATAAATAGGACAGGGCTTCACAGGCAATAAGAAAGTAAATCAAATATAGGACAAATAAGTTCTAAGAGTCAGGATGTTAGAAAATTCCCTAACATTTTTTTTTAGAATTGTTTTTTTTTTTTATAATAATAGTAATAATTATTATAATTCCAATTGTTTTTCTTTCTAATACAGGTAGGGCCATTTTAGTACTTACTTTTCTACAGAATATAATCTCATTATCAAGTGAAAGAAAGATTCAGGAATTTATCCTGTAAGATGAGTCTTAAATAAGATAGTTGACTCCTGAACCTTTTCAGGAGCCAGTATGTTTTTTTAATGGTTTCTCTTTAGCTATGTTTGCAGCAGAAAGAAGAGAATAGCATAAGTGCTGACATACGGTAATACACCTTTCTGTCAGGGAAAAGCCGGATGAAAAGCCAAAGTTTTTCTAAGACAGTGTCTACTGCTGCAGAATAAAGAAACTCCAAGGATACTGAACTGCTTTTAGGGACAGATGAAGCCATGTATTCAACACAGATTCAATAGAATAACATACATTTATTCTTAAATAAGTAAATTCTGCCTTCCAATGCATCTGCCTATCTTAATATAATTCAGTGTTACTGGAGGAAAATTTGTAGTGTAACATTTCTGTCAGAATGTGAATCTGTTGAGCACCGCAGTGAATATCCCTCTGAGACCTTTATCAGTCCAAAAGCAGTGATTATTTTTCACTCAAGCCAGAATGAAATCAGTCACCAAATGTAAGCATTCACGACCTTAAGAGGAGTAAGTTAACAGCAGTATTTCTCATCCATTTTGGAGATTCCATCATTCTATAAATTTCACTATCCATATTTTGGTTTTACAGTCCTGTGACCAGTATCTAAAGGTAAGTTCTCATAATTCCTCACCCTGCCCAGGATGTACTACCATGCATTCTTTTGTTCGTGGTAATTTACAGTAACAAGTTTCTCTTCATTCACTGCAATTTTAGAAGGGATTTTAGTCTGACAAATGCTACAAATTGTAGTGGCATTTGCAAGGAAATGTTTTTCAGCATAAATCTATTGTTTTGATCACTTTGCCTTTTAGAAATAAAGATACATTGATCCATACACTTACTTAGAAAGGTGTACTGTGAATATCTGCTGTTAGTCCATACATACAAGTCACAATTTTCTCAGATACTGAATCAAAGCATTTAAAACCAGAAAAGCTTGTATCATACTAAGGGACTCCTACTAAGGCCTGTGATCTCCTTTTGTAGGCTGCAGTAAAACATACATAAAATATAAGGTGTGATAAAGTCAACTAATATCCGTGATCTCTTGACTTGCTGGCTGTTCTTTTCTTGTAGAGGATGATAGCCAGCTATCTAATCAAAATGCATAAGCAGTGTCTGTTCCTTCCACACCCAGACCCATTCATTTTCTACTCAGAATCTCTGCTTGGGGTAGTATAATTGATTTTGACATAATTTACTGCTTACTTGGTAATGCAGCATTGCAGTCTCTGATAAAAACCATATCAAGTCACAGCACTGGTCTAGAGCTTGAAAGGGAGGCAATGTAATCACTTTCTTACCCTAATGCACCACCATCTCATTTCTGCTGGGCAAGGAGCTGCAAAGTAATCATTGTTAAATGATGCTGGTTCCAAAGAGGGTCTTTCACTTCTATGCCTGGCCACTTCTCTTTGTCTCTAAGTTTTATTTCACGAGGAGGCAAAAGGGAAACTTTTCATTGTTGGGCTGCCATGAAAATTAAATACTATGACTGTAGTTGCCTACCATCAGGCACCTCCCTCTGGCACAGAGCAAAGATGAAGTTCATGAATTGTCATGGCAATGTTCAGGAGGATGTGGAAGAGCAAATACTAAGGAGCGAACGTTTTACATAAAAATCTTTGTTCTTCCATCCTGTTTCTACACTCCAGTTATTTGTTATTGCTCCTGTGTCTGCAATGGTAATGAAATGGAAGGAAACTCTGCCTCTGTGCTCCTGGTTGTTGTGCAGAACCTCTGTACTGGTGTCGTACACATGGGTCTGTAGTGACTCCTCACCTTCCCTGTAGCCACCATGCCCTCACCTGCCTGCACGGCCTCTACTGTGGTGGTGTGTGAAGCTGAAAAGATCTAAAAAAATGGACTGCAGACACCTAGATGATGTGAGAGACGATGCGCTTTGTGCCGTTCTGCACAGCATTGTGCGCTGCAGTCAATAGATCTGATCATGCTCAACGATCCACTTTGAAAAGATGTTAAGTTCATTAACTCCACAGTGATCTACACCACTTTCTTACAGGGACCAGGAAGTTCAACAAAGCTTGCTGAGAAACTCTCTTTCATTGGCTATTTTCCCTACTTGTGGGGAATGCCAACCAATCAGAACTGCTGTAGCAGATGCTAGCCTCCATTACGAGTCTGCTTTCTGAGGGGACAGGATGGCTGGGTTCCCGAACAGTCGTTGCCCTATTGGAAATAGTATGGCTCTGCCTCCCTTCTGCAGCACCCACCTGGGCAAATCATAGCATCATTCAGTTTGCAAAAGATCTCTGAGATCAGCCATAATGGCTTCTTGCTGCTCTACGGCTAGGCACAGAGTGCACTGGGTGTGCTGATGGGGAAGGTGAAGGACGAGAGTGGGAAAAGGGCTGTTGGATTTCAGTGACCTGATTTCCCCAGGCATGTAATTGTTTGCTGTGATTTATGTATCATTTGCATAAGTGGCTAAATGAGCACTTGGTTACAACAGTTCAGGCCATCGCATTTCAGTGAGTATCAGGCAGCCTGGATCATCTGCTCTCAGGGGACAGGTGGTTAATTATCTTCTCTTGGTCACTCCTGCAAAATGGCCACGACTGCAAAATGCCCAGATGCTGCTAAGTGATTTTAGGGAGCTACTTAGCCCTGTCTGTATTGTTAAAGAAGATCATTACTATATGTTTCCTACATCAGATTTTTTTTTTTATCATTATTATTTTGAAAGCAGGCAATAATAAGCACACCTTTGCAATGGTAACCTCTCTGATCAAAGCTGAGGAAACAAAAAAAAAAGTTATCTTTTTTCGGATGATATTTTAGAGTGGTTTTTCAGACCACAATAGTATGTTCTGGTTGACAGTGACAGGCATGTAGACTGAAATGTCTTTGTTACCCTAAAAATTACATACCAGTAACCATTCCAGTAGTTTATACGTAAAGACTTCTTCCCATACTACCATCCACTCAAATTCATTAAAGACAGTGATTTTTCACAGTGATTCAGAGTACGTTTTTACCTTTGTGGGTAGGGGTATCTCATGCAGACAAATCTCTGAAGCCCAGTCCTGACGTAGAATGACCACCCTTGATGACCAGCAAGCAAGTTGGATGCAGAATTGCTACATGTGGGGAAAGATGTGTAACCATGTGCAGGCTACTGTATGTGATGGCCAGGAGCATGCTTATTGTACCAATGATGCTGGGTACTCCTTGTTATATACTGGAGCAAAAGTAATGGGAGTTTCTCACCTTGCAATAATTCTCTTAGAAACAACCAAATTTCATAATTTGATATCCACGCCTTAGTTGAGAAGGAACTAGATATGACTGTAGACAGGTAAGCATTCATGCCAGCTTACATTATGCTTTGAAGTTGTAAAACCATTTACTTTCATTTTGGCAACAAAGTAAAGGCTGGGATTTACCACAAGCTACTGCCACAGGAAGAGACAACGAGCGTGAAAACAGTGTTTACAGGGCATGAAACAGTAAAATAATAGGTACTCTATAGTAGATAATCTCTTTAAAAAAAGAAAAAAGAATGAAACAAAGATCTGTTACAGCTGGGAATCAAGAAGCCAAAGTGCTTTACATCAAAAAGTCTTTTCTCATACCGACTGAGAGTTAAACTCAGATATATGCAGCAATTTCTACTTTTAAGACATAACTCAGAACTCTTTACAAGAAGTACTATAGTGTGGGAAAAAAGAGGTAATAAACAACTTTCTTGGCTTCAAATAGTGCTGTATTCTACTCACACATGGAGATAAAAAAACAGTTTAACAGACTATTGACAGAAAAAAAGCAACCAAAAAAAAAAAGCCAGGTCTTCAGGACCTCTCAGGTCATCCTTTAGTGCTCAACATACCACATCAGAAGTTACATACAGTCATCTCCTCTGTTCGGTCACATTTAAGGTGTATGGCAAAAGCTCAACAGAGAAAAGTGAGTTCAAGATGAGATTTTAGCCCAAGTGGTGTTCAGAAATTGCCCTGACATTGGATCAATTCCCACTGACTTACTCTATGTGAAAATAGCTTGTTTATTTTGCACTGTGTTGGTTTTGTTTCCTGAACTTGTTGCCTTTCCTTGAAATTTAATGTAGAATAGGAGGGTACATGTTGATTTATTTTAATAAAATTTAGAACTGTTTATATTGTTTGCATTTGTCTAATATATATTAAAATTTTTAGATATTTACTTTGGTCTGAGACATTAAAAGGACTAACTGATTCAAAATCTGTGTTGAGAAAACTAAGAAAAGGATGAATTATGTTTTAGGGGGTGGGGTGGAGCTGGTGAACAAAAGGATACCTGTCAAGAAGTACACAGGAGTTCAATGGATTGGACTATGCTCCTTTGTATGCTCAGGTTCTAGCCTGGAGTTACTCATGTGCTTGATATTAAGCACATGCATAAGTCTGTGCACGACTGGAATCTATTATTACCATGTTGACATACATTTGTTAAGGGTTTGATTCTGCTAACATTTCTATTGGCAACACAGAGGGACACAGCAAGATCCTGCAGTTCAGGAAGGTATTACTCTACATGAGGATGGACAAAATTCTGGGGAGCTGCTAATACTTTAGTGACCATTTGTAGTGAACCATATTTTAAATACATTTCCATGGTCGTATTTATTTCTAAATTATCTAAAGACGTCAATCAGTCTGTTGATTAAAGAGGCATGCAATCAGCCCAGAGAACAAAACCATTTTAAAAGATTTATTAATGGTTACTCATTTATTTAAATCTAGTTCTTGTAAGATCTCATTTGAGTGAAGAAGGTGTTTAAAAACTGTTCCTTATTTCTTGGCCTTTCATCTATAAATATTTATTTGGCCTATGGATTTTTTCACATTCTTATTTTTTTTTTCTGTATTTAGGCACAGTAACCCTTTTTTTCTTCTTACCAAAGGAGATTTTGACACACACTACCGTATCTTCACTGTGGCAGCTGCTTTTATTTAACTGATAACATTCTGGTAATTTAAAATAACTCCTACCAAG
Organism: Callipepla californica brunnescens; assembly: GCA_023055505.1. Taxonomy (NCBI): domain Eukaryota; kingdom Metazoa; phylum Chordata; class Aves; order Galliformes; family Odontophoridae; genus Callipepla; species Callipepla californica. The sequence continues at coordinate 31,859,387 of JALIRH010000005.1, forward strand.
AGTGTAAACCCATACTGATCATCTTTGTTTGGGACTTTGAGTGGTTTTTTTCCTACAGCGTTTGAACTACAGGCTCAGGCAAGCTTAACCTTCTGGTTTAAATCCACATGTTTCAGTTGCAGGAAGCACTACATTCTGTTTACACATTCATTACCTCTGGAGTATTTAATGTGCCATTTCCATCACAATTATATTTCTAGTAGCTGAATTTGAATTATTTTCTTTGAGCACAAACTTATACAACTTGGATTTATGAGTTGAAGACCAGAGACTTTATACTTATTAATTCCACATTTTAATACAGTACTGCATGGGGATGCAATGAGATATGATGGATGTAAGTGCTGGAGCCAGTATTCTTAGGCTGTGCATGCTTTGCCAAGTTGCGTGGCATGGGGATAGGACATTGCCTCCACCACCTTCTTCCTTTCTCCTTTTCATCCTTACTTAGCTCTGGCTGTTAGCTTGTTGGCTAAAAGCAGTGTAGTGTAATATAGTGAAGAATTTGAAAGAAAATGGCTTTGTTGGAAAACTTCTTTACTGACTTAGGTGCTGTTGTGTTTGTTTCTAATGTGTCTGTGCAGTGCTTGGGACTTAGGATAAGGATGGGGTACTCAAGTCATTAACCATTCTTAGTCTGGTTTTTGATTCAAACTGCTGTTTTTGACTGCCTCTTGGTGTTTAGAAAACATGGGGGAAAGGCCCCAAACCAAGTATTCCCAGTTCTTTATTTTGCCTGCATCACTGCTGCAGAGCTATGCTGTCCGTTTCTTCTTTGTCCATCTGAGTTTTATGTACCTCTTTCGCATACTTCCCAGCTTTGTCAAGAAGGAAGAGAAGTTGTGCTCATCTCAAACTCACGTGTACCTGTGAGATAGAAATACTAGACTTAGCTTAGGTTCACTTCTGTCTTGTTTCTTGTTACCTATTTTCCAAAGTTGTCCAACTTTTAGGATGTTATAAATAATCTCTTTACTATCCAGGCACACTATTATGTCACAAGTGTATTCTAAAAATATTAATATAGATTTAAAAAGTTAAAGGCAAGTCTGCCTGCATAGAATAGCTTAAATGCAGTATCCTCAGTGTAAAATGGGGCTAGGTATTAAAAATATAGTATTAAAATACTGGAGGAAATAATATGAAACACCATCCATGTGCAGAAAAAATGGCAAGTAACTATGTAATTAAAGATCTTATAATGATGATTTTCCTATCTGAATTCAGAAAAAAAAGCTGTACAGACAACACAATTTCTTCCTCTTTTTGTAATTTTGTACGTTTAATATTGTAGTCTTAATAGTAGTCTGATTCTACAACATTTAAATTTTAACCCTTGAATTATGAAATATGTTCAGCCATGAACAGGGAATTGCAAACACAAAAGTTGTTTCCCCTGTGTTGCTTTGTTTTTCCTACCTTTTGTTAACAAAATGATACAGATACTATGGTTTCATTTGTTTTCCAGCAGTCTATCAAATACAATTGAATCTCATTCCAATGCTTTATTAGTAGCAGGTGTTAAACATTTTATTCTCTTTCTCTTGTGACTCTATCAGTAACTCACTCGCAATAATGTTATGACTAGATATTTGCTAACCTGTCTAACTTAATTAGTGACTGAAAAATGGTGCATACTAACCATTATTGTAGTTCAAGTAAGTAGCATGAGCATGTTTCTCAATTTTGCTCCAAATTTCCACCTTGTTACCTTTGTTTGTAGAATGTCAAATGGGGCTGCCTCCTGACAGAACAGCCCAAAAGAACCCACTGTTACCTGTCAGGTCATTCCTTTTCTTCCTAGTATGGATTCAGTGCTTACAAAGTACATTTTACAGTGCAGACTGATGTCAAACATATGACAGTTTGTTTAATTAAAGGCTACCTAGGAATTCACTTATTAGTTATGAACAAATATACTAATCAGTTGTGAAACCATGGTCTTTCAAAAAACTATTTACTAGAATTAACCATTGCAAATAAAGTTGGAACCATGGTTGTAAGATATAAACTCAGTAATATATAGAATTAAAGAATAACAACATTCTAGCTTTATATTATCTTCTGAAGCTATTGTTTGAAATAGTCCATTTCATTAAAAAACATCCCTCCCAGAAATGTGGGTCTAGCCAAACCAGTGTCAAGTTACATCCGTGCCTTCTCAGTGGTTATAGATAGCAATCAGCTTCTGTTATTGAAGAGCTACTTTATGAATTTTCAGATAGAACAAGACTGCTGGTATATAGGGATTTATGAATAGCAGCATTTTCTGTGTTATCTTTTATCTATGGGTTTTTTCTTCTTCCAGATATGAGAAAATAATTCCAAAGGAAAACAATTTCTGTTTTGAGCATGAAGATTGCCTTTTGCTCCATGCAGACAGAATCTTGTTTGTTACTTTAGTGGCTTGTGATCTTGATTAACTATAGAGTGGTGTGCTGCAGGAATATAGACCATGCATCTCTGTCTTTTGCTTCTGTAGAGATGTACTCCAGTTCAGTGATCATCAGCGAAACCTGTAGGAGATACTCCAGCAAGTGGAAAATCCACCTTACTCTTAATTGCCAAGTATATAAAGCGGGGCCCAGTTCAAAAACATTACTTTCCCTTCATGCATTCATGAAAAACATTACTTTTCCACTCAAGAGAAAACCCAAGCAATATTTTGCTAAAATCACAGGGCTTCAATTATTATCCTAATCGAATTTGCATGATTTAAGAGCTTTAGAAATTCATGTTTACAAACAAAAAGCCCCACAAACAAGCAGAAGGCATATTACTTATATTTTATCTAAATTCTAAGGAATCACAGTCACATTTCATTTCTACAATTTCTCGGTTAATTCATCTGTCACATGACATACGTGGTAATTCCCAGTTAACGAATCAACACAGCATCAGATTAGCATCTGTATTATTACTGCTTACTTCTTGTTACTGTTTTTAACAGAACCATCAGCCAAAATGAAGAGCTTCACCAACTGTTTCTGTTAGAATGAGTGATGACTGAACCTAATATCTCTGAATCAATCCCACTCATTTACAACATGCGAACCCCTGTTCCCCCAAACACAGAAGAAATCAAAGAGGAAACAAATCCTCCACAGAGAGCTACAAACTTTCTAATCCAGCCTGTGGCTGAAAAGTACCTATTTTTGCACTCCTGTTGTTACAGCTCGTTTATCTTATCTGCCTCCACATATCACACCTTTTCAATGTATTTACTTTCGTACTAAAATATTTCTCCCACATGTTCTTGCAAACACCTTTGTTTTATCTTCTGACTTGTGTTTATTTTTAAAGTACTAATAAAAGTACTTTTAGCTCCTTAGTTGTAGAAGTGGTCTTAGTGACTTTTTTCAGCTCTCTGAAATGAAGGGACTTTGGCACTCCAAAGTTTATAAAATTAAATTCAATACTTATCAAATTAGAAGGCAGATAAGAAATGCTAGCCTATGGTTGTTATGGAACAATTTGGTTGCTTTGTTAGGTTAGTGATGACTGTTGGCAAGGGATACGTGGAAAGGTTCTTGTAAAACCCAGCCAAGACCACTGAAATGATCAGCTCTGCAGGTGACTAATATGTTTCAGGTCATTTTTTTCCAAATTTTGAAGCCTATTTTTATCCCCTGAGTTTAAAACTCTGGTATTTATTCTGATTTATGAAGACAGTTCCAAGAAATTTTTGAATGGCATTTGAAATATTATTATTTGAGGCAATAAGAAAGTCTAGATAAGTTTAATCCCCATTACTCAGTGTCCAAAATGTGAACCCTGTTTCATATTCTGTTTTTCCTTTCCCTGGCGTAACATTTTACAACAGGGAGTCATATCAGAGTGGGAAAACATATTTGGAAGCATAAAGCCAACCTAGACCTAAAAAACGTAGATCAGTGTGTTCTACATACATTGAGAAGGGGCAGCTTTAGGAGTGTGTTGAAACATTCCACATTATAGATCTATCAATAAGCCCCAAAACATTTGAAGTTAAACTTTCTTCCAATTTCATGACTTATTTCTCAGAAATGATTTCTAGCAGCAATATTTTATTTATATTTTATTTGACCACAGTTGATCATATTGTTGTTGTATAAATAGCTGTGGATTTGGATCTGCCTTTCATTCTATAAACCTTAGAATGCTTCCATAGAAATACATAGATTCATATGTAATAGGTTTAGAACTGTTAACCCGTTCACGCAGTCATATACGCACAATATTTGTGTACACAGTGATGCTAGGATATTTTTAAAAGGAGCAGAATCATTTCAGGGAAATGTCATAGATTGAAGGAAAACACTTTAGAAAAAACATACTGATTTTTCAAACCCACAATTTGTTTTGCAAACTTGTTGTTGAAGATCACCCTAGGGACTACTGGCTTTTTCACAGTGAACATCAGAAGCAATTGAATGACTGACTGATAGACATATGTACTAATTTGCAGAGTATTGTATGAGTTTTTTAAGGTCATTGCTCTCTAATCCAAAAAGATTCCAAATAAAAGGAAAGGGCAGTATCATGTGACCTAGCCACAAGTATTTTCTTAGCCAAAGCAAATTTACGTCTTGTAGCCCATCCAAGCTTGGCCTCAGATTGACCTTAATGTTTACAGATTAGAAAAAAAAAAACTAATGATAATGGCGCATATAACTAGGGGACAAATTCAATGCTGCTTGAATGGATACAAAACAAATAAACCTATCAGGTTAAAATATATCTATTTTAGCTCTTACTCACGAGACAGATGTATTCCATTGTGCAAAGGTGTCACTTTGGAAACTAGATATCATTTGATGATCATTTGGGGACACTTTGTTTTGCTTACTCCTCCAACCAAAGCATGCATAGATGCTGCTGAATTAGAATCATAGATTTTTCAAGACTGACTACATCCTCTCATTCTACAGTTTTTTTCCTGAGTATCTCTACTTACCTCCGTTCATAGCATTCAATCACTGAGATGCTGCCTAATGCTAACTGGAATGTCACTTCCCTTGGATACTCATGGAATGATATTTTCAAGTCTCATCATCTTTACAACTACAAACATATTAACGAACTATATAATATTTATGTCAGAGTTCTTCCAATTTATTTGTAGTGAATTCAAAACTTGGTATCATTTGAAACTAAATATACGGCTTAGGTTTCAGTTTTAAATATGAGCTAATTCATACTTTGTGAAGACATGTAGATGTTGTAGCTTTGGTAAAGTCACATAGTCTCTTCCACAGTTTGTGTTTATATCGAAAGTGGAAGGCTTGTGAAAGTTTTTTTCTTCTGTCATCGATATTATAATTCTGTTTTCAATTTCTGTATGTAATTGAAGAGAAGCCTACATCTGTATAAGTTCCATGAATTCTTAAGGAGAAAATGCAGTGCTATTCTTGCAGTCTGTAGAAATGGATATCACTAAGACAGTTTTAATAGAAGTCACTGAGAGCATGTATAAAATAATAAAAAATTAAATCTCATGTTTTACATCCTCAAGAACAGCATTTCATGTCCATAGAGGGTGAAAGAAGTTTTAAAAGTCCTTTAGACTGAAATAACTGAATGAAAACTTGAAGATTATGCTACTGACCTTGACTGTGTGGCCATACCTGGCATTTATAATTCACATTCAAAAGTGTTTTTGAGATATCTTCCTGCTTTTGGTTAGCCAGTGTTCAGTCATGTGTTTCATCAGGTAAAAACCTTAAAAAGGTTGTAAACAACCATTACTTTTTGATGCAACCCTTTCCACAATGAACCTTGTGCTTAATGCTTTGATGTTACACTTTCAAATTACTCAGAAATTGCAGCTGTTACAGTGCCTGGTTATTAAGTGGAGCTCCATATAAAGTATGCTGCTCTCTTTGCTGTGATCTCTATCAGCTCTCAAATTTTAAAGTCTTTGTTTTTCCAGTAAAGCCTGGTGCAACTTTAACTTGGGCTGCTCATATAAACCAAGTACCTAATCCTCCAATAGATTTTTTTTTGTCTGTCTAACTCCCTTTGAAGCCAAGGAACTTAGAAATACATTTGAGAATTGGTGCAAATTTTTTAATCAAAATGTCCATGAATAGAATTTCTAAAAGTACGCAAGGGAATTAGAAGTATAGATCCAATTGAAAACCGTGAGTTGTGGGCTTTTAACTCTCTTATGTTACTCTTCAGGATAGAATTTCAAAAAGACTTGAGTTTTTTGCTATTTGTAATAATTCAAGTTATTAAATTTATGAAGAAGCTGCTGGGTGTTCATCGCATATGGATCTCAGCCATTGGATAGATGCCTAAGTGAATTTCTCTCTGTATTTGATGTTCTTGTCCCCTCTTGACATCATAGAAGTGCAGAATCCTGGAATGGCTTGGTTAGAAAAGACCTGAAGGATCATCTACTTAGTTCCAAACCCCATGCTATGTGCAGAGACACCTTCTCATAGAGCATGTTGCCTTGAGCTGCATCCTCACTGACCTTGAGCAGTTCCAGGGTTGTTCTGCCCACAGCATCTCTGGTGAGCTTGTTCCAAAGTCTCAATATCCTCCCAGTGATGAATTTCTTCCTAATACAACTTGCTAATATGACCATGATGGCTTATGATTAACTAATCCTATGAAGCAGCACACATTGAACTGTTGGCTTCAAAAACCTGGTTAAACTTCAATTCAGCAAGTGATTGATGACTTTTTCAGAGGGATGGTGTGCAGTTAAAAATAGGAAAAGGAGTGCCCAGGGGGAAGGAGAAAAAAAAACATTAATGACTGACATAAATGGTATGTAGATAATGGAAGAACACTCTAGGCAAATAGGTCCTGATTATAGAATTTATATTTACTGGAATTCTAAAATCGTCAGATTAATGCTCCCTTGGGTCTTTTCTCTTGGTACTGCACAGATTAGGAAGGGAGAGGTGTAGGGGAAAAGGATGGCTTGAATAGTACGGGAGATTTCTTTGAGATCTTTGAGCAGAATCAAATGCAGACCTTGGACAGTACTGCCAATGTGAGAAAGAAGAAAGTTTTGGGAAGGAGACCACTTTCTAGTTACGTCACAATTTTGGTTTGCTCCTGGCACCCACTTGTTCTGACATCATTTAAAAAGTCCTAAGCTCCATTTCACTGTCCAGGAAGACTATGCTTCTTTCACGTACTGACTTGACTCTCATTAGTTCACTGCTGCTGCTGCTTGTAATCCTTACAATAGTTATATTGCTTTATTTTACTGCTTGGCTTGTGTTATTTAATACTTTCTAATTAATATTTCTGCCAACTCATTGTTTTCCAGGCTCCCACCTTCTTAGCAGACCTTCTGTTATTTTTCTATCGATACTTTCTTCACTTATGCCTAACTCCTGTTTCTATCCCATTCCTTTCTGCTCTTCTATCTTTTTAGGTTTTGTTTTTTATGTATATATTTATGTATGTATTAACTGACTTATTCACCTTTTCCCCTTTTGTGCCACCCACTAGAGTTCTTTCTCTCAAATTTTTGATTTCACAATCTCTTCCCCTTATGTTCTTTCTAATGCCCTTCCTCTGGTAAAGAGTAAATTTTTTTTCAGTTAATTTAACCTGTATCTTCATCACTTTTTCTCTAATCTGAGATATCTATCTGTCCATTTCATTGTGACATATTTACAATTTGTCATTCTGTCACTAATAAGTTGTTAATACTTGTCACAATGTCAAGGTGTTGTTTTTCTTATTTTTCCATTTGTCCTTCTTTAATTTGTCACAGATGTCAACTACAGCCTTATACCCATCACTGTAAGAATGTCTGTCATCTGTGGGTCATCTCATAATGTAATTATTCATTATTGATTCTGTTTATCCTTGCAATCAGTATAAGAAGAAAAATGGTTTGGCATATATTTGGAGTTGATTTCTAACATTGAGTAAACATGACCTTCTGACAAGACAAGTATGGTTTAATTGCTTAGAATGTGTTTGATGAATGCAAAGTGTGTAAGAAGTTTTAAATAATGATGGTGATAGATGGTGATTTTATATGTCTTACATTAATATGGCTAATAATGTTAACATCTCTTGCCATTAATAGTTAAGGTGGGGATGTACAGCAATTGATCTTCCTGGGAGCACTGTAATGTAAAATACAGTTCAACCTGTTTGAAGCATATTTTACAAGTGTACATAGGGCTTTCAGGATATTATACTGAAAAAGCCAATTGTATAGTTACCATTTAAAATAGATGGGTTGAGTTTCTTTTCAGTCTTTCATCTTGACAAAAAATCTAATGTACTTTAAATGTTTTCATATGGAATTTTATTCATATACTGATTTGATATATTAGCTGTATTAAAATTTCAGTACCGAAACCAGAGAGTATTAAGTTCTGTGGATCCTTAGAACTTCTCTTCTAAGGAGAATCTTCCTTTAGTATTTAGAAATTGGTGAATAGGAAAATTACTTCTTAAGATTCTAAGAGCTCTCATAATAGTGCTGCCATCACATGTACTTCACAGGCTGCAATTCTGTGAGTAAATAGGAAAACACCTCAAATTCTAAGCCATCAGCAGCATCTGGCTAAAATTGTTCATGGCCCATTAAGTGTCTTAGTTTTTACATATCACCTGACTGTTCTCTACATTTATGTTGTGTTAACATATTTCAAGGTTCAGGATGCCTTCAGAATAGTTCCACAATGTAAAGCCTTCCTGTATCACCGGTCCTCCTCTCTATAGAGAAGCTCTCATGAATCACTGAAGAATTTGTTCAGCTCTCTGTGACACAGGAGTATCCTGTGTCTGGCTTCTCATCCTCGGCCAGGACAGGCGGAGCTCAGTGGGAGATGGACTTCTTTGGTCCCATACAGACAGCTCTGTGCTATCCAGTGAGGGTGGGGACAAATTCAGCCTTATTCCATTTCTGTTCAGAACTCGATCCCTTCAGTTTATCCAGTCCCTTCAGGTGTAAGGAGGGAACCATCTGTCTTGGTGAAATGGATGACAGTAAGAACTCAGTCTATAAGAAAGGTTCAGTGATCATGGTGTCTCAGTTTCAGGTAAGTGAGCCACAGTGAGGGTGGTCTTGTGTGGAGCCAGGAGTTGAACTTGATGATCCTTGTGGATCCCTTCCAACTCAGAATATTCTATGATTCTATGATTCTAATACTTTTCTGGAAAGATTTGATTGAATTCAGTTTTTTATCTTTCCCATGTCAAGACCTTGTTATTTTGTCTTCACTGAATACTTGACTTTTCTTCTTCCAAAGTTGACAGGAAGAGCTTGGCAACTGTGATCTCACCTGTGCTTTCCTTGTAGTTCACATCATGCTGACATTCCTACTCCTATTCCTATTGTATCTTTATAATTGTGAATATATTTACCATGACATTCTGACTTTATTTTCATTCTCTTGAAATTTTATTACATTATATTCAAGTTTAGTAGTTTATATCCAGCAATATGATAAAGACAAACCAAAAGCTCTGCTTAACTCTAGCATGAAATTTTGACTGATGAATTTTTGATGAATTCTCACCTACCATTATAATGTATTCAAGAAAAAATGACACGTAAAAAGTGCCATCAGCAAAAGTAAGACCAGTCTTACCACAACATACTTATTGGTTAGCTACTCAAAGCTGTGCACCACATATAGCAGTTGTCTAAACCATATTTTTTCTTTCCTTTTTCCTGAGTTTTGCATATGTAATTCTGATGTAATTCAGTTCACTTCAGTGAAGTTATTCCCCACTAGATTAGCACACATACTCAAGTTATATTTCTCAGTTTCCAATATAAACAACTAGCTCTATAGCCCATAATTTTTGGGTAGTATTTAACCTACAAGGAATTACACTTATGTCAATACAAGTAAAATCAACTGAAAATGTATATGGATGGCAGAATCAAGACCTCATGAAGTTGAAGTCAACTACAGAGCTAACTGATCCTTGTGCTGCTTGCACTCTGCAGAGGTTTAGAACTCTCCTGAGCAATCCCTCCATATTGTAATACACAATTCATTATAGAGACTCAGTGTAATTTTCAAGGGTGTTTTTTTTTTTTGTTTTGTTTTTTGTTTTTAACCCCTAACAGGATGTAAATTTGCATTTCATTCCTCACTTGTATCTTTCCTACTTGCTTTCAAATTTCTCCATTTGTTCTCCTTCACAAATGGACTTTCAGACAAACATTTTGTGTGTGGTTGCTGTGTTAAAAAGATTATCTCACCATGGAGTCTGTTGGCTTTTAGTGACAACAGCACTTATATTTTTTTCTCAGATTGTCTTTATCTCTTAATCATTATTAGCTGACAAGGATTTATGACATCTTACTCATCCAGAGACATAATCAAGTGGCTGAAAGATCTTCAGTTTTTTAGTTATAGTGAACAAAATAACTGCAGGCTAGGACGTGTATAACTGTATTTTCCAGTTCAGTGACCATGTTCTCAGGAGAACAACCCCAGCCCCCAGCAGAGAATGATCAGTTGGTCCCAGCTATTGAGAGCCTTTGGTGCCAGCGAGTTTTCAAAGAGAGGGAAGGGCCCTAAGGAGTCCAAAGGATATTCCTGACCCTCTTGGGTAATTTACACCAATCCTAAACATGTATGTTTGTCTGAAGTCTCTTTTATCAGCGTGGTAATCCCATTACTGACAAATGAAGATGTAATCACAGTTTATTCAAATTGTTAGAAAGCTTTATCCCCTCTTGAGAGAAAGGAGAAAATACAATTGGCTGCAACTGACTTCTTAAACTCCTACTGCGACACTAGCAAAGCAAAAAATGATTTTTAAAATAAATCAGCAGAGATATGGGATGAAAGATATAGCCTAAATGATCACTTAAAAATGGAATCTTCTCTCACTGATGGACTTTACATCATATTCTTCACTGTTATTACTAATTTAAATCAGGGAAATCAAGAGAATAGCATTCTCTCCTTGGATTGCCCTACCGTGATATTTCCTGATAATGGTATCTCTGCTCAACTCCACAAGTGGTAGTGAGGATAGGGATGTTGGCTGAACTGCATCTCCATCACCAGGGTAACCACTGGCTAATATGCAGAGATCCTCTCTTTTGTGAAATGTACACCAGTAAGCAAAAAAAAAAAAAAAAAAAAAAAAAAAGGAAAAGGAGCAGAAAAAAACCTTGCGCATTTTCAAGGAGAAAATTAACTATCACAGTCCTTCGCTGTTGACCTTGTTTGTAGCAGAAGGAAACAGAAATGTTGAGCCAGCAAAAGGTCTTTGTGCAGAAGCAAAGTATTAAGTGTTAACAGACCCAATTAAGTCTCTTAAGATGATGAAGTGCCAGAGAGGATCAACAGCAGGTGCTAGAACACCTTCTTATATCTTCTTCATGAAGACTTCCTTGTCTGGAGTATGATACATTCACACACTGCTCTGATATGCTGATATAAAGGCAGTAAAAATATTCTGTTACATCCCTCTTATTCAGTCACATCAAACAGCAGTTTTAGTCATTTTATGATAAAATGTATACCTAGAGTATCTAAAAAGATGCAGATAAAAATGGGTTCAGATTATTTTAGTTTCTGAACAAGAAAAAAAATCTGTAGCATTTCAAATGTCAAGTGTAATGTTAATTTTAAAGACACCGTACATAATACCCTTTATAATTCCTTTACTAGGCAGATGACTTATGTTATTTTCTTGACTTCAAGATGAACTTTGATAAACAAAAAATCACGTTCTGCAGCTTCTAATATAGAGCTGCACTCCATGAGATGATGTCTACTTGGCATTTCCATTAAAAAATGTAAGTCCCCTAGGTAAACTCATTTATTCTCAGAAATCATTATTTTTATTTCTTTTTTACTACCACAGTTGCTCAAATGTGAATTAATTACATTAGTACAAAATAAGCCAAACATTTTTACTTTGAATATCGTATTCTAAATTGACTAAAATTGGAAAGAGAGACTTGGAATAGCATGACTGGCATCACACAGCAAGATAGTTTTGTAGCTGGGAGTAGTTCCTACTTTCATACCTCCTTAGTGTCATTTTCAGCTAATACAATCCAGCACATCCAGTGCAGTCATACTTGTTCTTTCTTTTTGTTGAGCCTTTCCATCTGCTGGAAAAAATTTTCTTGTGGCCACACAGTGAACCAGAATTGAGAGAGGTAAAAGTAACACAGCCAGGAAAAAAAATAATTTAGTTTTCAGTTGGATCAGTTCCCTGGTCTGAGTCATTGCTCAGCTGCACTAACTCTCATGCTGGCACAATGGAAGGAATGACAAAAGCATGGAAATGGCCTGGCAGGGTAAGGGAAGGGGAATGATCCATGATGAGAAGAGAAATGTCAGTAGCAGGACTGGCATCCACTGGCTTCAGAACATGGCTTAAATGCGACCTCAGCTTTCTCAAGAGTTTTACATTATGCTGTAGATGCATTAGTACTGGTAATTTTCTTCTTTTCACCCTATGCTGATTGTGTTTGTGTTCAAACGGAAGCATTAATCTCTGTGTGCAAAGTTCTACTCTGAAGTATCTATATCCCATGTCTTGCAACTTAAGAAAAGGACTGCAGAAACTTCTGTTTTGCTTTTTTTTTTTTTTTTTGGTTCAGTTTTCTGCTTCTTATGAGGGTCATTTGAAGTAATACATTTCAACAAGTATTTGGAATAAAAAATATTTAATTTGAGGTACTTAAGGTACAATTATTTTCTGATGAAAACAAAGTCATTAAGACCAGCCACTTGTACTGAAGAGATGAGTTTAATCCTTAGTGAAGTTGCTCCCTGAGAAAACTGGTGTTCATGATATCAAGCAGTGCATGTTGCTGATCATTTAGTAATTCATCCAAGAATACTAATAGATATGATCTGAAAAGGAGATTTTTGTTTATCACTATCTAAAATATACTTTATGATGCATTCAGGAAAGTGTTATTTTCTTATTACATTAATTTATATTGTATTTACTTTGTTAGATGAATAAGCTCTGTGTGTTGAGTATTTTCAGTTAAACACGATCACTTCCTATCCATTTGCTTCTGGAAGCAGCATTTCAGACCACATTCTGGCCCCGTGTACATTTTCCTACTCTCAGGGCAAAAAATAAAGGCTATTACCAAATTCTCTTTTTCATCTGAGAGTTCTTTTCCAAAGCTGTTGATCTTGGAGCTGGGACACAAAGCAGAGATCCAGCAACAAAGGGTACGGAGGAGCAGTGGGATTAGGAAGAAGCTATGCCGTATTGCAGAAGATCCCACTGAGAGTGAGTCAGAGCTCTCAAGAAGGCTCCAAGAACTTTGCTGAGCCTTTGTAGTGGTGAAACAAGAGTCTTGTGCTGTATTAAGCAGCAGAAGCAGAAGACAGAATGCAACCATCAGTGCACTGAGCTGTCAAACCAAATGTAAGGAGATGTGCAAGAAATAATTTGGGCTCCATTTAGGTTTTGAAGGCTGATTACAAGGCCAAATACATTTGCTCAGTGGTCTTTGGATTTACTGTACTTGTACTTGGATTGCTATTATCTCATAATTTCTGTAAACAACTTTTTTTAACCCTTTCAGCTTGAGCAATAAGTGTGTGTCCTGATCTTAATATAAAGTCAGTATGGTCCATGTTACAGATCGTCATCTTGAGCAGCAGACTCCACAAGTTGAAATTTTTGTATCATAAATGTTAGACACTCTTCTGTTGGTGAGACCCATTTGACTTCATGGTCTGATTACTCCCCTATAAAGAAATTATTTAAAGGAAAATCCAGCCTACAATCATAGTATCAGCTTTGTAGTATTTGTGCATTGTACTACCAAGAAATAAATGATAGCTCCCTGCTCTGTAACTCTGTGATTCTAATGTTGGCTCCCTGGATATTATATTAGATATTAAGTTAATACAATAATATTAATAAGCCAATGTACACTTTAGAAATTAAAAGTAAAACATTAGTTTTGAGCCTGTCAATTTTTTCACCTATTAAACAAAGAAAAACACAAACAAAAATCCACAATACCGTTCATATTTTTAATTAAATGCTGATCCAAAATTTGGAGATGTTTCATAAAAAAAAAATTATAAAGAAAAAATAAAAGACAAGATGCCTTTCTCACCTTTTATTTTTTAATTAAAACAATTCAAGAAAATATTTTAGATGTTTTGGATTCAAAGACAATTTTTTCAAAAAGAGGTTTACTTTGATGGAAAAAAGTTTAATATAATAAATTTATCTTTTTTTCTTTTCTTTTTTTTACATTGGTGAAATGGGAAAGATTGGAAAAAGATTATGTCTAGTATGAAAGGGTTTCCCTCTTCAAATGGAAACTGACCATCAACAAAAGATCCTTTGTTGCTGACAGCTATTACTAATTTTTACATGAAAATGTTAAATGTTAATTCACATAATGTATAATAAAATTTCCAGAGTGAAACTCTTACAAAACTGTGTTTCACTTTTATTTTGAGAAAACTATGAAAGCCTACAGATACTGGAATGTACAATTTCAACAGCATTTGGACAGAGATATTCAATTTTTTTTGTCATTCAAGTGCTTTATTTCTCTTTTAGCTAGTACTGCGTAATACATCCCTGAAAAATCAAAATGAGCCAGATTCCTTACTTTTAATATTTTGACCATCCTAACAAGTTTTCCAGTCAGTTTCTTTCTGACATATTGTTTCTTTATTTTTCTTTTTTTCAATTTCAAGGGACGTATAGCCAATTGTGAAATGAATATACTGAAAGCCAAGTGAAATAAAAATTCTAGTTTCTGCTTGGTTATAGTATTTGCCTGCTAAAAGAAAAGCAGGTCTGACAAATGCCGCATATCCACCCAGGCTAGTGTGGTTAGTTGTGGCACTACAGTTTTGTAGTTGATAACATACTGGTTGCAATAGGCATCTGTAGATCTTCTTTTGCTCTGACTGTAACTCAAAATTTGATGACAAATCTTATTATGTGGTCTACGTGAAAGTTTAATCTTTCTATTTATAAGTAATCATGGTGTTAAACAGGCAATACTGTTAGCTGTTGAGGATAATCTCTACTGCTCTTCAGTTATTATTGCTATCATGTTTGTCTTCACTTAAAAAGTTTATGATAGACATTCAATTAGATCGAAAATAACTCATGAAACTTGCTGAGAAACGTAATGACCATTATGCTACGAGTTGCTATACCCTATCTCTACGTAATGAATCCTAAATTAATCAGGTTTTACAATATTGGGTTGTTGTTCCCATTGTGAGCTATGTCACAAAATATGAAAGTGTCTTAACAGTACTATTTCCTTCTAAATTGTTTTTTTTTTTTTTTAGTTTTAATTCTTTACTTTTTTAATATTTACTGGAGAAATAGACAATCTGTAATAACCTCCAGGGTTAGAAAGTTTCTCATACACAGACGTGATGGTCACACTGAGCAAGATCCATATTCAGATATGTCTGAATTCTTGAGTGTTCAAAACTAGAACACAAAGGATCCATGTGTTGCCAGTCCTTCAGAACTCTGCCTGAAAAGCAGAGTTCTATCACAAATTTCTCCTTCTGTATATAGACATTTTAATATAAGGCTCCTTAAATTTTTTCCTTGGTCTTTTGCGTAAGTTTTATGCCCTTGCATGTAAATAACTGTACATCTGCTTCTCCAATCTAAGCAGTAAAACTAAACACATCCAAAACACTAATAATACAGCTGTCATTCTGAAGAAGAAGGACGTGAAGCAGACTATCTGATGTGTGCTGAGGAATCTGGAATCTGGACAGAGTGTGGGATCATTGCTGACAGTGTGACATTCCTGGTTCAAGCGAGTGAATGCCAAGTCCACTTTTTCTTTCCTGTTTCTTACAAAAAGACACATGTGGCTAGATTTCTGATTTGGACCATGAGCTCATCAAATGTTTCTCAGTATTCACAACTCCATCTGGTTGTTAGAATAAGTACTGGAATTGGAAAAAGGTAAAAACACCCTGTCAACTCATTGTGTTGGTGAACACACTGGGTAGTTCTCATTCTTCTGAAAGACAAATTCTACAAAAATGCTCTATTGCTAAACACATCTATCAGGAAGATAGTGAAGCGGCAATACCGAGCGTGTTCCAGTGTTCTAGTCATCTCTCACTTTCTGTATTTTACAAAACAGAGAAGTAGACAATAAGAGAATCAGAGAGAAATGGTCAAAGCAACAGCTTACCTCTTTTGCCAAGAGTAAAGAATATATATTAAAGAGATTAGAACTATTGGAGATAAAACTGTGCTATGGAATAATAACAGTTATGTTACATGTTTTATGAAAAAAAAAAGCAAAAAGAATGTATGGATTATACTTCAACAAGAAATCTGGAACCTATCATGATTTAATAATGTAAAAGGAAAACTTGACATTGTGACCTAAAGGCCAAGAGTTTACACTGACCTATGGAAAAAAAATCAGCTTTCTTTCCCCCCTCCTGATTCTCTTAGGAGTTAGCCAACTGGCTATATCTTCACATCCCTCTCTTCCCCATATAGGCCAGTATCTTTTGCATTCTCAGGGCAACAACACAATTTCTTCACTACTCTACAACTTCTTATATAGGATAGGGTTGATTGGCCACATCTGCCAGCCAGCTGTGTCTGCCGTGACCATGGAGCAGGAGAGAAGCTACAGCACCATGTTCGAAACAGAATCCCATCACAGAGCACATTCCTCACTGCAGCACATTGCTGAGGCCTCTGCTATGGTTTTACATCAGTTGTGATGGGTATTTGTCCTGGTACATCATCCAATTTATCACTGGCTCATGTACCACAGTATAATAAATGTCATCTCAAGTTGTCATCAAGATTTTTTGTTACCCTTCATCACCAACTACCTCAGTTCTGATCTGTCCTGATTTAGATGCCTAAGTCCTTTACCAGATCTTCTTTTTTAAATAAGCCAAAGTACAGAAATCACATTTTCTTACCAATTCATTTAAAACCATATGCTTATTGTATCATTTGTCAAATTTCAAACGCCCTATTCCATAAAAAAGCAGGAAAATATTATAAGAAACAAACAAACAAAAAGCTTTATTTTTAGCTACTTTAATGAAATAAGGAATAATTTCTTTCAGAGATGTAAAAGAAGAAAGAAGGAGGTTTTGGACTTTATAGTTATTACACTCAGTGGACTGAATTTCTTTTTTATCCTATCCCATGCAAATCAGTAGCAGTATCAATGAGATCAACAGGGTTATGCAATTGTAAAATTGGTCAGTGATCAGCCTGGCTGAATTGGCCCATGGTATTAATCACTTCTAAAGTTCTGGTCCCTAAGTACTTAATTTCTAGGAAACAGCAGAATGTGACATTACAAGGATCCTATTTAGAGACACACACCCTGTAGATCAAAGCAGGAACTACTGGAAATGCTTTCTGAAGGTATGTGCAGCTATAAAATGTTTTGAGTGGCTGCCAGTATTTTGTAATCAGTGTTGTAAAGTTTTGTGATACTCTTGATGTCTGCAGATGTTATGTGGCCCATGGCACAGAGCTGATGTTCTAAATTACCAATTATATAACTAATGGAGCTCCTAGAACTAACTCCTGCCCTCCTTTGGGTACTGGGGCAGTCTTTAAACTCCAGCAAAGGACTGATGATATAAATAAAACTTTGTCTCCACAGCTACAGGCAGTTCAGTGTTCAGCTTTCAACACTTTAAGAAGGTAATTACTGTCTTTTTTTTCTTTATATTTTTCTATTCTTGGTTTATAACAGCAGTAATAACCTCCTGAGTTGGGCATTTCCTGGCAATTAATGACTGACAGTGTTAAGAACACTTGGCTTTACCTCAAGCTCTCAAATCCTCTGGCTGGTCATTAACTGACAGGAAATGCCCTTCCCCATAGTAATTATTGCTTAATTATGTAAACCTGGATTAGAAATTTAATTAGATAACTGATTCTCTGATTCTTTCTCCCTCCTTTTCTGCATCCTATTTACCACAACCACAAACTGGTGGGACTAACATTTTTTTACTCCAAAACAGCATAATTGTAGTAAGCAATGCATAAAATCTCTGGGAAACAAGAATAATTCCTTTCTTAGCCCTTGGTCAACATATTTTTTCTGCTTATTCTTGTAAAGAAAATGTTAGATTAGGTTTAAAACAATCTCCAAGCCCTATCTGGTACTGCTTTAAGTTCTGACTGAGTTCTCATTGAGAACTGGATGATTCTCTGATCTGATGAAAGAAGAGAGGACTGCCATGAAGGCCTCCAAATCTCTGCATCAAGAAGCTGTTCTTGATGCCAATTGAACCAGCTTCAAACAAGAGAGTTCCGGGTATTGCTACATTTTGTGTCATTTATCTTACTAGCCCAAGTGAAAATGAAATTAGTGGCTTTGGCCCATCTCTAACCAGACATTATCTGCAGATAATGTTTCCTTCATCTGCAGATAGGATGAGGATTATCTAAATAACAGCTAATACAGCATCCAAGCTGCTTCTTTGTATTTAAAAATAAATAATATTTCCAGTGCAGTTCCATTAATACTGAGTTTATTGTGTCACAGGTAAGAAAGTTGGTTTCCAGGAATGTATTACCTCCCTTGATTCTGCACCATTGACTACTGTGAATACTCACAGCACTTTATATCAGCATTATCAGTATCTTGTCAGCACATTAGTTAAATCACCTATCTATGGCTTCTGATTTTCACAGAATCCTTAGAGTTGGGAGGGACATCTAAAGGCCATCTGGTCCAGCTTCCCTGCAATGAACAGGGACACCACAGCTAGATCAGATCACCCAGTATATAGCTTCATAGATAGATTCATAGATTCATTAGGTTGGAAAGGACCTTCAAGATCGTCTAGTCCAGCCTCGCCTTGAAAGTCTCCACGGATGGGACATCAACCACATAACTGGGCAACCTGTTTCAGTGCCTCACTACCTTTGCTGTAAAAGGATTTTTCATTATATTTAACCTAAATCTACCCTCTTTGAGCTTGGAACCATTTCCCCTTGTTGCATCACCACAGATCCTGCTAAAGAGTCTGTTCCCTTCTTTCCTGTAGCTCCCCTTTAGAATCTGAAAGGCCGCTATCAGGTCACCTCACAGTCTGCTCTTCTCCAGGCTGAACAGCCCAAGCTCTCTCACCCTGTCCTCATAGGAGAAGTGTTTCATCCCTTGGATCTTTCTTGCAGCCCTTCTCTGGATATACTCCAACAGGTCCACGTAGTGCAGACTTCACATCTGGACAAAGTGCTCCAGGTGAGGCCTTGTTTGTGCAGGGTGGATGGACTGGATCACCTCCCTTGGCCTGCTGGCCACTGTTCTTTTGATGCAGACCAGGACAGAGTTGGCTTTCTGGGCTGCGTGGACATATTGCTGGCTCATGTCCAGTAATGTCCATTCCACTAGTACCCCCAGGTCTTTTTCAGCAGGGCTGCACTCAATCCTTTCATCCCCCTGCATGTATTAGTAATGAGATTTGCCTCAACTCAGGTGCAAGATCTTGCTTTTGGAGTTCTTGAGCCTCATGAGGTTCACCTGGGCCTAATGCTCAATCCTGTCTAGGTCCCTCTGGATGGCATCTGTTTCTCTGGTGTGTTGACTACACCCCACAGCTGGCTGTCATCAGCAAACTTGCTGAGGGTGCTCTTGACCCCACTGTTGGTATCATTTTAGTCCCAAAAGTTTTATGCGGTCACTAAATAAAGATAGAAAATGAAGTGCACCATGCCCTTTTATTTAGATGAAATAGTAGCCAATCCCTAAAACCCATATGTGTGATTCTGGGAGAGCATCTCCTAAATTGTTTCTGACTTCTGTGTGAGCCACATGGCACCATTTAATGACTGAGTGTCTCTGATATTCCATGTGAGCTATAAATGCTTACATTCTTCATAAAGTACTTCAATGTTAATTGTTTTAATGTACAAAGGGCATATAATTTGGATCAAAGGGCACTTTCTGTGAAGTCTTATGTATTGCAGCTCTGGTACAAAATATTACTTTTTGACATATAGGTCATGTTCTCATAAACAGAGAAGCAGCAATAATGTGGACATGATTCAGTAATATAATTACTTTTCATCTTTTTAATTTGAAGTCCTTTCAGAAAAAGCACACAATGCACAACTGCAGCCTCCATCAATTCCTTGCAGAAGCATTAGCATGTTATGACAATAAAACACAAAATCACGAGTGTCTTTTGAAAGGTCTTTAGTTTTAAGCATTCCAATCATTTCAGCACTGTTTTAAAATAAACAAAAACAAAATTCCCAGATAGATGGAAAGCTCACAAAAACAACTGAATATACTGTTGATTTACAAAACCCTCATTTCTATCTGCAGTTTCAAAGTCATGCCATGTAGAGTAAAGCTCCAATTCTTCACTCACTGGGACAGGTACATATAGCCAAAAACTTGTTTGTAGTGTTCTTGGGTTTTTGGTTTTTTTTTACCTTCACACTTTTATTCTTCTCTGTACTCTCTCTGCACAACTATAGAACTGGGCTCGAGATAAACTCCATTTGCTTCCATAGAATTGTTGGGGTGCAAAGACAACCTGCTACTCCTGGAAAAGACAGAGAGAAAGTAAAAGTGGTTTTAAGGCTGCTTTTAAGAAATCCACATATGGTCATTGCATATTGGTTCGATCTATATTGTCAAGTTGAGAAAAGGAGGGAATGCTTCTTTGTGTCATAGAGTGGATTAGAGGGTGGAGCCTAAATCTGGGATGTGATAGGCCCTTGTTCATATCATGACTCTGCTACTGATGTGAGAATTCAGTTTTATACCTTAGTTTCACAAATACATAACGATGTGTAACAAAGATTCTGATATATACTGACAAAAAGTATTAAATAATAATTACGGCTGGTCACACTTTCACACAGTCAATCCAACCTTTAGTAGACTGTGAGTGGTCAGTTATTTTGATTATTCATATCTAGGATTTGAATTAGATTGCATAAATCTGATTACTTCAGAGGAGGGAATGAAAAGAAAATATTCAAGTGTGGTTCACACATCAAAACTGATGGATCATCTTTTGAGAAGATATCATAATCTACAACAGCTCTGGAAATATTCCTGAAAACAAAGATTTCTTGATGTAATATTTACAGGGGAAAAAAAGTAATAAATATTTAGAGTTTTCTCTTTTCTGTGGAGGAAGTCTGTTTTTCTTCTTTAAGTCTAAAGCTCAGTGGGAAAAGGGAGCTGTTGATTTAGCAAAGATTGTAAGACTGACCCTCATAATAAGCAACAGAATTTATTCACTGCAAGAACAATTTCAGACTCTTTTTGCAAGACTCAGCGATGAATGAAAAGGCAGTTGTGCCTCATGTTTTCTTCTGCCTCTCTTGTGTTTCAGAAAAATCCCTTCAGCAGAGATTGTTTAAGCATTTCTCCACATAGAGAATTACTGCCACTATAACATATTGCTTTAGCTTAATTGATATTGCTCCAGTTAAGTGCATTCATTGTGTTGTGTCGGTATCCACCCAGAATGACACTATAGTATTTCCATTGCAGACAAGGTATCTGAGCCTTCCTGCAATTGTTTGAAGAAGCTACACTGTATTGGAGAGAGTTTTCATGGTATACTGTGGGATATCTCTCAGCATCTGAAGGACCAGCTCTTACAGTGACCAATTTCTGACCCAAATTCACTTGGAATATTATTTCATTTCCAGATGGTTCTTCATTTGCATGACTGAAACACATAAGAGAACAATACTGTGCCTATTATCTAACAGGAAGAAGGCTGCAGTTTTGGCAAATAGCACCCTCAATCCATCCTCAAATCCTGATAGTTCAGAGGAGAAGATTTACAAAAGGACAAAAGGAAAAAAATCCATGAATTGAGAAAGTCCTTGTGTTGTAATCTGGCTTAAAGTGACATAAGATAATTTTCCTGTGCAAAACCCTGAGCTCAGTTATTTGATGTTTGAAGTCATCCCCTGGCAGGTCCAGATACAGCCCCAGTATGTGTGCTGTGACACCAGGTTTCAGAGCCTCTGTATCAAGTAGCCCAGCATACATGTTCCCCATATGAGGAGCTAACCAGAGTGCAATGAGGGACCTGTGACATCTTCTTTGGTTTTATTGATAAGTTACAGTGTTATACACAGCAGAAAAAAAAAAAAATGGAAAGATATTTATAGGCCCTTTTTTAAAAATTGACTGATACTGTGGGTTTTTTACTTTCACTAGGTAAAAGTGGAGAGAGATTTCTGTAACTTTTTTTTGTGTTTTTCATAAAGTTTTCATGGAAAAGTTATTAGGTTTATAGTTCTATGCTTTCAGCACGAAGGAAGCTCTCATGCACCCGAGCCACACCCCAAGTGAGGCTGCATGTTCTGCAGGGCGCATAGCAAGGGACATGAGCAGTGCTGTGAACGGCAAGGAAAAGGGAATAAGCCAACTGATTAAACTGATAGGAGCCCAACAGTGTGGTGCAGCCTTTGATGGATGTCAAAGGTCATCTCCATACGGCTCCCCAGGTCCCCAGGACACACAACCTTGTTGACCTAGTCACTAGATCAGACAAGAGAGCTGAGACTTCATTAGCAAACAACAACCTAACAGATTTAGATAACTGGTAGACTACTAAGCAAATGCTGTAAAAGGGAATGAAGGAGAAGCAGCTTGTCAGGAAGGAAAAACTAGGGGAGAGGTGTCAAGAAGAAAGAGGAATTGTTTGGAAAATGCCTATTCTCGTCTCTGTATCTTACAGCAGTACTAGGATGCATGAAAAGCAGAACAAACATCACTGACATAAAGGTATCAAAACTCCTTCGAATTGTTGAAGTCTGTATTCATGCTAATTCTTCACTGCTAAAAAATTTATGGCATTTTAGGTATTTCTTTAGTTCTCTGAGGGGGAGGAGGGAGGTCAGTATTTATATACCATTTTAAAATGAATGAGATATCAACTAAAAATATAGTCAGCTACAGTGTAGGCACTCTTGCACCCTTTTATCCTTATTTTGTAGGTTTACTTAACGTTTCACAGCATGATACAAAGGAGATCAAATCTACCAGGAAGCAGATATCAGGCAGAGATACTTATTCTGATCCCTGAAGCAAGTTGCATAGCTATGTTCATACAGCACTGTGCCAAGATACCAAGCTCCATTTGTTAGAATGGTTAGTTATTTTGGAATCAAAGCATCCCTGATGTGGCTGCAGTGGTTTTGGTATGACACTCATCTATATCTAGAATGCTCCTTGTTTTTTCAATAGCCTCAGAGTCTGTGCCTTCCCATGTGTCTGTGCAACAGGCAATTAAATATTCACTTGCTTGGTCTGACTTTCAGATGATCATGTTAATAAATATACCGGATCTCAAAAGCTTACTATGATCAAGAAATGATAGATAAGGAATGGCAACTTCTTGCTCACATTTAAGAGCCACCTGATACATTTTATTGAGATGTATGAGGCACCTGAGCGGGCTGCTCATAGAGGGAGGTGGTGGAGTCACCATCTCTGAAGGCGTTCAAGGAAAGGGTGGATGTGGCACTGAGGAACATGGTTTAGTGGTAATGGGTCCATGGTTGGACTGGATGGTTGGTGGTGGGTCAATAATTGGGCTAGACTATCTTAGTCTTTTCCAACCTTATTATTCTATGCTAGGAGCCTGTTTGGTTAACCTCATTACTAGGGCAGGAAGGTTGCCCATGTCTTTTCTTCAGGACCTTACTTACGGCACATAATCCACTCAGGTAGCACTAGCAACTTCCCTTTCTCTTGTGAGCTGACACACAGCATACCAGATGTGAGCTGGAAGTCATTTAGACAGGCTTGGGTCCTGCTGAAAGGTAATGTGATGTTGAGAAGCCCAACTTTTTTGTTTGGTCATGATATTGAGCTAACACATCCAAATGGCTTCCAAAGCACAGCTGTCTTACCAGCAAGTCTGGCTGACAATTGTTTGCATGTGGCAACATGGTCAAACCCAGAGAAGACAAGATGGGACCCTGCTCCACCTCACATATGTCCATCAGCTTGTGTGGAAGACTGCAATCATGGGCGAGCCAGAAGTTAACAGAAAGGGCAAAAACCCATCTGGAGTTTGCAGGAGTCAGTAGCAGGAAAGTAAAAATTCTTCTGTATAAACTGAGAAGATTTAAAACAAGTATGTGGAATGAAAAATTAATGAAATCCTTTTTACATTTGCTCTTTATAATGTAAGACACCCTGTAAGGAAAATTTGAAGAGTGTTCAGAGTTAAATTAGATGGTGCAGATGAGATACAGAAGTTACCCAGCACAGTCCTCCCATTCAGCATCACAGATAAAGTAATTTTTCAGAAGCTTATGTGGCTTGTTTGGTTAAACAAATTTCCTCAGAGACATGATTGACTATTTTTACGCCAAACACTCACAGTAACAATTACCTGTGTTCTCAATGTCCATGAGCCTCAATAAACAGCCCATGGATTTATGTCTTAGTGAGAACCAACCTATTAGTTTCAGCCATAAATCTCATGTGCCTTATGTGCAAAGTGAATTTTAATAAAAATCATATAAGAAGCCAGACTTGCGAGGCAGGGTTTCACATGGCTGCCAACATTTGAAAACAATTAATAGAGACCTTTTGGGGGAGGGTAAGTAGAACCATGTCTTTAGCTCCTGTTGAAATACAGTGGACTCAGTGAACTTGCCTCAAGAATAAAAAAAAGAGGTGGATGTTTTTCAGCTAAAAAAAAATAAAAATAAAAAAATTGAGTCTATCATTTATAAACAAAGGCAGAAGGAATGGAAAGGAGTGTTCCTTTAAGTCTGCAATTCCATCCTTTCCATCCTTTCCAACACACTGCTTCCAGGGAAGTGGCAGTAAGTATCTTAAAACAAAATAAATAGACATCTGCACTCCCTAGTATAGAAGAAAAAGTTCTGTCCCCAGGTGAACAAAAGTAGCATCTGTGTTCACTTTCATAATTTTTGCCTTTGTTGCTCATTGTACATTCCATGCCTGAGTCTATAGAATGTGTTGTGTCAAACAAAATAAAATACAAAGTTAAGAGTGCTCATTTTTATTCTTCGGGTCATACTATTTTTCTAAGCAAATAGTTGAGACCTAGAAAAATAAATATGAAAAATTCAAAGAGAAAAAGTTATGTCCTGAGCTTCAGATGCTTTGTGCTGTCTCTGCAGTGCTAGGCCTGAAAGGCTGCTCTGAAGGGAGGCTGGGCACTTCTGTAAGTCAAGGAGCCTCCCAGAGTCTTGGTGTTGTGTCTGCTCAGTCCATATAGTACTAGCAGCTGGTGCAAATTAACCCAGCTCATATGCTAAAGTACCCTGCTAGAATACACTGAGGAATGGACCTCTTATCATCAGGCTGGTGAAGGGCCTGGGGATTGAAAGGTACCTTTCCTTCCAGCTCATTCATACCAAGTTTAACCAAATACAGCTGAGCACAGGTCTGTTTCATTTCTAACAGCAATAAATATATAGGACTGGTCCAGGTAGGGAGTGCTGGCAGTGATAAAGGGATAGCTACACTCTACCTGACTGCTTTTAAGAAAAACATAACATGTCTGTTTTGAGTTACTGAGAAGGCTTTTACCAGTACCTACATCCACTGTACTGCTGCTCTTTTACTCATGTTTAAATCTTGCTTGGGATCATTATAATAAAACAAATATTGTAATTGCAGATGGAATCAATCTCTTGCCTTTGGAACTTCTTGCTAGTAGTAAGTGATAGACACTGTTTTTATGATCTGCTTTCTTAAGCAGTCACAATGTGGATTCCCTTATCCACTACCATGCATATAGAAGTATCATACTGAAAACAAACATGGGCAAACCATTCAGGGATACAAAAGTCAAATCTAAAAGGACTGGAGCTGAGCTGGATGTTCCATGTCCGAACAGGAAGACCTGGGTCCAGCTAGCCTGTCACCAGGGGTCTCAGTGCTGTGGGTGTTGTCAGTCAGTCCTAAAGAGCCTTGGGTTTGCATTGCCCTGCTCAGACCGTAGGAGGAAGGACCAAGCTGTTTTCCTCCCCAGATAACTATTCTGGAATATTTTCTTATTCTTTCAGGAGTATGGTAGAATATTTGGTACACTTTGATAGTTTCAAGTAGTGGCAATGAAGATGTCTTCACATCTTAAAGCAGCTTAAGGATTAATTAGGCACATCCATACTCCTTAATCATGAAGTACAAAATTATAGAATCATTAAGGTTGGAGAAGACCATTAAATCATCTAGTCCAATTTATCAGCCCATCACCAACGTGCCTACTAGACCATGTCCCTCTGTGCCACATCTACCCTCTCCTTGAACATCTCCAAGGATGGTGACTGCAGTTATACTAGTGAGTGTATACTAGTGCCTTTGAGTGTGAGAACACTGCTGATTTTAGTTACTACTAGCCAGGTATATGTAATTAAGCTCAGACTGGACTGCAGTGCTACATACAGCAATACATGTGAGAGGCACTGGGAACAGGAATGTTGGAAACACTGAGACCTTGAAAAACAGAGTTGAAAATTGAATCCCATTTGTGCCTAGTCCACAGTCTATCTGGTGTTGTAACATATCCTTTAAGACTGTCAAAGGGTTGATCCCAAAATGGGAGGTATCTTTCTAACTACCTCTGTGGTCTTTTTCACTTGGAAATCTTTGCTATCTTGCAGTAAATGCTCTGGTATAAGCTGAAGTTCCAACCCTTCTTTTCTTGCCTCTGGAGATCCTACAGAGACTGCTCAAATTACTCAAGAGGTTTGAGATAGTGTATTGTTTTCTTGGACTTAACTTTGTGTAATTATGCATGAATAATCCTAGTTTATTTCTGTTATCCTTTAATTGAGCTATAAGATTTTTTTAAGCTTAAAAAATACCACAGGCTTTCTAAGAGCTCTAAATTAATCAACAAAACAAAAAAGTACCCTCCTTAGTTAAAGCTATTGACCCCAAATCTTCCATATTTTATTGTAAAGACAAGTGACTTTTTTCTCTTGTTGTTTTGCTTTGTATTTTAAATTATGAAATCTCAAAGAGATCCTTCAAAACAACAGCAAGGAATCTTTTTATTCCCAATAGTCCTGAAGTGCTGTGTCTCTATTTTCTTCCTCTCCACCTGAGATGTGCTTTTACAACGTCAGTATCAAAACACTGACAACAGAGACTCTTAACAAAAATCCAGGTAGATCTTTAGCTGCATGGGTGGGCACGGCTCTCACAACTGTTTTTCATGCTATCACTGCTGGAGCAGTGTCACCTGTTAACAGTGCTGCTGCAGTCTCTCAGCATTTCCATTATAAACCTCCCTTTTCATGAGTTCATTTCTTGGCTAATAAAAGTTTCCTCACAGCTGAAACTTGGCTGAAAGTGACTTTGCCTGGGAACAATTATTATTAATATTTTATATAAATTTCCTTTTAAAAATCTTACTGTTATTTTTAAATTAAAAGAGAGAGAGGTTTACAGGGTTCAGATGCTTACACTGTGCATATGCAGGCAGGTCCGCCAGCCCTATTCACAGACAGATGCCAACTAGAAATTAAAGGATGTGATTGTCCTGTGGGTGATGCCAGCTGAAGAATGAGGTCACATTCAAACTGCATGGAAGATCACTGGCTCCTGTCTACTTGGATGGCACTGTGTCCTAGCAAGATATACATCTTCAGCCAAAGATTTTGGAAACAGGAATATCTGGGAATTTAAGATTTAGTGAACAGTGGTTGTAGGTTTTCCCTTTCAGAACTGAGTTGTGCCCACTGAGCTGCTAGAGGACAGTGAGTTCAAACAGCCTAAAAGGGTCCTATCTTTTCATGTGGTACTCATCGGTTGTGCCTGTGCTTCTGCTGGATGGGTAATACCAAGCACAAAGACAAAGTGTGTCCTAACTCCTTACTGCATCTTGCTCAGGACCTGTGTTTCCCCTGCTGTTCAGCCATCTCCTTAACAGATGCTGAGCTTCCAGCTGTGCCAGTCTACCCCCAGCGCACAGATTTCATCTCTGCCTGCACTCAATGCAGTAGGAGCACAGTCCTGAAAAGCCCCTGCATCCAGATTTTCTCATGCTCTTGGATGGTTTTCTCTCTTCCTCTCCCCCCAAAAATGGTCAGGAGGAGGTCTAATAGTGTCTGTCTGGGAAAGCGGAATTTCCTCCCCCTGTCCCAAATAATTCTGAGCTGGAGAAGAGGCAGAATGCTGAAGCATACAGCAATAGTGACCAGCGCTCCTTTCCAGACAGGAAGTGAAACATGAATTAGGAAATTCCTACAAATCCACAAGGGTGGGATCCCCACCAAGGAATTTTGGATGAACTTACTTCACTGCAATAGAAAATAATCCCAGCTCAGAATGGGGTAGGCAAAGAAAACCTCTGATGTTTCCTTCTCGTTCTGTACAATCTCATAACAGGATTTGGGAAGCAAACAGAACTTGCAGGAGTAAGGGTGAGTTTTCCCTCTTCACACAACACAGACACTATTCTTTTCTATTTAACTAAAAAGAGACCAAATATCAAGTGACTGAGAATCAAAAGAGCAGCCTTAAATTCTTTGCAACACTGATTACGGCCATTTGGGATGTGGCATTTGAATGCACACATTTTCTTGTGCATAGACACCTGCATGCCAGGATGCAGTGGATTGCCATTGCTGTGGCTGGACAGGAGAAGGGGTAGCCATGGGGCTGCTCAGGGATGAAGCAGTTCCTGCACACCATGACCCTGCACTGAGGACCTTGGGGGCATGTACTACTGCTGGACACCCTACGGCATCCTAGCCACTGGCTGGAAAGCTGCTCACTGCATTTCTACATGGAAGCACAAAAGAAAACCCACAGGGTTTAAATGTGCACTGAGAGGTGAAATACAAAACCTAGACCCCTCATTGGGTGGATATTTGAACCAAGGTTTTAGACCCAAAGCATAAGGTTAACCCTCCCTGCCCAACTGGATTTACCCTGCTTGCTCCTTGAGAAAGGACAAATTACTCCCTTACAAGGCAATTAGGATGTTTTTTTTTTTCCTTTCCAGGAACAAGGACACACAGAGTCCAGTCTCTCCTCAAATACCAGGTTGTGTGCCTACCCCAGTGTACTGGAGCATCCTGGTCTCGTGGCAGGGAATCGAATCCCCGGCATCATCCTGCAGCCAGGTTCCCATCTCAGTGCCTTTGCTCTCAGTGCAGGTGTGTGAAACTCCCCAGCCTTCCTCTGCTCTTCTTCCTCACCTTTGAGATGCTGTGGGAGGTAGCCAGCCATTTAGCAAAGACAGGTCTGTTTTTCCTTTATTCCTTTCAACAAGGACAAAAGTAGATACCATCTATATTTTTCAACCCATCTTCTTCCCCACTCCATTTTCTCTCAGAAAACTGTAACTGCTGCTTGATTTAGTGGCTGGGAGCCTTGCCCATGGCAGGGAAGTGAAACTAGATACTCTTTGAGGCCCCTTCCAACCCAAGCCATTCTATGAGTCTATGAACATGAACTACCAAGCAAAACCTGCTCCAGCAGCCTTTGCTCCATTTCAAGGAAGTTGCTTCTCTGCCTTGGTTTCTCCATTGGTAAAATGAAGGTTATGTGCATCACAGAAGAAATTGTAGCCTAAATCCAGTGGAATTTGCTGATTTTTATTAGCTGGCATCCTGGTCCTTCAGTGTGTGAAATGTAAATAGCACATTGTAATTTCATTGGAGGAAAGGTGCTGAATGATACATTTTCTAACAGAAAGAGCAGGGATTTACAAAATCTGTATCAAACAGGGCTTCTACCTCTCACTCCAACACCTCTTCTGTGGTGTTATGGATGTGGACTTTCCCAGAATTGCCCCCAATTTACATCTCAGTGGAATAGAACTCAGACCCAGAGACTTCAGATGACGCTATTTTTAACTACCAACAATTAGATGTTATGCAGTTAACTAACAACGGGGTGGGAAAAAACTAAGGGGAATTGTAAATATATCCTAATAATTGTATTGGAGCATAGGATTTATAATTACTAAATGTGTGATAACTGCTTCCTAAATGCCCATGCTCTTTAAACAACCCAATTTATAATTTAAAAAGCTGACAACTCTTAAAGTGTTTTATTTTATCTTGTCTGAAATAATTGAAGAGTAAGTTATTGAAAACCTTTATTTTTCATTAGCCTTAAATTCAGCTACAATTAATGTGCCCAATTTGATTATAAACTGCACAAATTAAACAATAAAGAGCTGTCTAATGAGAAATTAATTATGAGGAACAGAAGAGGAGCTGGGCTGGATAAAAGCAATAAGTTATGGCCTATGGCAGGATGTGTCAGGTTTTAAAGGAGACAAAGGGCTTTTTCCTCAATGTGTGCCAGTGCTGATAGGGCTCATCACAGATCAGTAGATCCAGAAGCCATAACAGCACGGTAATTGAAACTGCCAAAATCAATAGTGCTGACAACCTTAATTAAATTAAATATGTCTCTGATGAGCTCAAACAGCATGGCAGCGGACCACTTGACCCTTTCTCGGAGCCCCGCTTGATGGAGTGCAGCGTGCAGCGTGATGGATGTCACCCCCAGGGCCGCCTGAGCCCTCTCACTGCTGCAGGAAATTACTCCAGGAGGGCTGGCTCCCAGTTCTGAGTCCAAGAAGCACTACATGAGCTTCTTGGCCTGCTCTGTCCTCTGCTTCCCCTGGAGCTGCTTCACTGTGTTTTACCCTAGAATTACATAAAAGATTGTCCTGAGATTATAAGAGGGGAAAACACAAGCCATAAATGTACAGAAGACAAAGGGAAATTCTTGTTACTTAAACCGCAGGGCTGGAATCTCTGTTCAGCTCTCCGCTCAGAATTTTTCTCGCTAGGAAATTGCATGAGTAAATATTTTTGCAGAATGCTGTTCTCTCAGCCATGTAGCACAGAATTCCTAAACAACGTGAAATAATTGCACCTCTAGGTTTTCAAAATGTTTATGTCA
The DNA here is from genome assembly GCA_023055505.1 of Callipepla californica brunnescens. Classification (NCBI taxonomy): domain Eukaryota; kingdom Metazoa; phylum Chordata; class Aves; order Galliformes; family Odontophoridae; genus Callipepla; species Callipepla californica. The sequence goes on from JALIRH010000005.1 coordinate 31,890,216, forward strand.
GCATTAACAAACTGTTCCTTCATTATAAGCCTGTCAAAGATCAGAGTCTGAGATTATTGCAGTAGATTCCTTTCAAATACTGAAGTTGTTGCTGTGACAACTGTGGGATAGAGGAGATTGCTGGAGGTGGACAAACTGGGGGTTTTCCATTCCAAAAGGGTTTGAATGATCTGCCTCCCTGTTTAGAAAAATGCCTCAATCACAGTAAACACTCTCCAGCTATGCAGGGAGGCCTCAGAGACATAAAATGTAACTTTGTGTCTAAGAACCTGAGGTTTTAAATCCTGCTGTTGAGCTCCATATGTATAAATTAGACTTATCTTAAAGAAATGTGATCTAGGTACTGTAATACTGCTCCATGTATAACATTTTATGAAAGACACCTATTCAATATATTTTGGAGCATTGCTACCCTGCTAGGAGCTCATGCTGAAATTTATGATACTGGAAGAATTGTACAAAAGACGATATCCCTGAATCATGAGCAGTCCCTCCCTCTCAGTGCAGTATATTGCATTGCTAATTTAAATATGGTTCTGCGTCAGGAAAACTGTTTTATAGCAGCTTCTTCAACCCAGCCTTGGAAACTTTGTGATTCAGTGCGTAAGAAAACTATCTGCAGTGAGCAAGAGGAGAGGTTGAATTTAAATTTCATATATCCCATAGCGAAACTTTTCTTTTTTTCTCTTTTCTTTTACTCCTCTTTCCTTTTCCTTTCCCCTTCCCTTGCCTTCCTTACACTACAGGAGCTCTAGCTCAAGACTCAAAAGCTGATGTAGCATAGCTCCTGCTTGGGGGCCTCCTTCACCTTCTGTGGTTGTTCTGGTTTTTGCCTAATTGTCTGAGTGCTGCTCGAAGCACCTACCACTTGGCTCATCCTATTCCTTAAGCTCTCAGCATCTTCTCTCTTCTTGTTTAACTTCCTTTGAAGCAACGTTTCCTTGCTGTATCTCTTTCCTGTTTCTGTGCATGAGGAGTTTCTTTCCTGCTCCCTCAGCTCCTCACCAGCAGAAACACCAGGGAACAGAGCCAAGGGCTTCCACTTTAGGTGGAGGTAAAAGCATTTAGCTAACATATGTGATGATTCTGAGGATAACAACAGATGAGACAACTGCACAGCTTTTCATCTTCCCAGCATTACTGCTGCTAGAAGCACGAAAAACAATCCTGGGGCAAGGCACTTGGGATATCCCATCCTTGTGTTGTCACATGGAAGAAAAGGCACAGAGCAAGGTTCCCCACATCACGCCAGTTGACAGAGCAATCTATGGTGTATAATGCTGGGGAAATAACATAGGATTGAATAAGTCATGAAGTGTGTGGGGAGGAAGAAGAGAAGCAGTGATACCACCTGTCTTGATTGCTGGTAATTAGCACATACATTAAAACAGAAATCTGGGTGAAATAGCAGTTTGTCTTAGCCTCACCCACCTGTCATTGGTGATTGTCTGGGATTCATCCACTAAATCAAGGCCTGAAGTATGGGCTTGGATGCTTCCCCCAGTGGCTCTTAGCATTTTCGTTTCTTGCTTTATCAGCAGGTTCCCATCCTGACCCTCTCATCTACAGCTGGGGTTTCCTTTAGGGACTTGGGGAGCTTTTATAAATAACAATGTTCAGGACTCTGTAAATCTTATTGTTTCCTTACAAACTCGTTTTTCTTTGCCAGAGTACTGAGAACACTGTCAATAATAGCCAAAAGCCTCTTAGATGGACTGCTCCTACCAACATATCCCTCCACAGGGGCATGGGAGTAGCCAAAGGATTGTATCCATGTCCCAGCACAATGTGGCCCCATTACAATGACCATCACTGTGTTGTTGCTCCAGGTTCAACCCTGGGCCCTGCAGTCCCAGGGGTGGAGGAGAGAAGTGCTGAGCGAAGTGCAGAGCCCATATCTCAGCCACTCCATCCTTTGAGCACAGTGAGGATACTTATGAGGGAAGCAGAGGCTGTTGGACGTTGCTGGAAGGATTCATGCAGTTAGTGGAATTCTCAAGAGATCAGATTGGTGTCAGTTTTGAATTTTTTTTTTTTTCTAGAAGGTCTGGACTGACAAAACAGGATCTTAAAACCTTCATCCTTGGAATTTTGCACTGTTAATTTCTTGTGAGACAAACAGTCTAAATTTGGTCTTGTTAGGAAAACAGTTTGGAATAAGTGATTGTTAATCTGCTTATTCAAGATAGAGATATGCTCTGGAGCCAAACTTTTCTGAACATTCTGGTTTTACTTTGTCTAACTGTACCAAATCTCCCTAATCTTAAAGAACCTGAAGTGCTGTTGCCAAACAAGCCCTTTATGTTCAGGCAGATCTGATTAGCTACAGGCACCTTCACCCTGCGGCTCTCAACCCTCAGCTCTGTTCTGCAGCAGTTTATGTAAGAGTGACTGTGAGTTGAGCCTTGCCACTCAGATGAGAATACATAAACCACCTGATCTAAAGCAAAATGTAAAGCAACAGAAAGGTTTTGAATTGAATCTTCAAGTGTATATTCTACTAATGTTCTCTCTGCTCAGAAGCTTCTGATCAATCTTGAGTAATGAATATGGGCTAGTTTTGTGTCATCAACCTTTGCACTGGGGAAGAAAACTAAGACAGAGAAAAAAGAAAGAAGAAAATCTTGTTTTCTCACTAAAAATGTGTATGGAGGATCTTCCAGACAGCATATGCAGGTATGAATTTCCTGGGGGCTGAAAAATAAGACAAATGAGGACTGCAGATCCAGGTCATGGCACAAAAGCAGGTACAGGTATGCTGCTGCACAGCCCCATCCATTAATGCCCTGGATGCAGCTGGCTGTGCTGAACTCCTTTCATGCTTCCCAAAACTCTTTGCCTTGACACCAGCAAAATGTGAGCAATGGCTTGCAGATGGCATTCCAGTTTATTCTATTGTTTTCTTTTGTTCAGTATTGGCTGTTGTACTGATCCCACACATGAGCAAGCATCCTAAGTATATATGTTTTATCTCACATTTGTACAGGATCAAGCTTATTGACCTTCAAATCAGAGCTTTCTATTTTCAGTCCACGTACGTTCATGTTTTGGGTACAGATGTATGGAAAGTAGAAACTTTTCTACTGTATATCAAATGTGATCTTTTAACACCCACTTGTTCTTTTGGGAGTGGGGGGAAGCAAGCAAGAGGCAAGCTGGGAGCCTTGGCCTGTTCTCATTACTGCATTGGCACCAAAGAGGTAAAGACTGCAAGAGCAGCTGCGTGCCATACCAGATACAACTGACTTCAGGACCGTAACTCTGCTCTTCTACTGTATGCCTGCTTTAGGGAACAGCATTAAATATTTCATTAATTATATAAACATGCCTTCTAATTATAGAGTAAAATACTCCCATATACAACCTTACCAGATATTTGTCTGAAAAAAATAACAATGTTATTTTGTTGTAGAATAAAATTATTTATTTATTGTTATTATTATTTATTGATCACTTTTTTTTAAAAAAGGAAGAACTAAAATGTTCTTTGAATACTTCTTACTCTTCCACTTCAATATTGCTTAATATATATATTAAGCATATTAATTAATTAATTAATTAATTAATATATTAAGCATATTAATTAATAATAACATGCCAGAAATATTAAAGGTTTTATGCTGTTGCTAAGATGTGCTGTTGTTTTACCAGTCTTAAATAAACCTAACTATTGTCTTCAGTTTTGTCTGCATATAGACACAGTTAGCTAATGTCAGTCTTGTCCTTTCACTCACTTTGATTTAAATTCTGGAAACTTTTGATGCCATGATGGAGTCTTTTGACAACACAGAAATGCAATGTGCATGCTCTGAAGCACAGACCTTCAAAATTTAGACTAACATGAGTTCACAATGAAGGACATTTTATTGCCTTATTATTATACTATTATGGGAAATAGTCTTGGGAGGAATGGGCATATTAAGAAATTATTGTTCATTTGAGTCAGAGGTCAAATCAGAGACCTTATTGCAAATGTATAGAAATTATCTTTACAGCTCCTAGAAGGTTAGATGGAGTTCAAGGCCAAGCATTCATGCAAGAGAGAAAGGTCAAATTATACATATGATAATACTTGGTGACAACAAAGCCAAAGGTCAAGTCTGAGGCATTATTGTTGCGCATACAGAGAAAATTACCATTCAGATATCATATGGCATTCCTGCCGGCTCTGGGGCCAGATTCTCATCCTGGTTCAGTTGCTGTAAAATGAATGATTCCTGTTATGCACCTGTGCGGTGACAAGACTGATTTTGTTCCTGAATTTTTACCTATAGTTCACTGAAATTTCCGGTAAATAAAGTAAACAAGTTCCCTTTGATACTCTTGTCATTTCCATGTAAACTTACTTTCAGAACATAATTCTGCTTCACTAATTTCCATTTTGCTACTGCATCCTGAAGTCTAGATAAGAAATAACCAAAGCACAGTCTCATAAAATCTATGTAGTTAAGAAAATTATGTATTGCGACTTACAGGAAAAATGTAGATATGCTTGTTCATGTTTTAGACAACCATTATTTCAGATGTGTTGAAAATCTTTTTCTGTCTATTATCAGAGTAACTTTTAAGTGTCATCACTTCGAAAGATTTTAATTGAGTGTCTTTCTTTGGATAAGGGAAAGAATGAACTAATATCATTTTTAAACACACTTGCTCTCCTAAGTTGCTCAAGATCCTCTTGAAAACAACCCCCACTCAGGTAACTACTCACAGAGTTGAAGAAGGGAGGTGTCCAGCTTTTAAATCAAACTTTTTGCTGCTGTAAAAACATATAGTGTCTGGTTAGGTCCAGTAAAATGACTCTCTGCAAAACAGCAGGAGAAGATGTTGGGATCTAAAGTGAAGCATAATGGAAACAGCCCCTTGGGAGCATATCCAAACAGTCATGTAACTTGTCTATTTAATATATTATTCTTGGCATTTTGAAGCAATTTAATATTTCTATTGGAACTTTTAATAAAAGGCCCAGAACCATGATGCAGGAAACTTTTATCTCTATTGGCCACTTTTCTGTAATGGTCTGTAAATGGTACCACAATGTAATTTTTTTATAATAATAATAATACAAAGTAAAGAAATGTTGCTGTTAAACAGAAACCGATTCCACATTAATTGTCTGAATAAATGGCAAAATGTACTTATCATTAGACTCTGGATAGTTTCAATGAGATTACTGAATAAAGAAAAATTCCATCACATGAGTGCATGACATTTTACTCCATTGTCCCTTAAAACTGTTATCACAAAGCTGTATATTCAGACTTGCATAAAAAATAGTGTCTATTGAGTAGTGAATGTGAAGATGCAGAAAAAAAATTGACCTATTGTTTTTATCCTGATGTGTGTATGTGTACAGGCATGCACAAACCTATGATTTAATTCAAAATAGCTTAATTTGAAAGTCACTTGATTTCATTTTCAGTCATTTTATTAAAAGCAAAATATACTTGACTAGAAGTAAGGAGGTATTTTCTAATAATGAAAAAACAAAAACAAAAAAACAGCATCAATAAGGTTGAATCCAACACTGCAGACTGTGAGTGAATGGTGTGCCCCAGCAAACATTACTGTATTTCGTACACTGACTGTGGCTTCAGTAGGAGCTGTTGCATGCTTTTGCCAGCAGACCACTCCATGCTATTTAACATGGAGCTGCAGTATCTGCTGAATTACGTCACCATCTGTCTCACAGTCCTGAAGGAATTGTCGTGACTGGCTTCCCTGTGCTTCAGGTTGGCACCACTATACCAAGAGTTACAGTGGTCTAAATACATCTTAGTCTTCAGATACTGAGTCATGATTAGGGATGTGTTAACTCAATAACTGTTCTGCATTCATAACATAGTGGTAGCAGTGACTCAGTGCTGATCACCTTCATCCCAGTAACAGCTGGAAGAACCCAGCCACAGCCTGGTGCTGCTGATAATGCTGCATTTTGTAGGGCAGAAAAGTCGCTCACTGTTGGTTGAGTCACAAAGTTGTTAAAGGCCCCAAGAAGTGCATTTATTTTTCTCCTAGAGGAGCCAGGTTTGGATATGACCATCTGCCTGAATTCCACTTCTTCCTGTCTTTTTCACATCTTGCCAGGACAGCCTGGAAAGGGGAGTAAGGAGGACAGGAGAGCAAACCAACATGAGCAACGGCTTCTCTCCATTACAGAATGACATCTGCAATGGACATACCACCATTTTGCTTTTTCCAGGGTTTTTTAACGCTCTTCTGTTTTTCCCAGCCAGATCAGTTCACCGATCTGGTTCGTTGGGCAGGCACAGAGCCATGCAGGACAGCAGGAGAGGGAGTTGGCAGCCCCTCCTTAGCTCTCTGCAGCCCTGCAGGTACACTCAAGGGGCTGATTCTGGCTTCTGACATAAATGCTACATTTATATAGCAGTGGGAAATGCAATCTGCCTTCTGGCTTCCCTCTTGTCCCCAGCTGAACATTTTCATCTCCCACTGCTTTCAGTGCATGGTGGTCTCACACAGCCAAGGTGAGAAGCAGTCAACAGGTTGGGAAGAGAAATATCCTCTTATCCTATAGGCCTAACCCAACACTAACTACTCACAGCCTCCTTTGAAAGCAGTGGCCAGAATCACTTATTTCTGGGCTGCAATGCCAGCCCAGTGCTTTTGGCTTCTGCAGACCCCATGGCCAGATACTGAAATAGATTCTAAAAACCTCAATATGCAGGAGCTGTGAAACAATTAGTGCCAGGAATTTTGTTCTCTCTAGTATGGATCGAGTCAGGTTCCAAAAATCAAAGAACTGACTAAGATACCTGATGATTAGAAAGGAAAAATAAAGTTTAGTTTTGAAAGACAACAGCAAATCTTATATAAGAGCAACAGAGTAAATATATATATAGATTCATTTATATTTTATATTTCGTATTATTTATCTTTTTCTGATTATTCACAAGTATTTTATTTTTTCTGATTATTCCCATGTATTTCATGTGGAAAGTTAATATTAATCTTTGTCCTTTAATTTCAATGTATCTATTTTTAAGGCTAATAAACACTCAGTAAAGATATCTGAAAGCTTTCTCCGTCTTTCCTTAAATGAGCATTTTGAAAAGGGCTTATCCTATATCTAGCAAATTCTAATCCCTATGAGCTAAACTCTGGAAGTGAGAGAGGAATGTAGGTAGAAAGCTTTTCTCTTTCAAAGTCGGAGGGTAATAGCACGTCCTTTCTATTCCAAAGTCATAGTGAAGACAAGTTCCTCTTGATGAAAGCGCACAGTTAATCCGTCTCAGGATTGGTGTCTCCATGTAGCACCCTGGGGAACTAGAATAAAAAGAAGTGTTTTTCGCCTGGTGAGCTGTAGAGTTACAGTGCAGGAAAATCCTTGTTGTACAGTACGCTATATTGTTTCGCTAATGTATTTTTTCTGTGTTCTGAATGAAGCACTTATATGCAGTGAAATTGGCTTTGATGCAAGGGATGAAACCGGGCTGGTGTCAGTGATCTGCCTCGCAGCAGAACAAGCTATCAGCTGATGGATCATGTTAAACCACAGCCTCTACACCCGCCGGCAAGCCAGCGGAGCAGGGAGCACGGGCACTGCCAGCAAGGCAAGACTATCATCTTCAGTAGAAGATATTTGACAATGTTTTTTTCTCCCTTTTTATTGCATTTTTCAGACAACAAGCTTTAGACATGAGTCCTGATCTCCTGCAGCAGGCTGCAATATCCAGCTTTACCCATGCTTCTCCCTAGGCACTGGGTGCTGTGCAGTTTGGGCATGGACACGTGCAGCTGAAGAGTGCCTCTTTCACCGATTTTATCACTTTATATTGCTTTATTTCTTTATTACAGTACCTCTCGATATCTGGTGAATGCTGACATTTCGAATTCTGCCTTTCTACTCTGTGCTGGTGAAACCTCACCTGGAACACTGCGTCCACATGTGGAGTCCTCAGTACAGGAGAGACATGGGCCTGTTGGAGCACATCCAGAGGAGCACCATAGAAGTGATCCAGGGGATGGAACAGCATTCCAATGGCAACAGGCTGAGAGAGATGGGGCTGTTCAGCCTAGAGAATAGAAGGCTCTGGGGAGTCCTGAGAGTGGCCTTTCAGTGTCTGATGTGAGAAAGAAAGGTACAGTGTCTGATGTAAGAAAGAAAGGGACAGACTCCTTAGCAGCATCTGTTGAGACAGGACAAGGGAGAATATTTCCAGACTAAACGAGTAGAGATTTAGATTAGATATAAGGAAAAAGTTTTTCACGATAAGGGTGGTGAGGCACTGAAATAGATTGCTCAGTGATGTGGTGAAAACCCTGTCCCTGGAGGCATCCAAAGTCAGACTGGACATAGCTCTGAACAGCCTGATCAAACTGTCACTGTCCCTGTTTCTCACAGGGTAGATGGCCCATTCCAACTCAGAATATTCTATGATTCTATTTGCTGTTACAGAGCTGGTCAGTTGCAAGAAATAGGACTGATACATTTTTAAAAGATATGACCATAGTGTATTCGTATGTCCAGAAAACAAAGTGCAGCCAGACTATTTTCAGTTTCAGAAATACATTTTTTTAATATACTCTTCTGCTTTCTGAAGAGTTGCTGTTATATCTAAGACCAGACAGATATACAGAAAGCTCAGCTCCAGGTGATAAAAAACTTTAAAGAAGCAGTTCTCTGGGACTAATTGCAGTGTTCTTCACCAGTGTTTAGGCTAATCAGTTCAATCTGTCACTGCAGTTGGTGTGATAGATTTTCCAGTCAGCTGATGCTGGGTATAATCAAACGTCATGTGAGGCTCATACTAGGGATACAAATAGATTCCTTACAGAGTATGCATGGTGCGTTAAATCCCAAATTAATGATCTCCTAGTCTTAACTAACCATCCTCAAATGATTTTCTAATGAAAAAAAAAAAAAACCAAGTAGAGCATAAATGCAGTATAGAAAAGCCCAGCTATTTTGCTTGCAGTTGCTTATGGAAAGATCAATTGGAGCAGTTTGCCTAGAGATGTGGTGGCTGCCACACCCCTAGAGACATTCAAGATCAGGCTGCATGGGACTGTGAGCACCTGACTGAGCTGTGACTGTTTATTAAAGGGGAGTTGGTCTAGATAGCCTTTAATGGTCCCTTCCAACTCAAACAGTGCCATGAAAGGCTGCTCTTTGACTCCCCACTTGGTGCTTTGCTGGAGCTTCAGATTGGCCAACCTTTTTTACTTTTCCTTCCCCTCACAAGAATCTTCTTTTCCTGGATCAGCTTTTCCATCAAACTGCTAGACTGGCATTTGCTCTGATGTCAGGGAAAGCTAAGTGGCTCCATTTGTTCTTAAAAATGAGGAATTTCCTCAAGTTTGGGGCTTGTCCTAGTAAACCTGGCTCCGTCTCAGAAAAATTAGTGCTGTCTGTTTTGCAAACCTCATCACATCACCATTAAAAAGAACAGTCTGAGTGATGACTGGAAAAATTGTCGGCTCTAAAGTTTCCTTATTATTATAAAGCTGTTAAAGCAATTCCTTTCCCTTCTTTTCAAAGCTTTCTTTATCCTCTAGAGCAGAAGTTTGTCTGGAAAAAAAAAAAAAAAATTGCTATGGTTCTATTTATAGGTGACAGTAAGCTACAGTAACATTTGAAACATTTGAACCATTTATTTTGATTAAATACAGTCTTCTGAATGGCTGCTTGTTCTTAGTTTCACCTGATAATTATTTCCTATATGGGTATTGTTTTAGTAACAGTGTTCTCTTCATCTTCTTAGGATTGTTATTCCAGATTAATTCTCGGTTTATTTGGGCAAACAATACCACAATATCAATTGATCCTTCAGGGGTTCCAACTTGGTGACTTAATGAAGGTTTTTGACCGAATGCTGATTTAGAAATTTTGGGATGAAAGTGTTTCGATGAAAGGTTCAAGTGTTATCCTTTTGATACAGCATGCTTTGAGAACAAGTCTGTGAGGATCCTGAAGTGCTGGAAAATGCTCATGGGTTTTACTGTAGAAATGTTCCAGTATTTTCTGAGATGATACTTGAGCATAAGTATAGTTGATTTCCCACTTCTAGTATTCACACAGCTTACTGAAACGGACAAAAAACACACATATATGTTAGGCGAATGTCTTGGTTAATAATTATTTGAAGGAGGTGAATCAATTGAATTTTATTGCTTACCTAATTTCTAAGATTCCGAGAAATACGACTATTTGGTTTTTTGAGGTCATGTCTTTATACTTCTATCCTCAAATTTGCTCATTTCCTTCTTTTCTGCAAATGGAAACTGCTACAAAAACAAAAATTTGGCTAGAACTGACTCCTATAGCATGGCATGAGTTATGAAAGCACTGTCATCTTCCATTTTAATCACCTTTTTTTTTTTTTTTTTTTTTTTTGTTAAAATGCAACCATTTAACCATTAATTAGCATGCTTATGTCTTTGTGGACTCTCAGTCTTGAAGCAATATACGATATGTAAAGGAGGTAACAGTAAAGGTTGAAGATGCTTGGTGTCTTACAGTTAAGATGGAGCCAGAAGAAGTTTTTTCTGTTTTTGAAGAGGGGGTTGCTGTTCCTTTCAGAGCAACTATGATTTTACTTTTTTTTTTTTTTTTCATTACAGCACTGCATGCATTAGTCTCCTACAGGGCAAATTGCTTTATTTAACATGCCACGGAAAGCTGCTGCTGTTGCATCAGGGAGATGGAATGCTTCTCTTAAACTATAATGCCAATAATTGCCTTTGGACTTCCACACAAAGAAAGTTTTGGTCTTCAAACTGTCTGGAAGGGTTTGTCTGTAATTGCTGTAATGTACAATCACTCCTACAATGAAAAGGAAAATGACATATATTTAGAAAGTTCAATAAGAACAGTGCAAACAAGCAATGCCATTATCCAAGGCAGTGAATGAGCCTCATGTTCTGAGGCTGAGCCTCAGAAATTGTTTTATTGCACATGGTGAGCAGACACATTGTTAATATAAAAGTATAACAAAAGCAGTTGGAGTAACCACAAGAACACCCTCTGAAGCATCCATGTTTGGTTAAACATATTTGTCTGAATTCATACCAGGCAACCTGACTGACAGATTATTTATGTCTGGATTCTCCCAGTCCAGACTGTCACACAACAGAGGAGGTATATCACATTTACACATGGAAAAGTTTATTGCTTTCAAACTTCTGAAGCATTTAAAAAGCAGAATAGTGTGAATTTTTCAAGTCTTGAAACTGTTAAAATTCTAGATACACTTTGAGGAAGATAGCCTGGCCCAGTCTCCCAATCTCTCTCATGGGTTTGATCCACCAACTGCCCCACCTTAAATTTTGGCAGATTTTGGCTATCTCTACTGCCAGAATAAATTAAAACAAAACAAAACAAAACAAAACAAAACATAAGAACAGAAATAGAAGTTACCAGAATGAAGGAAAGAGAGCAGTGTCCCAGAATACTCATTGTGACTTAACAAGATTTAAAGTCATTTCCTAAGAGCAGTGGGAAGTTGTCTTGCCAATACAGGTAGTTCTTAGCAGATACAATCTTCTGGGAGCCAGAAGCTGACTGGGGATGGAGGAGGCTGGGAACTCCTCATCCTGATGCTGTGTAGCTGCAAGGATAAATCGAAACCCCAAAGGGTGAGGGAACAATTCATCCTTTTTAACTACAGAACTTGATAGGACATGAAAAGGGTTGTTAAAACTCTGCAAGATAATCTTCTGGGCAGGGAGGAAAATTCTAGATCAGATGTTTGCATATGACTTCTGCTGCTTCCTCATCAATTAAAGCCTTTTCCACACATGAAATAATGATTTTGTTGTGATTCTCTTAATTATTATAGAAAATAACTGCTCTGTCATAGATGTCAAGCTGTCTTCAAACAAGAAATATTTAACAGAAAAAAAAGAATTCCAAGACAGATATCTGTCATGTCTTCTCATTAAAAAAATGTTCTTGGAATTTAAACTAAGGAGATGGAGAAAAAATAAGTCTTCAAAATTCACTTTCCTCTCAGTAAAATATATTTCAACGTATTTCCTGACAGTATCAGCATATTTATGAATTCTCCTGGCATGCTACATCCCAAAATTACTTTTTAAATGAGATATCCTCTCATGCAGCCACATTTCATGTCCAATCACCAGAGCAGACCCCTGACCCTTTGTGGTGCTTATTTCTAACAAGTTCAGCTGTCTGGGCAACTGGTAGAGCACATTGTGGTCACAGGTAGCTCTTCTTGCAGTTTTATCCTTGTAAGAGTGAGCAAAGTACGAGGTCAGATGGTAAATGGTAGCTTTGGGACTTATTTTCTGTGAGCAGAAAACATCAGTGCCTGTGATCTCTGGTGAAGGAACCGAACATGTTTTGAATTTCTTTATAGAAGTGACAGCACTGGTACTCAAACGTTTTGTGTTCCTAAAGTATTTGAATGGTGAAAAGCTGTACAAGACATGGAGGTTAATACCACAACAGAAAGGGTCTGGGGTGTTGTGAAAATAAATGATGTTTTGCCTACAGAACTTCAGAGGAGGAGAAAGAGGTGAGGTGCTCTTAACACTATAGGGTGACTCAAATTTTAATTTAACATTTCTCTTGGCATACAAAGCAGTTGAATAACTGATGGCCCTTCAAACAGAAAATTGATCTTAGTTGTTGAGGTTCTGTTCAAAAAAGAGCGAGCAATGTGAAAATAAATCATAACTTTGAATTGTTAAAATATTCTAATGCATTATTAATTGGAAAGTGATTGAAAAAATAGCAAGTATATGTGACAGCATTTGATTTTTTCAGTGAAGAACCTGTTTTAGACAGTAACTATGCTGCTAGAACTACTCAGAGGATAATTACTTTATGGGGAGTTCTTTCAGCTCCATTTCCTAGTAAAAAATCTCCCTACAATCTTCAGTTTCCTTTCCCCATCCCCCATGAAAACAAATGCCAACACATCCATATTCATTTCCTCATTTTTTCTTTCCAAACTTTTGCTCAGTGCATTCTCATCCTGACACAAACTCACCGTGTCCTCCTTTAGTTCCCTGCAACCCTGCACCCCCGTTTTCCTCAAACCTTCACCCCTCTTCTGACCTTCTTGCTCCTCTGCATCTCCTCTGGTTCAAGCAGGACACTTATGAAAGCAAAGCAGAAAACAGCAGGGCAGGCTTGGGAAACTTGAAATAACTCACATACACGAGCTGTTCTGAGAGGGCTCAATTATTGTTTGGTAAAATAGGGCAAATCTGACATATAAAAATTGTCAGCAATTTAGAACTTCTCAACTTCAAACTGGCTCATGCTTGAGATGTCTGTGTGTCAGAGAGACAGAAAGCAAAATCTGAGATGATTAAGGTTGCTGGCTTTTATTTCTCTCTGAAATTGAGTAATATGGAACAGTGTTCTGAATTTATATCTGTAAATGTTACAAGGCAAAAAACTGCACAAAATCCTGCCTCCAAAAAGCAATTGTGTTCTTGTGCAGGGGTACTGCATGAAACTTGAGCAGAAAGTTCTGGCCCAATATACAGCTTTAGTCCTCCCTTACAAGCGAGCCATGGTGCATCCTGACTCATGCTGCTACAGACGCCTACTTGAAATCATCTACTGACCACTGTTAATCCATCTGCTGTTGTTGCTAAACTTCTGTACCCCACATTAATTGATATTCCTGAGATAGTTGTATTTTTGTACTCAGTGGGAGAAGAGCACATCTACTGAGGAGTTGGCAGTCACAATACAGACCTTCACTACAGATGAATCAGTGATGTGTGAAATCATTCTTTTTTCTCCAGCTCATCAGTTCCAAAAACATACATCTTTCTGTTTGACCCTTTAACTTGCTCTCAAGTCCCTTTACACCTTTATATCTTTGGTGTGAAACATTCAGCATTCTTCAAGGTTGAACACAGCTCTGGGGACTTTCTTCCCATCACCCCCTCCGCTGCTTCCCTCTTCCACCCAAATTCACATAGATCAAAGCAAATGAAAGAGCAGCAGTGGTGGTTCCGCTGCTTGGGTAGGCACTCTGATCTGCCAAAATACAGATGTGAAGCAAAGCAATCTCATATATATATTTATATATCCCAAAGAGTGGTTCTCAGGCATTTCTTTTGTGTGGGGATCATACACTTGACACCATGCCTTGTGTGGAATGCACATCAAATCACCTGGAGACTCCACATCAATGGTAGTTATGTGCATGCATGTATCACAAAAATAATAGTTCCTTGAACCAGCTGGGTCCATGAGGCAAAAAAAAGATTTACACCTTTGTCTAAAGGGTGTAAACCTAAAGAAGTATGTCAGTTTTCCTTTTTTCTGCTCTTTTGTACCTTTTTGTTGTTATTTTTTGATGTTTTAATGGGTAGATTTATTTTATCTTATTATCTTATTTTATTTTATTTATTTATTTTTAACAAGGCTCTCACAGTGCAGCCAGTACTTTATTTTATAAGGTTCTGCCCTTAATCTAACACATCTGTGTTATCTGATCCATGGCTGTCCATAGGACAGAGGGCCAGACTTTCAGCTCCCATGCGCTCATGCTGTGGACTTCAAACTGCAACAAGTTGATGACTTGTTCTTGTTTGTTGTTGAACTCTTAAGTGTTACCATATTTTTCCTTAACTTTTACCGAAACCCATAGAAAGTACCACTCAGATAAAATGATTTCCTCTGTGAATTCCTCTGACTTTTGCTCCAGGCTGGCATTTACTAATTTCAGGGGAGTTATGCTATCACAGCGAACAGGAGCAAAACAAACCCTTTGTAGGAGCCAAGGGTATTCAGTATTTAGAAAACAGTTTTATAGCTCAGAACTGAGTGCCAGGTTAAGCTCCATTTGTCTCTTTCAACCTAGGGATGGCAGGAGTGTCATAGTAGAAAGTGAAAAATAGAGTAGGAAGGTGACTGCACACCAGGATGAAGTGGGTAAATTCTAAGTATCTTTCTGAGATGGAAAGAAGTGAGGATGGCAAAAGGGGCAATTCACTCAGACCACAAGCACCCAGCCCCAACTTTATTTCCACATCGATCCGTACATGGTGATAACATTTGATTTTGACTAAGCCAATTTTCAGCAAATATGCGCTGTGTGTTTTTTAATTAGAACCTCTGATATTAGAATCAGCTTAACAGTGAATCCCTGCACAGTGGGCAGATGCACTGAGCATGAAGACTGCAAGGACAAATTAGGGGAAAAAAAAGGAAGAAAAGTGATTAATTACTGAGCACAAGGTGTGAATTAGAGCACAAAGGACTGGCTGCTAAGTCTGACATTAACTCAGAGATCTATAAAGATGTCTTCACATATATCTGGGAGCTATGGTGCATGCCATGTTTTTTTTTAAGGCAGAAGAAGAGCAGAAGTGACTCCAAGCCTAGCATGGCTCCTCTGTGGGATGCTGGTGTTAGGGGGAGAGGGAAGGTCCATGGGTTGAGATGGGCTCAAACAGCATTATGCTGTAAAATCTTGTCTCCATACCATGATGTTGGAGTAAGCACCAGCAAGACCTGCACTGGTGGATCAAGAGACTGGGAGCAAGAACAGAGAAAGCCCCAAAAGAGAGAAGGGAGGGCTTCACTTCCTCATAGGATAAAAGATCAAGCATTGTTTAATTTGGAATCATACAATCATATTCTCACAGAACTGTATGAGTTGGAAGGGGCCTTCAAAGTCCATCTGGTCCAGCCTCCCTGTGATGAATGGAGGACATACAGCTCCATCAGGTTGCTCAGAGCCCTGTCCAGCCTGAGCTTGGATGACTTCAGGGATGGGGCATAATTAAATGCTAAAACAAGCTTTGAATTTGAACGATGATTTCTTCATCTTGTAGTGTTTGCAGCTACCTTTTTGGAAGCTGCATCTTATCTGAACACATTTTTTTAACTCAATACTGCTGCAAGTGAGTGAAATGAAGTGGCCCATAATGTATATAGGAAGTCTTATTAAGCAATCTGATGTTCCCATCAGTCTTCAGACATTATAAATGAACCCAGAAACTTCTCAGGATGATGACAGATGTGGAGACTGCAACTCCCGGAGCAAAACCCTCTGTTTCAAGCAATGCAACCAGAATGCCAAGATCAAACCCGACTGTTGCATGGCTTCACTGCCTTCTGCAAGATAGCATCGTCTGCAAGCCGGCCCCTTCTATGCAGATTAAGAGCAGGCCCTGGGCCCTGGCGCTCGGCCAGCCCGACCCTCCTCTAAGCAAAGCTCCTGGCTGGGATCAGCCCTTGGCTCCACGTGGCAAGGGCTCTCCCTTGTTTGGTTCCCACTGATGCAGACACAAACTGCAGGCACTTCACACTTAAGGATTGCACCCCACAATGGCATTTTTGTTTTGTTTTGTTTTTTACTTTAGTAACTGAATAAAATAATTTCCTTCTCTCCCATAAATATACCTGGAACATCTCCCTACAAGCAAAGCTTTAAATAACACATTGCTCTCATAGCGCTGAGCATCCCAGCCAGGTGCACCTAGAGAAGCCTCTGACTGATTCTGCTATCAGTACCTCTGCCTTTCTGGTCTGCTTCAACATCTTCACAAGTTTCTCTCCCTGTAAGTGATCCTTTTCTATGAACACTGCAAACAGATAGGAGCTGCTAACTAAAAGGAGCGCTTCAAATGTTCACTTCAGACACAGCTTAAGTTTTAAAAATCCCATAGAAGCAACATGGAAGACCCAGTTCAAATTCTACACCAATCTTCCAGAGAATGACATACGCATAAGTAAAAAAAGATCAAATAGATCTAAGAAGAAATCATATCTATCAAACACAATTACCAAGCATTCTCTTAACTGAGAAAAGTGTAGGTTCTGTTACATCTTTTTAATTGAGGATTAAAAAAAAAGTTCAGAAGTCTAAAAAGAAGGAAATTAGTAGAAAATATGATCTTTCAAATGCGGTGGCTTTTTACAGTTCCTGATTTGTCTTTTTGTTCAACGTCACGCAAGTTCTGCACACACTTCAGCAGAAAATTAATTTTGCCAAGTGACTGAAGATAAGATTACTGTAGGTTCTTAGAAAGGGAAATGTGAGAATACTCAAAATCCCGAAGGCCTACTTTATGTACTTCATTCTAAGAGTTGCCATGAATTTCAATGGGACATACTGCCATGAAATTGTCAGAAATTTGAAAAAGTTCTTTACAGGCACCTAGGGACCCATCTGAAACTTGATGGAAGGGAAGGGAAGGGAAGGGAAGGGAAGGGAAGGGAAGGGAAGGGAAGGGAAGGGAAGGGAAGGGAAGGGAAGGGAAGGGAAGGGAAGGGAAGGGAAGGGAAGGGAAGGGAAGGGAAGGGAAGGGAAGGGAAGGGAAGGGAAGGGAAGGGAAGGGAAGGGAAGGGAAGGGAAGGGAAGGGAAGGGAAGGGAAGGGAAGGGAAGGGAAGGGAGAGTGTACTGCCCTGAGCCAAAAATAATTGAGATAGTCTAATTTGTTGATGTTGTTGTTGTTGTTCATTTGTTGATTGGTTGATTTGTTTTGTTGTTATTGGGTTGTGAGATACTAGGTGAGTCTGTCAGGCTGGGTCATGAAGGAAAACAAGGGGAGCTATGAGGTGATGCCCCAGACCATCCCTCCACTCCCTAGCAATTTTTAGCATTACAGTGAAGAGTGTAACAGGGACAACAGGACTGCAACTCACTGGGATGCCTTTTGTCTGACAGCTCTTGTGTGCTGTAAAGAACGGTCTGGATGATGAGCATTTGGTATCTGTCTGTTTTAATGATTTCCTCGCTAATTGGTTGCCTCCACTGAGGTCACCAGGATGAAGCAGGTGAAGCAGGGCTGGTGAATGCTCAGGAAGGGGCCAGGTCAGGAAGGGGATGCAGTAAAGCTGGGTCAGGAAGGGGGATACATTAGAACTATGGAAAATCCCAGCTCAGCACCAGGGTGCATCCAGGTGGCCAGAGTAGAGGAGATGCCAGCGGGGTTCTGGCACTGCCTGCTGTGCTGGGACAGCAGTGATCACCCACCTTGTGGCACACAAGCCCACAGCCCTTTCTGAACTCCTCTGAGGAAGATTACAGAAAAGTCTCATGGTGCCTGTTTAAACAAGTGTGTCTGACCAGGAAAATCAAACAGACAGGGAGTGACTTTGGTTTCTCTGCTTATACGATGCCTGAAATGATAAGTGAGGATATATTTTCACATAATTGGGCTGTGTCAAGGTACTGACCAGTTGATCAGATAGGGGCTTTTTGCGTAGTCTCACATCAGAGGACCAGTAAACTACAAATTAAGGCAGGCTTCAGATTTTGTCTACAAAGTAGCCAAATAAATTGCATTTCATCCCTAAAGGTCATGCCAGTGGGGCTGGCTGGGGGCAGACAGGGAGCACAAAGAGGGCAGAATAATGTCCCAGGATAACTGAATCCGAAACAGTGAGAGGAGGAAGGGAGTGAAATGGCTGGGAAATGGGATCAATCACTACTGATAACTCAAAGGTACTGGAAAGATCCCTTCCACTCCTGCAGCATGCCACTAGCTCCCTGCAGCATGCCAGTGAGTGCTTGGAGGGCTTCTCCACCTGAGGACTGCAATGAGGGCTAAAAGGTGTCTGGTGGTGCTTGAAGGGCTGCTTGAGGTTTTGCCCTGAGTGACAGAAACAAAACAGCTGTTGAAAGGCAAAATGACTCAACACCAATAGACAACCCACACTTGTTACATAAATGATGTCAAAAACACATTTGCAGGGAATAACATTAAGGCAGCTTAAGGCAGCCCAGTGTCGAGAAATGTTATCTCTTCTGCTCCAAGTCCTAATCAGCTCAGCAGCAGGCAAGCCAGGAATATTTTGGATTGTGTCTATTTTTGCAGTTGATGGAAAGTCTGAGATGAACATAAGCTTTCTGAAAGACAAATCCAGTTCCCCTATGAAATATTCGGGATTTTTTCCCCTCCTCCTCCAGCAGTGGAATTGTTTGGTTACAGTGATCTATTAGAATGATGTAACTCACAGTATCATATCCAGCCATCAGCCACTACTCAGCAGAAGGATGTGGTGAGATCACATCTCCAAAATAATTAAGCACTGCGGTTCCCAAACAGCAGGTCACATCTCACCAGGACAGTTCCAACTGTTTGCGGATGACTTTGATAGTTACAGGAGTGTGATGTAACTTTGTTTCTCCATAGAGAGACTGGAAGATACCTGACACCAGTTACTCAGTAGTGCAACTGTGGTTTCTTTTGCACGGGGAAATAAAAAAACAATATTATTTGCTCCGAAAGTAATGCCTCCTATTTATTTCCGTGGAAATTAACATGCTACCAAGAGTACAATAACACTATTTGATAGAGAAAATTCTCAGTTACGAAACAGATTTTTTCAGTACAGACACTACCATTAGCTATGCAATGAACAAAAGCCTGCACACTGAGCATTTAAAGGTCTGTGCCAGCAGTCACTGTTGCCACTTTTGAAATGCGTTATCCACCACCTCACTGTGCTCACATTCAGTTTCTGGTCTCTGTAAATATTCAGCAAGCATAGCAAGCATCAGTGAATATCATCGGGTGCCATTTTTTCTATATGTAGGACTTCAGTGATACACCTTTGCTTCATCTGCATTTCCATCAGACATGGTTTTGTCAGACTGCCCCTCTGCTGTCACACAGCACCAAAATGTAGTGGTATATTGGTGGGAAGGTTCATCCTCTACTGCTATACCACCGACATCTGCTGCTAATGTTGTGGGCCAACATAATAAAATAGGAGGCATTACTTTCAGAGAAGCCCTCATATTTTCAGGACTCGGTTTTTACAGTTGCAAATGACAGAGGAAGGCAGAGGAGACTGACATGATGATCAACACGGTCAGGAAGGGATGTAGAAAGGAGCAGAACACCTCCAGCCTCAGTGCCCACGGTGGAGTCCTCCTCCAGCTGTGCTCAGGAGGCAGCAGCTGGAGGAAACCCCTTCTGAAAAGTTTTTACTGTTGTTGTTCTCCTCTTCACATCCACATTTCTCTTGGCAACAAACTTTCTATCAGGAACAAACTATTGGGACTATGTTGCTGTCCTTTACATATGATATTTTCCAGCAGTTTATGAAGAGGTAAGGAATAGCTTGTGCACAACAGGCAAAGAAGCAGGGGCTTATTCCAATGCTCTTGCAAGTTTGGAGTATTTAAAAATAAATAAATAAATAAAATAAATAAAAAATCCCAAACTATGTCCTTGTGAGCAAATGATTAGAAGAAGGCTGGGGATACAATAATTACCCCAAATGGAAACCCAGACCGCAGTCAAACAATACAGCTTTTGTAAACTGGCCCCGCCTGTAAAAAATCTAGGAAATCTCCTAACTAGAGCTGGCGAAATCCTTTTCTTATGCAGCGGTATGTAAAAGGTTCCTGAGAACCGAGGAGTAAACACGGAAACGCTGCAAAATAGCAACACTAAGAACTTGCTCTGAGCATCAGAGATCGCCTCGGCAGTACCAGCGTGGATTCTTCCAACCACAAAGTATTTTCTCATGTTAAAGAATTTGGGACAAATTACATTTCGTGACATTTTGCCAATAAACAAGCACGCGAAGACAAAAAGAAAATAAAAAATTCGGGACTCGCTGTAATCTACCTTGATTATGGGAAACTGGGAGGGAGACAGAGCACGGCTGTGAATGAGTGTCCTTTGAGGGAGCAGAGAGATCATTTATATCCCTCATATTTTATAGTTTTGCCTCTAGGAAAGAAAAGACCGGCGGAGCCCGGACTATCATTTACTCATAATGATCGCATTCAATCTAGTGATTCACAGTGAATCATGTAATAAGGTTTCCATTTTGCGCATGGAGAAAAGAAGGAGGGGTGGTTAAACTTTGTTTAGTTCTCATTCATGCCCCCCCCCCCCCCCCCCCTCCGGCCTCCTATTTCCCTTGAATTGTCCAGTTCAAATGACTCACCCATGGGACGATGGGGTTTTTTTCGTTGTATATTCTTTTATATTTATTTCTATAATATTTTGTCCCTCCCTTACCTCCCAGCAATAAAAATCTCTGCACGGGGAGCTGACAGGTTAATTGTACCCTCGTTCGTTTTTTCTTTCAGCACAGTTTCATCCGAGAACGCTTTGCAGGGGCCGGCGCTGCTTGCACAGCCTCTCGGGGCCGGGGCCAGGCTGGGGCTGTGCCGTGCCGTGCTAAGGGATGCCGTGCCTTGCCATGCCACGCCATGCCGTGCTAAGCTGTGCCGTGTGGCTCGTCCAGAGAATAGCTTTGCAGTAGCAACGGGAAAGAGGAAAAACATTTTTTTGCCTTCCTTCCTTTCTTCTCTCTCTCTCTCTTTTTTTTTTTTTTTTTCCTTGACATTTGGGTCCCCTGGAAACAGCGGGGCCAGCCTGCTCCACACACCCCTCCTGAAGCTTTCGGCCTCCTCTCCCCGCCTGGGTGCCAGGCAGATTCCACTCTGCACTTGGGCACGTACGTCCCCGGCCCGACGGCACGCTGCTGGGTGCGGCACTGGGATGCTCACTTTGCTTTGGGACCTTTGGCATCTGCGAGTGTTCAGGGTCAAAATAATAATAATAACTGTGATAATGCTCAGTAGTGAAAGGCAAAACAAACCAAAACCGAGGAGAGCTCAGAGTGAAGGCTCCGAGGAAAGGCAGAGGGGATGGCACGCAAACGGCGGCCCCAAATGCCCCTGGAAAAGAGATATTACTCTGATACATCTGCAGGATCTGTAAAAATAACGCTAAAGTCCAACTGTTGTCACTAAAGGGAACCGCTGCTTTTGCCATGGGGCTAGCACCAAGGCAGCCAAGTTCCCTCTCGAGCAGAGCAGAGAGCCTCGAAGTCTGCTTGACATCTTGAAGCTTAAATAACCGTAAGGCATTGTTACTCCCTGGCAGCAAAGTGCCTCGTTACGCCTGATTGAGCTAATTGCTTTGAAATAGGATATATTATCTATAATTATAGAGATCTTGGAGGAGACGGGCAGCCTTTTCTTTCATCTTTTCCAAGTGCATCATAATGTCGCGATCAAATTAATTTGGGCCACTTGAAATAGTGCTTTCCTTTCAGCTCTGCTCTCGAAGCGATGGGGACAGCTCGGAGTGGGGGTGCGGTCGTGCACAGCCCCGGCACCTCCCCGGGAGCAGCCTCGGTGTCTGAAGCTCTAAAAGTAGCTCGGGTTCTGTTTGATTTGGGCAGAAAGGGAGAAAGAGAGGGAAAGGGCAGAAGCGAGGTATTTTCGCACTTTCAGTGGAGCGATGACTGGAGCGGGAGGGAGTTGGGACTTGAAGGGCGTTGCAGGCTCGTAAAGCCCGCGAGGCAGTGTTACCGCTTGCGATAGATCTTCAGCTATTTGCGAAGAGTTCCCTCGGACGGAGCCGATCGGGTGGGAGCGGGCACGCAGGGAGCGCGCAAAGAGAGCGCAAAGAGCGCGCAGCCGTGGCCGGTGCGGGCAGAGCAGCACGTCCCCGCGTCCCCCTGTCCCAAACTCCTCCAGGGCTGCCCGGTGTCCTAAGAGGGGGAAATGAAATAGAAACAAGTCTCTTCTGTCCTACCCCTGCTTTTAAGTCAAAAGATAACGTTTACAAAAGGCAGACAATGCCCTGAATCGGCTCAGCGCTGCCTCTCGTCCTCCTTCCCCATCCCCCATCGGCTCCCACCAGCGTTTGTTGTTGTATTCCCACAGAAATAAAACGCGATGGGTAATGGCTTTGCCTTGCGCATTCATTCCCTGAAACGGGGCTGTTTGGGATGCTAATTGCCCAATATTGTTATCTTGCACGAGCGCCTTAAGGGCAGCGCACGGATCCCCATAAAAGCCTTAGGCTGGAACGAGCACCAATAAAGTCACCTATTTCTCCCCCCACCCCACCCCGTCCCGCCCTGCCCTTCCACTTCGGTTTCCCTCGTAGGAAAATAAGAACGAGGCACCTAAAATCGGGTGAGGGCACCAACGCGTCAGCACACGGAGCTCCTAAATTCCAGCGCTGCTCTCACGGAGATAAAGGGAGAGAGCCCCGTGTGTCGAGCATCGCCCGCTAAGCAAGAAAAAGCATCCCGGGGGAGATTTCGTTTCTTAAAACGAATTTCTCCCTTCCTTACCCGAAGCCTGAGTGTTTCATTCAGAAAGGAAAGAAGGAACGAGAAACGAGGGGAAGTTCGCTGCCTGCCCGTCTGTTTGCGGGCAGCGTGAGTTAGAGCCGAGCGCTCGCTGCGATGCAGGGATTAAAACACCACCAAGTGTGTCTGAAACATAAGCACGAAGCGTTCAGTGCTGGGGGTCGGGGGGGGAGACGCAGAGCTGGTTAGCTCGTTATCAATGAGAGCGGACCCCGCTCTCGCTATGGGACGCGGGCTGAGCTCCTCAAACCTCAGAGACATCCCAACATCCTGCAAAAGACATAGGGAAAAAAAAAAAGCAAAAAAGTATAAGAGCAGTCCTATTTTATCTTTTATATTTCTATTAAAAAAAAAAAGATCGAAAGCAGCCCTGGGGGGGGGGGGGGGAGTTGGTAAACACATCACTTTTTTTTTTTTTTTTTCCTCTTTTTTTTCTTTCGCACGGTTGCGTTTGGGATGAGGATAAAAAACGAACAAACCAAACCAAACCAAAAAGCCGTGATCCTACCTGTAGGATCGAGGGGACAACGCGGGACACAACGCACCGCGATTTGGGTTCTTAATTCGGGGTCTGGGGGGGCATCTCCTTGCGATGGGAGCACCAAACCCTCCTGTCGGCCCCGGCTTGCCGCTGTCCCAGGGCCGAGGCGCCTCGCTCCCCCGATGCGGGTTAACGTCCTCAATGGTCCCCTCCGGGCCGCCCCTTTGATCCGGCCGCTGCTGGCGCCTAAAAATAACATCGCTTGTCTGCCTATTAGAGGCACTGACTAATCGTGACAGATTGTTTATTCTCGCAATTAGCGATGCAGCCGCTCCTCCGAGCCACCCCCCCCCTTCTCCCCCCACGCCCAGCCCCGCCCCGGCCCCGAGGGGGCTGCGGGCAGCGGGACACCGGCCCCGGCCCCGAGGGGTGCGATGCTCCAGGAGGAG